>JAWDHB010000385.1:0-623945 GCA_033439405.1 Fusarium sp. NFCCI 5145
GGAAAGGTTTATATTACTAGTTAATAAGGCAAAATAAAATAAGAAGGTTTTAGTATTTAATTAATAAGGCAAAATAGGAAATAAGAAAAAAAGGTTTTAGTATTTAAGGAAAAGTTTAAACTTCTAATTAATTAAGTAAGAAAAGGAAGAAAGGTTAAGAAAGAGATTTTATAGTAATTAATTACTTACTTAGTTAATTAGTTAGTTATTATAAAAGAAATAAATCACAAGGCACCTTGCAGCAATAGTTAAATAGCTAATAAGAAGTAACACAGTAAAGTAATACATTAGAGTAACACTAGAGGGGACTCGGGCATAATATTTTATTAAGAGACCGCAATATCATTGGACCTTAAGGCTTGATATTATGCTTATTTGAAGAATGCGGTGCCCATTGCTATATTCCATTGGCCAAAGAAATTGTCTATTAGAACATCTTTCGATAAAGATCGTGTGTCAAGAAATATCATTTACTACTTGTGATAAATTGAAGGCAAGATAATCCTGCCCTGTTGATAAACGTCATGAGGGGTTACAACAATTAAGTATTCTGTGGTATCATAAGCCTGCTATACTATTCTGTTGCAATGAATGTAGAATATTCATATACTCTTCAGGATCTATCATGAACACTGAAGATCCGTCATGAATTTTGTGTCATCAGCACATGATTGGTCAATCAATCAACTCCTCAGGCTCCACCTCAATGAAGAACCATCAGAGCTAGCAATTAGAAATTCAGACTTCTCATACTCATCAAGTTGTGTAAACATTCATATAAAATAATACCTCTTCCAAATTAACAAAATGAACTCCCCTCTCCGACTTATGCGTCCAGTCGCCCAGGCTGCTCGATCAGGCGCCTTTTCCTTTGCTTCCCGATCATTCCATGGCACAGCTGCCAGATTCGCTGTGCAGGATATTAAGACGTGAGTGAAAGATGATATGAGATATGGGATACCCTCAAACTTACCTGGCCTAATAGAACCAAGGAATTCCAGGACCTTGTTTCTACAACAGACAAGGCTGTTCTCGTCGACTGCTTCGCCACCTGGTGCGGTCCCTGCAAGGCCATCTCTCCCATCCTCAACAAGTAAGTGACTCGAGATGCAGTACTACCCAAAGAGACCAAGCTGACATTGACATGTCAGACTCTCCGAAGAGAAGGCCCTATCAGAAAGCATCCAGTTTGTCAAGTTTGACGTCGATGAGCTGCCTGATCTGACCGCTCAGCTCGGCGTTCGCGCCATGCCTACTTTCTTCGTCTTCAAGAACGGTGACAAGGTTGATGAGCTGGTCGGTGCTAACCCTCAGGCCCTTCAGTCGATGTTGGCTAAACATGCTGCCTGAATTGTATAAATCTTGTAACATTCCCTCTCCCAGAGGGAGGGTCATAGCAACAGACTTGGCCTATGTACACTGCTAAGAAAAGGCAGTACATGAAGCACCTGTATATTAATAGCATAGTTATACTTGTACAACTGGGTATTGGTATCTGTCTATGATGTATCCAGCTATAGAGAATCCTGGAGAATCTTTTTGGACTAGTGAGTTGACGCTGATCAACATTCGTGGCGCAACTCTGCAGCTTCGGCTAGAAGTGGTTGAAATACCATAGGCCACCGTCAAGTCATGTTCTCTCACGGCCTTCTATTTCCAGTATGGACTCAACGGAGGTGGAAGGCCGGGGCGTACAGACGATCATACGGCGAGTGTCATTTGCGCCCAAGAAACATTGGCAGGATGACAGCAACCTCAAAAAGCAGATCCATTGGTCGGGTCACTTCAAGAACTTTGGCGATTTGATAAGCTTGTCTTTGACGTTGCTTCTTGTACTATCGTGATGGAGAAGTCGGTCCCGGTTTCGGCGGCCTCGTGTTGAGCGACCAATCAGAAGAGCCAATCCAGCAGTTCACTGATCGGGGCTTCAACTGGGAGCCGAGGAGGATGGTATAAGTTGATGTGACAGCCTTAACTAAGGTATATAGTCCAGTCTCTGTCTCATCCAGACATTTGGTTATTTCAACAATATTCAATTCAAAGTGACCAATCATTCAAATTTGTGAGGGCAATCAACATGGCCAATACAATTGTTGTCGTTGGGTGAGCCGTCTATCCACGCATTTCTCAATAATGGGAGACTAACACCCTGAAAGTGCTGGTGTTTCCGGCTTGACGTCGGCCTACCTTCTATCCAAGAACAAGGGAAACAAGGTTACGGTTGTAGGCAAGCATATGCCCGGCGACTATGACATTGAATATGCCTCGCCATTTGCTGGTGCCAACGTCTGCCCGTGGGTCGATTTGAATCAATGATGGAGTGGTCAATATACTCATAATCTCTAGGATGGCTACAAGAGAAAGCAGTAGATGGGAACGTCGAACATGGGCAGAGTTGAAGAAACTCTGCGAACAAGTCCCTGAGGCTGGTATTCACTTCCAAAGTCTGTAAACACATCCCCCAACAAAAAGGAAAGCGTGGCTAACATCTTATAGAGTGCCACATCGAAAGACGCAGGAAGGATGTAGAAGCAGCAAAGGACCAAACATTTCTCGATGCAGTCTTCCTGAAAGATCCATGGTACAAGGAGATCTTCGAAGATTACCGAGAGCAGAACCCTGACGAAGTCGCCCGCGGTTATGACTCAGGCTGCGAGTTCACAAGTGTCTGCATCAACACCGCCATTTATCTTCCCTGGCTGGTTGGTCAATGCCTCAAGAACAGCGTCGTCTTCAAGCGAGGGGTCTTGGCCGATATTAGCGAGGCCAAGAAGTTGAGCCACACGGGCAACGTCCCTAATATTATCGTCAACGCCACGGGTCTAGGCTCCCTCAAGCTAGGCGGCGTCAATGATGAGACTATGGCGCCAGCTCGTGGGCAGATTGTGCTGGTGCGCAACGAGAGCTCCCCTATGCTAGTCACATCCGGAGTTGAAGATGGCGGTGCTGATGTCATGTACCTGATGCAGCGAGCAGCTGGTGGTGGCACAATCTTGGGCGGAACTTACGATGTCGGCAACTGGGAGTCTCAACCAGACCCCAATATCGCACAGCGCATCATGCAACGCATAGTGGAGGTACGACCTGAAATTGCAGACGGTAAGGGCGTGAAGGGCTTGAGTGTGATTAGACACGCTGTGGGTCTACGGCCTTGGAGAAAAGACGGTCTTCGACTTGAGGAGGAGAAGTTGGATGGTGAGACATGGATTGTGCACAACTACGGCCACTCAGGCTGGGGATATCAAGGATCGTATGGTTGTGCTGAGACCGTTGTCGAGATAGTCGACAAGGTGGGCAAGGGTGGAAAATCCAAGCTGTAGATTATTCAAGCGATGGCAAGAAGTTGTTCGTATTATCTCTATGGTTATGGCCTATGCCCTATCATTGGCAATCTTCTATAGGTCGTGCGATTGTAGGACACGCATATTTGGTGAGGGCTGGACTAGTGTCACTATCATCGATGGTGTCAGGGGGACTCATGAGCGCGTTTGTTTTCGCCGATATATCAGTCTGTATCCTTTAGCGTAGTCGTGGGGCTTCTGATCAGATCCAGTTAGACCGCGTTCTTATATTATAAGCTTACATTGAAGGAATCATTGTGTTTCATGAACTTGACTCAGAATCGTAATTCGAAAATGCAAGCTTTATCAGGGTGCGTTGATGGGTGCGTCAGTGCTTCACATTCACCCAAATCGTAGTGCGAGCTTAACACCGCGTCCAATGCGCTTCCGCGTATCCGAAAAGAAGCGATTGGATATTTCACTCGAGTTCCTAGAGTTGAATGGTATTACACTGCCTGGCGAGTAGCCTGCAAGATTGACAAGCACGAAATAGGGTAATCAAGTTGGGGTCAACACCCAGTCATCATGCCCTACCTAGCTTGATTTCTTCTTCTACTCTACCGCCAAGTAAAAAAAAAGGGCAAAAAAAGAGAAGGAAAAAAAAGAACACTTTCACTCCATCTACGTTAATTTGTTTGAAGAAAATGCCTTCAGAATCAGATTTGCAGTGTGGGCAAATTGGAAGCGAAGAAGGGTATATAGCATGTAAATATACTACATCTTTCGCCTTCGGGCATTTGGTCAATTTGAAACGATACAGGTTAGTAACATCGCAGCTCCTACGTTCGAATCCTGCTAATTCCCCTCTAGAGAAGATTAGCATGGCCCCTGCACTAAGGATGACACGCTCAATCAAAGAGAAGCTACCAATTTTTTTTGTCATTTTCCATTTTTTGCACCATCTTCTTGGTGATTTGTCTCCCTTGCATTGGTGTGAGGTACCTGGTAGATCTCTGTACCACACGTAACTTTTAGCCACATTCTCCGAGGACTGGCTGGAGCCTAGTCGTTCCTCCAGCTCCGCTATATCTCATTACCCACAGCTGTGCTCAAAGCTCATGAACTCATGCTTAAGCTTCCCTTCACAGAGCTTTGATTTCCCCCTTCCACATATTGTCGCATTCTCCAATCGACAAAATGTCAGAACCTGCGCCTGGCGCCCTCACACAGGGCACTCGCTTCGTAAAAAATCTTCTCAATGGCCGCCATGCACTCTCCAAGCTTATACCCGTCGCGCTCTGGCTGGTCGACGCGATGGGATGTGGCTTGATCATCTGGAAGATCCCATGTGCGTGGCTTCTGATTCTCCAGAAACCCTAAGATGAAAGCTGACTTTGTGTGAATAGATACCGAGATCGACTGGGTTGCATACATGCAGCAGATCTCGCAGTTTGTCTCGGGTGAGAGAGACTATACCAAGATGGAGGGCGGTACTGGTCCCCTAGTGTATCCCGCGGCGCACGTTTACACTTACACGGGGCTATACTATGTCACTGATGAGGGCAAGGATATTCTTCTGGCGCAGCAGATCTTCGCTGTGTTGTATATGGCTACGTTGGCAGTGGTCATGCTATGCTACTGGAAAGCCAAGGTAAGAAACAGCCAAGTCATTTTTAATTAATGGTGACTGATAGTCTTAGGTCCCTCCTTACATGTTCATCTTCCTGATTGCCTCGAAGCGATTGCACAGCCTTTTCGTCCTGCGATGCTTCAACGACTGCTTCGCCGTGTTCTTCCTCTGGCTCACCGTCTTTTTCTTCCAACGCCGAAACTGGACTTTTGGAAGTCTGGCATACACCTGGGGTCTGGGAATCAAGATGTCGCTACTACTGGTTCTTCCTGCTGTTGGTGTCATACTCTTCCTGGGTAGAGGTTTTTGGTCCAGTCTTCGTCTCGCATGGCTCATGGCACAGGTTCAATTCGCTATTGGAATCCCTTTTCTCGCCAACAACCCTCGTGGGTATGCGGCTCGGGCTTTCGAGCTGTCACGGCAGTTTCAATTCAAGTGGACGGTCAACTGGCGCATGTTGGGCGAGGAAGTCTTCCTCAGCAAGTCTTTTGCTCTATCTCTTCTGGCCTGCCACGCCACCGCACTCTTGGTCTTCATCTCCAAGAGATGGATTCAACCGGTTGGACGTCCGCTCTACGACCTTATCCCCTCTTTCTTACAACTCAAGCCCCCATTCACCCAACAGGAACAGCTTCGAATCTCCCACTACGTCACCCCCGAGTACGTCATGACGACGATGCTCACCGCTAACCTCATCGGCCTGCTGTTCGCGCGGTCGCTGCACTACCAATTCTATGCCTATCTTGCATGGGCGACACCCTATCTCCTCTGGCGAGCCACCGAAGACCCCGTCATCGTGACAATTATCTGGGCAGCACAAGAGTGGGCCTGGAACGTTTACCCAAGCACCGATATCAGCTCTGCCGTTGTTGTGAATACAATGCTCGCGACGGTTGTGCTGGTGTATCTGGGGACAACTAGGCTTGCTGTTCCTGCTGCTGTACCACAGGCGAGGAACATTGATGCTAAGAATAAATAGATCTGGATCTAGAGGTGCATTTTTCACTCATCTTCGGAGTCGCTGGGGGGCATTTTCCCGACGTTGGATTCGTCTTCGGAGTCGCTTATCTCGTATGTGTTCTTGATAAACTCTTTGGGCCTGTAATAAACTTGATTAGCCTAGTTCGTTTCGCACAAGATAGATCACTGGCTCACCAATACGGCTGTTTGCGCCAAGCCTTCTCATGACGGACAACATTGACAATTTCTCCCTCTGCTCGGGTTTCCTCTTTGCCGTCCTCGTATCGTTCAGCCAAGACAAATCCGCCGCGCTTAATCCAGATAGTGTTTCGAAACCGCTGGGCCAATTCCAACACAAGTGTCTTGGTGTTTGGGAGCTCGCAAGTGTACAGGTTATTTCCCTCGGGCTTGACAACACGAACGAGAGATTGGTTGGGCTCGAGAGAGTCAGGGGGTGTCAGAGCAGCCTCTGCGGCTGCAAGAACGTTTCGCTTAGGGCGTCCCATCGTGAAGCTTTGTATCTGTTACTTTTTCACAAAATTATCTTGATTTTTTAGATCATAAACGTGGAGGGGTTGGTTGGAGGGGCAGATACCGATAGAACGATATGCCTTGATAGACGCAACAACTCTCAAGTATTGCTCTATCGATAACAGTTTGTAAAATGGCAGCGGACTTGCCCCATTTGGACCATCCGCTCCTCTCTACCAACGCTCCCTCACAAAGTCACCATATTGGTGATTGTAGATTTGAAATAACACTCTACTTGGTCACCGGCCGCTATTATGGCCAAGGGGGTGGTGTCCTCCACTGGATGCTGGGTCCGTCACCCAAAGCGGCACAATAACCAATTTGACCATCATGATGATGAAGTTAGGGATGAGTAAAAGATGAAACCCAGCCCTTCAGTAACTTGTCTTGCATTCCTGATGTTGATGCAACTGGGAACTCGCAAGAGTCAGATTGATGTTTTTGTGCAAATCGTAAGCTGTCTCATGTAATGTTGAGGCCATCATAAACCTGCTACAGGATACCCGGGTAAATTATTCGGTACACTCAACGCTCCGAGCCCGTGCTTCATATATCACATGTTGTGGATTTGTCAAGGTGGATTCGGCTTGATTACCCTTTTGTCGGTTGCCCTTGACATATCAGAGTGCCATATACTACTAGATAGACAGACATTCCACCTCCTAGGATGTCCCGTGAGGATGTGAAGATCTGAGCCACCGGCTGACTCGATTTGAGCTTATGCAGATTCATGATCATGTTTTCTTATGATTTTGTATCAACGGGTATGAAGGCCCAATTACATAGCTGGCCTCTGTCTGAGGTGCTTCGTCTTGTCAATAATACGAACATCAGGGCTTAATCCAATTTCAAAGTCTTTCTCATGAGGCTATTTATTCATCATGGATACCTCGATGCTGTCTAGTCTTGTTGTAGTGCAACCAGCCATTGCAAAACCCTCAAAGGAAGAAACCTTTCGTCCACTGACAGCTCCGCCAAATACAGTTCCAAGAACCCATATCAGTTCTCCTCGGAGAGAATCCTTTGACCTCCAGATTCTTCAAATTCACGATGACAACAAATCACATATTGCATTTGCCAACCCTGGTAACGACTTGGAGATGAGCCAGCTCCATAGTCTAGACTCAGATACCGAAGCCGCTGAAGTTGCACCAACTATCTGGGATCCGTTCATGAATCGCTTCAGACTCTTCTCGGCCTGCCTTTCTCAATTAGGCAATGCTCTTAGTGATGGTGCTGCTGGTGCTTTGATCCCCTATATAAAGAAGTATGACCATTGACACTCTCTATCGTTGATAGTAGCTAACTAATTCAAGATACTATGGCATCGGCTATGCTACTGTATCCCTTATCTTAGTCGGAAGAGCCATTGGATTCATTGCAGCAGCGGTGTTCTTAGATGCTCTGCGAGCAAAACTCGGCCGAGCAAAACTCCTTGGTCTGGGTCAAGCCCTCTTTACTCTTGCCTATATACCAATCATCTGCGGTGCGCCTTTCGTCGTTGTCGTTGTGTCATTCTTCTTTATCGGCTTCAGCATCTCGATCAACATGGCTATCGGTAACCTCTTCTGCGACGGCCTTCAGAATGGAAAGTTTATTCTGGGAGTACTCCATGGCTCCTACGGAATAGGGGGTATCATAGGACCTCTTATTGCGACTGCGCTCGTCACTGCTGCTGACATCGCTTGGAACCGATACTATATCCTAACATGTGCACTCGGGGCCTGGACTTTCGCACTTGGCATATGGTCTTTCTGGAGATACGAACAAGAACTCAGTCCCACGGCGCGCCAGAGGGAGACTGTTCAGGTGGGAGAGTCGATGGCCAACAGCATATTCTTTGCCATGGAACTCCGCATTGTTTTCTTTGGCTCATTATTCACTTTTGCTTACCAAGGAGTTGAGGTTTCCATCTCTGGCTGGATCATTTCTTTCCTCATCAATGATCGTGATGGTGACCCCTCCTCAGTCGGCTATGCAACAGCAGGTTTCTGGGCCGGTATCACGATCGGTAGATTCCTCCTCTCTGTTCCAGAGCAACGTATTGATGGGAGGACGCTTGTGTATGGCCTTCCTATAGGGGCGCTGGCGTTTCAAATTCTTGTCTGGCTAGTTCCCAATATCGTGGGTAACACTATTGCTGTGGCTGTTGTTGGCCTTTTCCTTGGGCCTATCTATCCATGCGCTTCGGCTGTCTTTCTACGAGGCGTGAGCCGACATGAGGCTTTGGGTGGTATCGGCACGATCAACGCTTGTGATAGCGCAGGAGGAGCTATTGCGCCGTTCGTAACTGGTCTCTTTGCTCAAGCATTTGGCACTTTTGTCCTTCACCCAATTGTGATTTTTCTGTTGACAGTAATGTTGCTGTGCTGGTACTTTCTTCCCACAGAAGAGAAGAGGACGGAGTAATAGAGTGGTTGTGAGTAGCAGAAAGGCACCGAAGACGAGCAATACGTCGCCGAATGAGCCGGTATGATATGAGTGAGAATGGGACAGGGAGACAGAGACGCCGCGGTATACAAGTCTGATCTAGATTGATCAAGTCTATTCAAAAATCTATAATGAATCTATGTGATCTACGCAGATGGCTCGAATGTACTCTAGTCTTTTTGTTTCAATGCCCATAGAACCGGCTCCTTTCCCATCGTTTCATATCATGAATCATAATAAATTAGATACGGCCACGGGCAGCATCCTTAACAGAGACGGTACCAGCCGCAATGTCCTTGACAGTTTGGGTGATGCTAGACCAGTCACGGAAGGTGACAAAAGGTACGCTTTCATTCTCACACCAGGTGACGAGATCTGTGAAGAATCAGTATTTGTTGCTTCAGATGCCAAGGTCCATGATGTTATACGCACCCTTATCAGCCTTAGCAAACAGCAAGTCGGTCTCCTTAGCGGCGGAAAGATCGGAGACACCGTCACCAGCGTAGAACATGGTAGGTCGGTTAGGAAGCAAAGAGTACTTTCGGATCTCGATAGACTTGTCATGACCATGGATACTGGAAAGAGTCAGTGTTTGATTGTAATACCATGCAACAATAAAGACTTACCTGTCGTCATGGAACTCAATTCGCCAGCCACCCTCATCCTTAAGAGTCTTGCCCTCTCGTACCCTTACATCGTTGCTCACAATCTGAATATCCCAGCCAGGGCCAAGCAGAGTGTCGAGCAGAGCTCGAATGACAGGCTCCATGCCACCACTGAGGATCACAATGGGGACGTTGTTCTGCTGGGCCCAGTCATAGAACTCCTTGAACCCAGGGTCAAGCTTAATGTTCTTGAGAAGGATCTGAATACACTCATCGAAAGGAGTCTTGACACTGTCAAGCATCTCAACAAAACTGTCGGCGAAATGCATCTTTCCGTAGAGAACGTCCTTGTTGAGCTGGCGACGGCGCTCAACACCGAAACCAAGGTTGTCGGTCATGTAGTCATTAGAGTCGGCGGTGGTGACTGTTCCGTCAAAGTCGGTAAAGAAGATGAACTTGGGGTTGTTCTTGAGAGCTGGTGTATCGGAAACGGAAGAGCCCATGATGACGATCAGTGTTGTATTATCTGCGTAAATTATAGATTTATGTGGATGGCGAATTTATGATATACCAACTCCCTTGAAAGAATGAGTGAATTGGTTGTTTTATGAGAAATGATCTAAAAAGTCGGAATGTTGGTGTTGAAGGAAGATATGATAGAGCAAGAAAATGGCGGGGGAGGGGCACAAGTTTTCATGAGATAGACAGATAGACAATTATAAAGATCAAGAGGATAAAAACACCTGCTATGAAATAACTAAGCTGATTGGAGGCTGGTTTGAAGGATCCTTACTAGTGAGATGAGTAGCAATATAAATCACGTACTGTACATATCTAGTTAATGAAAACACCGCAATTTCGTTATCAGTTCTTCCGCCTTGGCTAAACTCTGACTGTCGTCATTGTCATGACTCTGAGCGACTGCAGAAACAGTGGATGAGTAATACCCCTCCACGGGCACCTCGTGTCCCTGTAATTGTACAGTACTGACTGAGTAGCACCAGACACCAAAGGCGGTGACTCTATTCGGCGTTGCTCCAATGGCAGAAAAACCCCGGCCACGGAGCCGGCTGTAGCTTTATCGGCTCGGCCCATGCGCTCATTCCATCATCTCAACATTTATTACCAAGCTCAGGCCAATTCGTCCACCCTCGACGTCGCCGCTGCGTTGTACGGTTCCTTTGGCAGCCATGCAACCGTTTGCCCGTCCTGCGGCTCGGCTTGTTTGGAGCCATGCGCGATTTGGGCTCGATCGGACCATGAAGCCCGGCAGATCATGCTGGGGAGCTTCAATAGTGCAGAGCTCAACAATATGTATTCGATGCAATGTTCGAGCCATTGGACCTCAAGCAAGACTCTATTCAACAGAGCGGCCACCGAAAGATTCAGAAAGAAACTCAAGGACGAACAAGGATGTCGAGGATGAACTTGAATCAATCCTCAAACCTCGACCAAATATCTTAAAAGAGCTTCAACCGCCTGTTGACATACCGAAATTGGAGGATGCCAAGTCTACCGATGCTACTTCCGAAAGCGCCATTCCTCAAGATATAAAACCCGAGACTCCCAAGATCGATACTGAAACCACAAAGTCCAACGATGCCGTTGAACCACAAGAAAAACAAGGCTTCCAGAATATCCGGCACCTCGCCCTAAACCGTATGAACGAACTGAAGGAGAGATTCAGTAATGCTATGGATACGCTACAATCTCGAGCAATGAACGCTTCGCAGACCCTCAACGATATTACTGGTTATACTGGTATCGAAGCTATTAAGCATCAAAACGCCAAGCTAGAATCAGACCTCGCAGCGGCCCATGAACGGGTTCGCAATGCTCGCCAGGAATACAAGACATCGAACGCCAGTCGAGCGACGACACAACGTGAGGTTACAACATTGTTGGCGCGGAAAGATAGCTGGTCTCCTATCGACCTTGAACGCTTTACCGAGCTTTACCGAGCAGACCATACCCTTGAGGGCAAGGTCGCCTCGTCTCAGGAAGCTTTAACAGAGGCCGAGATGGAAGAGCAACGTCTGAGCCAGCAACTCAATGCAGGTATCCTGAAGCGTTATCATGAAGAGCAGATTTGGAGCGATCGCATCCGAAGGGCGAGTACCTGGGGTACATGGGGTCTGATGGGCATGAATTTTGTACTGTTTGTCATTCTACAGTTCGTGGCAGAACCCTGGAAGAGAAGGAGGCTTGTCAGGGGTGTTGTAGCTGAAGAGAAGGCCGTGCTTGAAGAGGTTCGTGGTGAGCTGGAGCAGGTCAAGCTTGCCATTGAGAACAAGGCTTTCGCTTCGGTGGCTGAAGTTCAGGGAGCGGGGGCTGAACCAATCATGGAGACAGTGGCAACAGAGGTGCTACCAGGTGAAAGCCTCATGGTGAAAGAAATAAAAGCCAGCGAGGCACCTGTTGCTGCCGCCTTTGAAACGGTGGCTGAAGCGCCTCTCCCAGAGATTCTTCCGACGAGGACATGGTGGGAAGTCCTATTGAGCCCTACATGGTGGGTATCCAAGACACAAGACATCTGCAGCGAGCGACGGATAGGCCTTCGCATGCGAGACGCTTCATTATTAGTATTGGAGGGCGCATTGGCCGGAGCCGTGTTCACGGGAAGTGTTGCGCTGGTCATAATTCGGAGATCATGACAAGATGTAAAATAGACATAAAGTTTACCGTTGTATACTATTATAATTAAAGATGTACTTTTACCACTGGAGAATGACGCCGAAAGGCTATCAACCATAACGTTTCTTCCAGAGCTGTTGGGCGCGATGTTAATTCGCGATACTTCACGCAATTGACGAGCCAATCGGATGTATGTGTGTTGCATGACCGGTAGGGCTGGGAGCCAGAAAGGCAATCTCAAGCATGGCACTAAACGTTACGAGCTTAACAAAGCCAACAATTTGAACATACCATGTTATTTCATATTCGTATGCATAGAAATCGAAGTAGTTCATTGAAGTGCCGGTGTAACATACATACATGAAGAGAAACCTCCTCTTTGAAAGCCGAGTTTATCATGACACTTCAACAGCCGCTTGACCCCTTGTCATTCCACCCTCAAGGGTAACCCTGACGATTAATTTGAGCTTGGATGTGAAAAGAGCGCATCGGGAATCTGATTTGCCAGTAGTTGAGATTAACGGCAACTAATTCCTAAGGGTCTTGACGTTACAGATATTGACCGCATTTCTAATGTGCGGTTTTAACCGGAGGCGTTCCATGATGGCGGGGCTTTGTTCTAGGACTTCTAGGACTACCTTACTACCTACTTATGTAGGTAGGTAAGTAGGTAGGGACTGAGGTGCTCTTTAGGTTGTCAGTTGGGTACTGTATTCAGTGTAACTGCAGTTACACGGTGGGAATAGGGAACTCCACAAATTGATTTCCTACAGCATCTCCTGATCGCTATAACGGTTTGAAACCTTTAGGCATCCAATTACTTATGCATGATGAAAGAGGCTCATTGACTTTGTCGTTTCAGAGAACGGTTTCACAAGCATTAGACCAAGTTTATGTATTCATGCGACATTATCTGGTGATGGATCCTGAAACGCAATTCGAGCAGGACATATCTTATGAATATGGTATACAAAAGTGCCAAATAGACATTCCTACCAGGTTATCTTGTATACAGTACAGTAAAAGGAAGATAAATCATGGAAAGTTGGCCTGTCGCGACAAGATGGGTACCTACTGTAACGTTTGGTTACCGTTTGGTTCTATCTCATTGAACTCCGCCTCTTTGTCCACGTTATCGTATCATCACTTTCAGTCCTACCGAGGTTACTTGTCATGGATGGTATTAATATACTGCCTCGAAATAAATTTCTGTTCTCTCACAGAACAATTCTCGTACACCCTTGCATCTGTCCCTTGCTACACGGGCTGTCTATCGTCACCCACCCTATTAACTGAGAGCTCCAGTACCTTAGGTCTTAGGTACACATACGCCGCCACAGCACAGGCTGCGAAGCTCCCCGCCAGCCAACCCTGGATCTCCCCACCAAGAGCGGGCGGTCTTAGCTCCTTGGTGCTTGGTAGTGGTACCTTGGGCATTCATTAGCATTGGGCTGGGCTTTGTACCCTCTCTTTTTGTTTGTCAAAATCTATTGAACTGATTTCCTCTTTGTGACTCCTAAGGGTCGACCAGGATATATGTTCTGGTAAAGAAATAATATCTTCTTTTCTACCTGGCTTACCTTAGCTTACCGCCAATCTAGCTCAGGTGCCACTGGACTGTACTGGACTACTACTACTAAGGTATACTTATTTCTATGCATTGAATGGAAAACGCCCGATAAAAACCCCGCCAATTTTACCCCCTCCTCCCCGAACCTCGATTCGATTCCCCTACCTACCTCAACCTAAGGTACACAGACAGACAGGCAGGCAGTATTGGGTTCACTGACGACATTTCTTACTACCTACCTCTACCTACCTTCCTCCTGCCGCCAACTGCCACCTACCACCACCTGCATCTGGTAACGGCTGGGTGAACCTAAACCCTCTTTCTCTCACCTACCTCACCTACCCTCTCAGCCTCTCTCCCCACTCGCCAGCTTCGGCCTCATCCACCTGAAGCTCGCCGGCGAACATCACCGCCAACCATCGCAGACGCATACACATACGCAGCTGGGACTTGGCTTCTTCCCGCCCGCTGTGTGCCTCTGCCTGTGCCTGTGTGCTTTTGGTGCCAAGTATAACGACACAAGACGTCAGCTATCATAAGGTGTCGTCTATTTTACCACCACCACTCGCCTGCCCGCCCGCCCGCTCACTATTGAGGCGTCGTCGTTGAGTGCCCTCACCACCTCATATCGGCTGCCTTTTCGGCCCATCCCCCTCCAAACTCTTGTCGTCCTGCGCGAGCGTATCGCGCAGCCGCTTCCAATATGAATGACGATGACGCGATCCACAACATACACAAGAAGATCGAGCGAGAGAAGGCTCTCATTAACGCCGCCAATTCCATGAGAGCCCAGACGAACAATGAAGCTGTTAGATCTCGTCTCGACTCCCAGATGCGCGATGGCCGCCGCAACCTTCAGTTCTTCGAGGAGAAGCTTCGCGACATTCAGATGCGCCGTGTCAACCAAGGTGTTGGCGACATGTCCCTCGGAGGATCTGATGATGCCGGTGGTCCACCAGCACCACCTCCCAAGGACTCAAGCAATTTCTCGGGAGACAGAGGATCTTATGGTTCAGGCTCAGGACAATACAGCCAACCCGGCGGCGGTTCTGATCTCATGCCTCCCCGCCACCAGTTTGCTCCAGGACCTGGTGGCTCGGGAATTCCGAAGCCACGTCCCAATTTCACCAAGTTAGGTTCGTCGTTGCTCTGCCATCTCCCCAGACACCTTCCGTATTTTCCTCGTCTTGCTAACACCAATAATAACAGACTTGATCAAATATGATACGCCGCATCTGGGACCCCGCATCCAACTCATGTTGTCGCAGATCCAGTTCAAGCTCAACGTCGAAGAGCAATATCTGAAGGGTATCGAGAAGATGGTTCAACTTTATGGTATGGAAGGCGACCGAAAAAGTAAGGCTGATGCGGCCGCCCGAAAGGTTGAAAGCAAGCAGAAGATTCTACTGTTGAAGCAGGCACTCAAGAGATATGAAGAGCTGCATATCGATGCGGACGTTGCGGATGCCCAAGATGGTGAGTTTGTGCTACCTCATGCTGAGTTCTATATACTGATAAGGATTAGATGACTCGATCAATGCCCCTAACCTCAGGAAGCCACTGAGCGGACAGCTGTCGATTCGAATGATAGCCATTAAAGATGTAGACCACGCCGCCACTGGACGTTTCACGAGAGGGCCAGAGACCTTTATTGCCGTTAAGGTTGAGGATACTGTGATGGCTCGCACCAAGGCATCTAGAAACGATCGCTGGGACGCCGAATTTCACACCATCGAAGTTGACAAGGCCAACGAAATCGAGTTGACCGTTTACGACAAACCCGGCGAACACCCCATGCCCATTGGCATGCTTTGGGTCAGAATCTCTGACATTGTAGAGGAAATGCGTCGCAAGAGGATCGAGGCTGAAATGAACAGCTCTGGCTGGGTTTCTGCCGATCGGATGGGTAGTACTGGTGCGGCCCCTTCGCAGTTCCCTATGAGCCCATCTCAAGGCTCTTTTGGGCCAGGCTCTCCATCACCTGGTGGTGAGCAAGGAACGGAGACTGGCCCATTCGGAACTGCTGGTCCCCAACCTCAGGTGCAAACTGGACCTATTGAAGAATGGTTTAACCTCGAGCCTACTGGGCAGATTCAGCTCCAGTTAACCTTCAACAAGTCTAACAACAACAGCCGCCCCATTGACCTGGGTCTTGGCCGAAAGGGCGCTGTTCGTCAACGAAAAGAGGAGGTTCACGAGATGTACGGCCACAAGTTCGTGCAACACCAGTTCTACAACATCATGCGCTGTGCGCTTTGCGGAGATTTCCTTAAGTACTCGGCAGGCATGCAGTGTGAGGATTGCAAGTACACCTGTCATACGAAGTGTTATTCCAGTGTGGTCACGAAGTGTATCAGTAAGAGTAACGCTGAGACTGATCCGGACGAGGAGAAGATCAATCATCGCATTCCTCACAGATTCAACCCTTACTCCAACATGACAGCAAACTGGTGCTGCCACTGTGGTTATATCTTACCCTTTGGAAAGAAGAACTGCAGGAAGTGCTCAGGTATGCTTTCTTTGAACTTATTATTGTACTCCAGACTAACACAATTTAGAATGTGGTCTTACTGCTCACGCTCAGTGTGTGCATCTTGTTCCTGACTTCTGTGGCATGTCCATGGCCGTGGCCAACCAGATCTTGGATGGCATCAGAACCCAGAAACAGAGGCAAGCCAAGGTTTCTTCCCTTACGGAAAAGACGCTTCGACCAGGAAAGACCAGCCCCACCAGCACTCACTCTCCGGCTCCCTCTTACTCTAGCTCATCCGCACCTCCCTACCAGTCAGGACCTGCGTCGCCTGAGGCGACCGAGGCTGCCAAGATTATGTACTCGAACCAGACAACCCCACGACCTGGACACCCCGACCGAACATCATCTAGCTCAACAGCTGCAGCTGCAGCCTCTGCAGCCATGTCTGGAGGACCTGGTGGCGCACAGCGACAACAGTCCGACTATGGACGCTATAGCGGAGGATATGACCAGCAACAAGACGATCCCTACGCTCAAGGTGGCCAATACGGCGCAGGTCAGCAGCGCAAGTACAACCCGGCCGATTATGCTAATGTCAACCCGGGCTATGGAGGACAACCGCCTGCTACTCAGGCTCAGCGACCAGCACAGCAGCAGCCAGCCGCTCAACAACCCCCTCCTCAGCAACCGCTCCCTCCAGTGCCACAACACCAGTCCCAGCAACAGCAAACTGCTTACCAGCAGCCACCAGTACCAGCACACAAGCCTCAGCAACCGGAAGCCATGTCTCCCAAGCAGCAGGCTGCACCTGGTGGAAAGCAGTCATTGCCTTTGGCTACTGACCCTGGAACTGGTCAGCGCATTGGTCTTGACCACTTCAACTTCCTTGCTGTGCTGGGCAAGGGTAACTTCGGTAAGGTCATGCTTGCAGAAACAAAGCGATCTAGAAAGCTCTATGCTATCAAGGTGCTTAAGAAGGAGTTTATTATCGAGAACGACGAGGTCGAGAGTATACGCTCTGAGAAGCGTGTGTTCTTGGTCGCCAACCGAGGCAGGCACCCATTCTTGACCAACCTGCACGCATGCTTCCAGACCGAGACCCGTGTATACTTCGTGATGGAGTATGTTAGTGGTGGTGATCTGATGTTGCACATTCAGCGAGGCCAGTTCGGTACAAAGCGTGCGCAATTCTATGCTGCAGAGGTCTGCTTGGCACTCAAGTATTTCCACGAGAACGGTGTCATCTACCGTGATTTGAAGCTTGACAATATTCTCCTGTCGCTTGATGGCCACGTCAAGATTGGTGATTACGGTCTTTGCAAGGAGGATATGTGGTATGGCTCGACAACAGGCACTTTCTGTGGCACTCCCGAATTTATGGCTCCAGAGGTATGCGCTCAACATCTGGGCACCATGTCTTCTCTTTACTAACATTTATTTAGATTCTCCTCGACAAGAAGTACGGACGTGCTGTCGATTGGTGGGCTTTTGGTGTGTTGATCTACCAAATGCTTTTGCAACAATCTCCTTTCCGTGGAGAGGATGAGGACGAAATCTATGATGCCATTCTTGCCGACGAGCCACTTTACCCCATTCACATGCCTCGAGACTCAGTCGCTATTCTCCAGAAGCTACTCACTCGCGAGCCCGACCAGCGACTCGGAAGCGGCCCAACTGATGCCCAGGAGGTGATGAGCCAGCCTTTCTTCCGTAATATCAACTGGGACGACATTTATCACAAGAGGGTTCAGCCACCTTTTATGCCTCAAATCAAGAGTGCAACTGATACCAGTAACTTCGACTCGGAGTTCACTAGCGTTACCCCCGTTTTGACTCCAGTTCAGTCCGGTAAGCCTTGTTATCCTCAGTTATCTTGGTTTAGCACTAACTCAATTGTCAGTTTTGTCACAAGCCATGCAAGAGGAGTTCAGAGGCTTCTCTTACACAGCTGATTTTGATTAAATTACTGCACACGAGATTGACGATTTTGCAATGTTTTATTGAGACGATGGAGCCGCGGTGGGGTTATTGTCTTGTCTATCGGATACCCAGGGGCGATAGTTAAATAGATGGCCGGGCATCGCGGGCAGGTGATGTCGGTACAGCGAACCCAGCATGGGCGTCTGGATAAGGCGGCCCCTTTTCATGTTCGCTCTTTTATAGTGGTTGGCATTCTGGATATAGGGAGTGGGCGAGCAAAAACGTATGAAGGTATAAGATGGTATGGTCAGAGCCATATTGGTATGATGGATGGAAGCGAGCGTGTTCAGCGGTAGATGAGTTGTCGTATACAAACAGCATTTGAATGCATGCCTGGTTAATAGAAGCTGGAGGGAGATATCAAAATGTCAAGCACGCGATGGACCCCCAAGTTCGTGTCTTCGCAGCGTTGTGACATTCACCAATGTGTCTTTGGCGAGTCCATGGATAAGTACCTCATGATTCAGTATCACATACATCGATGCACTCCCAGACCTGAAGGGAATATTGAAATAGTTTTAGGTATATATTTTTTCACCTGTGTTTTGTTTATTCCATCTTAACATCCACCTCATTCTAGTCTTTTTTCATTTCTTTCTTCTATGTGGTGTACTCTTTCTGGAGGAGCTTGGCGATAGTGGTGAGTCTGTAACATGTTAGCAATTTTGAAAGTCCTGAAGGAGAATAAAACTTACTGGATGTTGCTGGTACCTTCATAAATGGCACCGATCTTGCTGTCACGGAAGTACTTCTCAGCAAGACCCTCACGGACAAAGCCCATGCCACCCATCCACTCAACAGCGGAACCGCTGACACGTCCAGCGACTTGGGAAGCGTAGAGCTTCGCCATGGCAGCGTCCTTGACGAAGTCCTCACCAGCCTCCTTTTTACGAGCAGCTGTGTAAACGAGAGCGCGAGCGGCAGTGATCTCAGTGTAAGCCTGAGCAAGCTGGTGCTGCATACCCTGAAACTCACCGACCAGGGAGCCGAACTGCTTGCGGTCGTTCCAGACGTAGCGAGCAGCGTTCTCGAAAGCGCCAAGGGCCAGACCAGTCATCTGAGCAGCAATACCGATTCGGCCCTCGTTGAGAATTCCAATGGCGTACTTGTAACCTTGACCGCGCTCGCCGAGGAGGTTCTCCTTGGGGATCTCCACGTCGTCAAAGTTGATCACGCATGTGCTTGAGGCGCGAATACCGAGCTTCTTCTCCTTCTTGGCGATGGAGAAGCCCTTGGTGCCCTTCTCGACGATGAAGGCAGTGATTCCCTTGTAGCCCTTGCTAGGGTCAAGGTTGGCGAAGACGATGAAGAAATCGGCTTCCTTTGAGTTTGTGATCCACATCTTGCTACCCGAGATCTTGAAGCCATCGGCGGTCTCAGTGGCCTTTGTAGCCATGGCGAAAGCATCGGAACCAGAGACAGGCTCGGAGAGACAGAATGAGGCGACAGTGTTTGTTGCAAGACGAGGAAGGTACTTCTTCTTGATGGCAGTGGAACCATACTTCATGATAGCTGTGTTGCAGAGGGTGTTGTGCACATCAACCATGACGGAAACGGAGGGGTCTGCGCGAGCAAGCTCCTCAATGGCGATAATGGCGGAAGTGAAGTTCATGCCAGCACCACCGTATTCCTCAGGAATTTCAATTCCCATAAGACCCTGCTCAAACAGCTGCTCGACAACAGCGGGGTCCATCTCCTCGGCTTCGTCCATGTCACGCGCGCGAGGAAGAATTACATCTGTAGAGAACTTGTTGACGGTATCGGCCATGGCGGCCTCGAGATCAGAGAGGTGGGTGATGGGTGTAGGAGGAATCTCGGAGATGTCGATGTGCTCATTGCGGCGGGACGATGTTGTGGAGAGGGGACGAGAAGTGTTACTAAATAGAGTTAACGATCAGGTTTTTGGAGAGAGCCCTCATGGAGCGTACTCACAGTTTTATTCTCATCATGAAACGGGGAGCGGCGGCTCGTGTGGCAATGCGCTGTGTAAGACCTCGCCCTCCGCTCAGCGCAGGGCGCACAACTCGAGTAAATGATGAAGACATGGTGAGTTTCGCGGGGTGGAATAGAGGAGTGAGGAAGAAGCAGTGACTATGTCTGAAGGAAGTGAGTGAAGGGTAGGATGTGGCTAGGCCAGAGCGAGGCGTGAGGCGAGTATGTTAGAGACGATCACAAGCCAGAAACAAGCCAACAACCAACAAGACAAGCTGTTTGTATGTTATGAAAGAAGAGGGTGGAGGAGACGAGAGAAGTAGAGAGATTCAATATGTCAATTATAAAACCTCGGTGGTATATACAGATGACCCATTACCTCCCCAGAACCGCAACCACGCTATGCTTCCTTTATACGGCTGCAGCGGTTGAAGAATCTCACTGCTCGGCCTTGGGCAGCCGAGGATAACCACCGAGGTTGAACATATGTTCGGTTGTACAGCGGTAACTTGACTTGATTGATTTTTTGGGGTAGGAAATATGTCAGCCAATGCGGGATGGGGAGATGGGGGATTGCGGGGTAAAAAAACATGCCCCGGCGATTAACCGCTGACGTCAAAGACGTGCGGGTCATCGAAAAGAGATGCAGCCAAGCATGTGATCTGATAGGCGACCGGATCATCTTAGCTTCCGAAGTTTAAGAGATTATCACGTGATAGAATCTTGAGGCTGAGATTTTGATATCGGCATTTGTTGAGCTTGAGGTCAGGATAGTGAGAGGCCGAATACGGGATCAATTCGACCACCTCCAACGAGACGACACTTCAATCCGACCGCCCACGCCTCGAACAACATGGTCGGCTCTATCCTCCGCCAATTCTTCTCCCCGGCGACACGCCGCCCCCTCGCCGCGGCGCTTTCAACACCACCACCGAACCGACTCCTCCAACCATCTCTCCGAACTTTCACCACCTCCGCACCCCGCGCTTTCGCTCCCACAGCCGCTCGCCCTGCTACATTGAACCAAGTTCTCCGCGGTATTCGAAAGGGCAAGCGCGCACGCCACGCCGTCTCTCCTGCTTTGTCCAACACAAACTGTCCGGCTCTAAAGGGAGTATGTCTCCGAGTCGGTGTCGTTCGACCCAAGAAACCCAACTCTGGTGAGCGAAAGACTGCTCGTGTGAAGCTCTCTACTGGAGCTGTTGTTACGGCGTATATCCCTGGCGAGGGGCACAATATCCAGCAGCACAGTGTTGTGTTGGTGCGAGGTGGACGTGCGCAGGATTGTCCTGGTGTGAGATATCATCTTGTTCGAGGAGCTCTGGATCTGGTATGTTATTCTCTAGACTACACAGGGCTGGTAAACTTCTATGCTTGTTATACTGACTATCTTAGGGTGGTGTTGCGAGCCGAACAACAAGTCGAAGCAAGTACGGTACCAAGAAGCCCAAGAAGGCCACTGTGGGTTAGACACTGTGGGTTAGATGACTTTTGGTTCGTAATCAAGGTAGACGAATTGGGTTGAGAAGATAGCAGAGCGACGAGACAAAATCCCTGTCAAGACAACATAGACCTGGTTACAGCCATGTAATGATACTGTACACTATTTCGAGCATTTAAAGAAACATCCAAACGATTCCAGAACATCCTTGATTCATTCACTCTACATGACCAAAAGCTGTCAAAAGTACTTCAAACCCAGACGCCTGATGTTGGTTCCCGTAAGAACATCCCCTAATAATGCTAGCCCATTGCGTGCAGCCCAGAAAAGACGGAGACAATCTACCGAGCAATACAACCAGTATGATAACGTACAACCCTATATAACCACCGCTTCATCATGTTTCGCCTACTGCTGCTTCTCGTAACCCTTGGGCTTCTCCAGGCCGTTGAGCTCATAAAATCGGGAAGTGCCTGCGACTTGGTTAGCTTCATATTCTTGAGCCTCATCCATAAACACGTACAAGAGTAGCCCTTCCAGTCAAAATTGTTATCGGGGTTGCAGTGGCAACGGAGGTCCAAACGTCGCTGCTCATCGGTGGGGCAGTGAGTGAAAGGAACATGGTAATAAGCAATATCCTCGAAGAAGTGAATCTGCTCCTTCTTGAGGAGAAGACCAGCAGCAATAGAGTGGACAGGAGCATCGCCCCATCGCTCGTAGAAGAAACCACCATCCTTGTCGAGAGACTCGAAGAAATCGAGGTAAGGCTTGCTTCGGAGCCAGGACAAGCTACCAACTTCAAAGTTGGACCACTAAACTCAATTAGCTTTGAACTGACCGATCAGACGTGTTAGACTTACGAAATGGCACTTGTTATAATTCTCACCACCGTCGTCACTGAGGAAACGCATGGAGTTGCCCTCAGCAATGTGCTCGGGGTGATTCTGGATGAACTTCTTGGTGCTGGCCCAGAGAGTGGGGATAGTGTCGATGTATTCATAAAGAGACAGAACGAAACTGTACTTCTTGTTGTTTTCGTGCATGACGCGGAAAGGATCGTAGTGGATGTCGCAGAAGAGCTTGACAGAGGGCTCAACGCGCCAGTAGTACTCGTAGTTCATCATGAGTTCCTGTCGGAAGAAGAAACCAGACTCGAATCGGCACATGTGACGGTAGCTGATAGAGTCACCGTAGATGATCTTTCGCTCATGCATATCCTCACGGACCTTGCGGGCCTTCTCCTGGTCAATCCACTCGGGGAAAGACCAGTGCTCCTCCGGGATGAGACCATAATGAGTCTTACCAGAGCAGAGAGAAGTGGTGACCTTCTTGAACTGCTCATCGAAAGGCTTATCGTTAAGGAAGACCCAGTCATAGTTGTATCGGCGGTTGAAACGATCCTCGACCTGGCGAATGGACTCGGCAATCTCCCAAACATCCTGGTTACGGGCGAGAGTGACAAATGTAGCGTTCATACGGGGACCGGGAGCAGTACCCTGGAGGTTGTTCCAGCCAGGGTCGTTGGGAGACATAGGCATAGCAGTCTCGGCCTGTGCAGGAGCGTTCTTGGGGGCATCAGGAGCGGGAACAGCGGGAGCATCGCCACCAGTACCAGCACCCTCGCCGGCAGGCTTCTGAGCGGGAGTATCGTCCTTTGTAAGAGCTGTATCTCCCTCCTCGGCAGCAGGAGCTCCCTGGCCAGGGAAGTTGACATTGTTACCGGCATCAGGGGATTTGGGGACGGTGCCAGGAGCTTGCTGCTGGTTGCTGGGGCTTCCAGGGCCGCCCGGGAAGCTACCAACGTTACCACGAACGGGAATGGTATCGATCTTGGAATTGGAAAAGAAGTAGAACATAGTGAGGGTCTAGAGGAGTCGAGTTAGCAAGTGGCAACGTCAGTCATCATGAGCATCAAGCCCAACATGAGGTGACGTACGAAAAGCGCGAGCGCAATATAGCGCACGTAGCGCGTATGACCGGCCGCCATGATGAAGAAGGAATTGACGATGCAAAATCGCCAGAGGAAAATGTTCAAGTGAAGTGGGAGATTTGAACAGAAGAAAAGACGATGGATGATCGAAAGTCGATGTTTCAGTCGCCGCGCGCACGGGGAAAAAGACACCTAGAGCACCTAGAGCGAGCGGCCTGGGCAGTTGGGGAGACAGGGAGTGAAGGATCCAGTAAATGGAATTTGGGCTGAGCTAAAAAAAGATAGTCCTTCTGGCAGGAGCAACAACCACCAATGTTAGTACCGTAAATGATGGAAATAATTTTAAGGAGAGAAAAGAGAGATATCATAGGACGTAGGATCACTCGTCATGAATTGAGTATGTTGTGGACTTGTGGAGGGAAGTATATATTAATTGCAACCTTGCAAGAAAGGACAGAAACAGCTGGATCGATGGCACGCATCAAGTTGCTGAGGAGCTCTGGAATGAGATGAACAACGTGTTCTGGGGAACGGGGCCTTGATCGTCACATCTAGACAAAGTCAGGTACGCGCAGACTGGAGGCTCGAGGGGTACAGCGGCGGGCGATTCCATGTGAATCGAGGTGTCTTTAGCAGGGGTTTGGTGGGAAAATACCTGATTGTTCTCTGTTGAAAGTACCGAATGCCAAGTACTCTTCCTTGGGCTTGTACTTGCTATCCCCTGATGTCCAGGGGGGTGCGTTTCTTAGCGCATCTCAGCTTCGATAGATGGCTTCTGTGTCAAACTATTGCCGAGCCCAGACGCTTTGGAGTGAGTCTAATGGTATTCTATGGCAAACTTTTTAGTCTGTGTTGTTGCCTTCACGTTTCCGTTTGAAAAAAACTCGGTTTCGTTTGTTGTCAAGATTACGACGACATGCAACGAAAGACTGATCTGTCTGCAGGGAATACCCAGTCTTGGAAACATTTACTTGATTCAGATATAACAGTAGCTTCTGAGGTACGCCGTGTGCCTCTTACCGAAGGTTTGGAATGAGAGATCGACAATTGTCAAGCCTCATATTCGTATTATCGAGGGGCTTTCTCTGAAGCAAATCTGACCCTGAACTAGGAAAGTGTTCCATGTCGAATGCATCACCGGTTTTTCTCGTATTGCTTGATGAGATGGTTGTGCCCCTTTTTACGTTTCCTGGGCTTGTTTTAGGTTGGCAGCTTAGAAGAACCTTGCGCGAAGGAACGCTGCAACCAGCCTGTAGCAGTTCCGGATTTTTATCCGGTGCAACCAATTATTTGGTCTCGGTCTCTAGGTGCTTTTGCAAGCCGCTTGTTCCACCCCGACAGTCCTTTTGCTGACTTGTCCAGAAACCTAGGATTGCTTGGTGGACTTATTGATATCGTCTGCGATCCAATTATCATCAGAGTCACTTTGCAGGGCTTATCTAAAGACCTTGTCTAAACTTTAGTATTGTCAATGGTCAAATCCAATTCTGCGACCATAGCCTCAAGATACTATCATCAACCCGAGCAGATCTATGCCACAGCATCGAGAACAATATGAGAAGATGTGAATTTATATATTCAACTAGTGGTGATGACGCCACAGAACAATGTAACCATAGAAGTCAAAATGTCATTGAAGCTAATGGCAACTCCCAAGGCTCTCTAGATACCTACCTTAGGTAAGTACCTAGGCAATCTAGGTAAGTAGTACCTTCCCTATTAGCTGATTCAGAACAAAAGGCTTCACGTGAGATATCACGTGTGTATATGCACCTCCTCCCGCATGTGGGGAACCGGGCTTGGAGAACAACGTTGGCACTTCGTAGCATCATCGTCGGCACCAGAGCTTCGCCGCGCATCAACATCGCAGTCCGCTCTCTCCCAAGCGGCTGTACTACTTATACGCTCACAAAACTCACCTGACAGAGTTACCGAATACTTCCAACAACCTTTCTAGAGCCGGCATAACGCTTTACCTGCATGCTTGGCCACGATACAAAGTTCTTGAATCCCATATACTGGAAGACATCATGATAGATTTGTGCGCGCTGAACGATCCTGAACATATCTCATTCTCTTAGTGGTGAGTGGATTTATTTCAGCTGTCGCTCTCCAGCCCTGCTTGCCCCCCCAGCCCATTGCTGGATATATGTACCTGGGGCATCCCTCAACACCCTCGATCGATGGACGAAACCCAGATGGTGGTCAAGTTACTCTCGATGCGAAAGCTCTCAAAAACAAATGAGAGACCACGGAAGCATTTGCATTCTACGTTGTAAAGACTACATGCTACACGGTAGAGAACAAAACAGAATCGAACAACTCCCACAAGACTAGCATAACCTTACGAACGACAGCTCAGTCACAAAATGCGGACAAGCAACATGATACCTGACATCATGGCGATCCCAAACATTTTGTCAAATTACTCCATAGGCACTAGGTCAGGAGCTTTAGATGTGACTCAAAAAGTCATTGGGGCGTTTCCTGAGGATACCTCGAGCGGGGCACCGAGCTCATAGCGACTACATTTTGGCTGGCGTTGGTACTAATTTCTTTCATAGTACAATCGACGTCCACTTGCCCAAATTCCTTCAAAATGTCCTTTTTCGGTTTCGATAATACGCGCCATAACACGGCAGCGCCTGGCTTCTCTCAAGCTCACGACCCATTTGCTGGGTTGTCAGGCAGGGATGGAGACGATGATGCTCTCGACTTTGAGGAGACGTATGACGGTCTTGGAGACCAGCTCGAAGAAACTGGTGACGCTTTCAACGACGATACCTTCGGAGACAGTGGCCCGGCAGCTTCCCGCAACACTGGAAAGGACTTCGACTTTTTTGGCCAGACCGCCAAGGTTGCTGATGCTATAGAAGAGGAACATCTTCGCTTCAATCGCCAGCAGCCATCAGCCAAGCCTGCTGCTTCTGCACAGGCCGCTTCCGCTGTCCACCAGTATGCTTCGGCGGACTACCAGTCCTACTACTCTGGCCAGGCTTATCAGCAACAGTCTTATCAACAGCCTGTGCGATCTGGTTACGAGAAGTATCGCGAGCCCGAGCCACTCCCCGATCTCCATGTCGACCGAAGCATCTGGGGCATTGGGCCGTCCAAGCCAGCTCAACAAGCATCGCCTGCCCCTGTTCCTGCAGCTCAGCCCGCCCAGCATGCGTCCAGTCGCAAGGTCATGAGCTTGGAAGAGGTCGAGGCGGCCATGCGATCACAGCCCAAGCAACAGACACCTCAGCCCCATGCTGCAGATCTCTCCTACCAGCCTCCTCCTCCAGGATTTGCTGCTCACCAGCACCAGGCTCCTCAATCTCATGCACAAGGCCATCCTGTGACTATTCTCCAGAGGCCTCAAAGCACTCAATCGAAGCCCACGCCGCCAGCCCCGGGACTTCAGGGGACTCCGGTTCAGCATCAGCAGCAGCTTCATGCCAACCCAACCCAGATCCTGCAGAATCCCAACCGCGCCGGCCCAGATGCTCATGTGCCACCCCAGCATGGTCATCATTCAAAGCAGTCCCATGGCGCTATTCCCAATGCCGCCCAGTTGCAAGCTCACCCCCAGATGCAACAGATGTCGGAGGAAGAAAAGGCAGCATATTTGGATCAAGAAACAAAGAGGGCCAAGCGCAACCACAAAATTTGGCTTTTGTCGAAGGACAACGGTTTGATGACTCCCCAGGACAAGAACTTCATCACCCGTATCCAGCTCCAGCAGCTCGTTTCCGCTACCGGAAACCCTGTTGAGGGATCCGATGCCTCAATTGCCGAAGATTTCTACTATCAGGTCTACAGCCACATCCGAGCTGGCCAACGCCAAAACCCCAGCCAACCTCTTAGCAACTTTGCGCAAACTTATCTCTACCAGACCGGCAGCCGCCAGGGTGGTATGCGACGACATGGGCGACCTGCTGAGAATCACTTCCAGCGAATGGAGCAGCAGGTGCAGCGTGCTGTTGAAGCTGCTAAGAACAAGCCTAAGAATCCCCAGCTGGTCATTGCAGGAAGTCTAGGAAAGATTTCCTTCAGCAACGCCAAGACCCCCAAGCCTCTTCTCAGCATCAAGCGAACTGAGAGCGAGCATCAACGGCCAAACAATGGCAAGAAGGGGTCCAGCCTTGACAGAAAGACGATCTTGCGAAACGTTGAGAAGGTTTACCAGACCCTTATGCAGATCGAAGACCATGTTCGACTTATCCCACCTCCGATGACTGGCCCTGACGAGGAGCTTGAGAACAAGCACAAGGAGTGGGCTGCCGTCCTCGAGACCTACAATGCTAAGCTCTGGGAAGAGCTCAAGGTCCACGAGCAGATCGGAGTTGTTGTTCCCCACCCATTCATCGCTTTCTTGTCCTGCGCCAAGGGTGAGAGGGCAATCCCTCGCCTTTTCCCCCATCTCTCTTTTGAACAACGAACCACCATCTTGACCATGATTATCTATCATCTCGACCAATTGGATGTTGTCCAGGGCGCTGCCATTACTCCCGGCGAGGTGACTACAATCAACGCCCGAATGCGAGAGAAGATCGAACTTTTCATCTCTACTGTGATGCCATCACTGATGCAATACTTCAACGATACTGGCCTGGATATTGTTGATGGCGTTTTGAATCTGATTGCCACAAAGCTCAACGTCGATCTCATTGCTAGATCGAGAATTGGTGTGTCCATGTTGACACTGATTCTCAGCCGTGCTGTGCTCCTGAAACAAACAGGCGCCGGCACACCTGAGCAGTGGGACAACTGGTATGTATCCTGTCAGCCGCATTGCATTACTTTGACTAACACCTGCTAGGGATCGAACATTTGAAATCTTGTTCAGTAGGCTTGAGCCTTCTCTGCCTTATATCTTCCCAGGCAGCGTCAACACCGGAGAGGATGTCTACGTATGGCAGCTTCTCGCAGCTATGGGCGTCAGCGCCACTCACGATCAACAAACTCGCTTGGTCCTTGCTGTCAAGGACCGTGTGCTCGACACTGTTACTGTTTCGAAGACATTACCTCCTGCTATGGGAGCGGAGCGACTGAATAGTGTCAACTTGTTCATGCGATCCATCGGCTTGGATGTTGAGCTTCTTCAGTAAACACATGTTTCATAGGCAAACATGTTATTGTCGGTGGTTCTTGGGCTTTTCTTGGGCTGGCATATAGGAGCACTCAAGACGACCGGGATTAGCAGGATGCTATACAACATAACAAACAGGGTTTACTTGCTGGCGAAAGAATATTGGGAGCGATGCAGCGGAAATGCATACTGGGTGTACAAAATTCTAAGCGGCGACATAGCGAGTGCTTAATGCGTTCGTAAATACCAGCACTGCTGTCGGATGATTATTACTCAAGGAGAGAGTTTGGGAGGACTCTTGTCCGTTGAGGAATTAGGTTATATCGTATTCGTTGAAAATTTTACGCGTTTTTGGCAAAGCATTTCCACCCTGCGCTGTGACTGTTTTGTATTTCTCTATTGATAGATCCTTTTACGCCGTCCCATGCAACCTATTTGAAGTGCTCCCAAGTCCATTCATTAATATCAGACATCGACTCTTATCCATCAATGTTGGGCGCCTTTGAACTAGCAGCTCGAGGCTTTCCTCCTCGTCGAGCAACACCTCCCGCTGCTCCACCTCGTGTTCGAAGCTTGGGTTTCCGTGTCTCTTCCGACTCTGGTGCTAGCTGCTCCGGCTGCTTGACGGGGGCGGCTGGTTTAGGAGCTTCTTTGACAGGTTCTGGCGCCGGTTCTGGCTTTTTGATACCACTGACAGCCTCGAGAAGATCGTCGTCATCCCATCGACGATCAAATTTGGGGACGGACTCTTCAAGTGGCTGCTCATTTTCCTCAGCGTCATCGGCCTTCTCTGCTTCTTCCGCACCCTCTTCTGGAGTAGGGCGCAGGAAGAGGCTTTCGTTATAAACCTCCCATGCAGCCTCCTCGTTCTCGTCTGTGTAGTGCATGGTGCGCCAGTGTTCTGTCTGAACGGACCGTAGACGGTCAGCCATGGTTTCCATCGTAACGGCATCGCCATCTCCAGTGGCCTTGACGGTCATATGAATCGCACGAGCGGTACCGCCTGCTGCGCTGGGAGCTGAGTCTTTGGTGGCTGCGGCTTGACGTTCCTGTTGGACGGTTGCGTCGATGTGATGAAGTTGGGGACGCAGATGGACAAGCGATGATACAGGTGTAAGATGTAAGTCCTCTAGTAAAGGTGTCAAAAAATACGTGGACTCTTGAGAGTTGATATGACTTACTGCCTTGAAAAACACCGACCATGTGCTGAACCTCCTTGTACTCAGGATACTGTCCACCCAGCGTCTGTGTCCTGAGTACCTTATCCTGCCTAACGGCCTCTGTCCAGTCCATCTTCTCCTCTTCATCTGCTTCGGTCTTCTTCCTGCCGCCTCGAGCCTGAACCGTTCCAAAGCCAAACCCACCAGCTAGACCATGGCTGCCGCCATTCTTGGTCGCCATAGAAGCATGCAAGGTCTTTCCCCACTTAAGTCCCTTCTCGCGATCATAAGCGACGGTGTTATCGAGGGGTACATCGACTTCGACCATGCCAGCTTGAGCCTTCACACGTAGTTCGGTTGGCGGAGGTCGCGATGCGTCATCGGTGCGGTTGGGATGCTGGAGGACGAGTAGACGGCGGCCTAGAGGGAGCGATGGGTTGATGAAGACGTTGTAAGTTGCGGTCACAGGATCATCGTCAGAGGAGTCGTCTATTGTGGTAGGATTGTTGACTGTTGTAGAAGGCTCAAGGCTTGAGTCAACGTCCATCTCGTCGACATCCATTGAGGCCGTAGGAGCCGGCGTTTTCGATGTAGTAGGCATTGTATAGATATAAGTCAAGACAGAGAAAGTCTTGCGGAAAAGATTGTCTGTCAACAATCAAACGAGGGCTCGAGGTTGTCAGTCGCTCGAGGTTGGATTATGAGTCGCTCTTCAAGTTTGCTTTGCGACAGCCACTATGCGCAGCTATATGCAGCAGTCCCTATGATCAGAAATCGACTCAAATGTGGTGTATAAGCTTTCAGCGGATGTCTCAAGCTTCACAGTTCATGCGACAGGGATTATAGACTAAGTAAGCCAAGGTCGAAGGCTGCAAATTCTGGAAGTCAGAGAAGCTGGGAGGGGCCATCGTGGAGAAATTTCCATGTTCGTCCCCCGCCAAAATTTGGTCCGTTATCTTATCAACGCTTCAAAGAGTCCGAACTCAACGATGAGAGTCACCCAAACATTCAGCAAGAATTCATACCAGACCCTTGGACTATCAATGAATGATCAAGACCACATGTTAGACTATGTTTTAAATTCTTATGAGAACGGCTACATCGCTTCCCTCGAGTACGTTTCTCAACAAACAATATAAACCCTAAGCATTTTAAAACTCCATTGAGGCCACCGCATATACAGCCATGAACCGATAGAGACACAAATAGCTTCGTATGTGGCCTAGTCCCATAGTCCAGAAATTGAATCTATTATCATCAAAACTTCTATCGGTTCTTTCCACGGTCGCGTCGTCCGCCCTCCAACACCTTGACTCTCTTGTTGAATCTCTCTCCAATACCGCCTCCCATACCACTTCCACGGGGTCCATCCGTTGTGTCGATACCACGCTTTCGGCTCTTGTCCAGAAGGGCGCGAACATTTCCACCAGACTGTTTGCGCTTGGTGAGGCGGTCGATACGGTCGACACCCTCTCCCAGATTGTGCCAGTCTTCGCCGCCAAACTGCATACGACCGCTGCGACCAGCCTGCTTCGCCTTCTGAGCGCGGTCCTTCTTGCTCTCCTTGGGAAGACGTGTAAAGTTCATCTCTTCGTATTCCCGGCGCTCTGCCTCCTCCTTTCTTTCGGCGTCGGTCTTCATCTTGCGGCCACCCTGGACAATTGTGGTGCCAATGCTGGGCTCGGCTAGGGGTGCGCTGGAAAGCTCTGAAGCGACAAACTCCTCCATGGTGTGAGACTTGCCAGGGCGGCGGTCGTGCTTCTCGCGCCGTTGGGGCGCATCCATTGTTTGGCGATCTCTCTTGGGTGGGCGATACACGCCTGAGGCTCCTCCGTCACGCTCAGCGCGGCGAGCGGTAACATCATCCGCCATGGAACCGAAGTTTCCAGGCTTGTGAGACAGAGCTTCGGCGTCTGCCTCCTCCTCGTCTGATTCGTCCTCGTCTTCTTCGGAATCCGATCCAGCCTCAGCTTTGGCCTCCTTGGCCTGTCTCTCGCGCTCTGCATCGTCTGCCGTCCGAAGGAATCGATCAATGGAGAAGCGCAGCTTCTCTTCCAAGGGTCGTGCTCCTCGCTCAAGGTAAAGTCGTAGCTCGACCAGCTTTGCCCTGACAGATTCGTCGAGTTCGGAGTCGTTTTCATCGACCTTGTCCGAGTCTGGTTTGGAGTTGCGCAACTTGAGCAAGATCAAGAAGACCAGGTTCTGTAGGTAGGAGAGAAGGAGCTCATTCTTGACGTCGAGCAGAGAAATGCCATCCTTCTGGTGCTCGATCGAAGCGAGTTTAGGTGTGACCTCGAGTGCTGAAGACAGCGACTGAGTTAACGACGTCAGAAGCGCCGGTAATGTTGTAGGGGCTGCCATGTTGATCTGTTTGTCTGATGGTGAATCTAGACAGTTGAAAAGTGATGTCTCGACAAAAAGTTTGGAGTGCTTCAACTTTTTAGCGGGGCATGCTTGGCTTGGCTCCATTAAATGCCAGACGTTCGTGCGGTCAATGCCACGAACGCCACATATCCCCTGCCTCAATCCGTGGCACACCCCTGACTAAGCGATGTCTATTTGGAACTTGGCCAGATATTACAGCAAGTGCATTGAAGCTCCTTGTTTGACGCCTCACTCACGCAGCTCTTTCGCTGGCTTGATTCACCACACGGTCCTTTATTCAATCGGCAAGCCGAAATAAACAGAAGAAACTGAGTATCCTTCTCAGCAGTTTCTTGTTTTTTAATTTACCTGTCTAGTTACCTCATTATCGCGGGTCGCGCAAGTCGTCGTCAGCTTGGAGCTTGGCTACGGCAGCTTCACATCTCGGCTTTCGCAACCCTTCTTTGTTAACATTTATTGGTCCTCGCATGATCTAACTTTTCCGACATGCACTTCCGAGACTTTGTGCCTTCGACGGCGCTCCTCGCTTCATTGCTAGCTATCCCTCAGCTAGCTTCTGCCTTTTACCTCCCCGGTGTCGCCCCAACTACCTACAAAGAGGGAGACAAGGTTCCGCTCTATGTGAACAGCATCAAGCCCGTCGATCGCTCCCAAGACCCGCGACTACACGCCGTGGTCTCATACGACTACTATCATCCTGCGTTCCAATTCTGTCAACCTGAGGGCGGCCCTCAATATGTATCGGAAAGTCTTGGCAGTATTCTCTTCGGAGACCGTATCATGACTTCTCCCTTTGAGCTCATCATGGGAAAGAACGAGACCTGCAAGCCCCTTTGCGAAGTCACATATCCGGAGAAGTCGGTCAGCTTCGTCAAGAGCCGCATCGAACAAGGTTACAGTCTGGAATGGCTTGTTGATGGATTGCCAGCTGGTCAGGAGGTACTCGATCAGTTGACTGGCACCACCTTTTACAACCCCCGATTCTTGCTGGGACAGGACGATAAGGACGACAACATTCTTTTCAACAACCACTACGAAATTGTCGTTGAGTACCACGAAGTCAACAAAGATCCCAACCAGCGCCGTGTTGTCGGCGTGGTTGTGCAGCCGAGTTCCAAGGAGTATGGCGGCAAGGCTGACTGCGGCAACCACCAACCCATTGTACTGTCTGGGAAAAAGCAGCATGTAGCCTTCAGCTACAGCGTGTCCTGGCACAAGTCCGACACTGCCTGGGCCACTCGCTGGGACAAGTACCTCCACGTGTTTGACCCCAAGATCCACTGGTTCTGGCTTATCGATACTGCCATTATCGTCGTTATCCTCGTTCTCACGGTGATGTCCATTCTGGTCCGCGCTCTCAAGAAAGATATCGCTCGCTATAACAGACTCGACCAAATCGATCTCGATGACTTTGGCGGTACTTCAGTTGTTGAGGATGGTGTGCAGGAGGACTCTGGCTGGAAGTTGGTTCATGGCGATGTTTTCCGAAGCCCTTCGCGACCTCTTTTCCTCTCTATTCTTGCAGGCAATGGCGTTCAGCTGTTCTGCATGACAGGTTGCACTATTCTGTTTGCCCTCCTTGGTTTCCTGTCTCCTTCGAACCGCGGATCCCTCGGAACCATCATGATCCTCATGTATACTGTCCTCGGCTTCGTTGGTGGTTATGTCTCTGCTCGAACTTACAAGGCCTGGCAGGGAGAGAACTGGAAGTTGAATATTGCTTTGACCCCTGTCCTGGTTCCTGGCAGTGTCTTCTCCAGTTTCTTCCTCCTGAACCTCTTCTTGTGGGCCAAACAATCATCCGGCGCGGTTCCTTTCACGACCATGCTTGTCATTGTCGCTATCTGGTTCATCATCTCGATTCCTCTCTCCTTCGGTGGTTCCTGGGTCGGATTCCGCTCTCCTCAGTTCGAGCCCCCTGTCCGTACCAACCAGATTCCTCGACAGATTCCTCCTGTGAGCACTTATCTCAAGCCCGTCCCCAGCGTGCTCATTGTCGGTCTTCTTCCCTTTGGGGCCATCTTCGTCGAGCTCTTCTTCATCATGAACTCGATCTGGTTCAGCAGAATCTACTACATGTTTGGCTTCTTGTTCCTCTGCTACGGCCTTATGATTGTTGTCTGCGCTGCCGTCACCATCCTCATGGTGTACTTCTTGCTATGCGCCGAGAACTACAACTGGCAGTGGAGGTCTTTCCTCGCTGCTGGTATGAGCGGTGGCTATATCTTTTTGAACTGTCTTTTGTACCTCGTTACAAAGGTCAGAGTGAGCGGATTTGCTGGCATTGTGCTCTACATGGGCTACAGTGCCATCATCTCTTTTCTCTTCTTTATTCTTACTGGTATGTTACCTCTTCTGCCACTCCGGTCGTATTATTCTAACCCCCAAAGGCTCAATCGGCTACTTTGCCAGTTGGTGGTTCGTTCGCAAGATCTACTCATCCATCAAGATTGATTAAGAGGCGAGCTTGCACAAATTATGACAGAATGGACCATCGACGACAAGTGACTAACGAACAAGAGGCGGAATGTGGTGTTTGTAAAAATTCATGTACGACCAGCGTCTGGAATTTGTTTTTACCATGAGCCGTGCCTTGACTTGCAAGCAAGGGCAACCCGGCGAGATCATGGTGATGAGGGTTCGCAGTGCTGCATCAGTACGCTGCGAGTATGGAGTAGATTCATTTTCATTTAGACGGATATCAAAATCAGGCCTGGGCCAACAGAGCTGGGCCATGTTGGCTACCTATTGACGAGGGGTGTTGTTCTGCATCATTTCAAGCTTATTATAGATATCAAAAATTTAATTCGTTGGCTTATCTGCTCCCGCTCAATCATCGTCGTCATCATCATCCAAGTCATCCAAGTTGGTAAACTGGAACTGCGCCCTTTGCTGCGGAGGACCAGCTGGACTTCGTTGTTCGCCAGGGGCAGCAGGGCCGCCGACCACGCTTGCGCGCCTCCAAGCGTCTTCCTCGTTCTTCCTCTGCTGTTCTCTTTCGATACGCTGGCGCTCGCGTTCCTTCTCGCGCTCTTCTTGCGCAATGCGGTCTTCTTCTTCCTTTTGCTTCCTCTCCTCTTCTTCACGACGCTTGCGCTCTTCCTCCTCAGCTGGGTCATAGCCCTTGGGGTCAATGCCCTGCTCCAGCAGGCGTTGATTATCAGCCAGAGCGCCAGTGCCAAGCTGGAAATCACTTGGCCAGGGGAGAAAGATCCCATCGGTCAAGGACTTTAAGCGCTGAATCCACTCGATCGGGAGTGTGGTGTTGGCAGACATGGAGGATTGCTGGGTCGCAGGTTCTTGGGAAACAAGTGGTGTGCCGTTCATAACTGCTGGGCTTTGGACTTGGGAGGATGGAGGCGCAGAGGGCGTCATAACTGATGCTGCTTGCGAGTCGGGTCCTGGGGTCTGGGCGCCTGGGGTCTGACCGCCTGGTGTTTGGCCATCAGGCGTGGGTGGTGCGGCATTGATAGTGCTCGCGGGAGGCATAGTAGATTTACTGATTCGTCGAGCATAGTTGAGCAGTTCTTCGTAGGTGATAGGGTTGCTAGGGCCAGAAGGAAATGTGGTGGTTTGCGTAGTTACGATATCCTTGCGAGTGGTCGCGAGGTTGGAAAGTGTATCGCGGATCTGGGCATCAAGAGCTGCTGAAGATTCGCGCAATTGCTGGATGCGTAAATAATTATTCTGATGGGTTTGGACTGAGAGGGTGATTAGTTGAAGATCAGTTTGTTTGCGGAGCAATGGTGCGCTACCTTCTTCTAAGCCTCTACTCAATTCTTTGTCCGCGGCGTTGAGCTCATCGCCTTGCTGGGTGGAAGGATGATATTTCGTAACGGAGTCAATGAGGTTTGCGAGAGCTTTCTCTAGTCGCTCAAAGCGACCATCGACATATGTATCCATCACAAGCTCGTGGTAGGTAAGTTGAAAGGAGAAAAGTGATTGGTAAGTAAATATTCAAGAAGTTCCAAGGGCAAGGCGAGGCTGCTCAAGCAGGCCGAAGCTCTCAAAAGTCAGAGTGGGTCTTGGATTTTGGACATCATTGGCCGGCTGGCCAGCAGCTTCTTTTCAGGCCTGAGGCCAAACAATCCCGATCTTTCCCGTTCGGCAAACTCGCGCAACCAATTCAAGGCCCTTCTTTTACGACGACGACATCGACGAGCAATTGAACGACTAAACAGGCTTCCACCGCCCTACAGTTCAAGATGGTCTCCTACGTACGTCTGAACCTTTGGATACAGCTGTTAAAACCGGGCTATCAGCATTCGCCAATGGCTCGAGGCGGCTTTAACATAGCGTGCAATCGACTGACCTGATTCTAATAGACTCCCATCCGCATGGCGGAATTTAAGAGCAACTACGGTCCCAAGTACGTTTTATACCTCTACGATCACCGATACAACGAATTCAAAGCACCCTGAACAAACCGCGACGTTGGAAATTCTATGCAACGGCTTCATCTACGATTGTGGCCTTGGCTAATACTCGAAATAGGTACCACGCTCAGCCCAACTTTGCTGGCTTCACCGCGCAGTCTGCCTTCAGAATGTGAGTGCACATCTCTAAACCGAAAACACGACCGAGAACCGAGCAAGCGAACAAGCGAGTCAAATCGAATCTTCAATCTCACTTCCGTTCCTCCGAAGTCATTGTATGACAAACCGCGGCTGAGATGGATACGACGGATAGAGAATGGGAAATCAAATCGACGCCTTTGCTTTGCTCAACTACCGGTTTTTATGCTATGGACAAGCAAGTACTGACTGGGTAACAGCGGCTCCCGTCTGGCTATGTACGGTGCCCCCGCTGCTGTTGGTGTCCTCCTCTTCGCCAACGGTATCCCCCGTGTGCAGCGCGACATCCTCCAGGTACGAAATGAGCCTCTGATCGCCAACTCATGACCACGATATTAACTCATGTACAGAAGATTCCTTTCCTTGGTAACTACTTCCGAAAGGAGATCCACCCCGCCGACAACGTAAGCCTTGTCTTGTTCATCTCCCAGGCTATTGAAGTTATTCACTAACACTCTGTCCAGCCCTTCTAAATTATCTGGTGGATTGATGAAGATAGACGTCGTTCAGCGCCCGTGCCGGCTCCCCTTGTATAAGATATTCCAAATAGACATGTTCTGAGCCTTGGCAGAATTTCGAATTTAGCTGTGAAATGTCTAACCTGTGATTGGTTGATGTTTAAGTGGTCAAGGAGAACTATTATGCAAATCTCGACAAGTAGTGAACTTTTTTCATATGACGCAAGTCATAGGACGGAAGAGTGCTTCTCATTTGTAATCTGTTTTGCATTGTTGGATACCCCCAAGTTGCTGAGAATACCTTGGACTTGGGTGTGTCATATTAGACCTGTTGACTACATAACAGTACTTAACCTACCTATGGGCTACAGTGCACGTAACTCACTGCGAAACACTGTCTTCCCCTTGCAACTTACAAACACAACTCAAGAATCTTATACATTTTCACACTGACTTCCGCCATTCATTTGATACATGACTTTTTCTTTTAAACTAAACTTGCTCAGCCCGCTGATACCCTCATCCCCCTCCTTGCAATGAGAGAGGGATATTCATTTTTTCCCTGAACCCTACGCAAGTCAACCGACTTCTGGTGAACACTTGTCAAGATGGAACTATCAGGATTCTGGACAGCAATGGGCCTCATCGCTGTGCTGCCTCTTTTCTTTTGGCCATCAAAGAATCAAGGCTCAACTTCCCACTTAATCTCTTTCTTTTTTTATTTCCTTGCTGTAGCTGGTATATCCTGGCTGCGCCTTGTCTCAGCACTGGTCCCTGAGCCGTACCTGGTATGTTTTATCTTACTTATCACTTAATACATGTGAAATATACTGACACAAGCTAGGATGAAGTCTTCCATATCCCTCAAGTACAGAAATACTGTCAGGGTAAGTTTCTAGAATGGGATGACAAGATCACCACTCCTCCAGGCCTGTGAGTTCCGGTGTGCGATGTCTTCCTCCCTCACATTCTGATTGAGATTCAGCTATCTTCTCTCCCTTATGATACCTGGAGTCGTCCGTCCCAATGGATCATTAAGCGAGTATGTCTGCAATGTAAGGAGCTTGCGGGGCACCAACCTTATCGTTTTGGTGGCACTCACCTACTTGGCTATGCAATGCCGCCGGAAGATCGAGGCACGCCTCTATGAAGCTCACTCCTCTACCAGGCTGCGTAATACTTCACAGTATGCACTTCATACCGCATTCAACATCGCTCTGTTCCCCCTTATATTCTTCTTCTCTGCATTGTACTACACCGATGTTGCATCCACTGCCGCCGTTCTGGTCGCGTACTTGAACCACTTAGTGCGCATTGGACGGGATCGAAGTTCGCTCTCAAGTGATCTTACGACAATGTTCCTAGGAATCGTCACCCTTTTCTTTCGTCAGACAAATATTTTCTGGGTAGTTGTATTTATGGGCGGCTTGGAAGCTGTCCATGCTGTCAAGACATTGCGGCCAGAGCGGGTTGACCAGCCTGTCATCTTAACACTCTTTGAGCAGATCAAGTACTTTGCTTGGAGATACTCTCTTGGAGATATCCACGACCCGCCGCTGCACATGGTGTTCCCAGACGGTAAGTCAGATCCTCTTGATAAATCGATGCATCACTAACTGAAAATCAGATATGATCTTCTGTGTGCTAAGTTTGGGCATTGCAGCGATCTGCAACCCATTCCGCGTCATTAGACAAGCCTGGCCTTATGTTGCTGTTCTTATCTCCTTTGGCGGCTTTGTCGCTTGGAACGGCGGCGTTGTACTTGGTAAGTTCTTCGGATGGATTGGTGTGTCTGCGGCTAACGAGAAGCAGGCGATAAATCCAACCATATCGCGACCATTCACCTTCCACAGATGCTTTATATCTGGCCTTTCTTTGCCTTCTTCTCCCTACCACTTCTCATACCCTACGGTTTCCCTCTTGTTAACATGGCACTTCGGATGCTTCCTTTGGCCCCTTCAGTCAAGTGGCCTGCACCATCTAGTGGGCCAGCCCCTGGAGCAGAGACAGACACCAGGCCATTGTCTGCCTCGTTTTCCTCCAGCAAGTCCCGGAAATCAACAAAACAGGCCTCAAAGAGTGTCTCTACAAGGAGGCTAGCGGACGATGGATCCAATAGCAATCGTTCACAGCCGTCAGAGGCCCTAAAATCCTTCGATTGTGTCTTTGGTAGTAAAGTCATCCTCTGGCCTCTCTATCTTCTTGGGACCATCCTAATCTCAATTGCTATCGTTCGCTACAATACTATTATCCACCCCTTCACTCTGGCTGACAACCGCCATTACATGTTCTACGTCTTTCGATACACAATCCGACGCGCTTCTTGGATCAGATACGTCCTGGTCGTTCCTTACACACTAGCCCGTTGGATGACTTGGGGCACTATCTCCGGCTGTTCACAGTGGTTCCATATTGCCCATGGATCTGCTTGCTCTGCATATGAACGGGAAACAGGAAGAAAGGCCCCCTTCCTGAGTCATCCTACATTCATCAACGATGGATCAATTCCACGTCAAACGACTGCTGCCTTTCCAGCCGAGGTAACGGATATTTCTCAAGATTCTTCTGAGCAGCAGCAATTGAGCGAGGCTTTAGAAGAGGACCCTCTTCTGGCTTCTGTTGAGCCGGCTTCCACATCAACCGGCCTGATCTTTCTGCTCGCCACGACACTGTCACTTGTGACAGCTCCTTTAGTTGAGCCACGATACTTTATCATCCCGTGGGTGGTATGGAGGCTGCTCGTACCTGCATGGAGACTCCACGACCATGATGACGGCAACGGTCTTGCCGCTGAACTGTCAACACACTCAAAGACCAAGTCCTTGTATCAGTTCTTTCAACGCTATGATCTACGTCTTATCCTTGAGACATTATGGTTCATTGCTATCAATATCGCAACCGGTTACATCTTCCTTACCAAGCCTTACCTTTGGAAAGCGGAGGATGGGACTGTGCTGGATGACGGTCGACTTCAGCGGTTTATGTGGTAAGACACGAGATGGAACAGATTTTCGAATTAGAGATCGCAAAGATACTCTTTGTATTTTTGTCTTGGTAGGCATTTAATTCTCATGTCGCTGGGAATTCATTTCATGCCCATTGTGAAATACACCCAAACACTGAACTCCATACCCATGGCCTAACCCAGACCGATCCGTAACCAAAATCATACCCAGTGTTTCATGTCGAGCATCCCAAATCCATTCATGAAGTGACCCTAATGCGGTATGTACTAGAAGGGCCATCTCATGTAATGAGCGATACATGTCCGTATCTTCCCTTGCCAGCCATCGTATAAAAAATAATCATCAAATGTCGTCAAGGAACGCAGCTCATAAACTCAGACGGTCCAAGCTCAATCCATCATTGCTTCTCACGCGGCGAATAACGCCAAGTTTAAAGAATTTCTCTTCACCGCCGGGTGTGCGTCCACCAATATACCATTTATCAGCACCTATCACGTCTCTAAACCCTTCACTACTGCTATCACTCCCACGTCGGCCAGAGGATCCAGGAATAGGAATGGCGGTGCCGTTACTAGGAGAGGTTGAGGTTGATGGTGAGGAAGAAGTGGTGTTGCGGGGAGGACGGATGGCGACGCTGGAGGTTGTTGGCTGTTGTTGAGGATGGTGGTGGTGATGATGTGATGTTGAGGCAGACGTCGAATTTGAAGGAGTTGAGGTTGTGGCGGTTGCTGTGGTAGATGTTGTCGTTGTGGTATCTCGGGCGTGCTTGTTTGGTTGGTGTTGATGTTGGGAAGTAGTCGAGATAGAAGGGCCTTGAGGACGGAAGGCGGCGAGGAAAGAAGAGAGGAAATATGGTCGTTGTGAAGGCATCGTGAGGTTATCAGTTGATATGATGTGATGTGATGTGATGTGATAGAGAGAGGTCGGTGTCGGTATCGGTTGTAGGGCTCGACGAGTAGGTAGCCGAGCGACGGTCCGAGTCAACCCGCGTCGATTTGTATGTTCGGAAGATGTCGAGATATGGTTCAAATGCGCAGGCAACTGGGAGGGAACCAGCCCCTGGTAATCTTAATGTATTCGTGTTTCGAGGCCTACTGACGTAGTAAAGAGAAGCAATTGTTTCTACACAGTAATGGGATGAAGAGTGGAGTCAAGGTTTGCAAGAGAAACAGTGACAGTCTGGGGAATGCAGCGGTTTATCGTCCCTAGCACCTAGCAGTCACTGACGTCGAGGGTTTTTTGTTACACCTAGCCCACTTTTTGGTACATCTTCGGCTATCAACATCAGTAACGGACCAAGCTACCAATAATAACCCCTCCATTAATAAGGCATTCTACCCACAAGTACCGTCTTTTTATAGGGTAGTCAGATATCGTGACATTGAACCTAGCCGAGGCAAGCCAACAGTAGTATCATCAAGACAGCGTTAGATAATCATTCATAGTCCTTCTTAGTGACATTGCTGGAATAACCCGATCGATCATACGGAAGAAACCAATCCTAGAGCCTAATCGATCAACCATGTGTTTGATTGCCGCAACAGTTGCATTGTCAGAAATTATCAGATCATGCTCGCATACGTATTCAGCTGTCACAAGGAACCAGCCCTTTGACCCGAAAATCTGCAGGGGTGCTGCTTTAAAACGGAAACAAGACGGAGATGTCAGACCCAACTTGCATTTGGCGTTGTGGTTGAAGATAGGTACTCTTCTGTTCAAGCCACTGAACAAAACAACAGCAACGAGTATTGAACAGTTCGTTCACACCACAGTCTACAGTATTCATCGCTTTCATGGACCAAAACGTTGGTTGGTTGGGGTTGGAAGCAGGCCATGACTGTTGTGTCTGCACTGCTCTAAGCTAGACTTGAATCTGGAAGTGATCTTCGAGGACTGGACACTCATGCTTGATGTTGCCCATCCATCAATTCTGGTTCTGCATTGGCAAACGTGCATGGAAAAGTCTAGGCATTGAAGGATATCGCTTACAACGACCTTTTCTTTGCTTTTTGCGAATTGGGGGCTTCTTGAGTGTGACATTCCACAGTCAGATCAGATCAGTGAGACAAGTGAAAAGATGTTGGTTGATATCTTCACTCAACTCTATCCACCTACTCTCGATTGCCTGAACAAATCGGTGCTGTATACTCTATACAGTGAGTGTATCAGGTCAAGATCATGATACCAATTAATATCAGATATACTGTACATAAGAGTAAACTAGACAACTACCTAGCTGATCGATCAACTATTCAATCCAAGTTAGCCGCCAGCAGCACACCTCTTCCCAGCCATCAACCCCATCCTCCAATCATCTCAAAACCTCACCTTGAACCCTCAACTAGTGCAAGCCCAGCCGAGCCCACCTAGTCTTTGAACCCCCTAGCCTCTTAGTTACTGCACAGTCTGAACTGGAGTCTGATTGCACGTGCCCTCTAAGGCAGCACCCTTCACTCTGACCTATGACATCCCTGCCATTAGCATTACCGTTCGTCAGCTCCAAGCATCAGGAAAGTTCAAACGACCAGTATATCCGCTTTGGATGAGCTAAAGGATATTATTGTCTTTCGTGAAAAAGGTTCAGTCCTCCAACTGCCAGGAGTATGGCAACACCAAGGTCCGATGCAAGTTTGTACTCGTTAAAGAGTCTGGGCTTTGGTGCTAATAACGACGGTTGGTGGTCCAACGCTAGCAAAGTTGCTCCTCTTCTCCTGTCGAAGAGGCAGATGGTGACGGAGGGTGGTCCAACGCCGATCCCGAAGAGGCGGCAATGGCTGCGAAGAGGCCGACGGCTTCGGTTCTGATGGTGGTGGGGGATGGTCCAACGCGCATGGGAGGCTGCAATGGCTACAACAACCAGAACACCGGCAAGGATAAGTGGACTGCTTCTGATACATAGTGGTTGGTGGATAACCTTGGTGAGATGGATGGCGTTGTGGAAGACTCACAATTTGGGTCAACTTGACAAACAGTATTTGACAGACGAAACGGAGGGGTGATAAGGAGACCGATGTAAGAAGTGATTTCGTCGAAGCTTGATCATTTGAAGGAAGTAATTCACCCAGATATATCAGCAACCGCCGGCCAGGTTACAATCCTTAAGCAAGCAAGCACGTAGGTAGCTAAATACACACTCTCTATCTGTAGGGCGAGCTGACAAGAACAAGGGCAACCATCTATTATAGGTTAGCCGAAGACTAATCGAAACTTTTTGTCGTCATTCGCCTGAAGCTGAATACGAGTTGGATTCTTTGGTGGCCTACCTACCGTGGATCGAGATGCGGCTCTATTACCATATGGCAAAGCTTCCTTTACCACCACCTGCCGCCTCCCGGATTGATCTATACGGAATAGGATACAATGGTCAAACAATTGTCATAGCATGGCAGCGTTGAGAAGCCAGATTGCCGCCAATAAGCAGCGAGCCAGCTAACAAGTTTCTACCAACATGGATGTTCAGGGTAACATCGACAAGTACACTGTTTCTTATCGCTTTGTCAAGAAAGCTGAGAAGATATTCTGTCTTCAACCCCAGTTATGTTTTCGAAACGAAGCCCTAGCGACTTGTCCGAGGATTTGGGAGTTTCTTTTGGGCGACTTGACTTTGCACGCTCAGTTCCTATATACCGATATCAACTCAAGTCAAAATAATGCCGAGAACCTCCCTAAGGACTCCCGTCCCTCCTATGAGCTCCCCTCGTGTCAAAGCAGAAGGCCGCGTTCCTAATGAACGCCTTCATTATCCCCTAACCATGATATTCCTCGTGTCAGGGCAGAAAGTCGTGATTCTCCCAAATATCCATCCGCGTCGCTTAGTTACGCTCACCTCGGAGGCGGCTGGCGAGTTACCATGATGGTGCTGGATGAGGTTTCCAACAATGCATGTCATTGCAGGCCAGCATCACCATGGCCCACCGGCAACTGTACGGTCTCTAGTCGCAGGTACCAGTACCGACACGGAGTTGCATTCTTATGTGTCGTCTGCCGCCCAACAACCTCTGACTCCGGCCCCGGCTCATCTGTGGCTTTCGCAGTCACCCCGGCGATGCGCTAACAATTCGACGCCATGTAATGGCAAATCGAGCAAGTCTCCTTCTTACGTTTGTTTTGAATTGGCAACTAATATCCAGGTGGGAGTGGAAGAAGAGGAGGGAGAGGAGGTAATTTTAGGCTTTATTACTACTTACACTGATGGTCGTCAGACCTACCTTATATCGGTAAAGTTTACCTCGATCAACTAGAGACAGTGAACTTCAGATACTACCTGCATATATATATGTATATCCCGAGTCATAAGTTACTGGGAGTCCTTATTCAAACACAAACTGATTGTCGCTTTGTACTGGATTCAAATGGTTGGGATTCTCTGACCCACTTTCCTCCTCTTCTATATCTGAAACATCTATCTATTCATGGTGGTGATACTACCTATACTTGGCAGCTAGCTTATCTTATTCCTACTATATGAAATCAATCTAACAAAACATCCTGTCTATTTACTCAATCTCTTGACCATGCTGTGCAACAGTCTACTACATTCGTTGAGATTATCCAACACCAGCCTCACTCTCAACAACTTAGGCATAGCGGTGTAGACCCCTCACCACCACCCTGGACTATCCCGTCATGTACCCATATTCCCCTCCACAGAAAAAACCCGCGCCAGCGCATAATGAACTTCCAATTGTCTAAGGACATGCAGCGGATGCAGTCTTTGCATATTCCCACTTCCGCCGTGATAACCTCATCATAATCATTAATCTCAATCAGTCAGCAATGCCCTCCCTCAAAGCTCGCATTATCAGCTGGCTCGCCTGGTGGTGGTTCAAGAGCACATGGAGTTCCGCCGAGGGCCTCAACAACAAAATCGCCAAGGAGCGTCATCGTCCCGAGCGAGTGCCTCCCAAGTATCTGTACAAAGAATTCACCGTTGAAGATTACAAGAGAAAAGGCCACGTCGCAGATTATGCTGTTTATATGGTGTCCCCAAAAACGGAGACCCCAACGCGTGGTCGTATCCTGTATCTCCATGGCGGTGGCTTCGTCTTTGATATCGCGCCTCAGCATTGGGAACTTGTGGCTCAGCTTGCGAGACGACTGAATGCTACTGTTACTGTGCCGATTTATCCCCTTGGTCCTGAAACGTCGCTTATGAAGATGTATGAGTTTGTTCAGCCCCTCTACGATGAACTCGCATCAGCTCCAGACCGGACGCCTTTCTGGGTTATGGGTGATTCAGCTGGAGGAACCATGTCTCTTGTTCTCACACAGAATGCAAAGCTTGCTGGTCGTCAGACTGCGCAGCGTCTTGTGCCTATCACGCCATGTACCGATTCCAGCCTTGCCAACCCTGATCTACACACCGCAGCGTTGAAAGATCCATGGCTCGACGTCCCCGGTATCGCAGAAATCACACGGCTCATCTGCCCGGAGATGGACACAAAGCATCCCAATGTGAGCCCCATCTACGGAGATCTGAGATTGCCGCCGATGCTGGTGTTTGCAGCGGGACTGGATCTTTTGACGCCGGATACCAAGAAGATGGTGGAGATGGCCAAGGACCAGGGCACAAAGGTTGAACTAGTATATGGCGAGGGCATGATTCATGTGTGGCCGATTTTGCCCATACACGAGGGAAGGCAGGCCATTGACAAGATGATCGAATGGCTGGGGCAGGATTAATTTTTTCTTTTGGCTGGATTGTCTTGGGCTATCTATGGCGTTGGGTTGGGTTGGGCTGGGTTGGGGTTTGGAAGTGGCATGAGGATGATACCCCTAGTAAGATGTGATAACGACGATTCTTTTATATGAGATTAGATGTTTTATGATTGGGATAGGTAACTTGCATAGGTATGCCTTGTTGTGATTTCAGTCTGGTTGGTTGGTCGTGAGCCCAGACATGACCGGCCCGCCGCATAAAAATGGCTACACATATCTTCCGTTTTTTTTCTTTTCCTGTATACAGCGACAATTTCCATCTTGAAAGTTGTGTAGATAAGGTGATACAGACAGGTATCAACTTGCCTTTGACATGTCCCTGTTCCGCGTATGACAACTGATGATGGGATAAGGATCCGATTGATGGACCACGAGATTTTATAGCTAGAATGACATGGCAGTGAGTTTCATAGCCACGATAACTCTCACACATATATATAGGTAGGTAGTCATTGTTAGTGTAGAGGATGAATTTGCCAGGCCAACACCACCATGCATGATTTATTTATATTCTTCAAACTGAACACTCAAATTTCTATCCACATCGCCTGAATTGATCCAGACACTTAGGCTCACACACGTGTTCACACCGGGTTCCTGTAACCAATAGATGACAATGCGTTGGCCGAGTTATGCTCGCAGCCTTCAGGCCGCATATGAGAGTTTATGCCGCATCCTGTTGGTAGTGAGTGCGTCTTAGTCAACCAACATCCACCCTCCCTCAAGGCAAGAAATCGAGAAGATGAAGAGACAAACACACAAATTGATACAAACATGAAAAGTCGGCAAGCTAGTAGTTGTTTTCCATATGTTGTCATTGGGGGTTACATGTAAGTGGCTTGCCTTGTGACATCTGTAAGATAAACTGCAAGGCTGAGTATAAACCTTCTTGTAAGTTAGGTCTAAACTAGCCATGCTGACGATCCTCAGGGTCAAGGTAGCATTGTCAGTCAGGACCACCACAGTTGAACCTCGCTACAACCCCTGATGAAGCTCGGTAATCTGATGTTTAGCCCTTTAGCTCAATGTCTATCCTGGCGAAGCTTTGACAACAACGTCCCCATGCATTACCGGCCAACTGCATCATCCTAAAAGGGTATTCATCCAGCAACGTTCCGAGAATCAACATACCTCTTTCAATGGGGCTCGGGGATTTCTACAACGTTGGACTCGGCAGTGCAGTACCTCAGGTGCCATTGCAGATTGCCGCAGTGGTGAAAGGATCACCCTGATTGTAGTATATCTAGTACTAACACAAGCCCTTTGGCTTCAAAATGGCCCCCAGATATCATGTCGCAACACGATCCCGTTGCAAAGCTGTGCCACAATTCAATAGCAAGGTCCGTAGATCCGTTGCCTTGTTCACTCACCTCTGCAGAACACCGGCTGTCCTGCAGTGGTTGCCACCCGCCAGGTGCCCGGGCACTGCCATGACTGACTGACTGTGACTGACAGTACCAGCCAGAACAACTAGATATATCTGGGTGTTCATCTTGGTTGGCATAGACTCTGAATTCATACCCCTTTCTTTTCTAGCAACTCAATCCTTGGCTAAGTTTGATTGATCGCGTTGTCTCAGTTTTGGCTGCTTCCGCTTGACGATTTTGATTTGTACGGCAACTCACTCGAGAGTCCACGATGTACGAGTTGTTCGACCTACCGCTGACAACGCCGTTGGTGCTGCCCTCGATGCCTTCTCTTCTCATAGGGTTGACCATCCTGGGTATGCTCGTGTTGGGCACCACAGCCTTCAATGTCTTTGTTTATCCGTTTTTTGTATCTCCTCTTCGACATCTTCCTGGACCTAAAGTAAGTATAGCTCTTTCGATAGTTCGCCTGTTTCGTATCGGTTTGCTGACTTATACTAGGATAATACTTTCTTTCTTGGACAAGCCGCAAAGTTCCTTCAAGTTCCTTGGTTTCCCGACCTCTTCTGCAAGTGGTCTCGCGATTACCCCGAGGCACCCTTGATTCGATATCTGAATTTTGCGAACGGTGAGACTCTTTTTGTTAATACCATGGAGGCATACAAGCAGGTGCTCCAGACCAAGAGTGCCTTTTTTGTCAAGCCTGCTTTTGCGAGACAGTTCGCGCACGAAATCATCGGCGATGGACTCCCTTTCGTTGAGGGCAAACTTCATAAGCTGCGTCGAGCGGTCATCAGTCGTAAGTACCTACCTATTCTTGACCGTGAAGTGTATTGAAAAGAAAAGCTGACTTTGGTAGAACCATTCTCGACACCACGACTGAAGGCCTTCTTTCCTACTGTCCAGGGAAAGGCCGAGCAGTTGATCGCTGTTCTGACCCAACAACGCGATGAACGTGATAACATTGAAGTTGAGACCAATATTTGGAAAGCAGTCCTCGACGTGATTGGACTCGAAATCTTCGGCCTAGATCTCAACCATCTTGAATCCGACAAGTCTCCTCTATTTGATATCTTCACCGAAATGATGCAGCCGTCAGCGTTTGGCCATGTCGTCAACTATTTGAACTCACTGATCCCGATTCGACAGTTTGTACCCATCAGAGAGTGCATTGCGTTTTCTCGGAGTTGTACCCGAGTCCGGGAGTTCATTTTTGGGTTGTTGGCTATCCGACGTAATCAGTGTGAACAGGGCTTTGCCAAAGAGACCACGAATAGGGATGCTCTTCAGTGTTTGTTGGAACACTCCGACCCCTATTGGAACGACAAGAGTATTGTTGAATATGTAAGTCGCCTTGGCCCATAATTACCGTGTTTGAGTTAACATTTGATGACAGATTCTGAATCTTTTGATCCTTGGTAAGAAATCTTCCCCTGTAATAGAAACGTGAAATGAAATGCTGACAAGAGGACCTCTGCAGGACACGACACCACAGCTTGCTCTATCACTTGGGCGGTTCATGAACTCTCACGACGACCCGACTGCCAGAAGAAATTGAGGAATGAGATCGAGGGTATGGACAAAATTTGCGACTTACCTGGGTTCAGCGACATTGATAAACTCCCATACCTGCACAACTTTGTGCGAGAAGTCCTGCGACTCTACTGCGCTGGTAAGTCGTATTGGTATTAGAAGAATGATGGTCCGCTAATGCAGAGATAGTTGCCATGGCACCTCGCCAAGCCACCCAAGACGTTGAAATCGACGGAGTCATGATCCCTAAAGGGACTGTAATCCAACTCTCACCAGCCGTTATGAACACACACCCTTCCGTCTGGGGCCCAACCGCGCGACTATTCAATCCTGACCGCTGGAGCAATCTAACCGGTAACGCCGCAAGCGCGTACGCCTTGGAGACGTTTCACAATGGCCCTCGAATGTGCATCGGCAAGCAACTTTCCATGATGGAGATGAAAGTGATGCTTGTTGAGATGGTACGAAAGTTCCGAATCGAGAAACCTTTCGGAGGCGAAGAGAAGCACGTTGAAGTCGCTGGACCGACATTTACACTACGACCAAAGGAAAAGTTGGTTGTGCGTTTGGTGGAGGTGTGAGAGATGCGTTTGTTTGGCTGATTGCGAAATATCCATAGGTTAGTAGGTAGGTACATACAGAATGGGGTATCTTGGATCACGACACGACATTAGACATTGGCATTTTAGACATAGATTCTGCAGGAGAGCAAATCGAATGACTTGAAAGGAGATTCACGATGATTCTTTTATGTAATAGCCCAGTCGCCCAATACACATTTTTGTTTTTTTGGTTCTTATTGAAAATAGAACAAGACCATATTGACATCATGACAAGACGGGCGGGACTTCTCATGATGAAGACGAGGTCACCCCGCAATTTCTCGGCCTCAATTATTAGCCAAATATCCCGGTTTCTCGAAGTTTCCAGGGCACACGCGCTTAGAAATCCAATCACGAGCTCTCTCTCTCAAACCCTCCTAAAATCAGGGTCCTTGCAGGCCTGTTCCTCCTCTAACTTGGAGTAACGTGTGTCACTGTGGCTCGCTGTTATAGTCAGTCCCTGAGATAATACACTTTCCGCTTGTTCTATTATTTCTCTCTGCTGTGCAATTGCTACTCTTCTCTGCTATTATAATAACAGCGTTTGATTGTCGAATTTCATTCACTGGGACCTCTTTGTCATCCGAGCATCCGATCAAACCATTCGCACGATTCTACCGAATTCATCATCCATCGATTACACCACAAGCTACGATCCCACCACATCTCACTACTTGCTTACCCGGCCTCACCCGCTCAAGTCATCATGTCTAAGTCACTGCAACTCAAGGAAGAAGGGAACAAATGTTTTCAAGCCGGGGACTACGTCGGCGCCGATAGTCTCTACTCCAAAGCGTGAGCATACATACATACATACATATATATATATATATATCCGGCATATATCGAGCGGCCCAGTCTGACAAAGTCCGCATAGCATCATCGCCGACCCCAAGAACCCGGCCCTTTACACCAACCGTGCCATGGCCCGCCTTAAGCTTAGTTACTGGGATTCCGTCATCACCGACTGCGAGGCTTGTCTACAACTTACGCCCGACAACATGAAGGCCCGGTATTACCTTGCGCAAGCGCAGCTCGCTCTTCGCGATTATGATGCTTCGCTTGCGAATGCGCTGCATGCGCATAAACTGTGTACTGCTACGATGGATCGCTCTCTTGGAGCTGTGACAAGTCTTGTTCTCCGCTGCAAGAAGGAGCGCTGGGATGATCGCGAGAAGAAGCGGGTGCGCGAAGCCAAAGACCTCGAAAGAGAAGTTCTGGAGCTATTGGCTAAGGACAAGGAGGCTATGTTGGCGGAGACGGATGATGGAATGGAGAGGCAGGAGATTGAAGAGGAAACCGAGACAAAGATGGAGAGGATGAAGGAGATTTTCGAAAGAGCCAGAGCAGACGGTGAAAAGAAGAGAGAGGTTCCCGACTGGGCGATTGACGATATCAGCTTCGGGTTTATGGTCGATCCCGTTAGTGTAGGTTCCCTCCCTACTGACACCATCCAAACTGTGAGGTGCTGACCATTCATTTATCAGACAAAGACCGGAAAGTCATACGAGCGCTCATCTATCATGGAACACCTCAGACGACATCCAAGCGATCCTCTCACCCGCGAGCCACTAGTTGCCTCTGAATTACGACCAAATTTAGCTTTGAAGCAGGCGTGTGAGGAATTCCTCGAGCAGAACGGCTGGGCTGCTGATTGGTAGAAGCCGGAGAGGAAAGGAAACGACTGATCGATAGACAATTAGGTGACCGAGGGACGAGGCGACGTTTTTAATGTTGCCTTTATTTTAATTCAAAAGCTTGGAGTTTAGGCGGCGTTGGGACAAATCTTAGGAGTAGTCTGGGCTTGCATAGCATGGCGTTTTACATATAGCCTTATGAAAACGATATATCTCCAACAATTTATACCGAAGTTCCATGAAAATGGGCAGGCATGTTACTATAACTCGCCAAATCTTGAATTCACCAGAAAAATATTAGAAGTCACAAATGCAACTGAAGAACGCAGCCCGAACCACTGCTTCTACTATCGCTTATGCGCTTCAGAGGTGCCACGGCATCCATAAACGATATCGTGTTAACGTTATACAACTGATCTTGTTCATCGTGTCGTGTTCCTATCCTCCACTAACCCGGCCTCATGTCCCACAGCAGTTCTGTATATACAGGTAGTCATCAAGCTCGCGCTCCATCCCATGTCTATACCCTACCCAGGCGTGACGACATTATACAAGCGCTATGTAACCGAGTAACCCACCCGAGCGAACCAGTAATCCAAAAAAAAAGAACACCAACAACGCCGTGCGTATGCATGTTTTTCTACTTCACCAAAATACCATTCCCAGCGCTGACATTATCCAGCGGATCGGCCCCTAGACAAAAGCTGGGCCCGGCTGGTTATCGTCCTTGACGAGTCCGGCTCGCTCTTCCTCTGATGGGTCTTCGACGTGTGATGTTGATCTAGACGATGAGTGAGGTCGCCGGAACACATTATGGAATGAAAACTGACGTCGGGTCGTATCCTGAGGTTGTCCATGAGGCGGGGGCGTCGGAGGTGCTAGACTGTTACCACTGCGGAATGACGCCCCTCGGTACTCAGTATCCTGTCCATTGAACTCATGCTCGCGAGTCTGACCATAGTAAGCGGCGTGTTCCTCGTCGGCCTTATCCCGGGGGACGGCAATTTCTGTCAGGGGCACAGGGTGCATCGGGCTCCGAGGACGGGGCTTGTCGTCTTCGTGATCGTCACTGGCGTGTCGGCCTGAGAAGTTGGTGAAGCCTCGGGCTCGGCCTCGAATTGTACCTGCAATACTCGAGAAAAGGGTGTTCGTTTCGTGGCGGTTGTTTTCATCGTCACTTTCATCGTCTCCGACCGGTGGAAACTGCGACATGCCTAAAGGTGGGTGCTGTCTTGGACTGCTTGGTCTTACGGTAAAACGGGGTGAGATGGGTGGCAACTGCGGAGGAGGGGATGTTACAGATCCGGCTCTCGAGCTGCTAATTGTTCCGGTCCTGAAAGTCATTGTTCTTCGTCTTCTCAAGCCATCCCATTCCCACTCTGGCTGCTGTCCATCCTCGCGGATAGGGTCCATTGTGTCCATCATCATCTTTTCCTCGTGGAGTCGCTTGAGCTCTTCAGCTTCCATTCTAAGTCGTCGCTGGGAGATCTGTCGCACAATGGCGGCGGCTCCACGAATGGCATCAGCCTTAGGTTCTGTTTCTGGCTGTTCCTGCTCGGCGATAGTCTGGATCTGATCAAGGTCGCCATTGAAGACGGCAGCATCTGGCACATCTTTTGCGGATTTTGAAAGCTGCAATAACACTACACCCGAACAAATTGTTAAGAAACCTAAAACAACAGTGACAATGGACTGGGCAGTGCCCTTGAAACCTTGGAATAGAATTGCTGACGTGATAATAGTCGTACTGGTAAAGTAGACGTAGTATGTCGGGGTAACGAGAGCTGCGTTATAGATGTTGAGCGCTTTCTGCAATGGGTTAGTAGCTGACAGCAAGCAGTAAGAGATGGGTTCGTACGTTGAGATAAATGATCTCGGTCAACAATGTCCCAATGACAAAGACGAATAGAACCCACAAGAACCATTCCTTATATTGAGGTTTGCCACCAATCCAAGCAATGATAGCAGCACCCAGTCCTTGTGTTGAAACGACACTGAGTCCGCCAATCCAGCTGCAGATGGAGATATAAACCAGCATATTCTTGTTGCCATATCTTGGTGCAACCCAGAACGCAGTAATAGCAGAGCCGACTATAATGATACCGGCATAGGTGAGAAAGCCAGGTGTTATGAAGTATTTTTGCATCTCCTGGATATCGCTGACGGACGAAGAATGGGGAGCATTCATAACAATGACGACCGATCCAACAATGCAGAGGAAGCAGGCGACCTTTCCGACCATGCTGAGACGCTCCTTGAGGAAAATGGCCGACAGGATAGCTGTAATGACGACGGACAAAGCGCCCAGAGGCGTAACGAGGATTGCGTCGGTGAAGGCATATGCGACAAAGTTGAGGATCTCGCCAATGATCATAAGTATCATACCGGACCACCAGTAGAAGTTCTTGAGATATCCATATCCCTCTCCAGCGACCTCGTTATATTTCTCGTTGGCGCGTAATAAGCCGACCTTTTTGAGGACAAAGGATATGCCGATAAAGACACCAGAGCCAATAGCTAAACCAATACCAACGGGCTTATAGAATCCAGGTCGATCGCTTGGGTCGCCGCCAAGGCCGCCGCTTCGTGCGAAGATATCGGCGTCCATTGCGATCTTGAGTCGAGGTTCAAGGGGAGAGAAGGAGGAGGAGGGGAGAGTCGAAGCGGAAATCTGGACCTGGTTTAGGACCACATGTGTGATGGTGACGATATTGGTTGCGGCAGCGACGAAGGACTTTGGTTTATAGGGGTTGAAGTAAGCTCTATAAGGATATGTGAGGAAGAATCGAAAAGCAAGAGCTGTCTGAAAGGGAAGAGAATATACAAGAAAAGGTTGAGAGAAGCAAAGAGTCTAGCGCAGGGCCTCCTCGTATGTATCTTCAAAGCAAAGAAGAAACCTTGGAAACGGCGTTGCACACGCCAGACTACTCAAGGTGTAGGTCAAGCTTGTGATGGATCTCAATGTGGGTGGGCTCCTGAGACAACCAAAAGAACAAGTACCTGTACTTGCGATGCCCATTTAGGCGCTGTCCCCGCTGCAACCTGCCAATTGAACTCTCAGCAATCCCCAGCCAACCACTTCACTTAAACCAAAACAAGCTACAGAACAAGCTCCTCCATCTCCTGTTACCGGTCTATTGGGCGGAGATCTATCTTAGCGTTGTCAACATCAACAAAAAAACCACACAGACACCTCAATGGCTCGGCATGTCAGTGACAGACAATCGCCCCAGGCCGCATGTAATTCAACTTTCCTTGGTTGCGATATTACTACTGGGGCATTCCATATTTATCACCGAGATACCCAGACCGTCACCCGCTCAACGGGCTCCTGGACCAACGGGCGCTAAAAGGAATGGACGTCAGCACCTCATCCATGATGATCCATGATGAAACCGAAACCTATGAGACCTGGAAATCTGCCTCTGTCGGGCCTGCTGAATGACTTGGACATATTTGATAGGGGACCCTGTATCGATCGATTCTTACCTGCCCATCTCGGTAAGCCCTTGGCGTGCTCTCTTTTGCCGCAGCACTTAGAGACCTCAATGTACAGGTACTTTGTTTCCTCCGCCCCCAAAAAGCCACTTACATACGTACGTCGAGTGGCTAGCGATGACGATGAAGCATGGAGCATGAAGCATGAGCATCGCGGAGCTCCTGGTCGAAACGTTTGTGTCCGTAGGAAACGGAGTCTGCAAGATGGAGATCCTTTCTCTACAATTGATAAAGCAGACCGCCCCTACTCTCCTGTACAGTTCAATACAACAACCGCAGCCGATGTTGACCGCTGAATAACGGACGTTTTTAACTGAGCTGATGGTGGCTACGATGGAACTGTTGGGCCAAGGCGGACTCTATTCAAGCGCATCCGCCTACGTGGGGTGGTTGTTCGGGAGGATCTAGACCTTGGGTCTGGGGCTCTTTTTCAGCTTTCAACTCTCAGACCACGATGATCATGGCGGTCTATTTCATTGTTTCTGATCGTGACGAATTCAATGCCGATAACTCCGTGTGCCGTTGGAGTTAACAACGCCAAAGGTGTGGTCAGCATTACATTTTCACAATCTTGCCCGAACACTCCGAGGCACAGTCTCAGCTCTTACGTTGCTTTGAATGTCTGACCTTTAGTTTCTCATAGCGAGTAAAGAGGGATTCTCCGCAGCTATTTCTGTCTCGGGACGACTCTGCATGCATGCACACACGACTCAGCCTACATATTTCGACTCCACGCACACCAAAATACACATGGGGTGTTTCAGAGAATGTCTCTTTTTCCAGTGATCGACAGCGAATCAACAAGTTTCACTCTCAATTTATATGTGGGTCGACAAATCAACCGTCCCGGCCGGTTGGAGGCTCCGAGGCAGTATTTAATTTAGGTTCGATTAATATTGGGGAAGAAGAAGAAGCGAACTTCTAGGGTCCTTTACTTGATACGAACACGAATTAGGGCTGCTGATGGTATATGGACTCATGGAGTATATTTTGTTGAAGTAGAAACACAAAGGATACCTCTGCAGTTGACCGCTCTTATAATGGGCAGATTCTCAAGATTTCGCCCGATGATAGTACCATTTAGTCGTGGCTCTGTCACCAGACGGAAGGTTATAGCGTGCTGTCGTGCAGCTTGACGGACCGTTTTGCTGCATCTCCGTGGCGTTAACGAGTTCACCAATATCGTGTGGCTTATGCTACCTAATTCATACTACATACAGAATGTATTGTTTCCTATCGTGCCAAGGGGTATCTCGATCTTATACTCATAAATGCCATGATGTAACCAGTGCCATGGAGTTCCCATCTCTTTCTTGTTATGCCATGCTATTGCTTCTGAACAGGGACAATTTCCTTCAACCACTTGCGCACTCTGTCATCAAGCGGCAACTTCTTCGCTTCCCCTTCGTTAAGTTTCCGGACGAATTGCTCTTTCAATTTTTGGTAGGCTTCTCTCTTCGCCTCTTCTTCTGCCTGTCTAGCCCTTATCTTCGCAAAGTGCTCAGCTTCTCTTCTGCGGCGAGTCTCCCTGCGTTCCCTCAAACGCTCTGGGGGGATCACTCGCCCAGTGACTTCTTGAACCTTTTCCCAAAAAAGAATATGCTGGGCCTCGTCGTCATGAGCGTTGTTGTACATAACCGCGTGTAAGGGCTTTTTGACCAGGGCATTGATAACAATTCTGTACTCGATTCTCTTGGCTGTCTTGGAGAACCTCAAGCCCATGTCGATGACAGCTTTCGCCAAATCCTTGGAGCCAGGAGTCAGAAAATCCAGAGCCAAGAGGAAGGCCTGTGCCTCATGATGAAGTGAGGTTATTGGAAGGCCCTGGAGGAGAGATCGGAGTGGTCGAGGGAGTTCTGAGTTGCGTATTTCCTGTCGCGGCATACGCAACCACTCTGGTCGAGCCTCAGACGACAATGCGGGGACTTTTGTTTCTGGAACCTGGGCTCCCGTAACCTTTGGTACCGCGGAAGTGTCTATCCTTTGTCGCTTTGCAGAATTAATTGGCAGAGGGCATGTCGTTTCTTCGCGAGTCAGACTTCGTTTTCTGGTGATGGGCTCGGCATTCTCAACTGGCATGCCACAGACTAGAAAGCGCAAGGAGCCCCATGAACTCAAGTCGTCATCCTCAGCGTAGTCATCGTCGTCGTCGTCGTCGTCATAATCCTCTTCCTCTTCCTCTTCATCATAACTGTCTTCAAATTCCTGCTCTTCGTCATCATAATCCTCTCCATCGTCATATTCTTCTTCAACGTCATCCTCCTTTTGGACCATCCTCTCACCCCCAACCTCACCCTCATCATAGTATTCCTGTGAAGGTTAGTCCCACTCCCCTTGAAAATGAGATAAGAGTCAAAATGATACGTACACTCGAAGAGGCATCATCCGCTGCCTCCTTTGCAAGCATGACCGTCAGAACCGCAGCAAGATCGAGTTGCTTCCTCCGGGCTATCTCGTTCCCGATAATGTCCTTCATGACAATATCCTCGATTAACTTGGATTCGACCCCCGACGCTTCCGGATACAAGTCCTTCGGTAGCCATGACATTTTGCCTGGGCTCTATCGTGTAGTTTTGGCAGTAAAAAGTGTCGAAGTCAGCGTCAAGAGGTGAGATTCTGTCCTCATTATTATTTCAGAGATGGGGAGGTTGATTTATTTTATTCCGCCCGTCGAGTCCGATAAGGCAGTGTCAAGAACCCAATAGTGGGGGGAATGTCTTGCCGTGGCCAATCGGAGTCATTGTCGCTGAAGATAGGGCCGTTCTAGATTTCTGGGTGGCCGAATTGATTTGGCATAGTCGCTTATCTCGTATTATTGTTCGCGAGTCTCGCGAGTCGAGGCTCTTGACTAACAACGAACAACATATGCGGCGTTATTATATATCGCGATTTCCAACGCCCTCCACATGCTTTCCTCGCGTTGACAAATCCTTCTTTAATTGCCCTTCCGCTCTTTAACAATTGCCGCAAGTCTCCAGTTTTTAAGGCTAAGCACCCTGGGCGCCCTACGAGCTAGGCTTTGCTAGGTCTGATCCTGAAATTACGAGGTTGTCTTTTTACAAGGGAGCAGATCCTCCGACCCAGTCTCGCTGATGAGAGATAGGATTTGAGGCGCACACTGCCCTATCAACCTAGTCATGACCCTGGTTTTAAGAGGTTCACCCTTAGCATTAGTTGTTTGAGCACGATGCAACGCATTGAACTACTTAGGAGTATGGGCCAATCCTCACAAGGTGTGGGATGGGGAAGCAGGGGATCCTTCGTGTCCAAATGGAGTCTTGATCACCTTAATCAACTTTGAATTCTATTTAGTGCTCTTCCTCCTGGTCTTTCGTGTCATAGACCCGCTTACTTGTTCCTTCGTCTCTTGGTTTCTGCCTTCGTCTTTGTACTGTATTCGAGTTCGCGCAGGCGCAGTTCTCTCCACCTGAATTATACCCCCTTGCAGTCCATATCGATCGATTATCGTGAAGCTCTTTGATAATGGCAAACAAGAACGCCAAATCACTTGCCGAGGCTATTCCTGAGTGTATTAGCGGTTGCTTTGAAATCGGTGTTGCTACGACTGGATGTGCCAAAGATGATTACAACTGTTGGTGCTATAAGCACAACCATCAGACCATTGTTGATACAGTAGAACAATGCCTGGGCAACAAAGAACGACGGACGAAAAAGAAGTGCACTGAAGATGAAAATTTCCGTATGGAGCCCTTGCGTCGCTGTGATGTAGCCTTGCTAACAGAAGTCAGAATATGAGAATAGTTACTGGAAGATCTGCGAACAATACTGGGAACCTTACGGAACTGCCACCGAGCCAACCTCATTCCCAACTGCAGTATCATCCACAGGCTCAGTGATAGCAACTCTCAAAACAGAAGCCACGGCGACTGCATCATCCAAAAAAACACTCGGCGTCGAAGAATCCTCAGGGACCGCAGCTCCAGCAACCGCGACCGGTGAATCCGAACAAGCACAAGCATCCGACGATGCAGACTCAGTGAACGTTAGTAATAGTGGCCTGTCACCGGGAGGAAAGGCCGGAGTCGGCGTTGGAGTCGTCATTGGTGTCATCCTTATTGGTATTGCTGTGTTTCTCTGGCTGCGCGAGAGGCGACGACGACGTATAGTGGAAGAACAACTCAGAATTGCAGAAATCGAGAAGGCCAATGCTGCCGAAGGAGGATATTACGCCCACAAAGGTTTATTCGAGATGGAGGGTGATCGACCTCACGCCGAGGAGTTGCGCGGATGTATGAGGACGCCAGAGTTGGGTGTGGGAGAGACGGTAAAGTCGGACAGCACGACACAGGTTGAACCTGTGAGTCCGTCTAATAATGAAAGGGACTCGACAGCTTCGACGCGGAGCCAAGAGTGGCCTATTTCGCCTGAGAGTCCGGGTCGTCGGGAGTCGGGAGGGCTGGGTGAGATAAAAGATAATAGCCCGACTAAACCGGCGACTTCATGATGAGTTTATGTTCTTGATCTTTATCACATTCTTTTATTATATACATACTTGTATAATTGTTTTTCATTGACATTCTTGAAACAATTTGAGTGATTGTTGATGGTTTGGGAGTTGCGAATGTTGCTTGCTCTCCACTATTTATCTCACTACTCCCAAGACTTCGCCAGGCGGTTCCTCATCCTTCATCATCACCATCCCACTGCCTCTTCAATTCCTAAACCACACCCTGAAAATGAGTGAAAGTATCAACAATGCAACTGAAATTAACGGAACTGGGGGGATCATTGCTGCTCCTGCTCCCTTCAGCTGTTTTCGGTGCCGGGAAAGTAAACTGAAGTGTGATCGGACAAGACCTCATTGCAGTCGATGCGCCAAACAAAGTTACGAGTGTGTTTATTCTATGTCGAGGCAGCCTTATCAAAGCAAAATTCGTGGTCAGAAAAGGGAACTGGAGGCTAAACTAGGTATGCCCTATATGTATAGACATTGCAATCATGTTGCTAAGCTTGGTCATGACAGGACACCTGGAAAGATTACTTCAAAACTCCCAACATGCAATGACATATTGTAGCAAGGGCGGCCCACACAGAGTCAGAACGCCGGATACACAAGATGATTCAATGGTTAGACTAGGATTGTTTGAGGAGTCGCCTCCTCGAGAGCTTGTCGAAACATTGTAAGTCACCCTTTAACAAGCTATAGCTAGGTATGCGCTCGAAGCTTATCAGCGTTTGAAACAGAATGAACATATATTTCAACAAAGTCCATCAAGCAGCACCCATGTTACATAGACAGCGCTTTATGGCATCTCTCTTCTTGCCGGGCCATATGAAGCCTCCCATGTGTCTCCAATACATTGCCATGGCCTTTGCAGCAGAGACCTCGGCCTCCTTCCGTCATCTAGGCATGGCATTCTACAAGCGTGCAAGAGCCTATCTTCAGGCATATGATTTGGATGTATGCTCCCAATATATGTTTAATTGAGAAGTGGCTGACTCGACAATAAAGGAGACCACTGAGTACTCAGTATCATTGGGTCACGTACAAGCTTGGGCATTGGCATCTTGCTTCGAAGCTGAACACACTATGTTTTCCAAGGCTTCTATAACCCTTTGTTCTGCCCTCAGAGTTGCGCAAATGCTGGGTCTACACCAAGTCGACAGCACTCAGCCAGATGAGAATTATCTTGCTGACTGGACTGGACTCGAAGAACGACGCCGTACCTGGTGGACCATATTCTGCTTTGATCGTTTTGTTTGTGCCACGACTGGATGGCCAGCTTTAATACACAACTATAACGTCGGTACGTCTGCCAAGACATTTTGAACATACCATTGAACAGTATTTTAGATTAGAACCCGGCTCCCAGCTTCAGACGAGGCCTATGCGCATGGCCAAGAGGAACATACACGCTTTCTAGAAGATCAGTTACTTGAAAGCGAATTGCACTCTTCATTCGCAGGACGGGTGCTGATAGCACATATCTTCCACCGCACCATAGAGCATACTTGTGCCAACACTGGCCAACACCCCGGAGTTGAAGAAGACTCCATCAACGACTCATACTGGCAAGAACATAAAAGCATTGACAATGACCTGAAGTACATGATACTGATGTTGCCAAAGACTCTCTGTCTTCCTGACAACTATAGGGATCACAACGCCATATTTGTCAATGTCATGCTACACACAGCTACCATATGCCTTCATAGAGCGGCCTTATGGAGGATGAACGCCAATCTACAGCAACCAGCGACTTACATGATTCGGTTATCCCGAGATCGTCTCCTTCCAGCTGCGGAAGAGATTCTCAACATCTTCAGAATGATACCAGACCTTGGTACGGCCTTTACGAATCCGCTTATCTGTTTTGCTGCGTACATGTCAGCTCTGGTCTTCCTGGCATCCACATCCCCGACTGAGCCTCATCATAAAAACGAAGAAAACCTCGATTTTGTACTCAAAATTATGGTTATTTTTAGTGCTACTAATCTTGTTGCCAGTGCTTTGACGAATGAGATTGTCAAAGAGATGAAACAATGCGGTATCAAGTCTGCCACCATAGACAAGGTTAGATATCAACGCTTTTATTCTCTTCTTCAAACACTCGCTTATATTTCACCGCAGGTCAATCTGCAAGAGAAAACAGTAAATATTCCGTTACTCACGACGCAGCGCCTTTTTTAGGCTTCTGGGCATAATCAAATTACAACTAATACCACGGGCTACTACCCCTGAAAATCGAACAAGGGCCCGAATTCAAACCAGCCTGTCCAACATGCATTGGTTATAACCTATTTGCGAGAAAATTCGCTTTCCATCGCAAGCCAAGTACCAAAAGTTTTTAACCCGGCGTATTCCTTTCTCAACGCGTTCAAGTCTGCACCAAAACCCTCATCCTTGAACCACTTGAACATATATCCCAACTCTTTAACCATCACCATCATTGGGTAAACAATAAAACTGTAGGCGTACGGTAGATCACGTCCAGTCTTCTCCTTGAAAATTCCTTCGAGTTCCTCGAGCGTCAGCTCATCACCTGCGAGCGACACTGCGCGGCCAGCATACTCCTCCGGACGAAGGAAAGCTTGCGCACCGGCCACGCCCACGTCAGTCACAGTGACAAGTTGAACGGGTTTCTCCTTAACAGCCAGCTTCCACGCTGTGACGAAGGATCTTCCTAAGAAATCATTGGTCAAGTTTTCCATGAAGGCCACTGGCCTTAGGATGAACCATTGCATATCAGTGTTGGTGGCACACGCAATCAAATGTTTTTCAATGTTGTGCTTTGCGATGAAGTGCGGCACGGGTGTTGGGTTGTTCTCAGAGTCTTCGCCATGTCGGTCGACCGAGGTATAGACGAAAAACTTGACTCCAGCATCCAGAGCGGCGTCAACGAGGGCTTTTCCTTGGCCGACCTCGCCGCCGCCTCCTTGACCAAGGCCCATAGGAACCTAGATAGAATAAAGTTGTTATTGTTTTTATTCTGCAGTCATTAAGCTCGGTAGCCTTACCTGAACACTGAACACTCCCCAGATAGGCTGTTTTGTGACACCTCGGGCAGTCTTGAAGATTGCAACAGGATCAGCGAGATCTCCTTGGACCAGTTTAATCTTCGAAGACTTTTTGAGAAGTTTCTGAGCGGAGGTGGAATTGGCATTTCTTGTGACGGCAAGAATTTCTAGGTTGGCATTTCTTTTCACAAGTTCATTAAGAACAGCACCGCCTTGCTTTCCGGTTGCACCACATATGAGGACTGTGCAAGACATGGTCAAGACTGTCGACTGCTGAGAATCTGGGATGAAAATAAGAGTAGTAGTTGGTGAAATGGTGGACGGGTGAATGTGAGATTTGTTTAGGAAGGCATGTCTATTAAAGATGGCTGATGCAGCATCTTATATGATGTCTTTCAGCTAAGAAACCATGGATTGTGACCTACTTTCACTTCAATGACAATGAGATGCCAACTAGATTATAAAGCAACCATGTTTACGGCGTCCGAATATACCGAACTATGATGCTCATAGCTCTATAACGAACACTCAACTAACAAGCTCCGGCATGGGAAACAGCCGAAGATGTGGAGACCGGATTAATTTCGCCCTCCGAATTGTGCGGACCCGTCCCGGCAGATCTCCGATCCATATCTTCGGATCAACAGTCAACGGCACCGGCCGTGAATCTTCAGCGATATTGGTATCGTGGAACGATCAATATTCTATAAAGACTTGATATATCATTGACAGGAAGATGTGATGGTGAGACTTGAGATTTATCATAAGAGATCTGGTTGATGTATCAGAAAATATCTACGCATGTGAATATTGATGTTCGGAGTGGAGGCATCTTCTTTCTAAAGCCCACCACTCTCGAGCCATGATGGTGCGATATCGATTCAAACTGCCCATCAATGGAAAATTTGGAAACTCAATTGACATTCTGATATCTTACTGCAGTTGGCGTAAGTAGCTGCGGCATAAAAGTGTTGAATGCGCCATATTTTCTATACCCATACCTAGGAGGTAGGTATGCCTACTTACAGAAGTACTGTGCATGATACTGTGTGATACTGTACTGTGCCATCAAGGGTCGGCAATTTGTGGATGCGTTTTGAAGCTTCACCTGAACAACACTATCGCGATCTGTGAATCCATTGGGAGCTGGCCCGGTCCAGCATCACTTCCCAGCCATGTCTGCCGCCCTCTTCAGATCACGAGCTGCCATCTCTGCCACCCGAACTGCTTCTTCCGCTCGTCCTACCATTCCCAGGTCAAAGCTCGTCCAGCGCCGCAACGCCTCGTCTTCCTCTTCGGCCGGTGACGGAGCTGCGATCAAGGCCGCTCTCTATGGCACTGTTGCTGCTGCTGCCATTTACGGCTCTTACCTCTACGCTACCGATACTAGAGCTTTCTTTCACCGATGGGCCGTCCCCCCATTCATTCGCTGGGCTTTCCCTGACGCTGAAGATGCCCACGGTGCTGGTATCACGGCGCTGAAGGTGCTCTACGAGTTCAACCTAAACCCCCGTGAGCGCGATACAACCCTCAACTCGCCCGATCTCGCTGTCAACGTATTTGGAAACGAAGTGCAGAATCCAATTGCCATTTCTGCTGGCCTTGACAAGGATGCCCAGATCCCTGATGCGCTGTTTGACCTTGGAGCTGGTATTGTCGAGGTTGGCGGCTGCACACCTCTTCCCCAGGCCGGCAACCCCAAGCCGCGAGTGTTCCGTGTTCGCAGCCTCGATGGCATGGTCAACCGATGTGGTCTGAACTCTCGCGGAGCTGACGATATGGCTATCCGACTCAGGGACCGACTTCGACGATTCGCTCGATCCCTTGGTGTCACTGAAAGGGATGTCCTCGACGGAGAGGCCAATGTTCCTCCTGGAAGTCTGCGCAAGGGCCGACTTTTAGCTGTTCAGATTGCCAAGAACAAAGAGACAGACGAGCGGGATGCGAAAGCTATTGCCGAGGACTACGTCTACTGTGTGCGAAGACTGGCACGATACGCTGATGTTTTGGTCGTCAACGTCAGCAGCCCCAACACTCCCGGTCTGCGTGATCTTCAGGCTACTGAGCCTCTAACAAGGCTTCTCAGCGCTGTAGTTGACGAGGCTGCCAAGACTGACAGAAAGCAAAAGCCCAAGGTCATGGTTAAGGTGTCCCCTGATGAGGATGAGGACACTCAGATGGAGGGGATCGTCGAGGCTGTTCACCGAAGTGGCGTTGATGGAGTTATCGTGGGCAACACCACTAAACGACGAGATGGTGTTGTTCCTGAGGGTATCAAACTCACTTCCCAGGAGCGTCAGAACCTCATGGAGACTGGCGGTTACTCAGGCCCTGCTATGTATAGCCGAACACTCGACCTCGTCAGCCGATACCGTAAGATGCTGGACTCTCGCTCTTTCGCGGCTACCACCGGCGTCACACAAAAGGTCATTTTTGCCACAGGGGGCATCACCAACGGCGAGCAGGCACGAAATATCCTCAACGCTGGCGCAAGTGTGGCGATGGTCTACACAGGGCTGACATACGGTGGTTCTGGTACTATTACCCGGATCAAGCAGGAGTTAAAAGATGGTGTGAAGAATTAGACATGCTATAGCAACATTTTACGTTTTATTTGTTATCAGAGAGGTACAAAATGGGACAAGTTTACGAGGACAAAGTGATTTTTTTTTCTTCAGACATTCTCCTGTGCTTTCATTCACGATTTGAATGCTCTCGACCTGCGCATGGGTTAGTTAGCAATTACCAGGGGAAGGGGGGCTTACCTGTTGATGGACTTAGTCCAGCCAAGTCAAGCATCGGTCTTGCGATATTCATCTAAATCAGGTCTCAGTATCAAAACTCCAAACTCCCCTCCCCAGGGAGGGTGGGGGGATGGTCCAGGGTCCAGGTCGCTCGAGATGGTAGTTACTCACCCTCTTATGGAAAGCGGTGATTCGGTTGTCAGTCTCGTTGATGAGCTCCAAGGACTCATCCACGTTCTCGGGCAAAGGGTTCTTGCTAGCCTTCAGCACAGCTCGGCGGTCAGCCTTGTTATTGAAGGCCTGCCCAAGGCCCTCAGCGATTTGATGGAGGGTTTGAGCATATCATCGAAAGTATGTCCCTCGGAACAGCCGATATTGTGAATTGAATACAAAGAATATTACTTGTTAATGAGTTGTCACAATATATTGTTTTCAGTGTTCAGTATGATGTGAACCGTTGAAACTATGATCACATCAGGGAACAGATAGAACATAGTAGTGCTGTTCAGAAAAGCTCTTTATTCTGGTGTGTTTGCTTGGCCATACTACAGCCTTGGTGGGCTTTAGCAAATTACACGATCCAGAGGCCCCAAGGCACTCACAAATCTCTCGCATCTGCCAGCATGGCGATAGTTCTCTCGATCCGGCAGATTGCCATTTGCAGCTGTTGGGCTAGGCGTTCCACGCGTTGCTGCATCCGAGTATCAGATCCGGGTATTTGGTCTTGGATCTCGTATAGCTCGAGGAGATAAGCTAAGAGTTCATCGAAGTATGTATCGAGAGTCCTCAAGACGTTGGGAAGGAGTAAGGCGTAGAAACAGTCGGCTCTGTTGGCGGATGGCATCTCAAATAGTATTTTGGCCCAGAGAATAGTAGGAGATGGGTATAAGAGACCTCAAGTTCAGTTCAGTTGATAGAAGCGTGATTATAGTAAGTTGACACAGACTATGGAGTCGTTTCCGGCTACTATTTATACAAAACTAGATATGCCCGCCTTTTTAAAGACGGATGACTCTTGACTAGGAGCTTGTCTAGAGGATGAGAATCTCTTTGACCGCGGGTTCAGACAGCTACAGCACAGGATTGCTGAGCACTTGGACCTCAGAGGCAAGAAAGGAGCCTTCAAACATCCCAACCATCTCTCCGTATTAATTTGTTTCCTTGAAATTTACTGGCTGATCGTCAAAGCCATGCGCATTATAATAAGTGATGGGTCGATTGGATAATTCCCCTCCAAACAAATCTATTCTATCTACCTTATGTTGCTACTCACACAGTACCCCGAAGTGGTATTCCGAACTACCTAGGGAGTTACCTTTTAAGATTGTTTCATGTTCGGATTGGTTCCCTCAGCCGAGCCATTCACACGCGCTCCTCGGGTTGCATACACTAGGCAGGATGGAGTTTGGTTAGAGATATGCATTTTTCCTTCAACAAACAACATTACTATCGTACAGCCAACCAATATTTGATATTTGAGTTGAATCATGGGATGCGACTGCTGCGGCCCGCCGGCCTCAGCTCCGGAACCAGATACACGCTCCAACCGATATCGGCAGTTGCAAGGATGGTTGCTGCGATGAGAGCGAGAGTGAGGGGGCAATTGAGTAGGTGGATGACTGCTGTACTTCCAGCAGATGTGAAGGCAACAATAAAGACGACGCGCCGGATTGCTGCCGTGGTAAACCAAGCCCTTGCTGTAACGCTTCTTGCATTGACCGCATTGCCATGCGAGAGTGCGAGATGAGTGCTCAGAAGTGTAAGTATCCGGTCTTCAATCGCCTTGTAACAGCACTGCATTTGCTAACATCGCACCAGCAAATTCAACGGGTTGTAGCAGCTCAAGCTCCAGCTGCAATGGTGCAGCCGACGGCAAGGCGTGCAACAAGCACAGTTTATCGGCTCTTGACCGCTACGGTGCAACTCTCCAGGCGCTGGGGTGTATCTGCCGCGCTCTTATTGCTCTAGGCTTGGAGACTTGCTGCGAGACTAGAGTCCACCCGGTTATCGCCGACAAACAATGCTCCAAGAAGTCGTCTTCCCGCTCCCTTTTGCGCACTTCTACGGATTCTTGCTGCCGCGCAGGTTCTGTCACGAAAGAAAAGGCCGCAGAGAACCGTCTTCGTTTGCGAAAAAGTTCTGCTGATAGCATCAAGTCAGCCAAACAGCCTTCTGTCAAGGGGAACTGTGCCAAATCGTGCGGTTCAGTTGGTAGCCCAAAGAAAGAAGTGGCTTCTAAGAAGTGTGCCACAGCTTGCTGTTCGGAAGAAGAGGTCAAGACCCAATGCTCTGCATCCGGATCGGTGAAGGGAAAGCTCCCGGGAGAGCTGATAGTCAAGGGCGGATGTTCTGATGCCTGTTGTTCCCCAAAGGCTTCACCCAAAATCCATTCTGTCGAACAAGGCTGTGCGACCAATCGCTGCAATGACGACAAAAGTGCTAAGACTCGTGTCGCTATTGATGAGTGTTCCGATGTTTGCTGCTCAGCTGAACGCGAAGAATCAAAAGCAAGAGCTGGAGAAAGCAACTGTGCAAAGTCTTGCTGTAAAGAAGAAACAGCGATTGTCAAGGCAGTGCCCAAGTCTACCTGTGTTAGCTCTTGCTGCAAACCACCTGAAACGGTCGTGGCCAAGCCCAAGGATAAATGTGCCGAGTCTTGCTGCGAGACAGCTCAACCTGTCAGCTCTCGGATCTCTTCCGATGAACACTTGATGATCGAAGCGATTCATAACACTGAAGATATCGAGAATCAAACAACAGGAAAAGAACACGTTGTTCTCAGTATCTCGGGTATGACGTGTACAGGATGTGAGACCAAGCTCAACCGAACTCTCGCGACGGTGCCTGCTGTCCAAGATCTGAAAACAAGTCTTGTTCTCTCGCGTGCCGAGTTCAATATTGATCTTCGTCAAAGATCAGTTGATGAGGTTATCAAACACCTCGAACGAACCACTGAGTTCAAATGCGAGAGACTTCAGACCCAAGGCTCAAGCTTGGATTTCATTGTGAACGGCAGTATCACCCAATTCATCGGCCAAAAATGGCCTGAAGGCATTCTTGATATGAGCCTCATCGACAAAGATACTGTTCGAGTATCCTTTGACCCTAAGATTGTGGGAGCCCGAGACCTGGCTGAAGGGTCTTGGGAACCGCCTGTCAGACTTGCTCCCCCTCGAGGTGATTCGTCCCTGGAAGCTGGCAGTAAACATGTTCGCCATGTCGGGTACACCACTCTCCTATCTGCTGTTCTCACAGTCCCTGTTCTAGTCATGGCATGGGCCCCAATTCCTGAGAGAGAGGTTGCTTACTCCTCGGCATCTCTGGCCTTGGCTACTATGGTCCAGGTTGTAGTCGCCGGACCCTTCTATCCCAAGGCCATCAAGGCTCTTGCTTTTTCTAGGGTCATCGAGATGGACTTGTTGATTGTTCTGAGCACAAGTGCGGCTTACATCTTTTCGGTTGTCTCGTTCGGGTACCTCATCGCTGGCAAGCCCCTTTCGACTGGTCAGTTCTTCGAGACATCTACTCTACTGGTGACCTTGATCATGGTCGGTCGATGGGTCGCAGCCCTTGCCCGCCAAAAGGCAGTTGAATCTATATCTATCCGCTCCCTTCAGGCATCAACTGCCATTCTTTTCGATGAGGAGAGTGGCACGGAACGTGAGATTGACGCTAGGCTTCTGCAGTACGGTGACGTGTTCAAGGTTCTTCCAGACACCAGGATCCCAACTGATGGAACTGTGTTGACTGGCTCATCTGAAGTCGATGAATCGATGCTTACGGGCGAGTCGCGGCCTGTAGAAAAACATTTCAAAAGCGTTGTCATCGCAGGATCTATTAATGGTCCTGGAGTTATGACTGCCCGCTTGAACCGCCTGCCCAGTAACAATACTATCCATGCAATTGCTGCCATGGTTGATGAGGCAAAGCTATTCAAGCCCAAACTACAAGACCTAGCAGACCGAGTAGCCTCCCATTTTGTCCCTGTGGTCGTTTCTCTGACCATTATCACTTTTGTTATCAGGGTTGCCATTGACCTAACAGTTCGCGGCTACGGTGGCTCCAAAGCAGCAACTGAGGCCATCACCTATGCAATTGCCGTTCTCATCGTGTCATGTCCGTGTGCGATTGGACTGGCGGTTCCGATGGTTATTGTTATCATGAGCGGAGTTGCAGCAGAACAAGGCATCATTTTCAAGTCTGCGGATGCTATCGAAGTCGCGCATAAGACATCCCATGTTGTCTTTGACAAGACTGGCACACTGAGTCAAGGAAAGCTTTCTGTTGTCGCAAATGAGTGCATGGACGAAAGCACTCTTTCACTTCTGCTGGGTTTGATCGGGAATAGCCGCCATCCAGTTTCGATGGCCGTAGCAAGCCATTTGAAAAACCTTGGAGTCGAACCTTCAGCCGTGGGTGACCCGAAAAGCCTAACTGGCAAGGGTGTGGAGGCAGTCTTTCAGGGCCAGAGCCTTCAAGCTGGAAACTCGCGTTGGCTAAACCTCTCGGATGACACCCTTGTTCAACCTTTGCTTGCTCAAGGCCACAGTGTCTTTTGTTTCACAATCAACGACAAATTACAGTCCGTATACGGCCTTCAAGATGAACCCCGACAGGACGCCTTTGCAACGGTTGAAGCTCTGCACATGCGAGGCGTCTCGGTCCATGTGGTTTCTGGTGACGACGATGCAGCTGTTCAGAACCTAGCATCAAAGATGAACATTCCAAGAGATAACGTCCGGTCCCGAGCATCACCTGCCGGCAAAAGGGACTATATCCAAACTCTTCTTGGTAATTCCGCTGATCGCAAGAAGCCAGTTGTCGTCTTCTGCGGCGATGGCACAAACGACGCTGTTGCTCTCGCCCAAGCCACCATCGGCGTCCACATGAATGAAGGTACAGATGTTGCTCAGTCCGCTGCGGACGTGGTCCTCATGCGTCCTGCCCTGACTGGCATTGTCACCATGATAGACGCGAGTCGAAAGTCCGTCAGCCGTATCAAGTTCAACTTCTGCTGGAGCTTTGTGTATAACACATTTGCGGTTCTTCTTGCTGCCGGTGCATTCGTCAATGCTAGGATTCCACCCGAGTATGCAGGCCTTGGAGAATTGGTGAGCGTTTTGCCCGTGATCCTTGCTGCTGTGCTTCTGCGTTGGTCAAAGATCTAAGTAGGGGTTGTCAACTCTCATTCAACTCTCTCCAGAAGGCCTATGGCTTGCATGTTTCCCTTTGTCGTGCTCGATTTTGGTCCAACAGATTACTTACTACTCCCCTGTCGCTACCGTCCGCTTTAGTTTTTGGGACTTCACAGAATATCTCCCTTTAGTGCTCACAAACCATTAGTACCTTTCTATCCCAGCTCTTTGATGGGCTGCCCTTCGAACCATTGCCATTTGTTGAACAACATATTTGGAAAGAGGGTTGATATATGCATGGTCTACACGACCCCGGCTCTCGATTGTTCAACTCGCTTTTACTATATAGGTAGATACTCTACAATGTTCACTTGAAGCCAAGCTGAACAATTAACAATGAACTATCTTGTGCCATCCCGACCCAGGTTTCTAGTGTGATTCAATTGCAACAGGTTGGCTTGGTGTGTCGAAATTACGCAAACTAATTGAAGTTCTGAGTCAAGTCTCTTCATAAATTCGATCTGAACGAAGTGTCCAGCGTCTAGCCCACGCTTTCCACTCCCACTGCCAAAAAGGTTTCTTAAGCCAACTATCTTACAAGATTAATATTACATTATTTTCATGAAGAATGAGCCCAAACACGCTTGCAAACAGGAAGACAGAAACCACTTTCAAAACTCAAAAGCCGAAAATAACACCCCATGGCAACTCGGCCAGCCACAACCAGCAAAATATGATGGGTACAAGAGCGAGCACGATCCACCAAATTTCAATCGTCAATTTGACTTGCATCCAGCGTGGCAGCGTTCTACTCAGTAATGAGCGATGGGAACATCTTTTTGTCCCAAATACGAGACACCCAAGGCCCGGTCGAGATTCACATTCAACATGTTCTCGTCTTCGTCGCATAAGCAGGCTACAATAGTTAGTCAGCCAAGCTATGGGAAGCAATTACGAGGTGTTGGCTCACGGTACACTTCCACGACAGAATCGAAGATCGCTGCCAAGGTCACATCGTCGGTCGTTTGGGCATTCGAGGTGAAGACTCCTTCGTTCTACCAGCCATTCAACCTTGAGGTTGATACCGGTATCAACAAGGCTATAGAAATGGGCGTTGGTGTGTTTTAAAGATAGTGCATCCGGATAAATGAGGAATTTTGAAATAGCAAGATGTATCTCAGTTGGTAACGACATGAATGATCGCTGAGGGGATGAAGATGATGTAGTGAGGAGTGCTCCGGCTTTTCCGGCATCGGGCCCGGATGTGGGGCGACGGCTTCGGACGACGTTGGACATTGCGGAACGGACGGGGCAGGACGATTGAGTGTGTAGTAAGTTAACGTAGCCTAATTATGCAAGCCCAGGCTTCTGGGAACATGCGACAGCTTTGTATCTGGCTGCTGCCTTGTGGGAGTTCAGGACTTGGGAGCCTAGTTGATAGTGTCTAGGACAGGCCAGGGTAGCTGTAGGCAGCGCCCAAGCCAATAGTTAGGGCAGTGCAGAGATCTAGTCATTTAGGTGTTTCAAGACTGCTCAGCTCAGCTCAGCTGTAGGACTATCGTGCTGAAACTAACGGTGAGGCTGAAAGTATAGATAGATCCTTATGTTAATTAATTCTTCAGACGGGAGGCAGCCAAATATCTCCCTATTTCTACCTACCTATCATTAGAGATGGAAGCGCCGAATCCGGGGACGGCTGTTTGCAACAGAGTCAGGCAGACATGACCAAGCTTCGGAGAGTCGGTCTCCACCCCAGACAAGACAATGCAATATAATTGTCTCGAACTTTCAGCCTTAGACTAACTGATTCAGCTGTGAACATCATTTATTAATGAAATTTCCTATTTTTAGGCAGCTGCCTTCCTCTATCTCTCTTAATTGGCCCACGTGACCCCGTCCGTGTACTCACTCACTCTCGTCTTCCTCAAACTAAAGACAAGACGTCCAAAATTTGTCCTCGTCACTCAAATCCAACCAGCCCAGCCCCTGGCCGTCTAAATTTAGCTGCAAGTGCTAGCTATTTCAGTTCCCCGCCGCATTCCCCTCGGGTAGACAATGATTCATCGCCTTAACGAGGGCGGCTACGATGACGTTAGATAGCGATAACGAGTTTGGCTATGACTTCTCTACCGAAGAAGAAGAATTGCTCCTTCAGTTGGCCGCTGAAAAGAACATCAAGAATCCAATTCTGCCGCATAACCCGAAGACATCAGCTATAGACTTTGTTCCTGAAAGGGCTGGCACCCTCCTTGCTCAACATGTCGTCGCTGCTCGGTCAAGCGAGACATCGGCTTCTAACGTGGACCGCCTTCAGACAGAATCGACGAATAACCTATACAGAGGGAAAGCATTTACTCAACTCGGCACACCTTCTGGCCTGCGAACACCGCCCGCTGTATCCTCAGACGAGAACGTACTCTACCCGGATTGTACGTGACGATATCCTCGTGAGGCTTCAACACTAACTGACCCAAGAGATTAGTGAGCAAAGCCTTGAATAACTTGAAACCAAAGGTGCCACCGGAATCAGAATCAAGTGTAACTCCGACACCAGAAACCGAAGCCAACCAAGATGATCCATACGATGATGGCCGCTCACCTCTGCAGCGGTTCAGGTCCTATCCTAAGAGACCGCTGACCGTGAGCGATCTAACTTCTGGCGCTTGGTGTGAGTTGCAGTATTGGTATACTCTCACTCGGTTACCTGGAGGTAGAAGGACCAGGACAGCAGCCATGAAGCAGGGATCGAAAATCCACCAAAAGCTCGAAGATGAAGTCCATACCACAGTCAAGATCGATATCATGACCAAGGAAGACGCATTTGGACTCAAGTTATGGAATTTGGTACAAGGGCTGAGAACATTGCGCGATACTGGACTCACTCGTGAGTTAGAAGTCTGGGGTATGGTTGATGAGAACCTTGTCAACGGAATTATCGATAGCGTGAGCTACGAGAACCCAAATCCCGAATTCGAAGCAGAGCTTTCCAGTCAAGAGTCTGATACGAATGGTCGGCAGTCATCATTGACTGACTACTTTCCCCCGAAAAATACGGATCATAAGAATCATTCGAGCCCAAAGATCTATCTTGCAGACGTCAAAACTCGGGGATCATTTTCCCCTGTCTCAAACGCCCAAATACGACCCGCAAAGATTCAGCTACTTCTGTATCATCGATTCTTATCCGACATAGTGACTGGAAAACTGGACTTTTTCAAGGTCCTTCGACGGTACGGACTTGACCCAGACGACACATTCTCAGACACTTTTATCGCACAAGTCGGCAGCCTACACGATGAGATATTCGTCGACGCATCAGAGACAGAAACTGAGTTCACCCAAGAACATCCTTCTTCTAGTTTTCAAAGCACTTCTTCAGCCGGGCCAGATCTTCTACAGTATCGAACTCTGCGCGAGCTCGTTCCTCTTGTTCAGCATGAGATAGAGCTGACCTTCCCGCATGGTGAACATTCACTTGGACACATGCTCCGAGTTCAATATGTCCACCGCAGCGATGGCCGCGAAATTGACGTCCATGACTTTCCGGTCGCACGGCAAGCTTTGGAGACCTATCTTGCTAACTACATGGATTGGTGGAAAGGTAAACGCAATGCAAAGGGCGTCGATATAGAGGAAGCATTCAAGTGTAGAACATGCGAGTTTGCTTCTGACTGTTCATGGCGACAGAGCATGGATGAGGAGAGACTGCAGAGGGCCAGGGCGCAACAAAAGATACGGGCAACGCGCCGGGCTAGCAGCAATGCTGCGTGAGGTTGGAAGCAGTCTGGATATCATGAGTTATGATGCATTGGAACACATTATGAGATTGACTTTTATGAATTGTTCAGGTTAATGAAGAGTCCATCAGAGGTGCTGGTTTAGCATGAAGATATTCGACTGATATATATTCATTTTCTATTCCACGAGCACATAAAACGTTCTAATGCTTTCTATGTCGGCGAGTAGGGGCCAGAGCAAACTCCATCCATATATATCACAGTCAGCATGTTCTTTTTGAAGATGAAGGCGACCCAAGCTTGTTTAAGCTTGGCAATATCCTCCGTTGGCATTTCACTTGGAACGAGAGACTCCAGGCTATAGAGAATTGCACTTGGTGCAGCCACATCCTCAGGCTAACCACCAGCCTACAGCTCTCAAATTAATCGAAAGGGAATGCTATTGGACCGACAGCAGTTCATCTGGTAAAGAAAAGTGAGGTCTTCTACACTTATTTGAATTTCTAATCATATGTCTTCCTGAGTCAAGAAAATGGGTACCTGAGACCATTATGGCATAAATCAGGTGAGAATCCAGGTTCGAGACAAAAAGAATAAAATACGATTTTAGGTATCTTTTTGGTGCTACAAATAACTTAATAACTAATAAGGTATGTTGAGGAAACCTCAGGTACCTACCAAAACGTTTTAGGTTAGGCAATCTTAAATTCTAGAATAACTTACCTAGTTCAACATCACTTACATCAATGCCTTTAATCCATTTCATTTCATAACCTTCTGTCATGCCGCGTTATCGAGAAGACGCCTCAGACGAGAGCCACGGAGAGGAAGACATTCCCTTACACTACAAGCGTGCTTTCGGGGCAGGTCTTAAGCGACAGCGGGTTGAATTTGTTCCCGCTCAAGATCCTGATGCTGGTACCACGACGACGATTACTCCAGCGAAATCGACAGATACTTCTATCGGCGATCTATATGCGAGCATCGTTTTGAAGCCCACAGAAAAAAAAGAGGGCCAAGCCTCAGCAACAGAAGAGCTGGAGGAAATATGTCCCGACTGCAAACTCCCTATTTCATCCACTTCACAGCCTCATGAAGCGTCATTTGCTCATCAAGTCTCGCTTACTCACTCCCATCCTCCATCAGCGCTTGATCGCTCTCGTATGGGTCTGAGAGCTCTGAAATCTCAAGGCTGGGACCCCGATGCCCGACAAGGCCTAGGAAGAGAGGGGGAGGGTATGCGATACCCTATCAAAGTTGTCGCGAAAGAAGATACTCTCGGAGTCGGAGCATCAATACCAAAAGAGATCCAAGAGAAGAAAAAAGAGGAGAAGCCAAAACCGCTGAACCGAAAAGAGGTGAAGGAGTTGAGGGCTAAAGAACGACAACGCCATGAGAGACTACAGGGTGAGATTTATGGGAGGGTTGATGTGGAAAGCTATCTGAGAGGAGATGGCAATGATGGATAATGACTCCAAGGCAGCCGGATAAAAAAAAAAAAGACAGTCAAAGGCAACTCGGCCTTCGGCCATGTCATAGCACCACCACCTTGCTGTCGCACGGTTTCTGACGTTGTCTATCCCAGGACTCGTATCCAGGACTCACCGCCGGATCTCAGGAAGGCCTGATTTCAAGAATCACAGTTGACAGCTTGATACAGTGCCTGAAAGGCCACCATCGTCCGAAATTTTGGCTCAGCTCATCGCATCGTTAGCACATGCTCTGACTTTGAGAGCTATTATCACAGAAGTGACTGAGCTTAAGCACTGAGTTATATCGAGAGTTTCAGATTGAACCAAGTGTTTCACTTTGCATAAACGAAACAGTCAGTGATAAACACTATCTATATTGAGAGGATTAATAGGGAAATTATCAAGTGAGATTATATCAGAAATCTACAGTCATGATATGGTCCTGGAAATGAAGTCCAAATACACTTGGAATCCAAGCATTCGTGATGACCTCATCGAAGTTGAGGCTGATAGGGATACACCGCTACCTAGGCACCTAGGTTGGTAGGTATGGTTGGGTCCACGGGTGCTGATGCACTGTCCTGTCGCATCCTGTAGGCTGTGTTCAGGGACCTCTTAATAGCAGCCGTCACTAACCAACCACCTGGCGCTAAGGACAGCCCAGCAACTGCAAGGCCTGGACCCACCTTCTTCATGCCTTCCATTGGGATGTGGATGATGAAACCCCGCCAAAAGCCAACGGAACTCCTGACTTGAGCCCAAACTTAGAATCCTCGATCGATACCTACAGCGACCAACTTTAGTAAAACAACCAACCGACTCAGGCGCTTTACTTTGTAACATTCTTCCTTTGCCTTACCTTTGATACCCTCGCGCTTCAATTGTCGCTTCAATTCGCTGTACTGGGCTGGCCTGGCTTATCTCTGCCCTTGACACCATCCCAGCCTCACTCCATCAACATCTCCATACCCAACGACTTGACGGGGCAGCCCGCCTTAACCATACACCATGGGGCTGTCCGTCATTCAAGAGCAGCATGATGGTATGCTCAATACCAAACAAACACCATAAACAATTCCTTTACTAATGCGCCGACTTCAGCTATCCTAGGGCAAATCAAGAAGATCACTAAAGGCGATGTAAGCTACATCACTGAGCTCCCAAGCTCTATAATTGACTGACGCCTTTGACGCAATAGTGGAAATGCCTAATTGTCGACGAGAACTCCAAAAAGATCATCGACAATGTCGTCAAAGAGGATGACATCCTCAATAACAATATCGCCAGTTGGTCCATCCGACTTCCCAATAGACAGCCGCCTCTTGTTTGGTGCTGACCAGTGTACCATCCAGCTATCGAGCGAATCGAGAACCGTCGCGAACCGAATCCCGAGATGGACGCAATCTACATTCTTTCACCCGAGTCATTCGCTGTCGAGTGTCTTCTTGCTGATTTTGAAATGCGACGCTATCGCAGCTACTACCTCGTCTGGACCGGTCTCCTCGACCCCTCATTGCGACGCAAGATCGACGACTTTCCTGGGGCTCGCCAGCTTCGCGCCGGGTTCCAGACGATGTTTGTTGACTTCCTGCCTCGAGAATCTCACCTCGTTACTCTTCGCGACCCATGGAGCTTTCCCATGCTTTTCCACCCAGGCTGTAACGCCGTCGTTCCCACACATATGAAAAGTCTGGCACAAAAGGTAGGGAACAGCGTGCGCCTTGGCCATATGGTGTGTGCTGATAAGAAGCTAGATCGCCGGCCTCTGTATTACACTCGGAGAGTACCCCAAAGTTCGATACTATAAGCCGCAGGTCGCAAGTCATGAGGCAGCCGTGCTCTGCACCCATTTGGCTCGGTTCGTGCAGGAAGAGCTCGATGCGTATGCGCAATGGGATACCAGCTTCCCCCCACCTTCACAGCGACCACAAGCTACACTGGTTATCACAGACCGTTCGATGGATTTAATGGCACCTCTCGTACACGAGTTCTCCTACCAAGCTATGGCGCATGATCTCCTGCCGATCAAGGATGGCGACAAAGTCACCTATCGCACAACTATTAACGAAGGAACTCCTGAAGCTGAAGAGAAGGATATGGAACTCACAGACAAGGACAAGATCTGGGTGGACAATCGACACAGGCACATGAAGGACACGATTGATAAACTTATGGGCGATTTCCAAAAGTTCCTCCAACAAAACCCACACTTCACCAACGAGAACGCAGACACGACCAACCTTAATACCATCAGGGACATGTTGGCAGGCTTACCGCAGTTTCAAGAGATGAAGGAGGCCTATTCACTACATTTGACCATGGCGCAAGAATGCATGAACATTTTCCAGAAGCACAAATTGATGGATATCGCCTCTATCGAGCAAACACTGGCGTCTGGACTGGACGAGGACTTTAAGAGACCGAAGAACATTCTCGAGATGGTGGTGCCTTTGTTGGACGACGAGGCAGTATCGCCTGGCGACAGACTACGACTCATCATCCTGTTCATCCTTTACCGAGATGGCGTCATCAGCGAAGATATCAAGCGACTCCTGGCGCACGCAGGCCTCCCCCAGTCAGACTGTGAGGTCGTACAGAACTTTGAGCAGCTCGGCGGACATATGACACATGCTCTCAAGGATGTGCGCCAACTTCCTACACCCTTGTTCCCCATTGATACAAAAACGACACAGCTGAACGAAGAATACGGATTAGCTCGATTCGAGCCAGCAGTGAAGCACATGGTGGACCATTTGGCAAGGGGTGTCCTCGACCAAACTCACTTCCCTTACGTGAAGCCTCCTCTAGACCCCAATGAGGAGCTTCATTTAGCACAAGGAGGTTCTCTTCGTGCCGGTCGACCAAATTGGGCAGCAGCTGGCCGTCGCCCGCCAGAGAATCGACAGCGGTTGATTGTTTTTATGGCAGGAGGCGCCACCTACAGCGAGAGCCGGTCATGCTATGAAGTCGGCGAGGCTCGCAGTCGAGATATAATCTTGGTGACCTCTCATATGATCACCCCTCAACTATTTGTTCGCCAAGTGGGTGATCTCAGCCGCGACAAACGTCAACTTGACCTGCCCCTGGAACGACCCAAACGACATGCGCCACGGCATCTCCTCGAGCGTCCAGCTCCTCCCCGCCCAGCGCCATCACAACAACCATCACAGCAATCGATGGGTCCCGGTGGCCCCATGAACCGGCCAGGCGGTCTTCCTTCAAGACCGAACCCTGGCATGGCTCCTCCAACGGCTGCCATGGGAAACATGTCGATAAACAACAGCCACGGTAACAACACGGCGCCGCGTCCAACCTCGCATCATAGCGTCCAGTCACACCAAGAAGAACAAGGCAAGCTTCACAAGGAGAAGAAGAGGCGCAACTTCCTCGGAATCAAGAAGTAGGGTTCTTGGACTGGAAGCATCTCTTCAGCTTCTCCGCCAAAACCACGGGCTATTCGGCGGTCTCAGACAACAGAGATGTCCACCTCGGCGGATGACTACCAAAACGTGCCGCGGCAGCCAGAAAGGAGTGCTTCAAGTGGGAGCCGGTCGAATGGTCCTCCAGCTTGAAGTTGCCTGTTTGTTGGAATGGGGCAAATCATAGTTGGTTGTTTTTCTTGGTTTTGCAGCCCCTCGGGAGCGTGGCGTTGTCCTATACTGTCTTTTGTGTCGATTGCTATGCCGAAGGACTTGCTTGCCTGGGTAGCCCATGTGGTTGAAGGTTGTTCATCTGTACATATCAGTTGTAGTATACAAAGGCTTTGAATTCTTTGTTCTCTTGTTAAAATTGGATTTCAAGTAACTAGTATTCATTCCTCGTCATCACATTAAAAGAGTTATGAAATTCGTCACTGGTTATAATGCCCAGACAAAATCAGCTAAATGAGATCGCCCATCAACCAAACCCATTTGAATTCACTACCTAACTTTCACCGAGTTAACCTTCATGCCTATATCCCTTTGTTCCCCCCATCGCCGTGCTTCCCAAAAAAATGACATGTAAAAACAAGTTACTAGCTACAGGGCGTACCCTGGCTCCAAGCATGCGTTCAAAACATGTGGTGTGTTGGTTTCGTGTGTTGGTTTCGGTAGATATTCGTACAGTAGTGATAAAAAAAAAGCCTTTTTGTTAATTGAGGGCTTTTACTTCCAAAAGTTTCTGCAGACAGGCTGATTGATTCCGTACATAGTAGTACAGATTTTCTTGTTGAGGTGTTCGATTCGATGTGTTGAAGCACGGGATTTGGATGATATGAGACGTGATTAAGGTCTTCCGAAAGCGGCACCACGGCCACCGTTGCCAGCAGGGGGCATGCCACGGGCTTCAAAAGGGCCACCAGGGAAGTCAGGTCCAGGTGGTCCGTTGAAGCCGCCGAGGCCAGGAGGAATGAAGCCGTTAGGTGGACCGCCAAAGAATCCAGGAGGAGGGGGGGGCATGTTGCGAGGAGGGCCACCGAGAGCCTCAGGAGGGGGCATCATACCGGGCGGGAAGTTGGGAGGAAACATGTGAGGCATGGGCATGTTACGGTTGGGTCCGGGGCCACCAGGACCGCCAAGACCACCAGGAAGTCCCGGAGGAGGAATCATGGGACCTCGTTGCTGGGGAGGAGGCATCTGGCCACCAGGCATCCAACTGGGCGGCATCTGATGGTCCAGGCCTGGGGGAGGAGGTGGGCGTTGAAGAATCTGCGTAGGTTGGTTTGGTCGACCATCAGCGTCAGGAGGGTTATGAAATCGCTCTTCCATAGGAAAGCCAGGTGGTGGTTGGCGCAATTGACGCTGAGAACCACGGTCGTCCCTAGGAAAGTCGGGCTCTTGTGGCATCTGTCCTGGCTTCTGCTGCTGTGGGCCCATTCGCATGAGCAACTCATTGCGCTGGGCATCTGGAGGTGCTCTCATAAGATTCATCAAGAACTCGGTGTTACTGTTGTTGCGAGCTGCATCGGGACGACCAGAGCCTTGACTGGGAGCTCGCTGGCGCTGGCCGACGAGGTCTTGGAGAAGTTGCTCAGGGCGAGCAGCTTGTTGCTGGGGTCGAGGTGCAAGAATCTCTTGAACATGCTGAGGCGGGGGTCGGCCAAGAGGGCCATCCATTCGTCGGTCTGGCCCATACTGCTGGAAAGGCGACTCGGGAGAAGTGATAGCATTTGGTCTGCCAGCGTTGGGTGGTGTACCTTGAGGGGCAGAAAACGCAGGGAGGCCTGGTGGTGTGGCACTCATAGTCTGCTTCTGCAACTTCGCAAGCAGTTGCTGGAAAGCCTGTCGCTCATCGTCAGGGCCAGCAGATGGAGCTGGACCGCCAGCAAACGGGAGAGGCAGAGGCAGAGGCGCGCCACTGTTGATAGGGGCTCCCGTCATAGGAGTAGGAGGCTCCGTTTTCCCTCGAGGTTCTTCCTGAGGCTGCGAGAAAAAGGACGTAAACCTAGAGGATTTGCCAGCCGCTTTCGGTTTATTGGCAGGCTCCTTGGCCTCATCGGAAATTGGAGAATCCAGACCAACGGTCGATCCAAAAGCCATGAAGAACTTGTCTGGTCCAGCTTGGACAGCTGGTGCAGATTGAACTGGTGGCTTCTCAGACTCGATAATTGCCTCTGCTGCTTCGACGTTCGCGGGCTTGCCAGGAGCAGCAGGGATTCCGGCCTTTGCCTTCTTCATCTCTTCCATCCACTTCTGGAAATCTTGCTGTGTGTGGGCTTCGGGGTGCTCTTCGAGGGGCTCGTCTAACCATTCGGGCTCACGCTCGACTCGTTGGTCACGGTCTCGTCCCCAGCGTCTATCGTGATTGCGGTTATTGTTGTTGTTACTGTTATGGCGATCATCAGGAGTATCGACAATAGCATCACGGTCTCTCCAGCTCTTTGCGCGATCGATACGCTCACGCTTGTCGGGGGCAGTAGTTTCGGCAGCCGGTGTGGTGGTTGCGTTAGACTCGTTCTTGTACCACGACTCAGACTTGTTTCTGTTCATTCCATTTCGAGTTCTTCCGTCATTGTCGTCTCCATCTCTAGAGAAAGCTTCAAAGGTTCGTGCAGGGCGGTCTCGAGAAGCATCGTCACGTTCTCTAGGTTGTCGTTTGTCGTCTCGGAAGTTGCCCCCCATACGACCATGAAAACGCTCGGCACCCTCATGTCCGAAACTTTTGCGTGGTTTCACAGTGCTCCAGCCATCCGATTCGCTCTCGCCGTCGCGACGACGATAGCCATTGCTATTGCGTCCATCACGGAATCGATCAGTGTCAAGATCTCCATTTCGACTTCGGAAGTTGCCGAAACGGCCTGATGTGTCGGGCTCTTTGGTGGGTTTGTCAGTTTCGAGAGATGATTTGCCTCTCGCCGAGGCAAAGGCTGTACGAGGAGGTGCGAAGACAAGATCTTCAGGGTCTGGATGATTGCGCGCTGGTCAGTAAGTGGGTAGCTTTCGGAAACAAATCAAAGGGGAGACAAACTGGCGCTATTCCTTGAAACGTGTCTTTCAACACCAGGGCGACGGTTGGTCTGATCAATGAGAGGGTTATCGTTGGATCGTGGTCGGTCACCTGTAACCTTGGTCTGTGTGCGATTCGGTTCAGGTGGGGGTCTAAGCTAGGTCAGCAGACTTGAGTCTGGCAGAAGGGAATCACTTCCACTTACCCCATCCAGTCCTCAGCTGGAGGAAGGTTTGGTGGTTTGGTACATAATGGCGAGTCTCTCAAGTGGAGTAGAAAATCAGCCTCATATCGGACAACCATTGTAAAAAAAAGAAAGAAAAGTTGGCGCTATGAGCGCATCCGAGATATGGGTGGGATAGAAAGACGAAGGGTAAAGTGTTCCCGGGCGTGTCGCAACCGAGATATTCGTGAAACAATTCAACTCTTCGAAAAGGACGACAGCTTTGTGTTTGCGTAGCGTGCGGTTTTAAGTAATTCTTGGCTGTGTGTTAACAAGCGAAGGGTGACGACGTGGCGAGAAGATGCGATAGCGGAATAATATATTGTGCGGAGAGTAGATCGATCAATTCGTCAAGTTGGTGAGTCAGGCGAGAATATACGGGTGATTATCGCGAAGTGATTTCAGGCGGTAGTGGTGAAGAATAGGTTAACTTCACTTGAGAAGAGCGTGAAAAAGAGATCAGGTAGAGTTGGTGGTTGGCGGAGAAGGGTGACGTCCTAAGGTGGTGGTGTACTTCCGATTGTGGTGGTGAACCAGGCGAACCAAAGGTGGAGCCAAGCCAAGCTGGGCTTTATCGAGACCAAAAAGCCCAATCGAAATCAAACCTTGCGAGGGAGAATGTTGTAATTATTGATTCGTTGGGCGGGTAAATATTGATATTGATGGGAAGTTCAAGGGTTTAGTGAAAGTATGTCGTTGCAGAAGGAGGCGGGCGGCTTAGCGGGAGTGTGAAATGTGTGTAACCGTAGCGCAGAATGCAGGAGATGGTTGAGGTGAGGTGAGGTTAGTTGCGTGAGTTGGGTTGGGTTGGGAAGTACGGATATCGAGGGTTGTTTTCGGTGGCTTGACGTGGTTGTGAGAGGGAGACCGAAAGCGGGCGAGAGACGAGATGGAGATGGATGGAGAGAGGAGAGAGGCAGCTCAGCGTCCAGTAACCAGTGAGAGGTACTTCTTAGCGCTCTTAGCGTGGGTGACAGTTGTCAGAGGACAAGCCAGTCCTTGTTTGGGTATCAGGGAAGAGCAAAGATGGTATAATAATATTGAACGAATATCCTTATGTATCTGGCAGAACAAATTGTCTGACGAGAATTGTCTTGAGTTGGTCAAAAGAAAATTGAAAGAAATGCCGTTGGTTTGTGGACGCGAATGAGGAGAAACAGTGAATGGACCTGGTCGGGGTGCACTGTCTGATACTGCTGCACACACTAAGAATGAGCCTCCACTCCTAGGTTAGGTTGGAATTCAGTCGTGTCACTCCACTGAAAACTCCGGTACCTGTACTGTGCGCCTGAAACCAGACTGAGATTGTTCACCTGAGTCTGGGTTTAATCCATAACAAAAACTCGGCTCATGATTGCATAAAAAAACCATGCACAGATCTTTTTTTATTCAATAAGTAAGGTTCACTATTCCTTATCCATGTAGCTATAGTTCATATCCGATGTTCATTCTTTAGTTCTTCTGTGCAGCAGCAACCTCCTCGTTGAGCGGCAGAATATGCGGCAGAGGTCCAACAGGAGTAATAGAGAAGGGGTTAATTTGGGTATGACTTCTAGTATAGTGCCACTTGATATGCTCAAACTGCGTCGTATCCTTGAACGCAGGATGGTTCCAGTACAAGTTACGCATCCAGCGGTGCAGAGCTGGGTATCCTGAGCGAATGTCGCGGATGTTGCACTTGAAGTGCTGCACGTAGACGGGATCGAAGCGGATGATTGTAACGAATAGTCGAATGTCGACTTCGGTCAGCTTGTCTCCGAACCAGTATGGGCCCGGTTGCTCAGAGAGATGCTTTTCGGCGCGGTCGAGAGCTTCAAAAAGGGTGATGACGTTGCGTTCGTAGGCTTCGCTGGTTGTTGCGAAACCAGACTTGTAGACGCCGTTGTTGATTTCGCCGTATTGCCACTCATGAGCCTCCTCGATTTGCTTCTGGAGGTTCTCAGGGTATAGCTGGATGGACTTGTACTTGTCGTCCAGCAAATGATCAAACTGATGCAAGTCAGTAACCATAACCCAGGACATGTATATAGAGAAGAACTTACCTCAGTGCCAAGCATGCGAAGAATCTCACTGCTCTCGTTGCTCACAATGCGGTTTGTCTTCTTATCAAACAGAACCGGGACAGTATATCGACCATCATACTCCTTCTCACTCTCAAAGTACACATCCTTCAGATGAGTAAAGCCCTCGTGGCCCTTGATCGGGTCAGGCACGACATTGTCACCAAGGACGTCTTCATCCTTGGACACGAAGCGCCAGCCGCCCTCACCAAGATGCCAATGCACAACCGAGTACGAGATCATGTCCTCAAGGCCCTTGAGCTTACGGGCAATGAGCGTGCGGCACGCCCACGGGCATGCGTAGCTCACGTAGAGGTGGTAGCGCCCTGGCTCAGCAGGATATTTGGCATTGGGATTGCTTGAGATAAAGTCTCGGAATGAACTGACTTGACGCTTGAACTCGCCAGACTTGTCTCCGGGCTTGACCCAGTCAGTGACTTTAGCGGTGCTTGTCTGCAGCAGTGTTAGCAGGCTGAGAAATAGAGTGAGAGTGTCTGGTCTGTGTACCATTCTGATTTGATATGTGGGTTGAATGGGTAGTGATTTAAAGGTGGATGATGCCCTGAGGGATGTGAAAGATCTGCGTGTTTGTTGCTGCGGCCTAAAGAGTAAACTCCTGTTGAAAACTCGAGATGATCGAATTCGAGTTCCTTGCATTGACATGTCTATAGAAAAAAATCGGAATGTTCAATGACGGCGACAATCAACACCTTTATAGCTGCAGCCGAAAAGAGAGCGCGCACCCAGAAAAGTGGCCATCACCATCTACAGTGGAAATGGAACCCCTGCTCACTCATGCCTTGCTCAGCAGCCCCTCACAAGCTGCGGCAGATTAGTTACCAACTCGGCAATGCCATTCCCACGCCTTTCCCTCTGTCTAGTGGATTCCCCGAGAGCTTCCATTGTTGAGCTATGCCATCCTGGAGCTTTGGCTTCCACACTTGGAAAGCATTCCATAATCGTGGCGTAACCAATGTAAACCCCGCTTTACTGCGGGTTGCTTAGTTAACATGGGCTACTGTCTTGATAAGCCTATGTGCGTCATGACAACAGGCTTGGTAAAGAAGATTTCCCTCTATACATACCTATCCAGTCAAGGATGTTGATCCAACGGTAGTTCAGTGAACGTTTTCTTATCATGGTCACGAAAGGAACATTATTGGACACTCTAAATGGCCAACAATAAGTGCACAGGCACTAATACAACAGAGGCTCTGCGTAAACATTCATCTTACAGCAATGAATTCATCTAACTTTATGCATCTCATCCTTTGTTCGTTCATGTGCTCATGCGCACTCGAGTCGTCTCTAACACTTCAAATACATATCTCGAATGACCTATCAAAATTCTTCTCAGTCCTAAGTACTTTATGCCATCTTGACTTTAATGTAGGGCACTTCAACGTCCTCCTCTGCGAGATCTTCAGCGACGATCTCGAAGATTACCTCCTTCTGGTGCGATGGAATAGGTTTCTTAGAGATCGTCTCGACCAGCTGACTCAACTTGAGATCATACCGGTCCTTGAGTTTAGAAGGGGGGAAGAATGATGCATAGAGGAGGCTGACACCAGAGCTCAGCATGCTGATACTAAGACCCTTGGCCTTGAAAGTGTCCAAAAGTTCCTTGAGGGTGATATCCTCAATCTCGAAGCGGTCCCAAATCTTGTCCAAGGTAACCTTGCCGTCCGGCCCTTGGTACTCCACCTTGGGGCTGGCAATAGGCTCACTGAATCCAAAGAAAGGCAGGGCCAGGTTAATGAATCCGTTCTTGTACTGCTCTAGATCATCCTTGCCGTCGATGATCTTGTACAGCTCAAGCACAACCAGACCGGTAACCAATGCCGTTGTTGTGGCAATGGCAGGAATGATCTTACCGGCAATAAACTTGGTCTTGTGTCGGTCAGCAGGCTCAATCTTGTAGTTCTCTGCTCTGAGGTTGCTGCAAGCGGTGATGAAGTCTATGTGATGGTTCGAGTCATCATCCTTCTCGAAGTCAACAGGGACCAGCTGGAACCCGGACAGAGAGCTGGGCGATGGCAGGCTAGCCGCCAGCTTCTCAATCTCGTCGTTATCGTCAAAGCTGCTTGACTCCGGCTCCTAAGGATGTATTAGTACGAGTTATAAGATACAATGCGAGAATACTTACAACGGGCTCCTTGTCATCGGCCTGAATCTTCACGTTGGAATCTGGTGTGAAATCGGGGACAATGACGTTCTCAAGTTCTCGCAGGTAGATAGATCTGTCGGTTCCTGGAGACTTGATGTTGAAGTTGAAAGCGTGGAGGTTGGCCGCGGCAACAATGAACCCGAAGTGAGAGGAATTGTTAGGATCAAACTTGAGAGCATCAGGAGCTCGCTTGGGTCCGGACCAGAAAGGAGTACCAGACGACGTCTCAGAATCCTTGGGGAAGTTGTAAAGGAGCTGCTGGATCTTATTGGCGAACTCGGTCTCAAACAACTGACGGGCCCAGGCAATGCAGTCTTCAAAGGTTCGTGGCCTCTCGGTCGTGAGATAGTTTCTAATGGTCTCAACAGTTTCCTTGTGGTTACCACCCTGCTTCAGAGAGTTCTCCATGAACTGAGGCTGGGTCAAGTACAGGTTGACAGTTTGAGGAGCCTTGACAAAGAGCTTCTCAAACATGTACTCCTTGGCCCAGGCAATAGTGTGGTCGATCTTGTTGGGGAAACTTCGGATAGTGCACATAGGGAACTCCTTCTCAGGGGGGTCCTGGGAGGATGAATAGGATTCGGTGAGATGGGGAAGGACGACTTGCGTGTTACCCTTGGTTCCAAGAGTACCGCTCTCGAGGAGAGGCTTCTGGAAGAAGACACATCGACGGTCAACATAGGTACGCGCCTCAACGTTGTCAAGAGCATTGGTCACGCCATCAAGGTTTCGCCAGAAGTCCTCGTTGAACACACTCTCAGTCTCAGCACTGACACGTTCCTTCAGTGTCACCATATGCCCTTCAAGGTCGGGATTCATTCGCTGGACAGCAAGAGCAGCGCGGTCACTCTTCATCTGGCCAACATCATCGGCACGGAACAGGAATTGACGGTTCAGGTTACTCCTCTCAATCGAGTCCATATCAGTCACCCAGATCTTACCCTCAGGTCCCGTTCCCAGACCAATCATAGCCCAGTTCTTGAGCATCTCACATCCAATAGCACCAGCACCAACGAGGAACTGCTTCAGGTTGGCAATCTTGTTCTGGTACTCGGTACCAAAAACGGCGATCTGTCCATCATATCGGCTGCCAATGGGTTTGCAGAGCTCGGCAGATCGCTTGGTAGATGTGGGCAGAGACTCGAGGGAGTCAAAGTACATCCACTGGTTAATGGGCTGGAACTTGCCAGAAACAGCCTTAAGGACCTCCTGTGCCACAATACCACCAAAATAAGCGGCCATAGGGTTGAGATCACCTTGAGCTTGGTAGCTTAGTTCCTTCAGAAGCTTCTCATCAAGCTCAATTTCAAGACCCTCCTGCTCAGCAAATTTCTTAGCAGCACCAAGGACCACAACAGCATCATCGTCGTCCATGGGGCTGGGAAGTCGCTTGTGTAGGAGTTGGAAAGCATGGAGTGCCTGGAAACCGAGGTGGAGCTGCTGGGGTCGATCGAACTTGGCGAAATCCGAGATAAGGAACTCGGGCTCCTTGAGCGCGGTGGTGAAGTCCTTGTAATTGATGATTTTGGGCATCTTGACTTGTGTGTACATACCACCCCGCTTGTACTGGCCGAGTCCAGTCACATCACCAATCGAGAAGGTGTAAGGTCCCTTAACTGTAATCTTACGGGGCTCAGCTCCGTTGAGTGCCTCCATTCCTTCGACCTCGGAGAATGTCACGTAATCGCCATCTTCCAGCCCGTGTCGGGTTTCGTCGAGGGCGGACACCAAACCCTCCTCGTCGATGCCTGCTACAATGCCGCTAAGAGGGGTCTCGCCGGTAGGGTCGATGCAGGTGAACTTGTCGCCAAAGTCACAGAATACGGATCCGAAAAGACCATATGTATCGGCGACGACCACGTAGATGCCCTTGCTGTGGCAGTAATCGCCAATAACCTTTTGTTGGTGGATAGGTGCGTTGGTCAGAACGACGACCTGGTATTTGTCGAACTGCGCGAGTTCACCATCAAGACCGGGTGACTGGTGAAGCTTGACAGGGGTATAGGCGTTGAGCTCGGCGACACGGGGCACAGTGACCTCATCTCTGGGTTTTCCAACATCGCCAGGGGTGAGGAAGAACTGGGAGGAAAGGTCCCCAATCTGAACTGGCGCAGGGTCATAGAGGGTAAGGCTCTTGACACCAGCGAGGGCGATGTTCTTGGCGATTTCCACACCGAGACCCTTAAGACCAACGATAAGCACATTAGAAGCGCCCATGCGCTTCATGGCCTCGTGGCCCAGGACATAAAGTTGTCGACTGTAAAGGGACTCGTCGATTTCGCCATGTCCGACAACGGACTCATCGACCGCCATTCGGGTCGCAAGGTCAACCTCTGGTTGCTTTTGTTCCTATGGAAACGGTAGGTTAGCTCACTCGAGTTCTGTTTGCGTGTCGACTGGGAAAGTGTCTCAAAATGGCTCCCGCCTTTCACATGCTCGGATGATCCAAGCATTACAACGAGCGATAAGCAACAAGTCGAAACGGCGAATAAGAGAATTTTGAACTTACGGCCATTATTCTTTTATGGGTAGGTGACTCCCCGTTGGAGAGCTTTCGCTTCCCCAGCTTGTCTGCTTCAAAGTAGGTTGTAATGTTGGGAGCGCTGCGTCAGTCGTTGCGAGGGCGATCCAGCACCAGGCAGAGCTCAACCCCACCAAACAGCAGAAGGGAACGGTGAGAGATAGAGACGAGCGGGAGGGGTTCTGCGAACGATGGGTGCTCTCGTCGCAGATCGTGGTAATCGTCAAAGGTTGATGTGAGTAAAGTCAAATGTTGGTTTGTAAGAGAAGACCAGACTTTGAAGTTGGGTGGAACAAGAAACCGCGACAGGCGTCTAATGTTGATGAGGTAATGGCCGAGTCCTTTTAGTGGTTCGCATGAGGCAACTCACTGAGGCAAGAGCTCTGGCCCCACTTTCAGCAGGCTCAGCTTTACATAAGCTACATGGCCGGAGGTAATAATCAGTGATACAGCAGTCATATACCTTTGTAATTGAGGCTTGGATTCTATTCACTGGTATATTCTATTCAAAATTTCTATGTATGACTTAAGTTATTTCTCGCATCATCTATTCAGCAAGAAATCGGCTTTCAAATGCTCGTTCAGTGGAGGTACCCAAGCCTGAGCGTGGCACAGCAGCCCCGCAGCACTGTCCGGGGCCTGGAGCTACACGTATGTGCCCCACCTTCTAGAGCATGGGCCTAGCGCTCAACTGCAACTGATTCCAAACTTCTGTTGGATTCCATCAACTTTATATGGTTAGTTTCCGGTGCGCAAAAGTATTCTCGGCGTTTCATTATGAATCAAGCGTGCTACAACATGTTTGGTCTTCTTGTCTAGGTACATATCCTCAAAAGGATGCAGGTCCCTCATAAGATTCAACCGCGGGGTCAAGCCACGCGGGGCAGATTCAACGCATGAGGCTTCAGCTACGAGCTCCTCAGCTCCAGCTCAGCATACTCGGTTGTTACAGAACCAAACGTATATTTTGGCATTATCTACTAGGTAGCTGTTCCTCGCAGCTCGGCAGAAGATCTGCTTCCGTTCACAATAGCACACAGCAATACATCATCACGGGAGTGCAGCATAAGGATTTCGATGGTTTCTTTTTGTTTCCCCGCCCCCTCAGATGATATGGAGTAGTCGCCGTATTTAATTTCTCGATCCATATCGCTCCCCGATGCTGTATGTTTGTAGGGGTATAGGTATCATGGACATCAGATCGATTGTAGTGCTCACCACGGAATGGTGAAAGCCTCATGATTCTAAACTTGATCGAAGGGCGGCGCTAGAGAATTAGGACATTTATGGAATCGACTTGAGCTCAACCTCGCTAGAGAGAAAGTTAACTAGGAACTGGGTTGACTTTGAAGGCTTTCGTAGCTTACAAGAGGAGAGTGGCGTTGGGGGGGATGGCACCAGGGAAGCCGCTGTGATCTTTGTTAGCTATCCATGCTTAAATCAGACGCCGCCATAAGGATCAAGTCCAATGCGTCATGTTTGTTCCCTTACCGAGCGCCGTAGCCGTAGTCACTGTCAATTGATTATTAGCGATCTGTGTAGCAATGTGGAAGGCGCTGGGAAAACATACGGGGTAATGTCAAGCAGGGCCTTCTCGCCAACCTTCATGGTGGTGACACCCTCATCCCAGCCTGTATGAAGTCAGTCTCGTCGTCTTTCTACCTCACAGTTCGGAAATCCGATGGAGACGCACCCTTGATGACCTGGCCGACACCAATGGTGACCTTGAAGGGACCACGGCCGATAGAGCTATCGAACCTGTTGGAATAGAATGTTAGTCGCAGTCAATAACAGTGGATGTGAGGGACAAGCATACTGATCACCCTTGTTGTCGGGCTTGGCGGCGTCCTTGACCCAGCCAGTGTAGTCAATGGTGACCTTATCACCGACCTTAGGAATTGGGCCGTTGCCCTCAGAAATGATGGTCTTCTCGACACCCATTGTTGCTTGTGTGAAAGAAAAGTTGCGAGGTTGAGTGAAAAAGGGGTTGATTCGAGTGGTAGTGCGAGTAGCTCGAGATATGGATGCAAGAGAGAAAGGGCGCATTTTTGAAAGGGGCGGCGAGCGTGGAGCTTTATAGCTACAGACAGGTGAGTGTTGGGTTGGGAGGCAGAGAACTGGAGGCAACCTACTACAACGCGGTGCTGATGCGGTGCCAGGACAATGGGATTTCTTCTGTTGAGCTCCCCGTATGATCAATGGCTTCAGAAGCTCGATAAGCTCTTTCCATTGGATCTCGGTGTCACAAATGGCGGGGCAGCTAGATCGACAGCGGGGCAATGGTAACTCAATGACGATTGGTACCAATCAACTTGCGTGAAGACTCCACTTGGGATGACGATTGGGAGAAGCTCACAGAAGCCAAGCAGGTCACTGACGAAGAAAAGATACCTCCATCTACTAGCTGTTCGGCCGTTGTTGAGCTGTACAGGTGACATGATAGTAACACGTGTAACGAGGACGTCAATGTCGCTTGTCTCCGGATAAATACCTCGTTCAAGTGTCGTGATTGCTTTCTGGCCGTTAAGAGACCCTGAACAACGGTGCCTTGTCGATCACAGATGTCAGATGTACCACGTATTGGAAAGTACATACGCCAGCCCGACAATTGTTCGGACAGAAGGGTAATTTTCTGCGGAGATACATGGTCTGCATAGGTTTGTTTGCCCAAATCATCCGTTTTATTTTGATATGTTCAGTGTCTTTGAGTTTCAGAACTGCACTCAGATCAATGCATTAAAATAGCACAAGACGGAAATAGAAAGGATTAAACAGGGCACGTTTGAGAATATCACAGCCTCGCTTGAACCTGCCTCCACTCCCAGGCATTGCCCTACGAGTGCCAAAGTATTTGCCAAATCATTCTTTCGTCCAGCCATCAATCAGTCATAGAATAGACATGTTTAAGTTGCTCGGTTGGGTGTATATTGAGATACTTGTAACACTTGGATCCTATCGTCTTCGCAATTCTTCTTGTGACTAGCAGAATAGCAGATACGGTCGGCACTCGTTTGAGGGAACTTGGAAAGCTGAAGTACTATTACAAAGACTTGTATAAGTAGGGAGCGAAGACAAATATAAACCTGGTTTTGTTTCTAGTTCTCTCAAAAATACTATGAATGATTCTATTGCTTTATATTACTAAGAAGCCGTAAAAATGCGTGGTAGGGTAGGTCACCCTTGCGGTTATATATGGAGAGCTATTTCTCTTATAACTCATCAATCATCGAGAAGTTTTTGGACTTTCCAGATATTAACATATCCAAACTCCACGCTTCCAAGAATGAGACTATTTTACGACCACACTTACAAATCAACAAAATTTGACTGACGAGATCTAAATATCAACTATGGTTGGATAACCATCTTGTGATAAGTTCGCTTGAAGCACACGATGACATACGTAATCAGACGAGGCAAACCAATATGAATATTCCAGGCTTTCATGGCCGGCCAAGTGTGGCTTATACAGATTACTAGAAGGATAAAATCATCAGAGTCACTAGATATCGATGCCAGTTTAATCCAAATTGCGGCTATTCGACTCATAACCTATTGTTCACTATAACAAGACTGCGTATTTCGATGTTGTATGAGTGCTACAAGGGTATACAACCTAGTGCTTGGGTATTTAAGCTATGATTACCCTAGTGCAGTAGGATATTCTAGTGGTTAGCTTTGTACATACCTTATTGCATGAGCACCCTCAAAAAAGACCATACACTGAGTCAATCACCCGTCCAATCCTCCACACACAACCATTCGAACCACACTCCCTCTTCTCGACTGCAGCATTCATCACTCTCCCTCCCTCGATCTTGAGTTCGAAGCCCGCATGGCCCGTCACTTTGTTAGCCTCAATCTTCCCGAAACCTGCCAAGAGGAAGAACCGTGTTGCATCTGCGTTCCCACTCATCTCAGACTTGTAATTGAACAATGCTAGTGCATCATTCGACGGAACGAGGTAGATGACCTTGGAATTTTCACTCGCACGCGGACCTGTATATGACAGATCAAGACGCTCGCTAAGGAAGTCCGGCGCGACGACCTGCAGCAAGTCCCTAACGCGAGATGTCTGTGTGTCGGCGGTCAATATATCCTTTATCATCTTGGACGGACGGGACGTGATGGCGGGCAGAGAGGTGTGGTTTGCAGCAGCGTCCTCGCCAAAGTAGGTGAGCATAGGGTCGAGGATGTTGTCGATTTTGTACACCACGCCATTTGAAGCAGGGACTCGGATTGGTTTGTCGGAGCCGTCTTTCATGAGTCTGGCTTGTGTGCCAACAGGTACATCAGTGTGTGCCACCCCTGGGTTTGTAGTAATAACACCATTCGCGTTGGTGTGGATCAAGAAACCTTCAATCGCGACGATGTTCTTGTCGTAGAGGTCTTCAGGGCTGAGTTTGCCTGGCAGGATGTGCGTACGGAGAAGGCTGGCTAGCAAAGGATACGCTTCTGCCTTGGTCAATTTCTCGACGAGACCATGGACTTTGGCAATCGCCGCGTTGGTCGGAGCAAGGATAGTATAGTCGAGGCCGACATTGTTGTCGTTGAAGCGCTCTTCAAACGCTGGTTCGGGAATTCCCGTGGCCCCTCCAGTTGACTTGAACAGGTTATAAAAAGCAGTCAGGTCGTTATTCTGCTCCAGAACAGTGAGAACGGTATTGGTTCGGTTGACCTGACCTAAAGCACCTGTCAGGAAGAAGGTCGACACGCACAGTGCCACTTTTAAGAAGTTTGCCATATCTGAAATCCGATTCGAAATTATTTTGGCATGAGCCTAATCTTCTCGATTCGTTAACCCTCATCACTGGGCTGGTCGTCGGTCAGAAGAGATCTTATATACTTGTTAGGTACCAATGCCACCACGTAGGTTAGTAGGTACTAGGTAGGTAGTCATATGATGATCTCTTATGCCTCCAATATAAAATCGATTAAAACCATCTAGGTTCAATGCAGATCAGAAGGAAATTATTTTACTACATATTTAATGCTCCTTCCATCCCAGGTCTAGATTACTCTATTTAACTTCAACTTCTTAAATCGAACGCTGAAGCCAAAGAGCTGTCTCCTCAGGTTGCTTAACTGGCCCATATAAGCGCAGTACTTTCACTCTAACAGAGCTTCTTCGTTACCTAATTAGTAGGCAAACTTGAGCCATTCTGCACAAGTTTCCGTCTTTGCTTTGGCGCTTTGAGCAAAGGAAGGTATGTGATAAGCGGAATGTTGGATGTAAATGAAAGAAGCTTGGAGTAACGGCGTATGGCTGACTCAGGAAGTCCGGCGACCTTCTGCCATATCACAACTTCAGCCTAGAAGGATATACATAGAAACATCCACGAGATTAAAGGTATTTGAACTTTACAGTAATCCCTATCGCTCATGCTTGCCACAGTTCAGCTTTGCTTGGTCCTTTCGCAGTAAGCTTTAAAATGTTGCGCAGACTCAACTTTGAGAGCGTTTAGGGGCAGTAAAGAATAGAAAAGAATCGGATAGGTCGGTTGACTAAAGTTCATTAGTTAGTACAACTGAACAAACCTTATTATACTCGGAGAGTTTATAATATTAGGTATTCATCTATATAAAACACGCCTGCCTTGGCATTTGCTTTGATTGAATGTGAGTTAGGTGTATGTAGTCGTATTTGAGACAACGACATGCAGTTGTTTCCCTTTCTGGAACGGTATACCCTACTCCGTACATGAATTATCATTCGAGATAGGTATTTCATGAAGTATGTAGCTCATCGTGTTGCAGAAATTGGACCGCTACAGTCCACGGGGGTTCTGTGCTATATCTCAACGGCCAACTCTGGACCTATGCTTTGTCTTCAGGTGGCTGCTGTTCACTGGTTGGCCTACTAGGTGATGAGAGGAACAGCGATCAATTGGCTTTGGCGTACGGAGGACAAAATAGACGTGTACTATTCATGTGGATTGTGGCCTTGAAAGATTAATAGGCTGTTTACCTCGACTAAGTCATTATTAATATTAGTAACAATATAAATGCCAGAGGCACCAAAAAATTGAATATCATGACATAACGACTTCTTATTCGCTATCTCGTAAAGCAAGAGCTCTCGCTAATATGCTCGGATATTTTGCAGTAACAAGCTTAGTTAGATTAAGCGGAATGCATTGTATCAAGGTTAATTGTTAATGTTAATTAAACATGGGTTCGGCAGGTTTTCATTGATTGACATTAAACAGCCTTGAATTTGATAATGGAACCAGTGGATGGGGGCTATGTTGATGTCTCGAACGAGTCCCTGGTCAACATCCGAGATCCGAGCTTTACGAGCATTCAATAGTCACATGCTAGTGTAGTGGCTGGAGCTGAAGATGTTCATCAGATGGATAGAAGCAGATACGGACAGTTTGACTGAGAGATAGATATATTACGTGTAAGTCAGAAAATTTTGATACTGAAAGTGGAAGCTGACAATGATTGGAGAAGAGACATGAAACTTGGGATGTCGATCTTGAGAGATCAAAATCGAGTTTTATGACGCCGATCTCATGATGGAACTACTGTAGGTCAGTGGTTTTGACAGGCGAGCCGCTTTCCGAAGCCATCGTAAAAGATTGCCCAGTGACTAGGCTGTGCCGAGCAAACTGATCAGGGTCCCTAAAACAGCCCCGTTTAAGTGGGTGAATCTCAAGGGGTTTCACGCTGGGCGGCACTCATAGCCGCTACGGCCCAGCCCTTGGCACCTCAAATGCCGCTATAGCCGTGAAGTTCTGCATGGATTTCCCTGCCCACACATCGAAAGGTGCCATGGGTGACGTCAGAAAGTGGCAGATTCAATGGTATTCAATGGTACTCTAATGACTTGGCCAAGAGAGCTTGCGACGCTTCATGGCGCCAAGAGCTGTAAGTTCAACAACGGTGGATAGACCAAGACTGGGCTTCTCATGCCACTCTTGTAACGAGATTAGCAATAAAATCGGATGAATTCTTAGAGCATGGCGTTGAAATATAAGCCACCGTCCGCCATAAGAATCCATAGCTGCAGTTCTAGCTCAGTCCCAGAGCCACGGTTGCGACGGCGCTTATCACACCATCGAGGACTGGACCCTTACAAACCAGCCAGCCTCTTTTAACCGTTATTAAACTCTACCCTCCTTCTTCGATCGTCATAACAAAAGCATCGTCCGGGTACGCGGATGCGGAAGTCTTACTCCCTTGAGGTGACGCAGTGTTTTTTGTTGCTGTGTTAAGCAGTATATCATCTGGCGCAAACTCCTTGACAACAACAGATCGCGATCGATCTTCATCTCGCATTCTGTAGCAGAAACAAGGGTCCAGACAATGGCCGCCCCAATCAGCACCAATGGCAATGACCAGACCAATGGTCAAAGCCACAACGAGACAGCGACACAGAACGGTAATGGAGCATTACCAGAACAGACAAATGGTGCGTCGAAACCACAAAATGGAGAGGAGCACCATCGCGATCATATGGTGAAGCGCCCTGCAAAGATCGGAACCGGCCTCAAAGACAAAGTACAAAAAATCACAAAAGGACCGCCAGGTGGCTTCGACTCAACCCCTCTCCCTGATGCACCGCAGGGCTATACCATCCGATTCATCTTCCACGGCGCTTCAAATCTTGCTCCCGGCGACTTTGTCACAGCCTCTTCAGACCCTTTCGTCCATGCGACACTGAGAGGCACTCAGCCGAAGCGGCATAAGGAAGATCCCGATCTAACCCACCGGACGAGAACCATAAGGAAGACAACCGAGCCAGAATGGGAAGATGAATGGATTGTCGCCAACGTCCCTCCAACAGGCTTCACTCTGAAGTGCCGAATGTACGATGAGGATTTCCCTGACCACGACGATAGACTGGGCAATGTTACAATCAAAGTACCCAGTTTAACCCCAGACTGGCGTGGCATTCCCGCCCCCGGCCGTGTCTATGAGGCCAAGAAGCGAATGATGAGCAAGAGAGCATATTTGGCCAAAGCCGTTACCGGTATCGTCAATCACAATCATCATATGACACCCCTGCTCCGTCTGAGTATGGAACTATTGGGACCGTCAGATCCGCCTTACGCGCAAATGTACACTGTCGGACCAACAAGTTGGGTCAAGCATTTCAGTCCCTTGATCGGCCGAATTGCTGGTGTCAAGGTGAACGCTAATGCTGAGGACGACGCCCGAGTAGATCGAGACGAACAAGTTGATCAAGAAGGAAACAAGAAGAGCAAGACTCAAAAATACGAGTAAGTTGTTGATTGAACTTTGGGACGGACATACGGCTTATGCTGACACTACCAGTTTCCAAGCAAATGAAATGCAGCTTCAGGGCCCAGTGCCTCCCAAGCTCTATCATCGCTTTGTCGAATTTAGACCTATTATCGCATCGATCTACTCTTCAGCCGGCCTGCGCGGTAAGATCCTGAACAAGGCGTTGCATGGCCAACACCGCCGTATCTACAATTTCAACGCATCGACCGAGTATGGCGACTTCGATGCATGCACACCAGAGGCTTCGGAACAATTTCTGAAGCTTGTCCACTATGACGAAGGGGGCCGCACTTTCACTTATGTTCTGACTTTGGACGGCACGTTTAGATTTACAGAGACTGGAAAAGAATTCGGCATCGACATGTTGAGCAAACACACTATGCATTCTGATGTTGAAACATATATCGCTTGTTCTGGCGAATTCTTCATTCGACGACTCAAACGTCCCCTTGCTTCAGATGATGTGCACCCTCACACACAGACACATCCGGAAGAGCCTATTCCTGGAGGCCCGCCCAAGGAGCAACCTCCACATGATCCTGCATATTACCAGCTGATTATTGACAACGACTCCGGGACATACCGACCAGACAAGTCCACTTTGCCATATCTGAAGGAGTTCCTTGAGAAGAACTTCCCAGAACTAGGCATCATTACCATGCATTGGGAAGATCAAGAACTGCAGGATATGAAGGAGAACCAGCGCAACGTCAAGAAGAGCGAGGGCAGATTGGTCAACATGGTCCTGAACAGAAGCCAGAGCAGTATCAGCTCAGCCGAGAGTGAGTTGGATGACCGCGAAACATCTTGGCAGCAGGGACATAAGAGTAAGCGAGAGGCAGCTTACGAAGCCTTGGAAGACCCCCACAAGGTCAAAGATGCGGTCAAGTCTTTAGTCCCTGGGATGAAGCCGGAGAGGGGAGAGAGTTCTAAATGATCGGGTTATGACTAACGGCCAAAAACACTGGGTGCGGGTGCCTTGGATAGATCGACTGTTCAGTATTAGCGAAAAGGGACCTTGATGGATTTCATATACCACTTTTGCTTTGTTACTATTGCATTCCTTGAATACCTTTCTTCTCTTTATCTAGGCAGTACCTAATATATAGTCTTATTCTAATTGAGGTGCTTGCTCACCAACACATATGTATGTCAAATCCCTCTTGCATCACAGACTTGGCTTAAGCGCTACCCATTGGCTTGAGCAAGTCGCCAGCACTTCACCCTTCTCGTCTTTCATCTCACCTCTAACCTTGGTCTTTCGCCCGTCAATCTCTTCTGCAACAGCGGTGATGCAGAGAACACTGCTTGTCGGCACCGGCTTGAGATATTTCACATCTATACCGCCCGTCACACTATGAGTCTTAAACGCCCTAGCCTCTTTCCCCAAAGTTCCATTAAGATCAAAGATCGTGCCCATAGACTCATCTAGCAAAGCTGCAACAATTCCACCATGGACCATCCCAGGATACCCGCTCACGCCTTCGCCCACTGATACAAGCACGGCAATCTCGGTGATATTATGCGCAGGATCTCGCGCAACTTTGAAGCTTGGCGCACGAAAGTAGCTGATTAAATGCGTCAGGCCACGAGCATTATTAAGTGTGTTTCCAAAAAGCTGATCATGTGCTGTTGATTTCGGATTACGGCATGAGGGAAGAAAGGGAATTGTGTCTGGCGCACAGAGCAGAGAAGCCGTCCAAGGATGAGAAGCAAAGAAGGAGAGTTCCGAGGCGAACAAATCAGGCGGTGCATTCTCTGGCACGAGATCAAGCGCAGGGCAGAGAATTGAGTTATGGAAGGGCGGGAACGCCATGCTGGCTGATGAGAAGGCGTTGATATTGATGTGTGAGAGGACGGGAGGCCCGAAGCGATTTCGGACCCGGTGATGCGGGGCCGGTCGAGGGATCCAGAAGCTCGGCAATTGAGTGGAGGTTGAGGTTCGGAGTATGGGTCTGAGAAATTTGGAAGCTTGCATTATATAACTCAGTGGTGGTTAAATTTTTGAGATGCAGGAGAAATGTGAAGAAATGCGAGGCTTTGCCTCCTGGTGAGGGAGGTTGATCGACATGAAATCAAGGATATGACATTCGACTCAAGCCGAGGTACGTATGCAGGCTTGTCCCATTGAGGTCATGGAAGCCATGATAGACCACTCTTATTGGGCAAGTAGTATCTACTCTAATTGATACTCAATATAACTATAGGCTTGACCTTTGCAGTTTATTTCTGTCAAGATAAATAGGTATGCATAAGATTCTATTTTCTAATCTCTCCTGCAGTATGTATAGGTTCTGCTGTGATCATTCAAGCGAGACACTGGTACGTTACCAGCTTGACGTTTTCTAGATTATACTCTTCCCATTGCAACTACATGAGCTTTCTCCATCATGAGTCTTTGTACCAGCCTTGAAAGAAGTGCTGTTAGGCTTCTACCGTTATGCCCTACGCCTTTACCAAGTTTCTCCGTGTTTGTGTAAGTGATTAACTGCTCGTGTATACTTGAACAAACACCAAAAATGGTAATAAGGACACTTGTGCTATATGTGAACAATAGAAACAGCAAAGGCAAATAGAAATATCCATGAATCAATTCATACCTATATAGGTACAAGATATTCGTGTCTTCTCCCATTCGCTCACAACCTAAATCAAGTGTGCTTCAATGCGGGAAGGCACCAAGCCACCACTTTTCACAGGCTGCCACTGATGGCAACTGCCAACTCTACCGCACTCACCGAGCGCTCCTTCCGTTTGTGAGAGAGTGAACATGTGTTGAGGCTCACGACATCTCCTTCCAATCTTCTCCTTTCCCCTCTTTCCCTTTTCCCATTCGTGTTCATTTACGTTCGTCTGCGCAGCGAGCGCCTCCGCCTCCTCGTTTCTTCACATCAACAACCTCTCTGGCTTTGGCTTCAACCATCGTCAAAATGGAGGATAATCCAGGGCATCACCGAGGGCCGACTTTCTCGCCCGAGCACATTAATATTCTTATCACCATCGAACGCGTCGGCGCAGGGTGTTCCATGGTTGCCATCATTCTCGTGCTGGTCACATTCACCCTCTTCAAGAAACTTCAAACCACTCCTAATCTTTTCCTCGTGTTTGCCTCGATTGCGAATGCCGGTGCTAGTGTGGCATCTATGATCGGCTATGACGGTCTTGAACGAGGCGAAGGATCGCATCTTTGTCAGGCTCAGGCCTTCATCTTTGAATGGTATAACTCTCGAGCCCAGTTCCGCTACATCACTGACCTTAATTTGACAGGTTCATGCAATCTGATCCTTGGTGGTCACTTGCAATGGCCATCAATGTGTTCCTCGTCTTTTTCTGCAACGCAGATCCTCGGATGTTTCGAAAGTATGCCTGGCTTTACTGTGTCATCTGTTTTGGTGGCCCATTCATTCCTGCGGTTGTTCTAATATCAATCCGCAACTCCCCTGAAGGTCTCATATTCGGAGATGCTACAGTAAGTCGTTCTTGGTCGGTTCTTTCCCCCTCTGAAGCTGACAACATTAGCTATGGTGCTGGATCGGAACTGACTGGAGTCTTGTTCGCCTCTACGCCTACTACATTCCAATCTGGATATTTTCCTTCTTATCCATCATGATATACATTGCTGTCGGATACCACGTCTTCCATACCAGAAACCAAATCAGACACATGGTGATGGACGTAGGAGGGAGCGTAGAGAAGAATGATAGTCCCCCCTACTCGAGCAGTGATCACAGAGGCTCTTCAGAAGCGGTAACCTTCCCACCCATCTCCAGTGAAGGGGGTAACTCTAACTATGGTCCTCAGAATCTCACTGGTCGCCAGGAGTTCTATGGCACTGCTGTAACAGAGGTCCAAATAACACGCGAAGAGCCGAGACAGACGGCTCACCAAGAGCCGACAATGCCGCCCGCTACTCATTCCGCAATGCCCCCTCGAATTCAATCTTGGGTTCTCCCTGGTTCTTTTGAGCAGCTCGAACAAACAAATTCTGGCAGAGGACAACGGTTTGAAACTGTATGCACATCCGATAGTACTCGCCAGCCGCCCTCCACAATTATGGCTCGGCTTCGTGCTGCCAAGTCAAATGCTTCCCTGAAGCTCAGGCGATTTGACCCAGTCAAGATGGCATATTTACGTACCAGCTTCATCTTCGGCCTCGCGGTGTTGATCACTTGGATTCCAAGTTCTGCCAACAGGCTGTATAGCCTGACGCATCACGACAAAATCAGCTTTCCTCTCAGTGTTGCCAGTGGCTGTGTGCTTCCCCTTCAAGGCGTTTGGAATGCCTTTATTTATTTCACCACTAGCTGGAAGACCTTCCGAGAGGAGCTTCGTGCAGCCATTGCTAGATGGTTCGGGAAACCCGAGGAGTGCCCCCACGCAATCCGCCTCAACAGTCGACTTGGTTCTAGCAAGGGTAGCTATCGCAATACCTTTGAGCGAACTCGACAACTACGTGCTAGCTCGGTTGAGGATGCAGAGAAATCAATTGCAATTTGATCCATGTGGGAGTCAAGCCGGGGGGCTTATAACGAGCATGTTTCGGGCATTTGTTTAAGAAAGCGCGCATGTTACATACCTTTGTCATGTTATTACAATTCGGCGTCGGAAAGTCGCAGACCATTGGTGTTCAAGGATTTAAGCGAAAATAGCATGAGTTGCGATATGCCAATACTAATTCAAAATCTTATTTTATTTTGGTTCATCGTGTGGTGGCCTACGTGACAAATGTCCTTGAACCTAGGCATCATAGATAGCCTCACCTTCGGCAGCATTTACGTTCTCTCGCACAACCCTATCGACGGCAGCTGGGATTTCCTCGTCGCCATCCAGGAGATCATACCACCCATTCTTAACACCATCAGTTGCAAGAAGATGCGAGGCGACCTCAGCTACAGCCTCACGGCTCACACCGTTGGAAGCGATGTGCTTGGTCTTGCCAAACTCAACTTTGGTGGCGGGCTCTTCAGTCAGTGTTCCGGGCCGAAGATTGATACCAACAAGTGTAGGACTCTGTTTTGAGACCTTGTAGAGAGTCTCATCTGCTTCAACCTTGGCCTTGTAGTAGTTTGCCAACACACCATTGTTGACCTTCTCGTGATACTCATCCCACTCGCCAGCGGGCCACCATGAAGCACCGGATCGACGAGAGGCTAGGTATGAGATGAGTAGGAACTTGGTGATTGTGGGGATAGAAGCTGCCGCGTTGATGAAGTGAACGGCGGCATCTCGGTCCACCTTGAAGGTCTAAGAGGGGTCAGTAAATGGACTGATCTAAAGCGGCTTGAGTGAATGAGTTGGCCCATACCCTTTCAGCACCGCCTTTACCTCCAGCGCCTGTATCTTGTTAGCACTGATTCGAACATTGTTGCTTATCTTATAATAACATACCGGCACTCCAAGCAACGTAGTCAGGCCCAACCTCATTCAAGATGCTCAAAGCCTTGTCCTGGGATGTGACGTCCTCAATGCTACGTACAAGAACATTGAGTTTACCAGGGAGGCCGGAACCAAGTTTCTCAATGGCAGGGATCTGCTCAGAAGTTCGGATGACACTAGTTACAGTCCAAGAACGCTTGAGGAGGAGAGGTGTGAGAAGTTGGGCGATTTTGCCATGGCCACCGAGGAGAAGAACGTGGTAGGAAGACATCGTCTAAGGAACCTAAGTAAAGATACGAGCCAATTGGTTCAAATGAGAAGCTTATTTTATAGCTAAGAGAGGTATAAAATGTGAATAAAGATTAGGTTAGTACTGTAGGTAGTGGATAGCCTCATGAGAGAGAGCTGGCAAACTTGAATATTTATGTCCCCTCAAAGCTACAGAAGACCGATGAATTCCAGGGGAACCTATGACGACATTCGCAACAAAGCGGGGCAGCCATTACTAATTCTGAAAGGATAACGGCAGTTGTTGGTATTATGACCTATTGACGAGATTTGAACCATTTTGCTCGCCATAGAGGTGATTTTGATATCATGTTGACTTCAAGTTTCTTGGCTAGACCAGGGTTGTGATGTCAGGCTAGATGGTGTTAGTGGTATCATTAGACTGTACAGTTAGCAACCGACTAATCAGTTGCCTGATTAATGAAATACTGATATCCTGTGGACATGTTGCGAACTTGAGATACCAAAAGATCACCAATTATGAAATTATTCGGTTAATAATTTCAATTCTCTTCGGGTGTCAAGCCTGATTCATGGTTAGCTCTTACCTATGCTATGTCTTCTCTGTATGGTATGCCGCTTACACCACAATGCGCCTTGAGTCTGAGATGAGACAACAAAGTCAGCAAGCAAAAGCATTTTCCCTGCGAAGATCTAGAAGCCTACACCAATGAGTTAAATTCAGATGAAAAGTATGCCGTCTTCATCCAATGGAAAACCACGTACTGGTTCTGAAAAGACAAATTCGCAGTCTCATGCGTTTCTAAAGCACAAGCGCTTAGGTAAGCCTGGAGCTGTTTGAAAGATCTCGGGAGCTGCGGAGCTGCGGAGCTACCATGGACTAAACCGTTTACGGGGTGCACGCACAACCATTGAATATTCCTTCTCACTGATTGTTGTATATCACTCTAAGATTAAGACTGTGCTTGTCTGCTGACGGTCAGTTTGAGGAAGGGGGCAATTCTGTGGTTGTTAGAAAGGTATAAAGGTGTTCCTGTTCGCTCACCTTTCCTTGCCTGGTCTTCATCAATCTCCCCATCATAGCTCTCCTGCTAGAAATCGCCCAACCCTGCCTTGACTCATCGTGAAAGTGAGTAGTGGACAGGGATTAAACCACACTAACCAAGCGCTTATATGAGTATCTCCAAGTACCTGTTTAGTACAAGAAAAATGGCCAAGACGGTCTGTATTGTTGGTGAGCCAGTCACACGCTGCTACCTCGAGCATTCTCGCTGACTATTGCAGGCGCTGGCCCTTCAGGGCTCGTTGCAGCCAAAACGCTGTTGCACAACACTGCCCCTGGCGAGTTCAAGGTTACTGTTTTCGATGCCCAGAGGGATATTGGAGGTCTATGGCCTACGTCAAAGACAGACAATGGACGACAGGTCCACCCTTTCATGTGGGCGAACCAGAGCAGACACACAATGCAGTTCAGTGAACTTGCCTGGGAGGACAGTGATCCCCAACTCCCACAGGGCTGGATGGTTGGAAAATACCTTAACAAATACTTTGAGCGCTTCTTGGCGAGCAACGCGGACTTTGAACTCAAGCTTGGTACGCGGGTTGAGAAAGTAGAGCGTCCACAGGGATCATCTAATGGCTGGACTGTTAACGCGAAGTCGGAGTCTGGGACAGAAACCAAGAACTTTGACTACCTTCTGGTGGCTTCTGGTTTCTTTGGAAACCCCATCATACCCGAGAGCCTGAACAAGGAGACGGGCATCCCTGTTGTTCACAGCAGCCATTATAGGGACATAAAAAATCTGCTAGGCAAAGACCGACCAGGCGGTGGCAAGATACTCATCGTTGGAGGGCAGATGTCTGGTGTTGAGATTGCAGGAACTATTGGCGCCCACCTCTCCTCTGAGGTGAACTCACCAGATCCATCCAAAATTATGGACGTCGATAAGTACAGCATTCATCATGTTATTCAGCGGCCTATATGGGTTTTTCCTCTCTACACCAGTCCCAAGGTAGGTAGTGTCAGTCTATGCCCTCAGATCGAGTTACTAACCTGTATAAAGCCTGCGAATGCATCTGCGCCTTTTCTGCCGCTTGACTTTGCATCCTACAACCTCAACAACCGTCCTAGACCCCTGGCCAACACACAAGGACACATCCCTGAAGAAACAGCAAGTCTGGTTCATGACATATACAGGGGAGTTCTTGGTTCTGATCAGTCTGAATACTCCCCCCTTCTCAAGATTGACAACACAAACAATGATAAGCAGCCCTACCTCGCTGTCAGCGAATGGTACACCGACTTTGTTCGATCTGGGCTCATCACTTTGTCAAAAGGAAAGGTTGAAGGTCTCGAAGGCTCTACGGCAACGCTGTCCGACGGTACCAAGATTGAGGATGTTACAGCGGTGGTGGTCTCAACCGGATTTGACGCTTCACCCTGCATAAGCTATCTTCCCGACAACGTCTTGAAGGCGCTGCATTTTTCGCCAAAGGATATCGACCAACCCGTTGCTTTGGCTTTCCATGGAACGCATCATCCAGAAGTATCCGACCTCGGCTTCGTTGGTTTCTACAGATCGCCGTACTGGGGTGTTATGCAGATGCAGGCTCGATTCGTAGCGGCGCTGTGGTCAGACAATGTCTCTCCAGGCCACGATTCTGAGGTTCTCAAGAACAAGCTTCGAGATGACATTTCCGTTCAGAGAACTCTTGACCTCCGAAACGACCCACGAGTATCACAGTTCCCAATGGGTGATTATCCTTATCTCATGAGCGAGATTGCAGAGGCACTCGAGTTGAAGATCCGTGAACCTCTCGAGCCACAAGTTCCTGTCCTACCACACAACGATCTGCCACTAGACATGCTCACACCAGCGAGATACACTAGCCCCAGCGATGATCAAGATTCCAAGGACGCTGCAACGAAATCGCTCGAGCAGACACGGAAAGATGCAACTGATGGTCTAACGACTTCGAGATTCGTGGCTCACGCTGTGTTCCGAAGCCTTCTTGGTACATGGAAACTCGAACGCGACCTAGTTAGCAAGCTGCCCTCACACCCAAGCGGACACTTTAGTGGGACTGCGCAGTTCCTCCTCCGCGAGAGGACAACTGATGGTTTGCGATGCGTCGGCAACTCCAGCGAAGGCTCCCCAGACGATGATGAGCTGGGTATGGAGTATCTCTACATAGAAGAAGGAGAGTTCAAGACAGAGCATGGCTTCGGGTTTAAGGCTACGCGTCGATATGTGTGGCGCTATGATGAGCTCAAGGATGTGCTGAGCGTATGGTTCGCCAAACCCGAAGATTTGAAGCGTGCAGACTATCTGTTTCATGAAATTGATTTCACAGAACCGACGAAGAAGGGATGGGCTGCCAAAGCGGGACATTTGTGCATTGATGATTATTATGATGTCAAGTATAACTTTGCGTTCCAGGCGGTAAATCTGAAGGAGTGGGGGATCGAGTACACGGTGAAGGGGCCTAAGAAGGACTATACTATCAGCGGAACTTACACGCGATGAAAAGGCAGTTAGACATGAGATTATGAACGTAGACGAGTGGAAGAAATCAAGTAGGTTTATATCTCGGAAGAGACTGTTATGATGGCATTTCCGCGGCCGGAGCAAGGCAGGACAGGGATGCGGACCGGGCCGATGTTCTGATGGATCGCTCCACACGTTGTGACGAGACGCATGACAAGATTTAACCTTAGATGCGATCTTATCGGGTAATATGGGATGCATCCGAAGATTGTGGAGGGGTCGATCAGTTGGGTCTTGATGCTGACCTGGGAGGATCAGATCATACGCAACAACTGCATGATAACTTGTACAAGTAACTAGAGATTCCCGTCCTGAAGCTCTAAACATACTGTGACTCCATCTAAGTCACAAGATATATTGGCAGCAAAGTTTAGCATAGGAAGACTGGCAAACGGATTCACCTTAAGTTGGTGAAGGGCGGCATTTGCCTCAGCTTCTTGTTTCGTTCTGATGAAATTCCTATGACTTGTAGGCAAGAAAAGATTCCGTAAAGGACACTTTTTGTGATTTTGCCTTAACTTGGAGGTCTTACGCGCAATTTGGTAATACGATGTGTCGTGATTCGTTTTCGAGGGGGGCGAGAAGCTGGTGTTGTTCGGTACATAAAAATCAAGACTAAATAAATCCTAGCAAACTACCAACTGCTTCGGACGATTGTTTAGGTGATTAGGAGACATCTCTACTACAATTTAAGTGGATATGCTATAATTTTATTAAAAGAATAAACGATATCGTCCAGGCTTTTCTATGCCTTGGGGATTACCCAATGCGGGGACAAATTAAAGACACGAGCAAAATTTATTAATTGGAGTCTACTGAGTAGAAAGTCTGAAAAAGGATCGCCATATCAGGGATCTTAAAAGAGACTGAGCATGTCAGGCCATTGCTGGCATTCCAAGTGGGAGGCCGCAAATACAGTACTGATCATTGATGTTTCTTCTTAACCACCTACGACGTAGTATGTTTTGTCTCAATATACAACTTAACTGTCAGGTGAGGCCACAAATGAAATCTTTCTAAATGAACCACATTATGCAAACAACTTTTTGCGGTATCGGGATGTCACTGATATTGGCCATGCGTATCCTTGTCCGTTTCAACCCCAGCAGGGGGCCTTTTCTGATCCTATAAAGATCGTTTCCAAGATTAACAACTTTCGATTGTTGAAATCAGACCACGAAGAAGGGATGATTGGGGCTCTGCGTGCCTTGCATAGGCCGATGGATACTCCATAGTCCCATGCAGTCGGGGCCGGGGATCGTTAACCCGGGTCCCCGGACACGGACACCGAACGATTCCGGGGAGTATTTAGGGTCTAGGAGATGAGATTTGAGTCATAGTATGGGAGCCTCGGTTGATTTGGCGAGCGCGGGGTGTATATGAAATAATTTTATGCTGGATGCATATTCCTCATAGTGAGGTTTTTATTTCTTGTTATCTCAGCTACGCCTGTACATACGTATTTGGTTGGTGTTGGTGTTGGCACTGGAATGCGTCTCTTCAGAAACAACAAACAAATAATCATAGCTGGAAAAGATTGCCATAAAGTTAATCATACGTTGAAGCCTAACTCAATTGTCAGCCTCGAAAAGAGACACACACACGACTGCTTGCTTGGCGTCCAAGCTATGAATATTGTTGTGGTCTGATTTTTTCCAAGGCACATGCTGACGACGTCGCTGTTATTGGGGATAGTTGATCGGTGTGTGTGTATGTGTGTGTATGTGTTGAAGCTTGATAGACTCATTGGTCGTAACCTCCTTTTTTCCCTCCTCGTGAAGGGGCTGTGCTTTGCTTGTCTGAGAAATGGGTTCATTTTTGCCAATGCCTATCAATGCCCGAATCACCCGTAAATATTAACATTTAGGTAAGGTAAGTATGTATAAATTAAGGTGTATATCCATACCGACCTAACTTCAAGCTGAACCTCCCCTTCCGTTGTGGAGAACGCCCAGAAACAAGCATTTACCTTTACCGCATCGAAACGCACCGCACCTTCCAAGGTTCAAGGTACCCTCAGCTTCAAAACCCCGCGCAGGAAAGAGCTGGCCACCGTCACACAAATATCACATCTTCAACCCTTGTATTGAATTAAATATTTCTTCCCTCACATCTACATCTCTTCCGCTTATCTCATCTTTCTCATCTCCTCACCCACTCACCCTACCTACCAACTTGTATCACGATGAAGCTCGCCGTATTCAGCACAAAACCCTATGACAAAAAGTACTTAATGTCTGTTCTGGGCACTAAGCACACTGGATCGGGCATCGAACTCATCTTTCACGAATTCGCTCTTAACGAGGATACTGTTTCTCTCGTCGATGGAGCCGATGCCATTTGCGTCTTTGTCAACGACGTTGTCAACGACAATGTCATCTCCGCCCTTTCAGAATTTGGCGTAAAGGCCATTCTGCTGCGCTGTGCAGGCTTCAACAATGTTGACCTTGATGCCGCTCAGCGTCTCCGTATTATGGTCGCCAATGTTCCCTCGTACTCTCCCGAGGCTGTTGCCGAGTTCGCTGTTGCTCTTATTCAGACTCTCAACCGCAAGACCCATCGCGCCTACAACCGTGTTCGTGAAGGTAACTTTGCTCTTGATGGCCTCCTCGGAAAGACCCTATATGGCAAAACTGTTGGCATTGTTGGTGTCGGCAAGATCGGTCTTGCTACTGCACGCATTATGAAGGGATTTGGTTGCAGACTTCTCGCTTATGATCCCTTCCCTTCGCCAGCCTTCAAGGAGTTCGGCGAGTACAAAGATCTCGAAGACCTCCTCCCCGAATGCGATATTGTAAGTCTGCATTGCCCTCTCATGGAGCAGACACGGCATATCATCAACCGCGACACAATCTCCTTGATGAAGGAGGGTGCTATGCTGGTCAACACCTCACGAGGTGGCTTGCTCGACACCGAATCCGTCATCCACGCACTCAAGACAAACCATATTGGCGGCCTTGCCCTTGACGTGTACGAGGCTGAGGGAGAGCTTTTCTACAATGACCACTCGTCGACAATCATCCAAGATGATAAGCTTATGCGCCTCATGACGTTCCCCAATGTGGTGGTTTGTGGCCACCAAGCCTTCTTCACCGAAGAAGCCCTCACCGAGATTGCCGAGTGCACCCTCAGCAACTTGGAGGAGTGGATGGTGAACAAGACAAGCAGGAACTCTCTTACCAAGGATCTCAAGCTGCGACGCCGCGAATCCCTTCCTGTCCGTGCCATCTAAGTGGGCCACATTCTTTCCACTTTTCTCGTTTTTCATCTTTGCGGAGTTTAAGGAAGGGAGAATTGAAGATTAGATCCACCAGAGATAACGACGCTTTGCTCCTATTCTTGTTTGGGCAAGAGTCCATGCCTCTAGTCGGATACTGTCATGGCCGAGCCGGAAACTAGAAGGAGATGAAAAAATGATCCCTGCTGCCATATCCTTCAAGCTCTGCCGCGACCCATTTCATCGCCGAACATTACCGATGAAGAATAAGGTCGCATGAACGCCTCCCCATCCCCTGAAAACGAAGTCTTTGTCTGTAATGGTAGTGTTATGCGCGTTATGGTTTTTTTTTTTTTTCTTTTCGTTTTTCTTTGGTTCCTGGTTCTCGTACACCTTTGGTCCGGTTCTCGTGGTAAAAAAGGATTGATATCAACCTGCTGGACATGGTCAGCGTCTCGTTTGTAAGGGCAGGATACTTCTCGCAGACACATGATAGAGGCACTGATGGTTCAGTGTATTCATTAAAATGATCCTAAATTCAAGGGTATTATGCTAAATATCCAAGTACACTCTAAATAATTTTCCGTGCCTATCCATCCATATATGCAAGTCCTGTCCAGGCATTAAAGTCCAATCTCCTTTGAACCACAACCCCAAGTCTAAGTAAGTCTAAGTCTATTTTTGTTGCGAAACTGTCCTTCAAGGACGGTAGTAGGAAATCCGATTCTCAGTAGTTAGCTGATTTAAGGGTTGCTCACGTAGCTTCGAGCGCGTCGTAAGTCCTCATCCTCAGAGTCATCACGGGGCTGAGCACCGCCATGAGTTGTACCACGGCCCTTGGCCTTCTCGATATCGTCGACACTCTCGTCATCACCAGCGTAGGCGTACTTACTGCGCTCACGGATCTTGGCTCCGAACTTCCAGAACATGAAAGGAATGGCACAGCAAGCAAGACTGATGAAAGCGAGGAGCGTAGAGGCCCATTGATCGTTGAGACGCTCATACATCTGCTCGGTGAAGAGAACGACAGCGGCACCCCAGAAACTTCGGATACAGGTCTTTGCGGCAAGAGCTGAAGCAGCTTGGTGCTGGTAAGAGTCGACGAGGTAGTTGTTGGCAGAGTTGTAGAGGAAAATGAAGCCAAAGCCAACGGGGAAACCACCCATAGCAGGACCAGCCCAGGAGAGCTCCTTGTAGGAAGTCCAAGCAAAGATGAAGAGACCAATGGGGATACACCAGCAGGAGATCATCATGGGAATAAGACGGACCTCGGCGGGAGGATGGCCGTTGTGCTTCTTGACAAGCTTGAGGTAGTGGCTGTTGACAAAGGGTGAGCAAGCAGCTGAGATAAGAACACCAACAGCAACGGGAATGAACATAAGACCAGTCTTTCCAGCAGAGTATCCCTTGCCCTTCTGGTAGATGATGGGGTAGGCAACGAAGAACATGTACAGAAGACCATAGAGAACACTCATGTACAGAGAAATGAGGAAGACGATGAGTTCACCAAATAGAAGCTGGAAGGGTCGAATGAGGAAGATCCTGAGACGTTCAGAGAGAGGTCGAAGATCGAGCTCCTGCTCTGTAACGTGGTCGGTCTCGCCAGTTGTCTCTCGGAGTTTACGAGCACGACGAGCGAGAAGAGTAGGGGCGTAAGTCTCAGGGACAGTGAAGGTGATGAGAACCCAGACGACAAAGGCGAGGATGAGCTGAATCCAGTACAGCCAGCGCCAGCCAGCAGCGTCAGAGAGGAAACCGCCGACAAGAGGACCAACTAGTGCATATGTTAGAAGATGATTAATGTGAGACTATTTAGAGGTGACTTACTGGCAGGACCGATGAAAGGAGCAGCGGAGAATGCAGCCATGGGAACACCACGCTCCTCATTTTTCCACATATCGGCAAGAGTACCACCGACAAGAGTCATAGGCGCGGAGAATGCAATACCATCAATGGCTCGGCAGACAAGAAGAGTTTCAATGTTCTTTGCCACAGCGCAAGGAATGATGAAGATGACAGCGACGAGAAGAGTAGAGCCACTAAGTACTGTTAGTAAATATTGTCTTCTAGGTGATATCAGAGATAGAGGAGACTTACTAGATAATTCTTCGTCCGTAGATCTCCGAAAGAGGTGCAAATACCATAGGTCCAACACCAAATCCCACAACGAACAAACTGATACTCGCGAGCGCAAGCTCGTTGCTCACATTCAAATCCTTAACCACACCTGCTATATCAGCAGTGATAACACTCGAGCAGAAGGCAACCACAAAGCACGTCAGCGCCACACACATAGTGCACCACCACTTATACGCCTTGCTCCAATTCTTGGGGTTCTCCTTATCGCCAGGCGTGAAAGTAACAAGCTTGTATCGTCTTTCTTGCCCAGGTTCATGATTTGTAGATTTCCTTGCGATCTCTTCGGGCTGAATGGGACCAGGAATAGCACCGCCTGGAACTTCGACACGGTACTCGTCGAGGTTGGCGTTGGCACTGAGGGTTCTGTAGGGGAGGTCGATATCGAGATCTGGATCAAGAGATTCTTTGTGAGAACCATCGTGGGTGTGAGTGCGGGAGAGAGAGCGGCGGATGCGAGACATTGTGGTTGGGTGGGTGTTTAGAGGGGCGAAGGTTGTCTCTTCTTCTTCACCTGGGAGAGTTGTTGAGGATCGATTTGGATTTGATTGATCCATTTTGAATAGTAGTAATAGTGATTCAGGTATAAGTATCACTCAAGCGTAGTAATAGTCTGCTAACAAGATCAAGGAGAGTAGAGTAGATAAAATATGAGAACCAATTGAATGTCTCATGCGGTAGATAGTCAACCTAGAAATAACCATCCTTCTTCAACGGGGGGGCTTAACCCACCTCTATATAGTGCCCATCGCATCTCATCTCTTTCCCAAAGATTTTACTGAAGTAGCAAAAGTCCCCACATTGATATCGCCGCACCCGAAATCCGGCGCTGTACCGTGCAAGTGGGTCTTTGCCACCCGGGCCTACAGACCCACTTATGCGGCTACGGCTGCGAACCCTGCGGCTGCATCCGAGAAAGTGCCTGACAAGCAACAAGGATTCAAATATTTTTACCTGTTTTTAACTCAAGAGACTGTCTTGGTTGGTTGGGGATACTTCGGTGTTGGAATGTCGTATTATCGATTCATTTTTGCTTCTTTGATCAGGGGGTAAACCTGCTGCGTACCTTTTTACATCCTTGCTTAATTGTGAGCCTCATTATCAGCCGCATCTTTTCTCTTCTTGTTGATTTATCTCTCTGTTTCCAATGCGATTCTCTTGATTTAACTTTGTCTATAGTACGTACTAGAGCTCATCATCTGCTAGCCCTCGGCCTCCGTCCGTTAAAGCCATCAACGGGCGTCAAAAACATCCACTTCGGAACCGTCGCTTCCGATGTGGGTCACGCCATATCATATCTAAGCTTTGACGCCGTCATCGGAACTGGGCTGAACTGCACTGAAACAACGAGACTAAAAGCTCAAGCTTCACGCCAACGTCACTGCTACACTAACCCCTGTTCGTCACTTCTCAGTGATTGCTGCTTTGGAGTAACATGTTGTTTATTGATGCTATCAACTGATAATGCCATCTCTGATCTCTCCGGAACATCGCCGAATGTCTCTGTCCTCAACAGAGTTCCACATCCACCCTTGCAATACCATTCAGCTCATCCATCAGCTCTACACTGACCATACGTCTGCTTTCCTCACCTGGTATCCTGGTAGCAAATCTGTGAAATTGCTCGGCCGGCGGTATTAGAGTAGTCGTATCTGTTTTCATCTTTAGGGCCATCTCTGCACTCGTTAAACATTTGAAAGAAACGTCCGGCGCTGTTACCGCCTGATCCACTTCCGTCATAATGTAGTCGCCCTTAGAATCGACCTGTCTTAAACTCCCGTCAGCCTGCACGACTGTACGAGGTGCGTCCTCCCGTTTGGGACGCAACGCCCATGCCCGAGCCCACCCCTGCGCGCTGAACACCCAAAGAATCATATCAGGTCCCGAATCCAGGGCAAGCTCCACCAAACTGCGACAGATAGCAACAGATTGCCCTCGAATTTCGACTGGATATGCTGTCACGTCTGCGGAATGATCACCCCGAGCGTCAATCTTATTGAGACTTCCCTTGGGCCGCGAATTTATCTTGTCCAACAGGTTTCCCTCTTTCTTATGTTGGGTGACATTCATGTAATGCTGACGACACGGAATGCGAGTTATGACGGTGAACACATCGGGCGGGATCATGTAGAAAACGATCATCTGTTTGCCTGTGTCTGAATCCGTTGAAGGATCGAGATTGGAGGATCTCGTGCTGGCGTCCTCTCCAAAATCATGATTTCCACTATCAATCGAAAATGTTGCCATGACACAGACCCCAAGTCTCGTGTCTGATCCAGTTGTGTATAACACGGGCAGCGTCAGCGAAGTATTCATTGGGGGACGAAACTGAGCCTTGCAAATTAAGTGATTCAAGGACCCTGCTGGCGTATCCGAGCCCAAACAAAGAGTCCCCGTTCTGGGATCCGTGTACAAAACGTGGCATCCATCACTCAACGGGACAGCTCTGTAGTGGTCTGCAATGCTGCTGGTGGATATGCTTTGGCTTCGGCTATTACCATGCTCCTCGTCTCGTGCTTCTGTGAATAAACATTGGGACTGGGACGGTGGTCGATCGTATGCTGCGACGTCCCCACCAACAGGATCCATCACCGGTACCCCTGTGCGGTTCCAAAAAGCCAAGCTGCTGGGTTTACTCCCGGGATATTGACGACGTTCCCGACTGGACCAAATAGATTACCGAGCGTCGTCGGAGGGTTGATGAATCGAAGCGCCTCAGCCGCATATACCCTGTCCGAACATATGCCAAGCGAGCCCGATGCCGTGACAAATTCAAGAGCCAGACAGTTAGTTGACTTGTAGGTGTAAGCGAATGTTTGTATTTTATACGTTCATCAACGAATTAGTCCAAGAAAATGATGAGACTTTGATGAATGAAGAGAATTGCTACCTACTACGTTGCCAATCAAAAGCAAGTAAAGGAGACCACGGGGTTAGAAGCGACAATGTATCGAAAATGGGAAGGATCAGGCCCCAGCGACTTTCTCAAACTAACACTTACAGTACTAGGTACTAACCTAGGTGAGTAGCATCAACTCTGTAGGTACCTCTATATAGGTCAGTAGGTAATTTTCAACATCTGAGCTTTGCAATTGATTTATCTGAGCCAGATCAGATGCTGACTAATTTCTGCATTCAATGAAAAGAACATAAGGATATTCAAGCCAGACCCAAACGAGAGCCGTAATCATTCATGCACGCAACCATCAATAACGTCATTAAACATTACTTCCTCCATTGTCTTGCCAAACATTTTCGTCTCCTATACCAAGCGCACTGTCAACACCTTGCAGAACAGGTCGCTCGTTCTCCTCTGTTGTCTGCGTATCATCCGTCGGGATTGGTGGAGGTGGTTCATCGTAGATCCACGGCTGTGGAAGCCTGTATAAATGTCAATTGATGTCATACAAATTACGTCGGGAGTAACGGGTGTAACTTACGGGGCGAAGAGGCTGGGGTTGACAAACTGCATTCCCTTCTCTTTATATTCGTCAAGGGTGCTTCCACGACGCAGAAGAGTCTGGGAAGGCCGAGGGCGCTCCTCGTCCTCAAAAGCGTCGTCCAATGCAGCTGCATCATCAGAGTCCTCCTCTGCTCGAACGGCGCGCAGGGCAATGTACCTGGTCAGGGGTTCGAATCGTCTCTTGATATAATAGCTGTACCAGATAGAGAATGGGATCAGGGGCAGAATGCAAACCGACTGGACGAATGATGTCGTTGAAGCGATTCTTCCCACCATGACAACCTCGAAAACAATCAGCCCGACGATGATGCGGTAGCATATTATCCTCCAGGCACCTCCGGTGGCATGTTGAGGCTGATCCATCGCATAGAGTACCATGTACTTAAAGGCGAAGTAGCCCAGTACGAAGTAAATGATTCCAATAATAAGTATGACAAACCCAACGTTTAAGATACTGTAGATGATGCATAGGTTGAACACAAGCAGAGAGGTAGGCAGGAAAAACCCATACTGAAAAACCGGGGGCTTCTTGAGCTCGAGGGCATCGCGTGGTGTTTTAGATTGCCAGTGAAGGAAAGGGTAAAGGAACACGCTTCCTGCCTCGAGAATTCTGAAAGGCATGAGGCCAATGCCCTGCAGCATGATGAAGCAGATATAAAAAACCGCGAGCTGCTCCACGTCTTTGGCAATAGCTTCTGGTATTGTAGTCGTGTCCTTGACCATACCCCGCAGTTCGCTCCAGAACTTGTACCCTGTCAATGAGACCGCGAAGACAAAAAAGGTATTGAAAAAAGTGAAGAAGTAGTTCTTAGAAATGACGGATAGCTCCACATCGCCCCGTGAAATCATTCCCTGGTGGTTTGAGAGGAAGTCGTACAGATAGGGGACAGCAACGTTAAGAAGTGACACAACCAAGGCAGGCAAGCCGTTTTGGACCAACGAGTAGATGATGGTGTGCTCCTGTAGCCACTTGCCGACGTTGGGAAAATTGTTGTTGATCGTGCAGAAGCTCAAGAATGACGCAAGAAAAACGGTCGGGAAAATGAATAGCAGGGTGAGAAGCGTGATGCACAGAGTCACGGCCCAGGATTTGAGGCGACGAATTCCACGGGGAGCGTACGTGTTCCTCCAGACAAGATCTGAGGGGGCTGGTGTTACCTTGGTCAAGAGCCGGCCTGGTCGGGGGTCGATTCGTGCCTGAATAGCCATCTGGCATGAGGCAACCGAGTCCATAGTAACAATTGCCATGTCTGTGGGCGCGTACGACTTCTTGCGAGCCTCGGTGACCTTAGCATCCAGTCTCCTAAGTCTTTCCTCATAGGCATCGATAGCATCCACATTGCGGGATCGCAAGCCAAGGGCACCGTAGCGTATGTTGACTTTGGGCCTGCCCTCATCTCCAGAGTCCCATGGTTCTTGTTGCGAGTCTAGTAGTCGTCCGTTTTCTTCAGTTTGCTCGTCGTTTTCTTGATCTCGAGACATCCCATTGCCACGTCTCCCTTGGAGTCCGTTATTCTTTCTTTTTCGGCGCTGGTAACTGAGAAATGTGGCCCAGGCACCCTCAAGGCGTCGTAGCGTAGCGTCTCTTAAGTCCACAAGGTCGTCAAGTTCTTTCCAGTCTCGGCAGACCATCACCTTCTCAACTATACCAATATCCAGTTTTTCTATAAGATCTTTGATCTCTTGTTCTGATCTCAAATCCTCAGGAATGCCCGTGAGTCGAAACGTCCTGTCTGTGACTGTGGATTGTGATCCGAGATAATCCTGACGGAATTTGATGACACGAAAAGTCTCCTTGTTGAGATAGTAGATGGTGAGACCGGCAAAGAAATACGTGAATACAACGTAAGACCACAACCATCCCAAATATTCGTCTTTGCCTTTGCCTTTGCCATCCTTGTGTTTGAATATGTCGACGAAGTCTGACTCTGAGAACACTTTCTGGTCTGGTTGATAAAAGACATTCATATTAACTGATGTGCCGTTTTTACCACCATTTCCCAGAGGGTTTCTGTCTTTCGCATATACGTTGTTGATCGGCAACAGAATAACAGTCGCAAAAAAGGCCATGATAGTAAAGAGTCGGATCGCCATTTTGAAAAAGCTTAAAAACTATAATCCATTAACGGTTTGTACAGCCTTGTGTAGATTTCTGGCCGTACCACAAAGGCATCAAGTCCTGCAGAGGCCAGGACCTGTTCCTCAGTAATTTTGTATAGTGTCGGGATCCATCCAAACATGGACTTGGGGAGAGCAGGAAGGCCAAATCGGTCATCGAGGCGCCGTTTGCGCGCAGCGTAAAGGGCGGGCCATCGTGGACGAAGGAGCTAAAAACGATGTAAGCTTCGCGCATTTTCACTCAGTCTAGGTTTGTAGAAAGGAGCCGATGATGCTAGTCAGTGGTCGTGCAAATGACAAACGTACACAGAAGAGGAAGAAGGCCGAAATACCGATCACCAAAGACAACACGAGCTGGACCTCGAGACTCTTTTTGGTGTCAGGTGCAAGTACATTTTGGTATTTTTCGTAGCATGTCTTATTGTCCGACATTGCGAGAGACAACAACGATCACTCGCAGCGGTAGATACTAGCAGTCGATGCGAAGAGATGCAAGGCTGAGGCTATTCAGGTTGGAGTTGTAGCTCCTGACGAGTAAAAACCGATGACGTACGGAGACGGTGAAGGAGGACCCACATGGCTTCTTTGCAGAGTCATGTGCCATGCCACCAAGCTACCCTACACTTGAATCAGCCCCTGACCCTGTAAGGTCATCATCATCTGTCTGTTTCGTTTAACCACTCTAGTCTCCCTGCTTGCTTTGTTGGATTTATTGGAACAGGTGCCACGATAGCTCCAGGGCGGGATTGCAGCCTGCCGTTTTGGTCCGTCACAAAATGTTCACCCAGCAAGTCCGTGTTCTCAATGATTGGTGCATGGAGTGTACGTACCAACGAGTCACATTGGGGATGGAGCCGTGAAATGGGGAAGAAGACCCATGCGCGCTGTCTGACCAATTGGCGAGCCTCTTCTGACCAAGTACAAGACTCTCCATGCTGGAGACGAATGTCTAGCCACAATTCCGGGACAGGTTCGTCTCTATCCCAATGCTTGACTTCGTATCGTGGGTGAACATCACTATAGTCGCAATGATACCTAAGGAGAGTGGCGAATCTCCTGATGAGTTTGAGGGAATCCTCGCACCGCCTGCCGATCATAAGTCGTGTGATGAGCGAAAAACCAAAGTTTGGTAACCCTTGTACGACCACCTCAGGAATGTTTTCCATCAAGCTGAAAGTGTTTCTCATGCGCACCGTATCGAACACCATGTGGCCGTGTCGCCTGAGTTGTCCCGGTGGTGGTGAAGAATCCTGGGAAGAGCTTGGGGCTGTGATTAGGGCTGGCAGATTAGATCCATACCATCCGGCAAAGAAAGCCTCGTAGAGACTCGAAACGTATGTCTGAACACACCTGAGAGCTTCATCTTCATATGGATGAAAGTTTCGGCCTCTTCGTTGGGTTAGCTGAGGCGGTGGCATATACTCAGGGTGAAACATGGCTTTGTAAAGGCGAATCTCGCTCATCAACTCATGCCTCAAGAAAGCCCAGAAAAGAAATTTTCGTCCAGAGTTGGGTAGACGACCAAGGTCAAACTTCCCTTCTAGCTGCTGTCTCCCGAAGTAAGTCAAATCAAGGGCAAGAATGGGAAGACCGCAGTATGCCCGCGGGAGATAATATGAAGTCGCCTTTCTCAGATAGTCATTAATGAACCCCAGCATGTTTTGGTGCAGCTGATACATGTCTTCGTGGCCGTCGATGAAGTGATCCTTGACCTTCAAGTCAGGATCAAAAACCCTCCTCGCTGCCCAGTGGTTCATTGTTCTGCGAACATATTCCCTCCTGTAAGATCGGTCTTCATTCCTTGATCTCCTGAGATTGGATAATCGTAAAATGGCTAAAGCATCTCGACGTGTTTCGTCATCGAAATCGTCCTTGATAAGTTCTCGGGTGAGATTGCTCTTGAAAAAGGCGCATCTGGATCCCAACGATAAGTAGTCTTCGTTACCATTCTCGGAGCTGGATCCAGGACTCAAACTGGTTTCAATAGGAGGAGGAGAGTCGTTGGCACTGAGTCTCATAGCAAGCTCAACATGAGGAATAGAAGAGCGGTCATCAGGATATATATCAATCCTCATATGACCAGGAGGCTTGAAATTCTGGCGGTTCATATCGTCCTGTTAAAAAGAAGAAGACGGATTGAAGGGTGCTATGTGGTTGCAGACTTCTATGAAGCAAGACTTCTTGGCTCTAGACGAAGAATGCTTGTGTTGGATCGGCGTGTTGGCAATCGATCAAAGTTTGCAGGAGCAGATTTAAACAGGTTGGAAGAACCTGGCTATCTAGAATGGGTAAAGGAATCCTTATATACCCAAATTTGAGGGCATTTTCAGTCATCATACAAGTAGGTTCGATGCGCACATTAAGCGAAGTTTGATGATGATGTGTCTCATACTTATCTCAATGAGAGCCATAATAAGGCTAATAGAACCGTCAAAAGTTCTATTTGGATGGTCTGAGGGAATGTCGATTCTTTATCCAAATCATTATTGTGTTATGATGCTTTACATAAAGCCCTTTGATTTAGGTATGTAACGAGGAAACAAGCCGGGAGATTGCTGTGCTGATCTTATCCCGGCACCAAGAAAGAAGGCTTCAAAAAATCAAAATCTCGAGGCATTGAAATGTCCTCAAGCTGAGGATCCTTTTCTTTACTATCGTAGTCAGTTCGTAACTAACTCATGGTGAACTTCTATATCAAGCCATCCTCCTGCAAATAGACGCTGTAAATGCACGCAAGTGTCATCATTTCGCTTAAACAAAGTTGAGTGGGTTTCTAGAAACGTAGGAAAGGCCGGCAATAAGTTTTTTTCTGAAAACAGGTAGGTTAAGTTTGGTTGAATTCGATAAATGAGTCATGACCGCAATAAAGTCTATTTTCTATCTTGATGGGGACAAAAGGGTTATTTTTTTTCTAATGAAAAAGCTTTCATCCTGCTTCTCATTATTGGCAGGGATCTTCTGGAATCTTCTAAACCCACGGCCAGAGACGGTATAATATCCATTGGAGAAAATGAGGAGAAGATTACTTGAAGGCCGAGCTGCATTATGGACAAGTCGAGAGGAATGGCTTCATTATAGGTACTGTAGGCATCTGATCTACCAGCTTGTTTCTGATTGGCCAGGGAAGAAATCCTATATTTTTCAACAGTCCCCTTGAAATGATTTGTTGATGTACAGTGGCTCAAGTTGCATTGACTTTGGAACTGTGTTGACTACCTACAGTGGGGATGGATATTCGAACTGCTGGAATGCGTCAGAGTCAAGATGTCACCCCCTGGATAGAAACATTCAAAATTTTCATCGGCCTTACCTAATTTATACATATCTAACAAGAATTTCCCCGTGTATTTGCCTCCGAATCAAAAGGCCCGAAGACTTCCGGGCGACTGCGCTGACCATCGTTAGAAATGTACTTACTTCTCTCGCCCCTCCACCCCTGTATTCCGTTGGTATATCTATTTGGCCGAGCTTGCTCTGGATCAAGATCTGAACCATTTCACTAGGATCTAATAGCTAATATGCAATAGGCACACGGTAGAGACTTTTTGAGCTGGATCTGATGTTGAGCTGAATTTCATATCGCGCTCCTCGGCCATCCTATTCTAATCTTAGTCCCATGAATTAAGACCTTTCAAAATCTCCTCGCCACTGGACAGTATTATACAACAAGTACATACTATTGGAAATTCAATGAGTCTGCTGAGGTCCATGCGTAGCTGTTGATCTAAAACCCTAGCACCGCAATCGGCGAGTTGCATTCAAGATCGTTTGAAAGTTGGATTTTCCCGTATTCAGCTAGAGCAACACTTGCATAGTTATATAACAGGTGTCTGGAATACAGTAGTTGATTAAATTCTTATCAATCAGTATTGTCAGTTTTCATTTCCGAGGGAGGGTCCCTTTCCTGTATTTCCCGCTGTTGCCAAGACTGGGATTAGATTATCTTTGTGATTCCCCACGCCCGCTCGAACCATTTCTGACAGGGCGACCCATGATATCAACAAGAAAGATCCATTCGGAGGCAGGATTATACGAAAGGTTAGAGCATTGGCTGAGCGAAGCACAGGGTTCCACCACCAGAGTATCCTCCTTCTTTGACCTCTCTCTCTCTCTGCTTGTCTTTGACTGGCGATTTCAACCTTGTCGGCCAACTCCGTTTTTATCCTTTCTTGACCTTCTGACAACATCTTGAGCCAGTGAGGAAGTGCAGTAAGACGATGTGGGCCAGGTCTTTGGTTGCTTAATCTCTCCACTGGCCAGAGGTCATAGCTTCGTTCGGCGCATCGGAAACAACACGCTTTTAGTGTTGTCAACTCCTTCGCGATGAGGTAAGAGGCGTCATTTGAAGAACATCCCGAATCACTATTCTTAATAAGTGCCAAACAAGGACTACACCGTCAGCAGGAAATTATACAGAGCAGACGACACAACCGAGATACCAATGGGACAAGGTTTGGCTAAGTGATACATACATACAAGAGTCTCTCATGAACCAACACTAAGAAACCTTATTTCAGAAGATCTTATCTTATCTCAGATGATCAGACTTGGTGGCTAAAAGGAGCCGCCAGGGCTGAAGCGCCTCACCTTAAACTCACCATGGCTTCATGACGGCAATGAAAACTCTGCTAGTTCGCCGCATCCATGATCAAAAATTTAGTTCATCTTGGGGACCGAAAGCGAACGGATAGCTGCCTCTACAAGTCTCACGATATCTGCCAAGCGAACCAGACATGGATCGGGGGGGAGGGGGGCATACCAGGTTCAGGCTTTGCACTATGCAGCTGAATCACGGCCTCGAGAGCCACAGATTCGATCATTCGAGAGCCATTAAGTTGCTGACTTGTAGCCGAGAGCATCTATATCAACCTTGTTCCACGAGCAGAGTGTGAGAGTTGGCCTGACGGAAACCATGAACACAAACTGCTTGGATTCTTTGTTTGGGTCCAGATTAGGCGATGCTCCTCTCCGCTAAAACCTCCCTCATCGGCTTATCTGATCATCAGATAAAGGAAACTACTTTACGACGAACATCCCTGAATTGCAAAGAGTCTCTGCAGCAACTAGAACCCAGTATTAGACCATTTGTGGAAGTGATCATCTAGCAATGCTGAATCCTTCAAAATCCTGCCAATAAGAATACAGAGTTATTCCCTGATGCAACGGATGTGCTAGCATTCTGTCCGATGCTAAAGGATGCTCATCCGTCTTACCACAGGAACTCCACCCCAAATCATCCGGTGCAATACAGGAACCATGAACCCATGGCGCTTCTCGGTGCGTCTCTGCGAACATTTTCTCTGCAAGTGAGCTTGGCATTAGTCCGACTTCCAGAACAAGCCATTGACATCTCGTCCTGGGAAAGCCCAAGAGCAATCCCTACGGATCCAGAAGATGCCCTTCCCGGCCCATTGTCTTGCCACTCATGAAGGAAGCGAAGAGAAGAGACGGCATCTCAAAAATATTCTGGAGAATGCAACGCTGCCTATAAATCTGTGATGTTTGGCACGCTCCTGGTTTGCACTTTGTCCCTCCACGCCCACTCTTAAGTACTGAGTGCCCTAGCCAAGCGTAACACACTCCGTGGTGGCTTTTCACACACCCTTACGACTCTACTTCGAGCCCTTTAATAGACTCGAAAGCCTGGATCCTTCAAACACAGAAGAATGGCCGCTCCAACCAGCCCAGCACAGGTCCATGGCGACTTTGAGAAGCAGATCCAGTCTGAGAACCACATCATCAACGACTTCCCCGACAAGGGAAAGGAACATGACTCCGATGACGGCTCTGAGATCAAGCAAGATGGTGTCAAGCGTGCTGAGGCTGTCACCAAGGTCTGGTCTCCTGGTATGATGTGGGCTGTCTTTATCTTGTATGTTGTCCGCGATGTCCTGGTTTACAAGCCACCAAGAATCACCTAACCTGGATACAGCCTCTATTTGGTCAACTTCGTCGATACTCTCCTTCAGGCTGTTCACTCTAGCCTGGTACCATACGTCACTTCTTCGTTCAGCAAGCATGGCCTGCTTGCCATCACCAGTGTTTTCGGGTCCATCATCGCTGGTGTCAGTAAGCTCGCCATCGCCAAGATCATCGATATCCGCGGCCGTAATGAAGGTTTCCTGCTTATGATCCTTATCATCATCGTCGGGATGATTATGAAGGCCTGCTGCAAGAATGTCGAGACTTATGCTGCTGGCCACACCTTCTATTGGGTTGGTCACGTTGGTCTTAGCTACATCATTGATGTCGTCCTCTCCGACATGACCACACTCCGCAACCGGATGATCATGTTCGGTCTCTACATGAGCCCCCGACTTGCTTCAACTTTTGGCGGCCCTAAGATCGCCGAGTTATTCTTCAAGCATTCGACTTACCGTTGGGCCTTTGGATCTTGTTGTATCATCCTTGTCTTCTTCTCCATCCCCGTATCCGCCATTTTGATGTACCATGAGATGAAAGCCAAGAAGCTGGGATATCTACCCGAGAAGAGCCAGCGCAGCATCTGGGATTCCACCAAGTACTACTTCGTCGAGTTTGACGTGGTCGGCATGATCCTCACCATTGCCGGCTTCTCCCTGATTCTGACTCCTCTTAACATTGCCACCCGCGCTCCCAATGGCTGGAAGACGGACTATATCATTGCAATGCTTGTTGTCGGTGTTGTCTGTCTTGCTGGATTCGCTGCTTGGGAGAAGTGGTATGCCAAGGTTCCCTATGTACCCTTCAAGTTCCTCAAGGACCGAACCATTTTGGGTGCTTGTCTCCTCAGCGCTTTTCTCAACATGTCCATCTTCGCCTGGGATACCTATTACAACTCGTACCTTCAAGTTGTTCATGGTCTCAGCATCGCCACTGCTGGATACACTCTCAACGCCTTCTCAGTCACTTCGACAATTCTAGCACCATTCATCGGACTGTAGGTTTCAACGCAATGTCCGTGTCCTTGATCACTTTGCTAACCTTTCAACTAGCTTCCTTCGTTGGTACGGACGATATTACTGGCCTGCCGTCTTCGGTATCCCCTGGTGTGTTCTCGGTACTGCTCTCCTCATTCATTTCCGACAGCCTGGTAATGAAGTTGGCTACCTTGTAATGTGCCAAGTCTTCCATGGCGTCTGTGGTGGTATCTGGGCCATGACCGGACCTCTCGCCATCATGACCCAGGTTACCCACCAGGAGATTGCCGTTGTCCTTGCCCTTTACTCCATGTTTGGTTCCATCGGCCAGGCCATCGGCTTCGGTATTTCTGGTGCCCTCTGGACCAACGACCTACCAAGGGAGATTTACAAAGCTCTTCCCGAGGGTGTCAAGAACCAAACCGCTACTCTCTACGGCGACATGGAACTTCAGATGCAAGACCCCATCGGCACTCCTATCCGAGATGCCATAATTTACGCCTATGGAGTAGTCCAGAGAGAGATGGTTATTGCTGGTTGCGCTTTTTTGCCCCTGATCTGCATCTGTGTTCTTGTGTGGCGCAACAAGCCTATCGACAAGCAGCAGACCAAGGGCAATGTCTTCTAAGCTATGATGCAAAAGTCAGTTGCGCTGAATAGGAGACGTTGACGTCTTTGATGGCCCCTATCTACGACCAGGAACCAAAGGTAATATGTTTTAGATACCACCTCTCGCTTATAAATTAGACCATGATTTACTGTGCTCTATATCCCGATATACTGGTGATCGAATTTCGATTAAGTGATTCGGGGTGCTCGAGCTCCACTAACAAAGTCTATGTAGTTTTGCCGGGCATCCAGAAACAGGTACCTCATATCATAAACAGGATTTTACTCTCAGATGACCCTCACATATTCACATCGGGTCGATTTCTCGGCGGTATTGTTTCAAGAGCCTGATATCAAAACAAGCTAATGTTGTGCATCAGTGATGAAGCGGGGAACATGATGAGAACATAATCCTGGCATATCTCGAGTGGTTAAGTCGATGCATGAATAGACGGATATCGACACCGATTCATACCGATGCCCATATTATGAAGGATACCCGCATAAGCCTGCCACCTTGTGAGTTTCCCATTGTATTTGCCGTCATATCTGCTATGCTCATAGGCTCACATACTGCTGGTGTAGCACCAACAACAATAGCGGAGCTGAAACAATTTGGGGATCATGCGTGGCTTTTGACCTCTCTTTGCTCCTATACAAACATTCAAAAAAATGCTTGATGCTTCCGAACTGATCAATCTGCAATCACCCGCGCTCGCATGACCAATGACTGCTTCGCTTTTGTGAAACGTATTGCGCAAGATGATATGAGGGAAATGCAGCAACCTCAGAATGTTGCTGGCTCAGAATGTTCGGAATCAGAATCAAACCAGCATTGCGCATTAGGACGACGGATAGCCGCATGTGAATCCATCAGTGGGATCTCGAGTCTTGATATAGACGTCGGATATGCCGTCGGATATCACATCGAATATTGTCTCTAGCCTCATGCATCGTACCCGTGATGGATGGCAGAGAGTACCGTGGGATTGAGTGCTGTCATGGAGCCAGAAACCCTAAACTAAGATCAAATAGCCGCGACTAAGATATTTTGCTACCAGGACTCGCTGAAATACAGTCCATTAACAGCTTGCGGATGAGTAGGCGGCTCCAAACTGATAAGGCCTAGATATATTACTTTATTAGCAAAAAGACACGACCCATGAGACTCCATAACTACATTAAGCAATTGGACAAGATGGGTAAGAGTGAGTTGTCTTTAAGTGATCATACCGTCCGCAACTGGGTGCACCTGGAGTAGCGTGCGTGAGCATCATATTGTCCCCTGAGCGTTGGATTGCCAGACGAATCACCAACGATTTGTCTTCAACCCTGATCCCAGAGACTCCCAGTGTAACCAGTGATCATACTTTGCGGCCTGGCAAGGAGCCAACAAACAGAGTATGAAGCTGTCAAGTATACCGCTAGAGCCATCAGAAGTCATGCGTTGGTTTAATGAGAAGAGCCGCATCCTCTGCAGAGAAAACAAGGAAAAGCCTCTTGGCCTTCGAACGATAAAGCGTGGAGAGTCTGCTCTTTACGATTTCCCATTCCGAAGCTCATCAAACACTCTGGCACACGGCGGTATTCACAAGTCAGCCTTTAATCCTAGGTTTTGTGATGAACCGCTACACCATCAAGAATTATATCTCAACAGAAACGGCCTGTCACCATGCCTGATCAAAAGACGTCTGACCCTGAAGTTGGATCTGGAAAGAAAGGGGAACCTTCACAGCTGAAGAAGGGTAAGCTACCTGGGGAGAATCTACAATCAGACACTCACACAGCATCAACATCAGGTGAAGGAGACAACACCCAGGAAACTCCCTTCATGATAAAGTGGAAACTAGCAGAAAAGGCCAGGGACGAGCCCTACACTCATGTTGCTTGGGGCGAGGAGAAGCCCTTAGGAGAACAAGCAGAGGCACCCAGCTTACTAGAGATATCGGATGAAGAAGAAGAGAACCGTTCTAGTAACAAAGACAAGGGGGGGGGATGAGGATAAAGACAAGAAATAACCTGCACAGCAATCGCAGACCAAACAAGCCAGAAGTTATGATTATATCAGATTGGAGAGCAAGATGAACTGGAGCTCCGGGTAGTTACAACAATTTGCGTCGCATGGTGCCATATTTTACTCTGGGTCATTTGTTAGAGAACGGAGCCGTTTGAGAGAGGGATTGGGTTGAATGTTGAGGATATGAGACAGTGAGTGGACCAGGATATTAATCCGAGACATTTGTTTTATGTTTTTCATCCACTTTCACTTGTTACAGCATAAAGACCCCCGCCTCTTTTTCCACGAAATATCTGTCCATGAGAAATTCTAGGCTGAACGAACCCTTTATTATGTGAGGGGTCGTAGATGTGGATGAAATAGCTCTGATGGCATCACGTCTGCCATGGATTGCTCATTGAGAGTCAGGAATAGTCAATAATGAAATTCAAGTTTTATATGGAATGGCAAGTCTAAGGGTCAGCTTAAACATAATTAATTCTTATTCTTAAGAGCAATGGCATGCCCAGAAATGAGGTTGCAAGATACTTCAGTCTAGGCGATATCTTGGCAATAACTTGGGTGTGTAAGATCTCAATGTGACGGTTCAAATACTACGGCGTAGCTAATAATAAATAATACTGCGGGAGCTAATTCTGACAGTGGCATTATTCATCTTGTCAGTTAATAAATGCCCAAGCTCCCAAAGCTGATAGCTAGTCCGTGTGTTATAGAATCGAGTCGTCGTCATGGCTGCTAATAAGACGGGCACTAATCGCCAAGCACTCAAGGTCTTTTCGCCAAAGTCGAGGCTTAGATGAAGTTCCTCGTATTTGAGCGCATTTAAAGTTGTATTACTGTACCACATCCTGAAGATGGTGTTGAGTGAGCAAGCAACATGCATGCATCCATGCATACGCATACCAAAGTCTCAAAGTTGCAGTTATAAAAAGTAAATTCAGGTGAGGTGTTGTTCATGGCAGGGGATAACACTCTCGAACCAATTGACCTGCCGTTTCTGATAACTAAACCTCTGGTTATCAATTGAAGCCTTTGTTGGGCATCCATTGTATGGCGCACCCATCGGAAATTACAATGACGGAGAAACCCAGAATCCTACCAATAGTGTTGAATTTATGGGTGGGGAGAACTATTTCAGGCACGCAACTCCGCTGACTGGACTGAACCTGGCCTGGAGGCTGGACGGACTCGAGTTCGGCATCTTTCTGCAGAACAGTCACTCACTGAAAGTCAATAGCTTCTGCCGCTATGGACAGCAGCTCATCATCCAACCAAAGACGGCTAGGTCATGTTTGTATTGGCGAGTCCCGCGAGGCGGTATGATAATGCCGCTGTACAAGGTAGCACAATTTGACCTCAATAACGGACTACGGTATGCGACAGGACATGTGGATTCAAGAAAATAAAGTAAAAAAAACTGCGCTGAAACTGAGACGCTCTCAGACGATTATTTCCATGTAAGGGCCAGGGCCAAGCAAACAAAACAAGAGAGAACGGATAGGAAGAAAAACGAATAGGGGGACGCCATTATTACATGCATGATGCCGTTTTTGGTGCGGTTCATCTCTGCATGATATCTTCACTTAACCTACCTTAGGTACCTACGGATATAGAATGTTGTTGTCTTTTTCTAGACTCGGCTTCTAGCACAAGCACAAACCTTCCCACGCGCCAAGCCCAGGTCATTGGGTTTGACCGCGTGATGCCTGCCAGGATGAGATACATGTGTTCGATGTACCGACATCATATCCAGATGATGTCCGGGTTTCCCGTAGTTACATGGACAACAAGTCTCTTGGCGACCGATGGACTGGGGCTGGGGCTGGGCGGCTGCTACCATCCAGTTACAATGCCCCAGAGTTGACTTACGCGGCAAGTCAAGTTTTTGCGTATTTTTTTTCTTCCAAGCTTTTACTCACTCAAACAAGATCAAGAAATCAAATCAATCATCATCCCCCCCCCGAAACGCTTTCTTCTTTGGGCAGCTTTTCATTCCTTCTTAACGTCAGGTCATCTCCTCTCAATTCCTGTGCTCCCAAGTTCGGTAAGACCGTATCTAAAGACGAGACAACGGCCTCCACTGGCACCTGCCAAGCTCAGGTCCGCTGATAAAAACATCCCTGGTCCTTGTAAAGTCGCCCGACTCTGCCGCTTACAGTGACCAATTGGTCCAGTTTTCCCCCGGCTACAGCCCAGGCTGTTGTTGTTCACTGTGACCAGGGCGTCCCTGTGTCGCCCACCCACTACTTTTTTTCCACTTTTGCTACTCCAGCCCATCCATCTATCTCATCAACATCGATTATCGATCAACAAGTCACATCCGTCTTTTTCTTTCACCAACTTGAATGTACCAGCACAAATACTGGGTCGCCTGATCTCATTGTTCTTCAACTTAGCGAACAAGAATACAAAGAAAGAGGTTGGGCTTGGCTACTCTTGGAAGCCTCTTCTCAAAGTGGTTTGGTGACGACACGACTCTTCAATAGCGCATTGCACAAACGCAAGCCAGCCTTGGCTTTCTGACCCAGCAAGACACGCACGGCATTTTCACGCCTCGCTTGCCTCCCTCAACATACACATACAAAGGGACACTTCCGCCCCCGGTTCCACCGAACATAACCTTAATCCTCGTCTTTCGTTACTGTCTGTATCTTTTGCCCTCACCATCCTGTCGTCGCTCGTTTACTCCCTTCGACTCGACTCGACCTCGCCGGCTCTGGGTTAAGACCTTTAATTCATCGTCAAAATGGGTGCGTCATCCTTCACTGATCCCACTCCAATCCCCTCAATACTGACATACGACGTCAACAGCCCAACAAGGAGGAGGTGCTGGAGGTGAAGCCCCCATCACCACCATCGTCCCCTTCAACAACCAGAAAGTCCTTCCCGCTTGCGCCGCCAACTGTGGTCACCTCTACGATGCGAACGGCGCCTGTGTTCCTCCTCAAGTAGCCGCTGATGCCGGCCCAACCGCCTACACCCAATGTTTCTGTCTCGACCAGCGAGTTGCCGCCTTCTCAACCGCCACCTCAGGCGTTTGTGACGATGCTTGTCCCGACGACCCCAAGGGTCTTTCATCAATTGCTGGCTGGTTCCGTAGCATGTGCAGCGTTTCGGACAAGAATGGAGGGGCCACCAAGAAGACTGGCCAGGGCTCAACGACCCAGACAGGGGATGGTGCTTCATCAACAGCTGGTAGCAGGGCTGGAGCCGACGGCGGCGGTGGTGACTGGTATGCTGATTGCTTATATACAGAAGCCTCATGAACCATTCTGACTTGATTTAGGATTTCCAACCATTGGCAATGGGTTATTATGATTGTTGTTCTTGTTGTTGGAATCGCCGCCATCTGGGTCGGCGCCTGTATCTGGCGTCGTCGTTATCTCCGCAAGAAGGACCGCCAGTCCTCCCTCGGCCAGAAGCACTCTGGATCCGCCTCTCGACCATCCTGGGGCCCCGGCATAGAGGCCTCTGAGTCTGGAGGTCTTCCGTACGACAACGGCTACGACTCGAACCGAAACTCTCATGGCCCGATGCTATCGGGTATCGCCGCTGGCGCTCCTGTTGAGGAGAAGCCTAAAGAGAAGAAGCGATGGATCGTTCGCGACAGAACATGATAACCATACCCGGTCTTGTTAACGCCAGCTCCGATCCCATAACGATTCTCCTTGCCATGTCCGAGTTTAAAAGCACTTTGACATTCTGTCCCCCTTACGATATAAACCGCGCATTTATCCATTTAAACGGCCTTACTTTGTTCGATATCATCGACTATCTATGATTTTAGTTGGGGAGGGGCTGTAACAGTACTCAAGAGGAGGAGAGCAAACGCGCGTGATGACGACTCAAAGAGACACGCAGGACTTTGGTTGAAAGATGCCATCCGCAATGTTCCCTATGACTCAGCAACCACACGTTTATTTGGTTTCCACTTGTGCTGTGGCCCCCCGTGGCGTTCCTATTCACATTCCGGGTATATTTTGGCGTTGGGAGGAAGAGGAGGGTAGGCATAACCTCCTGATTTGTTGTTTCTGTTCCTGTTTTGGGGTGGCTGTTGCCACGGAGCGATTCTTACATGCATTCCCGTGCGTGGGCGGAATGCACCCGTGGCACTGCAGCGATGAGGGGGGGAAACGAAGCACTTGTTTGTTTTATTCAGACCAGAACAGAAATCTTCTCTGGTTAGTTATTTGGCCTATTTATTTAACTACGGCTTCCCGGGCATGACAGACATGGAGTCTATCCTTGATACATACAGCATTACAATTCATCACATGCGGAATGTTCAACTCGCACTTACAGGCTCTTTAATCCGATGTATCGTGATGCAGCCTGTGCCAGTTCCTCTCATTACACAAAGGTTACGTCCAACGATCAACATCTTGGCACCAACCTAATCAGTACTGCATAAAGTCACACTCCAAGCTTCAGACTCAATAAACTTTTTGATTGCAACGCTTAAAGATGCTTGTTAATAACCTAGTCAGGAGAATGCTAATAGTAGTAATTTATGCATGGTATTGTAAGTTTGATTCGAGTCCATGCCCAAGTCTCAGGTCCCTTCATCCTTTTCCCCCTCTTGGAAGCATACTTATGCCCCATCCTGCTCTTCCGTAGCATCCATGTATAAGTCGATCAGACATCCTGCTGACCAAGCCTGTGTGGGACTCTGTACTGAGGTTAGCATGCGAGTCAATTGGGTCACGATTTTAGACAATCGACTTACCGAGTCGGCGCAGTATTCGCCGTTCTTCTGTGTCAACTCTTGGAGACCAGCCCAAGGACTCTCCTGGATCATCTTCTTGCACCCGCTGAGTCTTCGGGTGACCTGCTGGAACGCTTCGGTTCGACCCTCAGGTGTGGCTCGCCTCTTCAGATCGAACTTGAGCAAGGCTCGAAGGAAGAATCCTGTGGGCCATATCCATTCAGGTCCCTGGTGGTAGTTGCGGCCCTTGCTTGTTGCAAAATCTTCACTATCTTCACTGTTGACGTAGTAAGGGCGGTAGTTTAGATCCGCAGGGTCCAGAGTCGCCATTCCTTGGGGTCCGCGAAGAGCCTCATCCGCAACACACAGAGCATGCATAGCATGGTCAGGATCGAACAAAGCCGGGGCAGTGGTCATGGCGATGGCAAAGTTGGGACGCAGCTGGTAGTCCTCATACTCCTTGCCGGACTTGTAGAGATCCTTGTAGATCCCTCGTCGGTTGACGATCGGAGTGTTGACATCGTACTTGGTATCGTCCTCGGGTGAAAGGGGAACATAGTAGCAACGCTCGAAGTTGGCCTTGAGCAGACCAGCCCAGTCAGCCAACGAAATGGAACCACCATCAGACTTGTCTACGCCTGCATGGGCATATTTTCCGTTCTCGTGGAGCCTAGCGAGCCAGTCGAGAGTACTGTACAGCATGCCGGTGATCTCGATAGCAGCGCCATCGCGAGGAGTTCCGGGAACGCCCTTGGATCCTGCACGTTCACTCTCGCCCATCTTGTCCATCCATGTGCCGCAGTTGAACTGGTTGCCACCAAAGATGATACCATTGCTCCAGTCAACCTTGATTTCCTGATTGAAGCCCTCATTCTTCATTTGGGAATCAATTTGGGGACCGGCATTGGCCTCTTTGTATTTCATTCCTGAGGCATGTCTTTGAAGTGCTTCTTGGATCACATCTTCGATGGTGCTCTCCTTGGAGTATGCCCTCTCATCATCTGTGGGGAACCAAGTGTCATCATAAGGTAGGAAACGACGCTTGACCTTGGCCTTTAGGATATCAAGTCCCTCGGGGGCAAATCGTGTGTAATCCTGGATGCACTGGAGGAAGAACCAGATAGAGTCTCGAGAATTGTACCTAGGTGCGTCGCCACTGCTCAAAAGGTTGGGGATCATGCCATGCTTCAACACGCTGGCAAACGCAAGGATATGTTCCTTGGCATCATCAAAACGGCCAGTGCCGATAAGAAGTCCGCGAAGGGCGATGAACACGTCTCGACCCCAGCATCTGGCCCATTCAACTGCAAAGTGGGGTAGGCCAGCAGCTAGAGAAGGGACCAACTTGTTAGGCCACAAAGATGCTGACTTGACATATCCAACTTGCTGGACACTGACCATGGCTAAACTTTGCAAGAACCATTGGCCGTCGCGAACACTGGCGTTCATGAGCTCAAGAGACCTCTCCCAACTTTCCATGTATGCAGTACGCAGTACAAGGCCAAAGTATCGAGGGAGAAGGAAACTAGGGATCTTTCGAATGGCATCAAATCGCTCCTCCAGCCACCTCAAGGGTTGGGCAAGCGCCTCGTTTCCTGGAGTGGCGCTGATTCTCTGCAGTCTTGCAATGATGTAGTCCAAGGCCCATTCACCATCGCGTAAGTTTTGGCAGAGAGGGTGAGCCAAGTTGTTGTCTTTGATGATGTTCTTCAGAATACTCCACCATCCCTGGAGGCCAGCATAGACAAGCTTCCCATGTCCAGGAATATCGTATACACCGTCTCGACCATCGCTCTCGGCTCGCTCTTCGGCTTCGCATCTGTACATCAAGAAGTTGAGGTCAGACAAACCAAGCTCGTTCCAGGCTGCCTTGGCTCCCGAGGTAACGTAGTTATCCAAACCAGAAGAATGCTCAGCCGCAGGGATCCAGGTCTCAAAGAGAGCAATACTTCCGGGGGGGAACTTGTCACGCACAGTAATGGTAGTGTCGTCGCCATTGATTTCCATGCGAATGCCGGGCACGTCCTTAACTCGACTTGGCAAGCCACGCAGGTACTTCTTGTCGCCAAGCACCTGTTGCGTCGCCTCCTCACCAGCGTCAACTTCGAGCATCCAGCTGCCCAGATGCCGAGCCTTGGTGCCAGTGAGATGAACAGGACTGAAGTCACCATTTCCATTACCGTAGCCCGGGAAGGCAGTATGTGCAATTAGGAAGTAACCCTTGCGAGATTCAGGGTGTACTCGGTGGACAGTGATGTACTGATCTTCATGATGAATGTGGGTTTCATCATATCCATCCTTGCCCATCAAGGTGTGTATCTGGTTAAGCAGTTTCTTGACGCCGCCAATCCCTTCCTCGCCGCCTCCGATCTTAATAGGCTTCGATCCAGAAGAGGCAGATGTGTAGAGTCGGGTCTCGTTCACAAGGTCAACAAGTTTTGGGTAGATTTCATCGTATCCCATGACACTTCCAGTAGCACTTGAGCACATGCAGACAAGAGCAGCGTTAGGTAGAGTATCGCGAGCATCACGCTTTTGTGCTGGTGTCTCGTTGTCGTGGGTGCAGTCCATGAATAGGGCATGCACAGGGCTCGGCTTAATAGTTCGGATTATTTCCCTGGAGTGTGCCATATGCCCATTTGTATCACCATTCTTGAGTCTGGTCGGGCTGCTCGATGGAGTACGGACATCCGATTTTGAAACTTCATCAACCTCAAAACTTCCAATGGGCCGGCCGCCGTGTTTATGGACCAGCCGGCTGAGCTCACCCGTGCTCCATGCCTGCATGGCTTCGCGGATAAGAGAGCTGAGACCAAGTCGCTTCACAAAAACGTAGTCCATCTCTTCGGAACCAGTAAATAATTCAGCAACCACATACAAATCAGGTCGCACCCGGCGAGCTTCATCGAGAATATGTTCAGCAACGTGAATGGGAGTAGAGTGGCAGTTGTCGATACGGAGGCCAGCAAAGTACTTGGCTAACGTACGCGCATACTTGGTCATATGCTCCCATAGCCAAGGGTTATCATCAGGCCCCGAGCCGTATCGCAACTTGACACAATCACCCCAGACAATCACCTCTCGGCGAAGGTAGACCCTGGAATCGGGGCCTGCATTGTCAACCAAGGCATTGCCACCCCAAACCCATCCATTATTGACCAAGGCCATCTCTTCGGGCTTGAGCTTAGACGTGGTGTCATTGCTGGGGAGGCGAGTAAAGTAAGGCTCAATCAGGGGATTCTCCTTGTTGATCACACCGAGCTTGGGGCCGTGATCATCAAGTCGAACATACTTAATTCTGTTGAAAATTTGCTGAAGAATGTCGTCCACTTCAGCATCATACTCTTTGTAGTAATCCACGTTGAGAATATCCAAAATCTCAACGATCTTAGCCCTGGCTGCCTTCTCATCAGAAGAATCGACGGTCGAGGCCAAAAAGCTTGCAGCTACATCAGGCTTGACACGTCTGCGGAAGCGTTCACCCATTCGATCGGCGCCTGCTAAGCCGAACGTCCGGAAGAAAGCGACTTGGTCCTGAATCGGTGCAGATTTGGCACTCTCTAACTTCTTCTCAAATTCTGAAGCGTCTTCAGGATTGTATTTGCTTCCCAGGGAAAAAGCCTTAACTGCCTCATCGGTATCTCGATCGACATCGAGCGCATAGTATTCCCACAGCCTTATCTTGGCAAGGACTTCAGTCTTGATCGCATTCATGATGAGTAGCAAATCATCCGTAGACTTGACCTCGGTGGGTAATCCGAGCTTTGCCAAGTTGTCGCTCAACTCCAAGAGTTTTGTGTCAAGTTGATAAGCGGACTCGAGCCACGGTGCTGTGATCAAATTGTAGCCAGCTTCGGGGTGCTCCTCGAGCCATTTAGTGTTGTTTGCCGTGTGGTTTAGCACAATGTCGGTCAAACTCAGCAAAGAATGGTTACGCTCGAGGCTGTCCACCATTTTCTGCACATCCTCCTCGCCTGCTGGGAAACAAGCTGGGTCCCAGCCGAGCTGGTCATACAAACTGTATGGGGAGTTGGACACTCCGCGCACCTGAAGAGGAGTAAAATGGATCATGTTGTAGCCGCGATCGCTAATGCCGTGAAGGTGTCGTTCCCAGTCATTTGGGTATTTGCCCATGAACTTGCTAATGACAGAGAAGATTGACAAGGCGGGCAAAGGCAACGGCCGGCCGTCAAGCTTGAGCCTGGGCGCAACATCAATGTAGTAAAGAGGGGTCTTCTTAAGATTTTCCTTCTGTTCAGAGCTGTCTTCTAGCTCTTTCTTGAGATCAGGAAGTTCGGCGTATGTGGTGTAAAAGGCATAGGCACCAGGTTGGTAAATGGGAACGGAGATTTCGAGAGTACGATTGAAATCGGGTGTAAGCCTGTGATCCGCTCGTGTTAGCTACTCCAACTTGTGCCTTTTTGTTGCACCGTTGAAACAGTCGACAATGCCTCAAAAGTGATCAATTGAACCGAAAAGACCGACAATGCTTACTTGAACTCGCGAAAATGATCGCGGCGAAACTCATCACCTTCGGCAGGGATGTTGACCCAAAGGCTGCCATGACGGCAGATCGACGAGGTGCCCTCGATGGCAAAACGGACCGTTACAGGCTCGTGAGACCTGGGGGCGAGGTAGATGTATTCACCTTGCACCTGAGGTGAGCCATCATCGTTGAGCGGCAGCAAATAAACCTCGTTGGATATCATGGTGTGCGGTGGACTCATGATGAGAAAGAGAAGAGCAGACGCTTCGTGCCCCTCCGCGAAACGACAAGACCACTACAGCTCGGTCAGGCACTGAGACTGGTAACCAAGGAAGCGTGCACTACGCAACGTGCCTGTCGCAGTGGAGCTTTGATCGATAGCTAACGGTTCGCGTCCGCAGTAGGTAAGTTAACTTAGTGGGGTGCTCCGTGGTCAAGGAGCTCCGAGGACGCTGCTTGGGTCGTTTTAGTGGGCTCGTCGGTTCGGTTCAGGGATCTGGGATCTGGGATATCGAGCGAGATCGACGACCTGAGCGAGCGGCAGGAGTGTTGATTTCCCAGGGATAAAGCAAATGGTGGGAGGAAGAGGGGGAGGGACCTGGATAAATCAACGGGGTAAGCCAAAAGGGGATTGAAAGGGAGAGAGGGAAAAAAGGTGTCTAAGAGTAAGTGGTAAAGGCGAATACGGGAGGTTGTTTTTGGAAAGAAGTAGGAGAAGTTGCCTAGGTACCTAGCCTGGGGTTGACGAGGTGAAGGACATAAGAGGAGGAAGTGTCAGATGGCAGGAACAAAGGGAAAAATATTTCGTCTACACCAAAAAGAAGGAAAAAGAGAAGAGAAGAAGAAAAAGCAGACAGCTCCTCCATCAAGTCATTTTCATGTAACCGAATCTGGACAGCCCAACAAGTGCCTTATTTAGTACCTACACAAGTTGAGCTACGGTACAATCAGATCCTACTCTATCGCATCCCGTAATAGTGTCTTGTCAAATCCGTTGGTCGAGTTCGTGTCAGCTCTGTACTGTATGACCTTGGATCTTGTCTTTGGCGGTCAAGACGGGGAACCAGGTTGGTTGTCCGGACGTCCCGGGTTGCTTTAATTCCAAGGTGTTGTTCCTAGTACCTGTTTCAACAGACTACAGCTCTCTAGACTCTAGGTACTATACGTGGAGGGGTAGGTAAGGTATCTACTCTAGCTACTGAACGAATAGCAGCCACAACAAACCACGCATTTGCCAGACCAACGAAAGAGCAATTGGTTTTTGTTAGTCACGACGAAGTCGAAAAGGGAACAAGCCATGATGTTCTTGGCTTAGCTCCAACAAGCTCTCGATGAATACAATGAGATGCGAGTGCAGATGGAGGAGCTGTGCCTTGGACGGAGTTAGCCTAGCTTTAGATGTCTCCGAATCAAATTATGATGGCGCCTGGGCGCGTCCAGGGGAAGCTTCGCAAGAGATGATGGATGGAGGGTGAGGGGAAGCTTCCGAGTGCGGCTCCTTACTATCTCTCCATGAGGAAATTGATTTACGGTTGTTAATTGAATGATTATGTTCCATCTGAATTCAACCCATGTATTTGCTTCGGCTAAAGGAGAACGTTAGGCCCTGGTATTTGTTGAGAAGAATGTACTTAAAAAATAATCTACATCAATTCACATGCTTCAAACTTGGTTTTACTACGTCATTGAACCGCAATCCAATTTTCCCACATCCCCCAAATTTTCCTTCTGTAAGGGTGTTAGCGCCCACCTAGGTACCTAGTCATCTCAATACAGGGCGGGGGATCCTTGGAGTTCGCTTCCTCCAGGAGCGGCGCTCGGAGCTCTTGCGCCATGATAAGCAGAGGCTCAAGCAAGGTTTTTAGCTAGCAGGGCTCCAGCTAGGTAAGTAGACAATCAACAGTTGCTGCAGCTTGCCTTTGATTGGATTCTTTAATTGAAAGAGCAGTTGACCGCTTCATCTCGAGCCAAGCGCCGAGTCATGCAGTCAGAATACGACTATGATGATATGATCTGATTGCACAACGAACTTCTCTTTTTGATGCGAGCATTTTACGTTTCCTATGCCTCCACTCGCTATGGATCCGTGGAGATTTGTTGGAGACTTAGACTAAGAGTCTGGAACGACCTTCCTTGTTGATCTTTCTCCAAGATCGACAGTTGCTAGAAAGAACCTACCCTGAAGCTATACGGAAATGTCCAAAAATGGTGAATGTCAAGAATTATGGCGGTACCTAGGTAGGTACCTATACAGAGGTAATAGGGATTTCAGAGTACAAGGAATTTATATTTTATGAAATTCGACAATAACCTGAGGAGCTTGTGCAGATGATGAACACGATAGCCTATATAATATTAGACTCTACTTCTGCTAACCCATGCAGAGCTTAGGTTTGCGAGGTTCTAAACGCCAGAGGTCAATGGAAAAATGAAAATGCCAAACGTAGTTGAAAGAATTTCAGAAATTTTGACCCATGTGATATTTAGCCTTACAAAACAGAATGAGCAATTCTGTTGGAAGTCTAACTGTCCGTAGCAAAACATGGTCTCTGGAGTTACATATGTACCTCATATTAACGATGTAGTTAACATCCTTGGAACTACTTGAGGGCTCTGAGAATTAGATCAGCCCTGAGCAATCACAAATTTACCTATGCCCAGTCTGGAAACCATCATAATGAAGAGAAAGATAGCTCGGGTGACGTCTGGTTGAAAGAGTTGTATATCACGTGACCAAGACAAAGATGTACTTTTAAGCCGGTAGTCTAGAGTTTAAAAAAGTGTATTATGTACTAGGTATATTGAAATTATTATCGAGTTCTGTAATGATTTAAAGCAATTTCCGGGTTTCTAGAGAGTAGATGCCTGGCAGATCCAGCAACTCTCTCACCGCCTGCCTATCTGTTGTGCGAATCATTGCAGGCGGCAGAATTTCTTAAATTTTAGTTCGAGTTTGACCACAAGCTTTCTAGCTATGCAAATTCTTTCTAAGCAACATTCTTATGCTTCGCATTGCTTGGAGAACAGGGTCGAAGTTTGGCGCCGGAGTGATCTTGGATCTTACAAAGCGCTTTTGGAAACCCCGGATCCTCTATTCAAATTGCGACTACCGCATCCTTTGCGACAAAACGACTGCGCATCGCCAATTTTCAACCACAGCCAGAATGGCGGAAGATAAAGTCAACATGGATACTGTGACTATCGAGGGAAAGGAGTTCAGAACGGTTACGGAGGGAAAGGCGACCATTCTGGTGCCTCAAGGTGCTAAGATTGGTGAGGATCGCGGGGAAGTTCAGCAGGTCTTCTACAATCCCATCCAGCAATACAATCGAGATCTCTCTGTACTTGCTATCAAGACATACGGCGAGATGTCTTTGGAAAAGAGAAAGGAACAGTATGAATCAAGGATGAAGAAGCAAGGCAAGAAGCGAAAGCGAGGCGATGACGTCCAGAAGCCTACTGAGACGGCGAACCTCCCACCTCAGGACGAACCGCGAGCGACTGAAGAGGCTCCTAAGACCGACGACGCTGAAGCACAACTGCCAAAGAAGGAATACAAATCCTCTTTCCGCATCCTGGATGCATTGTCCGCGTCAGGACTGCGAGCCCTTCGATACGCCCAGGAATTGCCTTTCGTGACATCAGTCAAGGCCAACGACTTGTCCGATACCGCTGCCGAATCAATCAGAATGAATGCTAAGCATAACGGACTCGAGGACAAAATCACCGTAACTCAAGGAGATGCGCTTGCGCTCATGTATCGAGGGATTGCGGATGATTTGTCGAACAGAGACAAGACCGGAAGCCCAGGAAGGGCTAACAAGTTTGATGTTATCGACCTTGATCCCTATGGAACAGCTGCTCCTTTCTTCGACGCTGCTGTACAATCCGTGAGGGATGATGGTGGACTCCTCTGCATTACTTGCACGGACAGCGCGGTGTGGGCTGGGCACAGCTATTGTGAGAAGACATTTGCGTTGTACGGTGGAATTCCAATCAAGGGAATGCACTCTCACGAAGCCGGTCTGCGGCTTGTTCTGAACGCCGTGGCCACCTCAGCAGCCAGATACGGCTTAGCGATCGAGCCCCTTCTCTCACTTTCAATCGACTTCTACACCAAGTTCTTCATCAAGGTGACCAAATCTCCCCAATGGGTCAAGTTTCTTGCTTCCAAGACCATGCTGGTCTACAGCTGCGACTCAGGCTGTGGTGCTTGGGAAACACAGCCTATGTTGAGGAGCAAGCCAGCACCGAACAAGAAAGGCAACGGCGCCTTTTATAAGCACACTATGGCCCAGGGACCCTCAGCTGACCGACACTGCGAACACTGCGGAATCAAGATGCACATTAACGGTCCCATGTATGGTGGACACATTCATTCTCAAGAGTTCATCGAAAGGCTTCTGGAACAAATCCCCAAAGCTGATCGCTCCATCTATGGCACAGTGCCTAGACTTGAGGGTATGCTGCGGACGGCTCTCGAGGAGTATCTGCCTGGTCCTGAGGTCAAGGAGCCTGTTGACCCCAAGGATGCTCAACTTGCGACTGTGGATCACTATCCCTTTTTCATCATCCCAAGTCGGCTGGCCAATGTTGTGAGCTGTGTGACTCCTAGCGAGGACATGGTTCGAGGAGCTTTGATTCATCTGGGCTACCGCACTGCTCGAAGCCACTGCCGCCCAGGAAGTATCAAGACTGATGCTCCGTGGTCAACGATTTGGTGGATAATAACGGAATGGATCCGCCAGAAGTCGCCTGTCAAGGAAACCAGTATTAAGCGAAACACGGCAGCTTGGAAGATTCTGACTGATGCTGGAATTTTCGGACAAGAGAAGCCCGAGACCACAGAAGAGACGGCTAAAGACGAATCTGCTATGGAAGGAGTGGAGCAGTCAGCTTCTGAGGTGGCAGCTGATGCTAGCTCTATAGAAGCATCCAACGGCGAAGATATGACTGTTCCTAGCGAGACGGAGTTGCGCAAGACTCTTGTATTTGACGAGAACCTAGCACGCCTTGCGCGCAGACGAGGAGAGCAGAAGTATGTGCGATATCAGATGAATCCCCGAGAAAACTGGGGACCTCTGGCCAAGGCGAGTCGTCGGTGATATTGTACAAATGGACTACAAACATTCAACCTCCGAGTACTTGCATTGTCTTGTCTTACCGGATGATGAAAGCGATACTGTGGGATTTTGAATTGATTGCGTAAGGCCTGGTGTGCCTATCATCTTTTCTTTCGTCAGCAACACAGCCCCACAAAGACCGAGAGGAGTCTCGATGAGGGTTTTTGAACTTGGCTCCTTCATTATTCTTGTGTTCATCTTTGAACGCAAACGGCACATCGTCTAGCTTCTATTTGAGCCGACCACGGACCATTTCTCATTGTCCTGTTTGATCTGCGGACATTCTGTTTCCATCCGCGAGCGTTGTCGCACGTACCTATTTATGATTGGCCAATAGCGCCATACAACAATAAAGATACCACAACCTCTTCTATTTTCTTTTTGCCTTTACTTATATTGACCTTTAAAGTTTGGTACAATGTCTGCTCTGTTGAAAGAGTCTCACTCGATTGAAGTTACACCCGTCGAAAATGTCTCAATCACTGAGGAGAGTCTGACCTGGACTCGCGCCATGGTAACCGAGAGTACTTCTCGCCATGAACTTGTCTTGGTTCGTAAGGTAGCCAAAGTTGATGCTGATTCGGCCTCACATCATCTCTTATTTATACTCAAGGAAGATCCGGAGAATAAGGAGCTACCGTTCCAACTCTCGATATTGAAGGTTGAGCAAATACCCGCTGAGCTTCGAAGTCTTATTGTGGCTGGATTGCCCCCTCATTTACAGCATGTCTCAGTCAACAAACGTGGTGTCGCCAACCAAGTGGACATTATCGTTTCCATAAAATCTGGCACAGGGCTGGCTTCGATAGTCTGGCGGAATATTTTACACCCCTTTTGGAAATTCTTGACCAACGAGTCGCCATTTCGCCTCATTCTTACGGAAAGTTCAGAAACTATTCGAGAATATGCCAAGCAGTTGTGGGCCTCAGATGAGCGCTTAAAGGCGAGGACCATTGTTCTTCTGAGTGGAGATGGCGGCGTTGTCGACCTCCTGAACGGCTCTGATGGAAACGAGGTGCCCGAGATCCCACCGACAGTCGCACTACTTCCGCTTGGGACAGGAAACGCTCTCTTTCATTCAACCCATAAGCCTCTTTACTCTGAACAGGGTCCAACTCCCCTCGTTCTTGGCCTTCGAACATTGTTCCAGGGTGTTAGCGCTGACCTTCCCATATTTCGAGCCTCATTCTCAGCTGGATCGCACATGGTCAAATTTACAGACAAATCCAAGGAAAAATCTTCAGGTACCGACCCAGATCAGCTTCAAAAGCACGAGACCTCCATCACGCACCTTCAGGGTGCCATCGTTGCTAGCTACGGTTTTCACGCGAGCCTCATATATGAGAGCGACACACCTGAGTACCGTGTCCACGGCGATAAGCGGTTTCATATGGTCGCCGGAGAACTCTTGAAAGAATCTCACCCGTACGCTGCAAAAGTCTCCATCCGTCGTCGTGGTTCTACTACCTTTGAGGATATTCCTCGTGAATCACATGCCTATTTGCTTACAGCTCTTGTCTCAAATCTTGAGCGAACATTTACCATCTCTCCCGCCACTCAACCATTGCAGTCGCAGCTTCGACTTGTGCATTTCGGTTCCATTGGTGGTGAACGCACTATGAGCGTCATGATGAAGGCGTACGACCAGGGCAGCCATGTTGGTATGAAATGGCCTGATGGTGAACAAGTTGGCTATGATGAAGTTGATGAGGTCAGAATCTCTGTATTGGAGAATGACGAGAGGTGGAGGAAGGTGTGTATTGACGGAACGATTGTTGAGATCCCTCATGAAGGGAATATGAGCATCAAGATGCTGGGTCATAGCCTCTTCAAAATTTTAGCAAGCCCTCTTGTTTTAGATCGTCATGGATAGGCCTCTGGAATTAGACCGGACTGTTAGAGATTCTCTCCCAGTCCTCGCCAAATACCAACTAGTCTCGAAGGAGCTTCTTGACCCTCTTCTCCATGAGCTGTTCAAACTCATCCACACCATTCTCCAATGCACTCGTCTTACCACCCTTCAATCGGTAAACAACCCGTCTCCTCACAATCTTCTCTTCGTCATCATCTTCATCTGTCTCATCATCTTCATCCACCGCACCTTCAATCACACCACGCATAAACCATCGATCGTGACTCACCAAAATCACAGCACCCTCCCACTCTCTTAACGCTTCCCGTAAAGCCGCCACTGTCTCGTAATCAAGATGAGTTGTGACTTCATCAAGAACCAGACAGTGCGGTCGCCTCCACAGCAAACGAGCAAGCTCGCAGCGAACAACCTGTCCTCCCGAAAGCTTGCATAGGGGCACGTCGGAGACAATTCGACCGGGGAGACCAAGTTGACCCAAAAGTCCGCGAAGATCACCTTCTGAGAGCTCACCTTCAACTTCTCGGGCGAGAAGGGCGAGAGCTGTAAGTGTAGGCTCTGAATGACCGAGAGACTGCAGCGCTTCAACGGCGTGCTGAGAGTAGTATCCCAACTTCAATCGCGGATGAGTTGTAAGAGTTCCAGCTGTTGGACGAGTCTCCTCAACAAGTAGTTTGATGAGCGTCGACTTACCCACACCATTGAGACCAAGAATACCTATCCGATCTCCCATTCCAACTGAGAGGGTGATATCTTGAACTACGAGCGGTGTCTTGGAATAGCGGAACGCAACCTTCTCAAGAGAGATCAAAGCACCAGGGAAGCGCAGATCAGGTGGTTCAGGAAGATTCACCAGGACAGGACGCTGCTCGGGAGGAATATCGATGTCCTCGCGTGCTGTTAAATGATAACCAACAAGATCTCGATTGAGCTTGAAACGACCACCCTTGGCACTGACCTGCAAACCCCAACGGTTATCGAGCTTCTTCTGACGAGATTTAGCCTGGCGGAGCTTATTGGTGTCATCGTTGGCCTTCCCAGCTTTCATATTGCCGGCAATGGATTTTTCAATATGTGCTTTTTGCTTATCCTGGGCTTCTTTCATAGTGGCAAGCCATTGTTTGCGCTCACTCTGTGATGCTTCGTAAGCGGCAAGATCGCCGTGGAAACAAGTGAGGTGTTTATCCTTGAGGACAAGAAGATCAGTGCAGAGAGAGGTAAAATCGCGATCGTGCGATACGAGAATGAGGGTTGGAGGATCCCCTGTCTCCTCTAAGTTCTGGAGATAGCGCTGAAGCCAGATGATTCCAAGAAGATCAAGGAAATTGGTAGGCTCATCTAGAATCAGTATATCGGTTTCCTGGACCAAAGCCGTGGCGAGAGAAGCGCGCATGTGCCAACCGCCAGATAAACTTGAAATGGGTTTCTGAATGAGAGCGTCAGAAAAGCCCAGGCCGGCCAGGACTTTTTTGGCCTTGGACTCGATTTTTGATACGCGAGTTGGATCGACTTGGAGTTGAAGATCAGCAAGCATGTCAACTACTTCTTGTGTCTCGGCTTGAAGAGTCTCGGGCGAAATGTCTTCGTTTGACTGCTCCAGCCTGTGATATGTTAAATATGATAATGGAATGGAAGATGGGAGATATGTCTTTACAGTTCATTCGACTCGGCTACCACTTTCTCAAAGGCAGTCAGGGCTTTGCGGGCTTGCATACCGCGGGCACCGCTACGAAGGCGAGCATCTTTGTCGAGACGGAAGAGGCGCTCTTGATGCCTTTTGTGTTTGAGCTGTCTCAAGGCTTTGACTGGAGTGAATGGATCAGAAGTATTGATCCCTTCTGTCAGGTCTGGGTCAAGGGTTAGAGTGTATGAGATTTGAGAGGATGGATGTCACACCTTTAATATCCTGCTCAACGGCATGTTTGGCTGTGGCCTTTTCGATTACTTGCTCCAACACAGAGACTCCACCTGCATTACTGGTTTCTGATTTCTCCTCAGACTTTTTATCCGTGAGTCTAGTTTGCTGCAAAATAGCAATTCTCATCTCTTCAGGTATACCTGGGATAAGTTTCTCGGCAATAGCCTTGAGAAGTGCTAGACGATCACTGTCAGCATATGGAATATTCTTCTGATTTAGAGAGCTTTACTAGACTTTCCAGTTCCGTTGCGGCCTAGAAGGGCATATCGCTGGCCTTCCTTAAGTCGAAGCTTAGCACCAGCAAGAATCTCAATGCCTTCGCCTTTCGCTTTCGCTTTTCCTTTGCCAGAAGGTTTGTCGCCTGAAGTCACGGTGATATTGACTCCTTCAATATCAAGCTACTCTTATTTAGCAAGCAATATAATTGAGGATGAATTGATAAAAAATAACAAACCTCGCGATGGTTGGTGATTTGAAAGCGCGTTTGTTTGGAGCTGCAAAGAATAGTTGCTACAGACTCGGAAGCTGCCGACGTCATGATGGAGGTTGAAGAGGCTGTACGAGGTGAAAGGAATAGTTAATATATACGGATGAGGGAAGATGAAGGTGAAATGAGTGCAAAGACACAATCGCCAGTGGCTCGATGCTGCCCTGAAAACGAGGTTCGAGGAGGCGTATTTGAGTGTAGGTATGTAGGTATTTATTAACAGGTCCTTGATCAATAGTGATCCACGTACACACAGTGTATAAGCTTGACAGATTCCTCTTGGCTCGAATAATATTCATATTCATATGTCACTGGTTCTAGAGTTGTCGCCTCTAGTGCAATTGAATGTACCGCCATTTTATGTTGTTACTGTGCAACTAAGTGAGTGACTCACGCCGAATGACTTGACTTGACTTGTAATGTTTAAATTACATGTAGCTTCCCCACGCCGCAATAAAAGAATAACAATGGGTGGTTTGAAGGAGAAATAGCGCTCTGACTGACTTTATATGATTTGTGGTGCATCGTTGAGTCACACTTTCTGCCCCCATGTACATGTTTAATTTGCCTTATTCGTGGGTGCGAGTTTAGGTACTCTGTATTTACCCTCGGTTGTTAGTGAATAGCCACCTTCCTAATTCTGCTTCTAGTGATAATGTTATCACCTAACTAGTAGCTACGCCTTACTAGGGTATCTATCTCCAAATAAATACGGGTACATAGTACCTTAATCAATTCCCCAATCTCTCTCTTCTTTCTTTCTGACTTACAACTAACTCACTTCAACTCGCAATGAACTCCTCCGAGACCCTGTGCACTTCAGTTATCGAGGCTTCTTTTGGGCCCTTCGTCAGCCCTGAATGTCGCAATGGCTTCGACTTTACTCTTGTCTTTGAGCAATCCATTCTCGTGCTCTCACCAGCCGCTTTTCTCCTCATCCTCGCTCCTATTCGTCTTTTCCACCTTCGAAATCTCCCCGTCAAAGTCGCCGGTCATCGTCTTCGAACTGTTAAATTGGTGCTCATCGGCCTCTTGGCTGTTCTGCATCTCGTGCTCGTCGTGCTTTGGGCTACTCATACTCATACTCACCCTTCCAATTTGCGTCTCGACCGTGTCTCTATCGCTGCTGCATGTGTATCCTTTGCCTCAAGCCTGATGTCCTGTGTCCTTTCTCGTGCCGAACATGCCAAATCTCCTCGGCCATCGTCGCTCTTGAATGTCTTCTTTGGCGTGTCTCTGGTTCTGGATATTGCGCTCCTTCGCACCCTCTGGCTTGCACCTATGAACGCAGCTATACCGGCTGTTTTCACAACAGCCTTTGTCCTCAAGGCGATACTCGTCGTCCTCGAAGGGTGGAGCAAAGCTCCGTATCTTGTCGCCGGTTCCGGGCCCCACTCTCCCGAAGTCACGGCCGGACTCTATGCCCGTGCCGTCTTTGCATGGGTGACTCCGTTGCTGTTGACGGGATTTCGGAAACTCCTGCGGCCGATGGATTTGTTTGAGTTGGGCGAGGATATGGGCTCGGCAGGACAGATTGACAGATTTTGGAGGCATTGGCATAACCAAAAAGGTTTGTCTGTTTTCCCCTTATTTAAATAGATATATAGTATTATACTTTAAACTCTTTTGTGATGTCAATGTACTAAATGCTGGTTTAGCTCCGGCTCACAAACACCGACTGATCTTATGCTGCATTGCAACTCTGCGATGGTCTGTCATTGCTGCTGTCCTCCCTCGCCTGATGCTTTTGGCTTTCACCATATGCCAGCCGCTCATCCTCAGCCGACTACTCATATTCCTCGACGACGCTTCTCAGTCTATCAGCATTGGGTACGGCCTCATAGCAGCCTATGGCCTGGTTTATCTAGGCATTGCTCTTTCTCAGGCCCTCTATTGGCACCGGAATGCTCGTTCTGTCGCCTTGTTACGAGGCGTGTTGGTATCTGCAGTCTTTTCCAAGACCACCGAGCTGAGAATTACGTCCACGGACGACTCTGCAGCTTTGACACTCATGTCTTCTGATGTAAGACAAATATGACCATTCAAGAACTTGACTTACTGTTTTCACAGGTCGACGTTATTGTGAGGGCAGTCAGAGAGATCCATGAATTCTGGGCAAACATTATTCAGCTTGCAATAGCTACATGGATGCTGAGCACTCATATCGGCTACGCTGCTTCTGGTCCCATGATAATCTCCCTTGTTGCCCTTGTTGCTACTGTTCTGATCTCGCCTCTAGCGCGCAAGTATCAGATATCTTGGCTTGACAAGACACAGAAACGAGTTGGTCAGTTTTGAAAGAGGTTGGATTTTCGGCGGTACGAAAGGTTAATGAATCCACAGGAATTACTTCTGCCATGATTGGTCAAATCAAGAGCATCAAGTGTTCCGGCTTGGCTCAAAATCTATCTGACACCATCCTTGGTCTTCGAGAAGATGAGATCAAGGCTTCACGGCCTTTCAGAATTGTCAGCAGTGTCACATCTGCCATTGCTCAAGTACCTCTGCTGATGTCTCCTGTTGCTGCATTTTCTCTCTTCCAAGGTGTTGCTTCAGACTCATCTGAGACTCTCGACGCTACTAGGCTCTTCTCCGCCTTGTCACTCATCGTTCTCTCGGCACAGCCGCTCTTCTTTATGTTTGAGGTGATACTGGACATGGGTGCGGCTTCAGGTGCTTTTGGGAGGATTCAGACTTTCTTGGAACGAGAGGCACGCAGAGACCCTCGACTACAGCCGGTTTCAGAGTTCGAAGTAGCTGAACAGAGAAATGGAGACTCCATCGAGCTACGGATGCTGGGGGGTCCTTCATTTCCATCCACTACAGACTCCAACATGAATAACACTGTCATTGAGGTCTCCAATGCCAATATTTCGTGGTCTGAAGATCGCCCCCTTCTTCGGGGCTTAACCTTTGGTGTTAGCCGTAGTCAGCTTGTTCTACTCATTGGCCCGGTTGCGGCTGGCAAAACCACCCTCTTGAAAGCGCTTCTTGGAGAAGTGCCTTATATAACCGGGACAATCAATGTCCACGGGAAAGGTCTTGCCTGGTGTGAACAGAGCCCTTGGCTTATGGTAAGCCCCCCCCCCCCCCGGTATTGTCTCTATTGTCTAGTTGCTAATCAACCAGAACCAAACAATCCGAGAGAATATTATCGGCTACTCCCACTTCGACCCTGTTCTATATCAATCCGTTGTTAGGGCTTGCGATCTTGAGAAGGACTTCAGTCAACTTTCACGAGGTGACGAAACCGTTATTGGAAGTAAAGGGCTGGCTCTTAGTGGAGGTCAGAAGCAAAGAGTTGTAAGTAAAGGTTTGAAAAAGTATTGGACTAGCTGCTGACCTGATAGGCTTTGGCTAGAGCTGTATATTCAAAGCCAGAAGTTGCTCTTTTTGACGATGTCTTCAGTGGACTTGATACTCAAACTGCCCAAAGCGTGTTTGAGAATCTCTTTAGCAAGAAGGGTTTACTAAGGCAATGGAACACTACCACGATTCTTACCACTCAATCAGGTAGAACTTCCTATATAAAGCTTCAAGAAGAAGGCTCTAACTATTCCACAGTCGCGTTTCTCTCCTCGGCTGAAGTTATTATTTGCCTCAATATGAAAGGCGAAATATCCGAGCAAGGCACATTACATGATCTCAAAAACGCTGATACATATGTACAGTGCTTGTTGAAGGACGCGATAAACCACGGCAGCAGAACTCCAGAGCTCGAAACTGATGATAGTGTTAAACAAGTCAACCAACAAGAATATAGAGCCGCCCCTCCACAGCAAGATGAGGAGAACGATATACGCCGACAACACGGCGACGCAACCGTATATAGATACTATTTCAGCAGTACTGGGGGCGTGTTCATGATAGTTCTACTGGTACTCGAGGTTATTTGGGCCTTCCTCGAGAGCTTTCCAAGTATGTTACGCCGTTAGTATGATGTATTCGAGAAAACGCTGACATATTCTAGCAATCTGGCTCAAATTCTGGTCCGATGACAATTCCAAAGGAAATAGACGAACAGGCTATTACCTCGGCATCTATTCTGCCCTGCAGATTACAGGTGTCATCTGGTTCGCTGTGCTTATATGGTACTTGAGAAGAATGCACACGGTTGGCACCTTAAACTAACTGTGGTATAGGTTTGTCATTGTCTTAGTAGCAGCGAAATCCGGAATCACTCTTCACAGGAGGCTGTTGTCCACAGTCATCAGGTTAGCCCACAACTTTATATAGGTATTGGCCATGAATTAACCTTCTAGGGCACCTCTGTCCCTCTTTACGACGACAGATTTCGGGTCTATCACCACAAGGTAATATATAATAAGCATATTCTTCCCGGATGCTAACTATGACAAGGTTCTCTCAGGATATAGGCATGGTGGACAACCATCTCCCTCTCGGTCTTGTCGTAACTCTTGCTAGTGAGTCAACACCTAGCTCACCAGCCAAGGTGGTTTACTAAAAGAAAAGGTTTCTTCGGTGCAATCGCCAAAGCCGGTCTTCTCGCTGCTTCAACTCCCTACATCGCAGCAACATTCCCTTTTCTAGGCGCCGTCTATTTCTATCTTCAGCGCGGCTACCTCCGCACCTCTCGTCAACTACGTCTTCTCGACCTCGAAGAGAAAGCACCTCTTTATACACAGTTCCTAGAAACGCTCTCCGGTCTCGTAACCATACGAGCATTTGGATGGAAAGACGCCGTTATTCAAGCCAACTATGCTCTCGTAGATCGCTCACAGCGGCCATTTTATCTTCTTATGATCGTACAACGTTGGCTCGTCCTCGTCCTCGACCTAACTACGACGGCTCTGGCTCTCCTTCTCGTCGGTCTCGCTGTTCGTCTTCGTGGTGAAGTCGATGTAGGCTTGACGGGTGTATCGCTCGTGCAGCTTATCTCGTTGAGTGAAACGGTTAATATGCTTATTCAGTTCTGGACGTCCATCGAGACCTCTATTGGCGCTGTAGCTCGTATTAAACAATTCGCTGAAGAGACAGGAGAAGAGAGCTTGCCAGGAGAGACACATCAGCAGCCGTCTCAGTGGCCGGATAAGGGCACCATACAGATCAGCGAACTAACGGCATCGTATGGCGATGGCGATGGAGATATTATAAAGGCTCTTGACTCAGTGAGTTTGGAGATCAAGGGAGGAGAGAAAATAGGCATTTGCGGTCGCACAGGAAGGTCAGTGTTTTCACCCGAATGGCTCTACCTAACTAATTTATCTTGTACTCAGTGGTAAATCGTCCCTATTCCTTGCTCTTCTTCGGCTTCTTGACCCTTCCTCTGGAAGAATCACCATCGATGGTATCGATTTATCTTGTCTCCCCAGAGAGGTCATCCGCAGTCGCCTCATAACCCTCACCCAGGACCAGTTCGTCCTCCCCGGCACCGTCAGACACAACATCGACCCGTTGAAAGTCTGCTCCGATGATGAGATCAACATGACGCTTTGCCTAGTCGGACTATACGAGGCTATAGAACAACACGGTGGTTTGGATGCTTCGTTTGACGAAGACGTGTTGAGCCATGGCCAGAAACAGCTCTTCTTCCTAGCCAGGGCGGTGTTGAGAAGGAATGATACAAAGGTTGTCCTTCTCGACGAGGTGACAAGCAGGTAAGTCAAGCGAATGAGTCACTTGGGGCTGATGGAGCTAATGACAACAGTGTGGACCCAAAGGCAGAAGAGACTATCAAAGTCGTTATCGAGAACGAGTTCAAGGACCATACTGTGGTGTCTATTACCCACCGCCTCAGCACCATCATTGACTTCGACCGTGTGATTGTAATGGACAAGGGCTGTGTGGTCGAAATCGGTGAGCCAAAATGTCTCCTTGCTTCTGATAGCAAGTTCAAAGCCCTCTGGGCAACCTAGCATAAAGTTAATTCTTGATCCATTGTTGGATAACTCCTGAGGCTATGCAATTTTTCTTATGAATTCGTTGTCTATATGTCATCTACTCTGTCGTGTCGTACAACAATAAACCTTCCCTGGCCAGCTCTCATGGTTCTGATGTGCCTTTCAACATGCTTGGCCGTTTCAATAGCTTCCCTGTAGTTCGCTTTCACTGACGGCAGTGCATCGGGTCCAGGAGTCCACCCCGTGTAGAGCCGAAGCTCGGTTATCTTGCCCCAATGGTCGGCCCAGTTGACAAAGTCATGGCCAGTTTCAGCCACCAGTGTATGGAACCAAGAACAGCAGCCTGTGAGGTCGAGAAACTCGAGCGAATAGAAGTTCTGACTCAGCATGCGCAATACGAGTAACGCCTCACTCCAATCGTGATCAAGCGAATGTGAATAGAGGTTCGTTCCGCCATAGGGAATACGATGGCCTTGCGGAGAGGAGACAGTGGCGAGACGAGACCTTGATGTAAAGCACGGCTCGGGCCAGTATGCCAGGCTTAGATGTGTAAGCGTGGTCAGCTTGGAGGATAGGGTAAGAAGCTGCTTCCAAGATGCGGATGAGGCATGTTCGGGATGCAAGGCGAGTGAAAGGTGGGTGAGGTTGGGCAGCAAAGTTCGGGGAGGGCTGGAAATACTTTCAGAAGCGTCCCATGATTCCTGTAGTTCTGTTGTTGGTTGATCTTCTCTGGTAGGGAATAGCAAGTGACTGATGTCCTTCAGTTTGATTGACCGGCATGCGGAGCCCGAAAGATCAAGGTAGTTTACCTCAAGGATCGAAGCTGTTGAACTATCCAACTCATCCTCATCGAAAGTATCTGGTGGTGACAACAGGATAAGCTTTAGATCACTCACCGACAGTCCATCTTCACTGGCGATTCCAACATAGCGGATCAGAGCTGCCTTCAGATGGTTAGGCACAAAGTACAGATGGTACTGATTGTACACTCGGTGGAAAGCCCAGTCGTATGCGAGTTTCTGCAGCACGATGTCTATCAGACTTCCACGGCCCGGGAGATAAGTTCCTGGCAAACAAGAGTCTTCCAGTCCTTTTGGACTCAACCGCGACTGGCTCGAGAAGGAGGCCTCACGAGTGGCATCCGAGGAGTTGTGGTCGAGCCAGCTTCTAGGCGGAGGAGGGCCAGCAGGGAGTCTCCTGCCATTGTCATCGAATCTCTGACGAACAAGACGACGGGGAGCGGGGGCCGGTGTGTCTGGGATCTGGAGTATCTCCCTGATGGCCGGGGGTACACTGGGAGCAGTTGCAGGCAGGGCTGACTGCGAGCTGGAGGAGGGGCTGATCGAGGTGCGACGCAAGTCTGCTAGCAATTCATTGACGCTCCGGGAGGGCCTGTCTGCTGCGTAACTTGTGAGACTATGGCTACCACGCGGTTTGAAGATATGGGGAGGGGAAGAGGGAGGGGGAGGGGTTCGAAAGGAAGCGAACCGAGAGGTGGCCGGAGGCCGGGCGATTTTGAGGAGGGGGGTGTGCTTGTGTCAGTTCATCTGCACAGAGCTGCAGCGCTTTATTGGACTTACCAGAGGTATTCGTCGATATTGACGCAGTCGGAGAAGCCGTTGAGACTGGCTTGAAGGACTTGTTGTAGTTCCTTTTCTTCGGCATGCCCGGAGACAAACAGTATACCTCTTCCTGCTTCTGCCTCTACGGTGAAGCCAAGTAAAGCTGGGGGAGTGAAGTTACTCAAAGTGCGACGTCGCGATTAAGAGTATTTGTCTATTTGTCTATGATCGTGTATCGGTATCGATGAGTCGCGAAGACACCCATTGCCTGTCTGTCTGCCTAATTGTGGTTCTGGCGTGGCAGTGAGTGAGTGGCAGAGTGGGATCCAATTTGACCGAGAAATGATGAAGGATCGAAAGAGTCATCATTATGAGTCCTCAGGTAACCAACAATTACGTCTTTTTTTACCCATCCATTGCGGCAGTTCCAGGCTGACCTTGGTGTCCCCACTGGCGCCAAGCCACTGCCGATAGTCACCGGACCCCTGCTGCCCTGATAGTGGATGACTGTAACCATCCATCCATACCTACCTAGGTATCTACCCTGGTACCTTAGGTAGCTGGGTATGGGCTGGGGCCGAGGCTGGGGCTTCTATTCAGTGTGAAGATGGGTATCAAGTTTTTATCTTGGTAGATTTGTCAGAACTATGACAGCAATTGGGGTCACAAGATTGTTCATATTGATCAGCTGTACTCATTTTCCCAGTACAGCTGCTATCAGGCAAAGATACGCCCATGCACTCCGTGTCTCTCCTTCACTTATTTAGCATCAGAGCATAGGTACTAAGACAATGGGAGTAAAAACATTGCGGGGATTCGATGATCCTTGTAAACCTGAATCATCAAGCCTAGACAATACTGCATGACCCCCAAACTTGTTTGCTTTGCTTGTTATGCCCAGAAACTCTTTAATGAATGCGGTGTTCGAGTGTTCATGCACTTATGTGCCGTGGCTTCTGCCTTGATTAGCCCCCTTGCGATGATGTGCATGTTGACTTACACTGCGTGCGTTGGGCTAGGATCGATACGGACACTATTAAAATGTACCAATCGCTGTTATGAATCATGACTCCCCTTCTATTATTATCTCAACATCGTGATGCCCGATACCATGTCTAGTCAGTCAACTGTTGGTGATCAACCGCTGCATAACATGAGCATGCCAGTCAGATTATTTCATAAAGAATCTGATACGACAGCCGTCAAGGGTTTTGGAAGCGTACAAGTCGGAGCAGGGGTCATAGATAGAATGCTCGGATACCTGCATGCCTCAAGTGTTAGAATATCAGGATGAGAACTGCACGGCTACATCAATCTGCAATCTAAGTTGGGCTTCTGACCACGTAAAATAGATATTGAGTATCATGGCTTGGATTACCTACTAACTCCATAGACTGTTTCATCAATAAATTATACTCAACTGCAGTCTTTCCCATTCGCGTTTCATTGACTATATGGACTAGTCTCTATCCCGGAAGTAAGAAACTGATTAATGGCTCCTGCATTTCTTGGTCGTTCGTCGTCAAGGCGCCGTGAACTACCTAATGGACAGCTGCGTGCCAAGTTTCATCGATAACCCTGGAGGGTAACACAGCTCTTTTCCGCCACTGGGATGCATAACCTCCTTAACTGGGTTGTCGATATCATGCCTCCTACATACCGTCATTACCCATGTTAGAGAGGGTAAGCAGTTGTTGATCGATATTTCTCACCAGGTGACAACAGTACTTTGTTAATGACGGCCGGTGAGCAATGACCGAACTATGCCTGTTGATTGGTAATGATACGTTCCAACCCAACTTCAACACGTAATTCCGAACGTCCACTCCACAACAGCATCATGACCCCTAGCCACGAAGACACATCGAACTTTTATCTGGGGCCCAGACTAAGGTCTAGTTTGCCTTGCCAAATGTTGTAATTCCCCCCTGGTTCGCGAACCATTGGTTGCCAGCCCAACTTTGATTCGTGCTCCCAGACCCCTCTACGTCTCACAGGAAGGTCTCTTGAAGAGAAATTGGCTGTTGGCTCATGCTCAAATGGCGGGAGGCTTGGTCTCAGGATTCCATCACGGATCGAAGTGAGCATCCGTGAGAGGGGCACCGCAGGAGGCCCACTCCTTGGCCAAGGCCTCCTTTTTGCATCAAGTTGATACACTTCAAGTTAGCCCAAGTAGTTCGGTTGGACAAAATGCTTAATTGGGAAAACGGAAGCGAACAAATCTGGTTAATTGGTCTCGTTCAAGCCCGATTTGAAGCAGGAAGACGGCTGAGCAACCCCCAAGTAATCAAACAAGTATTCTCCGGGTTTGCCTCATATGAGAAACTTTAACTAGTCAAATAGATTATTGAGCATTGTTTGGAAATGTGGTCAAGAGATGTATTGGAGGAGTGGTTGGAAGGGACAGGCAGTTGAGGGTGGGTGTTGGAACCCCGAAGCCCCTGCACATCGACTTAGGCGCATGTAATTTACATGGATATTAACGATATGTTAATTTCGAGATGACCTGAATGTGCTTAGAGCGTCGAACCTTCTTTGTTAGAGGGATTTGGTATGTGAGATTGATTGAGGGATAGCTCTGAAACAGGGCCTCCAATGATCTCTTTGGACAGTCTCCATAATCTTCTTCGATTCGGCCAGTGGCAGTATTCAACAGCCTCATTTCATTTAGAGGTTGCCAACAATTCTAAGGTCTTATCTCTCTGATGTTAAGTTTCTGAACCAAAGAATGACTAAGGAGGTATAGGGTGATCACTTTCACGCAGCCATTGTCCCTATCTTCGCATGGGAGACTTGTCCCGATTGGGAGTAGAACAAGCCCATTGCATGGCGGATTTTGAGACAGAAACTCATGTTGAGTATCCTGAGCTGTCTCTCCTCCTTGATTGTCTTGTTTCTGCTTTTATGAAGTGCCGTGCAACCCTAAAACGATCTCGTGCATTCTGGTTCCCAAGCATGTCAATGTGCTACTTACGGATCATAAGTCTCTTTATTGCTCAGCATCTGTTTGGAAAGTCTATTCTGGCGATCAAAAAGTTCCATTACGTGCCAGCAGCGCTTATATTGCCTGTCAGATTTCTTTGTCCACGTCGAGATTCCAAACAAGGTAGTCGATGGTAATCTCCGTCTGTACTATCATTCTTAACCCGGAACCAAGCCAAAAGGTTAAAGAACCTTTGCAACGACTCCACTACTGCATGTTGTGAACCAACAAAAGCCTCAAATTGCACTGTAGAATGATGCTGAAATGCCCAATGCCCTGGGGACTGAATCACACCGTGAGCTGTTCGAACTCATACCAGGTGATCAAGTGTCTTGCAGCTTATGAATGTCCAGGTATTTACTTTCAGTAAGGTGTCAGGAGAACTTGAGTCCAGGCTCTCTATTGGACCCACCAAAATAAACATTATCGTCCAGGGCATCAGATGTGATCTTCACAGGGGGCGTCAAGTCACAGGCATTGGAACTAAGGTTAACTTACATTAGAAGGTGCGATGGAAATGGCTTGAGGTCAGAGGTGGATCAAGCGGGGAGCCCACACTGTTAGCCTCTAGCCTCTAACAGGCGGCAGTCGAAAGGCGACTGAATGGGGATGCTGAATGGCGGAGCATCCAGTATCGCACTGTGCCTTCCAATTTCCATGGTATGGCCGTCTCAACCAATAGTATCCGTATTCCTACCTACCTATTGGCTTAGACAAAGGAATAGCCATGTGGGAGATGGGGAGGCTCGACCGGTCAAGGATGACTGCCCCGTGCGTGACAACTTCGCTTGTTGCCGCCTTTCAGTTTCAACCCCATTCAACCTCCACTGAGAACCAGCCTTGACTTCAGCGTCCACCCCATGCACTCGCATCTTCCACCAAGACAGGATAGTTATGGCGCGTCCATTACGTACATACGTCTAGTGGATTTTGGTCCTCACGCAGACTACGGTCCATTCGCGGCCTTTCGCCATCTGCCTTCCGAACTTTGACTTGGCGGCAGCGAACGTTTCATCCGTCATGACCATTGCAGTGCAGCTCTAATCAAGATCAAAACTACCCTACGCACGAACGATACCCTAGGACCGGGTTGACCAGAGAGCTGGGCCCAGCTGGTATTGGCCAGCCAGATGCGATGCACACAAAGCCCGCCAGCCCTTGCTGATTTGTTCCAGCCTCCAGCCTGCATCCTACCAAATTTCCAGGGATTCTAAACATTGCATCCCAAGACGGCTATAATCAGAGTTATTCTTTACCTGCCCAAGTTCACCCACTTAAAGGTCCAGGCTGTTATTGGCAGCTCCAGCCTTAACCTCCATGCGGTCCTTGTCTGTTGGTGCGACACCCTCTTGTAGCTCGGTACACCACTGGCCTGCCTCTTTGCCTACTAGGTATGGTGTCGACTTGCTGCTATCACTGCCGCTGATGTTGCTGCCACGCTGGATCACTTAGAGCACACTCCTGCTTGATTTTGTATCACTTCCTCACTGCAGCATGATTGTGCCATCTTCAGCCTCAATCAACAGAACGGGGCAGCAAAAGGAAGGTTGATCGACTTGAAAGTCTGGAAACAGTCATATGTCACATTCCACAAAGATCTAACTGGAATCGCGCCGAGCGGTCCAAATTTTCTGGTCTCAATTGTTGCAAATACGCGCGCTTGATGCTTGTAGCAGTTCTTTCAACGGCTTTAGTTTCACCACCCCTTCTGGCTACAACAATTACACTGCGGGCACAGCCGTTGGCCTGAAAGACACTCTCAATGGACGGACGGCCCGATCCGATCCAAACTCAGCCCCCATTCTCATTCGCCATACCTTCGTTTACTCGTGCCGTTGGTCTGCTTCTCATGACCAGCCACGCTTCAGGCGACAAAGCAATGTCATGTTACCCTTTTCATCGGCCCCTCAATATCGCCAGCATCGGGTAGGCTCTCAGACGCCCTATGTGAATAGCAAGCGCGACAATACCGCCATTGGTGTCGGCATAAGCAGATTGTGCCGGTCAACTCAGGTCTTGCTGAACGGGAACCGACACCGACATCAGATGGCTCCAATGATTCTTTACTGGAGAACACGAGAGCTTGCAGCCTGTCAGTCCGCGAGTCTATGAGCTCTGCCGCGTCCTCTTCTGGGCAAGCTCATCAGTCCTTGGACCATGGTAAGGACCTGCGCCTCCCCCTCTTCATCACTTCGGGTACGGAGGGACCTTATTGGCTCATCGACAATCTACGCAATCACCAGCGCCCCTTCGGAACTTCAGATGGCGAAATCGATGGCCCTTTATTTCGACCTACTCCACATGAACCTTCGACATCCTGACCTGGTCATAGCATAAAGCTCCCCGCCAATGAACTGTTGGCCATCGGCTCCATAGTTTTCGGTCTCCTGCTGTCCCAGAAGTGTTATGCCGCACCCGCCTTGCGTGGAGATGAAACCTTTCTTCGGCCTCACGTGTCGTTGTGTAAGGACGACTAGACCTGTAAGGGCCTTGAAACATAGCCTGGGCATCTGACAGGGGCCGTCGATCTTTCTTCGCCCTACTCCAGACAAGAGGTCAGGCATCAGCATGTTATGGCGTCAGGGTTGAAAGCCACCCGGTCATCAAAGTGTGTGGACGGGGCTGACATAACCGAAAGCTTGAACCGTTGAGGGTGCCATGCCAATCATAGTTGGTTTGTGCCTTGATCACTTGGCGACTGTGCCTTCATCCCTAACCGCACTTGGATGTATGTAAAATTTCCGAGCAAACATGGGCCTGGTTTGATCACTGCACCCAAATCCTTCGATATCGAGCAGACGGTTCTCGCCGCTGCTGTTCTTTTCAACGTCCGCTATAGGTGGGGGGCTTTTGGCGCACCTCGACTTCGTATCAGAGACAAAGCTATCCAAGAATCAGGCACTTCGATCCAGGTGGCTGGCTTTCGTCCCCCCACCGCACAAACCTGGGCTGGTCTGGTCTGCAGTGTTCCGTCTCTGGCGTCTTTCTCTCGTCAAAGCAGGACCTCTCCTAGCTGTCCCAATCAGAGCCGTGTTTGTGGTGTATCGTAGAAGCATTGACGGCCGGGTGCTTGCATATTCATGCACTCGTACTGGCGCCCGGAGTGGATTACAACTGTCTTCAGGCTCAGGGCAGCGTCCAAGGCCGTACCCTCCTCTAGGTACCAAGACTTCAAATGCCGCTTTGTTATGTCCTGAGGCTGACCTCTGCGTCCACCTTTCAAAGGTGCAACGACCCAACTACAAAGTATACAATGAATTGAACGCTGTTGATCTAGATTAGACTCGGCGTATGCATCTTGTTTTCGGCGGCCAATATTCGCTGCCGTCTTGCGGCCCGTGAGCTCAATCGGGAATGCATCTGGGCAGGGCTCTCAGAGGCTTTGCTTGGTCCAGATGGCGAGAATCGTGGAGGACTTGAGGCATGGCCCTGCACTTGCACGCGGCTTCCTGCTTCCAATTGTTACCGTGGGCTCCGTTAACATTGCGGCTCTCCACTGCTCTCATTAAAGGCGGCTGGCCGTATCATACACCGCCCTCGAGATTGTGGAAACATTTTGACTATCCATGAGATACTCAGAAGTTTATCTTTTCAATAGTACTGGGGTCTTTGAGCTCCCCATAATTTGCATGTCTCCTTCCCGTTGTCTCAGTCTCTGCGCAACCTCAAGTATTCCCCCATTCAAAGTCCCTGCCCCCAGCCGGTGACCCCGAGTCTACTATTATTTCTTCGAGACTTTCGGCAGACTTCCTGGTTAGGACTAAGCTCCTTTATTTCTATTTCTCGTTCAGTCCTGTGCTACATGTTATCATAATCACCCCCTGGAGCCTCTTGACTTTGGCTTCTCAGTCTATTCCTGTACGATCCCAGGTCAGCCACCACCACTTGAAATCGAAGCGTGGGTATATAGACAGCCAGATCCTGCACTCGCGCGGTTGTGTCTTGTCTAGAGCTATTATCTTTGGCAGTTCACCCTCCCAACACTGCACTTGTCGTTTGTGACACCATTCGTCCAGCAATACCGTCACCCGATCCGAGACTGAAGAGAGGAACCTATCTCGAACAACTTATTTGTTGAAGGAAATCCTAAAACACGACGGCATTCACTCAAGTTCTTGAGTTAGGCAAGGGTGAGACACGACTATTGCTTTCGAGTTCGGCGTTCATCATCAACTCCCGATATCATTGTCATCTCCTCACAAACTCGACTTGGAAGCACCAAGCTGTCTAAAACCTCGTTCGATCTCTCAGTTCTAAACTCGAAGCTGGATACTCTCAACTCGTGTCTTGATGCTTGTGGATAGGTTCCTGCCCCTGAGCTAGACTGGGCTGTTCCATAATGATATGGATTATCACCCATGAGCTTACGAGTGGACAGTCATACACGGCACTTGTCGAGAATCGAATTGTCAGGGAGGATACCGGGCACAGTGGCTCACCTTTTGGTAAAAGCTGCTTGTCCTTCGGGCTAGCTTCGATGTCTTCCGAGTTGGGGAGTCTTGTGCTTCTTCACCGCCCGCCTCAACATCCCCAAACACCTAGTTGACTACAAGTATGATTTGAAAGAAGGCGTGAAGCTGACACCGTTACAAAATTAGGCCTAAAAGTAACGACAAAAGAGGGTGCCAGTACCCTCGTGATTTGCAACGAACAGTACATCAAACGGACAATCGGCCTGTTTTGACTCGAGGTATGTGGCTCAACAATCTACAAAGTTCGAAATGGGTCATTTCAAACAAATTGTCATTTGATACTTGCTAAACCAGAAGTTGCTAGTTGAGTGCATGACCCCTCCGACAGTCCTGCTTGAAGTGTCATACGCTGTACTGCCCTTCGAAAGTGCGCATGAGTTCTCAAATTCCCAAGGTAAGATAATTTGATACTGGCTCAATAGTACCAGAGGCTTTCCAGACTTTGGGACTGTTGGTTCTTGGCTATATATATCTATCGGAATCATAAGTTCTATACGAAGACCGGGTGCCCGGTGTTGTTTTACCTCCTTGCTTTCCAATGGTACGTAAAGATATTCATTTTTTCACATCTATCATTCTCTCGCTATCCCTTCCTTTCATGTCAAAAGAAATACTTCCACCTGTCGTTCACGTCTTACTCAGCTCAGCACTGCGGGTTCGTTGCCACAGTTGTCCCCAAACATCTCGTGCCTTGGCGTTCATGGCTGTAGCCTGGCTGGTGGTAGGAAGTTCTTCTTAAAGAGTGCCATAGTCAAAGCAAGCCACCAGAGAACGAGCTCGAACAGTGTCTGTTTTCTGTGAAAGATGGGCAGTGCCATTCAAGACGCTATGTCATGTACTGCTGTTTTCTACACGTTGTGCTTTGTGCTTCGTGCACCCAGACAAGCAAGCCGTTGTCCATAGCAAGACCTGTGTCTAGACTCCCGAGTTCCACCAGGCATGATTGTATAGCCTGCGAACGATAACGAACGATAACGAGCCAGTGCTTACATCGAACATGAAAGGGGGCGGACAACTTACATTACTTTGGCCAGGCTTATGGGACCCCAATTGATCATTACTATTATAAGTGGCTAATACAAAATCAAGGCCTTGGACGAAGAAACAATTTTTCAACTCGCCACGGAATCAATGCTTAACTTGCAGCATGGCCGAGACGAAGCTATCAACAGATTTCCTAGCTCTCCTAAAGATGACAGAGAATTGACAACGTCATCTGAATCAAGGGCTAACCCAAGATCTCTTGAACAGGACTACGACTCTTCGACGCCCACCATGGGCTACATGGATATGGCGACGCATACCGGAGAGATGAGGTCAGTCTTTTTCCGTAATACCTCTTGACTGCTTTTTCTTCGTGTAGTGCTTTTTGGCAATGGGCTGTGTTACCACAACGCTGATTTGGCGTATCTTCCTTCCTTGTATTGGCAAAGGTTCATTTTCTTATACGTGTATATGCATTTATTTCTGTAAATTTTCTCTGTGCATCTTCTGTCACACCAACCAGGCTGCACTTATCAATTCCTCTGCGCTTTGCAATTCAATGGTGAGTGGTTCAGCCTTGTTCGCGAGTTGCGAGCTAGGAACTGGGGCCAGTCACTGCCCAAGACTCCGAAACCCAACCAAACTAAGCTATACCCATGTCGCTGGCGGCAATGGTAGAGTTTCAGTTCTCTAATAACTCACCACGGCATCTTCATTTAAAATATCAATTTATACTCCATTTTCTTCTACCCATCTCGCTCGCCATTTTCTATACACCCCTTCAACTACTGTTATGGCGGGCCTCACCCTAGGTGGCGTCTTCAAGCCAGGCTCTGAAAAGAACTGATAGCCCTTCGCAACTCCCTATCTTTTACTCCCCTTGGCTATCACTACAGAACCACCCCTGTCGCCTTTATTTTCTTTTGCTACGTCTTAGTTCACTCGACCTGAGCATGCATGACCTTTGTCTCTATTCTTCTCGAGGATCACCGCCAGATTTGTGAAACCATCAACTGGAGGGAGTTTCTTCCTCGCGACCCCCTCACACGCTTCATAAAGTAGCTATTCAATTGCTGTTTTGTCTTGGTCTTATCTACCCTCGTGTAGGTAGATGCCCAGACAGGGTTCCATCACAACCGGAGTAATTGGCAGCAAGCGCAGCCTTGTCAGCCATTTTATGTTAAGCATTCCACACCCCATTCTTTAATTATTACGCAAGATCCAAACCCCAGCCTCCCCCTCCCTGGGCTCTTCAATATTGTATCCCCTGTTGTTGCCGGCGGAGCGATTCCCTGCCTCGTCTATTCGTCTCTCGAAAATTCCAAAGCTGGCCAGTGAGTGTATGCGTCTCACAGACTTATGGTGCTTGCTTGCTTGCTGGCAGCCTGTCAACTCGGATCTCTCTCGGTGGCTTGTCACAGAGCAATAGATAGCTCTCTTGCTTTTGACATTGACGCCCGGGGTGTGGCTCTCGCTACCTTGCCCGGAAACTAGTCCTCGTATCCTTCCAACCCTATCCCACCCGTTCACTGGCTACTTTGTTACTTTGTTCGAGTTTCTGCTTACTGCTACTCCCTACCTACGCTTCCTGCCATTTCGCACGCCCAATACACTGCAGCCTGCATCCATTACCTGCCTGCCTACCTATTTCATATTGACTACACTCCGCCCCGTGCCAGCGCCAGCGCCGGCGCCGGCGTCATTGTTAGTGTTATTGCCAGTGCCAGTGCCGTGAGCTGCTGCATTGGCTGTCTTTGTAGCCTCTCGAAACTGTTCGGCTGGCTTTGTGGCACACCAACGGCCGGCAGTATTACCTGACGTGCGCCTCAAGTTGTGACACGGGGAACACTGTATTTCCAGGGCATGGCAATACAGCATCTCTGTGGTCGCGTCCTCTGCCGTTGTCGCTGCCACTGCCAACTGCCACTGCCGTGCCGTTGCCGTTACCTACCTATCTACCTGGCATTATCGTTGCTCGCTTCTGTTGCTATTGCTGCTCCATGTTCAGCCTGAGGCTGTTTTGCTGATGAGGCGCCAGATACCCGCAAGAGGCCAGTACTTCTTTGACGATAGAGCCCTCTCAACCTCCGCCGCTCATAAGCCTGTTCCATCCGCCGGTTCTCAGCTCTACGACGCAGTACCCTCAGGACGGAAGTGCCTTTTTCCAGTCTCAAACAACTGGTCATCATCATCTCTATCCGGGTTTAGACGTCCGCTCTCGACTGGGTTCCAAGTACGTCGTCTTCTTTCTTGTTCGCCCTTCAATCTCTTAGCCCTCTCATACTCCTCTCGTCCTCACCACTCGGTGTTGAGTTTCACGTCGCAACCGCACACCATACTTCTAGAATCTCTTACTTCTTCTTCCCCCCTTTTTCTTTTTTTAACTATTCCCCTGTTTTCTGATTATCACGTCTCCTGTGCATAAGAGAAGAACAGAGACATGAGCTGGGTTGGACTGGATATGACACTCGCCAAAAAGAGGCTCCGTCGAGCATTGCAAACAGAGTAGGAACTGACTGCTGCCGGCAGCACCACATCTTCGGCGGGGATGGCACATCCCTATCCCCCTTCACATCGCACCCCAGGCCTCCCACACCCTGGTCCCCAGATCAGTGCTCGAGAACAGTACACTTCTGCTACGCCAGGATTTAGGAGGCCTTCTGAGCACTCTGTACGATCACCTTCCTTTGCCCCACAGCCACGAGGAAGGCATCCGTTGTCGCCAACTATAAGCGCCAACACGGCTTTCGCGACTCCCAGTATGAGCTCGAGCGGGTACGGCAGTAACGTTAGGCCAGGACAGGGCAACATTCCTCCGCTGCAACCAGTTCATATGCTGGGAAGCCTTCAATACAACGATGGCGCAGGAACGCCTGTCAAAGTGGACATCACTGGTACCATCGACAAGGGCTTCTTCTTATCGGACAATGAGTGGACGTGTTACCGGAGGAACTACTTTTCTTGCGTTTGCTCCTTTTCATTGAGTCCACACCTACCTAGCGTTACCATTCAGTACACTGTAAGTGGTTCTACGCAACCTGTTCAGGTGTTTGGGTTTGCCATGTCTATCTCCGCAGTTGTCTCCGACAATGAGCAACACAACATCGAGCTGGTCCAGCACACACCAAAAAGAGACAAGGGGCCCATACAGAAGCCCGAAAAGGTTCGGCTTAATAACAAGCCCCCACAGGCAAGTCACCACCACCACATGGGCATGTACTCTGAGTCAGTCGGGCCCAATCGCCCTGTATATCCGGAAAGTTACAGCAGCCAGCCCGGCAGCCAACAGCTACCTACAGAGCACACATTTGAGCGCATTCAATTCAAGCAAGCCACACAGAACAACGGCAAACGCAGAGCTGCTCAGCAATACTACCAATTGGTTGTCGAGCTTTGGGGCGACGTCGGCAGTCAGAACGGTGGCGAACAGTTCGTCAAGATAGCCACACGTAAGTCGGCAAAGATGATTGTCCGAGGCCGCTCTCCAGGACACTATCAAAACGACAGACGCGGAAGCCAAAGCAGCGGACCTGGAGGATCGTCGGGCAACATGGGGGGCTACACCGTTAGCGGCATGACCGACTTCAACAATCCCATGATGAGCGGACCAAGCTACGCTGCTGGTGGGTTTGATGCCCGCAGCAGCCTCTACAGTGTCCGTCACCACGATATACCGGCCGAGTCGATGATCCCTCCGGAGGATTCAAAGGCTATCGGAACGACCCGAGAGTATCAGTACTACCCAGGACCAATGTACGAAAGGCAAAACGACCAGATCGACTTGTTTAATCCCCGGGGAGAGCGCGATAGCAACGGGTTGTCGCACATGGCCACTGCTATGGAGATGAATGGCAAGATCAAGCCAGACTACGATGGCGCCGCTCTACCTAGCATCTTCCACCCACCAGCCCAGATGAATGATCGTCCGCCAGGATCTTTCGAGGGCAAGTCAACATCGAGTGGTTACTATCCAATTTCCTCGTCCAGCATCAACATGACCATAACATGATTTGTTGCTACGAGGGACTTTGAACGATGCGGTACCGAAGGCGACGGTTCGAAACGGGCGAGTGCATGATCAAACAATACACGAAGTTGGCGACGTTACAGATCACACAAGGCGTTAGGTTATCAACCTCTGTTCAATTCAGAGTGTTTCTAAAAAGGAAGGCAAAAAGAGGTAAAATTGCGGCATGAACATCAAGATGGTCGGGAGCAAGAACATGGGCATGGCATTGGCATAAGTTTGGGGTTTCGGTCATGTTCGATCCATGTGGTTCCTTCGTTTTATGAGATCTTGGCACTTTGCAGGAGGAGTGGCCTTGAAAACGACAATGTGGGCAGAAATGTTGCAAATCACAACGACATGTACGAAATGAAGCTGAGGATGAAAGATGCCGGGCTTTGTCTGACATCCTGGGGGCGAGCAGAAGCAGCATGGTGAGAATGTAAGAGGAGCAGAAAATCAACAGTGCCAACAATAGCAGCAAAAACAAGGCGACAGGCAAGAAGACGTGAGATCGACAGATCTTGTTTTCTTTCTCTCTTTCTCTTTCGGGCGAACGGGACATGGTTTGGATTAAGGGAGGAAAGAAAGGAGGATACCCGGGGTGCATTTCTTCACTTCTCATGGCACATGGTTCCATCACTTTGATGTTTTAACTGAATGTAATTCTCGTCATTTTCTCTTCTTTTCTCTTGGTATCCCAGTTTGCAGCAGCCTGCAAACTGTGGATGCTGTCACGTCTGATGATATGGCTAATGGCTTTTCAAAATCTCTCGGTGGCGTTGATGCAAAGCGTGGAGGAGATAGTGAATGGAGGGTCGAGGCATCAGGGGTGGTGGTGGCGTTGAGAGACAAAGGGCAGAGAAGGCAGAGGGATAAATCAAGAACAGAGCAGGAGCCCGATGGGGTCGAAACATTGTCATGTTACATGCATGATTGGCTCCTAGGATAGAGAGCACATATGGTATTCAATAGAAACCTGGTTTACCTCTGGCGCATACGCTACAGCACAGTACAGCGGCCTAGGGCATGCTCATGGGATGTGACGGGATGCAGGGTCCTATGATATGACATGAGTCAGGATGTATGTGTTTCAGCTTAGATGCTTTGACTTTTGGTCTGATATGGGCATGTAATGACAAGAGGAGTGAGTTTGGGGTGCCATGATTGACTCGCAAGGATATCCCCTTTCAGCAATTAAAAAAGTCTCAGCAAAGGAACCACAGCCAAGAAGTCCAAAGGGAAAATTTTCTGTTCTTAGACATGGCTCAAAAGTCCAGACTCAAGGGGCGTAGGCCGTAGCTACTGGCATGAGGCGTAGACATTTCTTTCAACTAGTTTAAATGTGAGGGGTGTCTTGGAGGGGGGCAGACAGGCCATCCTTGCCATATCATCTTTACATATGCACACAAATGTGTATGTATGTACCTCGACAAAAAGCCTACTGTTGGGCATGAGTAATGGAGATGGAGCGAGGTTGGGCGGGTGAGGCTATAAGGTTAGATTAAGGTTGTTGTCGGCACGCTAAACACGTTTTTTTTTTACCAGCGGGAATGGGCCGGACCGCTTCCCTCTGAGAAGGCGCCTTGACGTTTTGAATTAAGTTAGCTTTTGTATCCAATAGGCACTATACCGGGGATTGAGAGGAGATAAAGTCGAACGAAGAAGCTTTGGTTTGGTTTGGCCCGCGGCAGGCCGGGTACAGAGCGGGAGTAAGCGCAGCACTGACAATCGATAGATTCTTTTCTTGTCTTTTTAGGGCGGACGAAAGGTGCAGGATGATGGAATGAGGCTTGTCAGGCGGAAATGATCACCGAGGGGTTTGACATTTCTGGTTGGTACATATGCGTATAGGCAAGTACTGTACCTTCTCCAAGCCCACCTAGGAGAGTTTTGAGTGGATCGACGCTAGGTACTAGACTAGGTATCGTGAAGCCTGGATCGAAGAGTGGAGACTTGAGCGGCTCGGAGATTTAATCGCAGATGACGATAAACAATAGAATTCAGACGCTGCATATACGCATGAGACAAGTGGGCTTGTTTTTCGGGCTGGATGAGAGGAAAAGGATGTTTGGGTATTGTATTGGTTGCTTGTTGGGTCAGATCTGTTGGATGAAAATCAAACTAAACTACCTGGGAGGTACGGTACGGTACACGACACGTGCAGCGGACAAGGGGGGATATCAGCGACCAGGTCAGTGAACCTTATAAGGAGAACGAACCCCTACAAAGAAAGGCTGCAGGTATTTCTCGCATTGGTATGGACTTTGAAGGGGACATGCTAAGCGACTCGCCTGTTGTCAGAGGCCAAGAGGTGGGATTGACCAGGACAGGACATCAACAGGTATTGAAAAGGCGGGAGGGGAGACATGTAAGATCGATTAAGCCCCAATACAACGTCACTCAACAGCTGAAGTGTGTGTGGATGTGAGTGAAGCTCAATAGCCTTTATGTGATAGCCTGATGTTTAGAGGAAATGCATGCAGTGCCTCAAGACGCGAGACTCTTGAGATATCCTCTTCTGGAGTTCACCATTACATACTTGAATCAACTAAGACATACACAAGGTGATCGCAATGGAAGGCAAGGTACATCTTGACGCATGCAATCTACCCCTCACCTCCATGTCACCGAGTACCCGGTCCAGGACTCTTCGTGATGACGCCCGAACACCCTTCTACAGTCCACCGAGGCGGGTAGTCCTGCAAGCCCCCAGCTCTCCGTGGTTACGCAACATATGTACATATTAATCTCCATGCACATAAGGCGCCAAAAGCCGAAAAATGACGAAGGCGCGAGTTTCCTCATCTGAGTTACTTAATTTACATTCTTGTCGCCTTTTCGGCTTCAATCTCGCTGTTAGGAATTCATTTCTGGCCCCTCTTTGCGCGAGAAAGTCTCAATATGCAAAAGTACCAACTCGCGATAGTCTTTTCCATCTCCGGCGATAACTCGACCTTGGCACATACATACGATGCGCTAATGCCGACTTCGTACATGACATATCGACGCGATAGAGAAAAATGAAGACAGACAAAGGTCAATAGTGGTGAGACAGAGCCTACAAGTGAGTGAGGTACTTTTTTTGCTTTGCTTTTTTCTACATAGACTACGCCAAGAAATGTTGTATTGCGGCTGATGCATGTCTCTACTACGTAGTCTAGTACACACCGGTTCAATATCCCTGTCTCCCTCAACTTGTCGACTCCACTCATGAGGCCTTCCTCGGACGCCGGCTTGAAAAGAGACTAAAAGCCGGGGTCAACATTGGTCATTGGTCATTGGTCATTGGTCAAGGGTGGTGCGACTTCTCTTACAAGGGCGATGTATTCTGACAGGACAACGAAATGGCACTTTGAACAAAAACACCATGTAGACGATGCTGGCCATGGGTTTGAAAATGGTGATGTTAAAACCATTGTCTGATAATTAGATTTAGATATCCATCCAGCTTACGCCATTTTCATTCTACCTCTCCCCTACTTTTTCTTCCAGTAAACTCAATAGCCTATCAAGGCACTATCCGTGCAATATAGAACTGCGTACTGCGATCATACTCTCCAGATAGCATCAGCCATCTTAGCCACCATACCCATCTCTACCGTGTCGTGTACCCTCACTATGTCCGCCCCGCCCTGTACTGCCGCCGCTACAGTCGCCGCCGTGCCCCATGTCCGCCGTGCCGGCTCCGTAACCCCCGTGATCTTTCCGACGAAAGTCTTCCGGCTCGAGCCCACCAGCCATGGCAGACCTTGAAGCCCCGGCCAGTACCGCAACTCTTCCATCCGTCGAAGAATCTCGAGGTTCTGCTCTCCCGTCTTGGCGAAGCCGATGCCCGGGTCCAGAATCATGCGCCACCGCCGGATACCCGCTGCCTCAGCCGCTACTACACGCTCGAGGAGCTCGGATGCGATTGTTGGGATTAGTCCGTCAGGATACGAGGTCAACTTTGTCATGGTCTGTGGTGTACCGCGCATGTGCATCAGACAAATTGTCTTCTCGAGACGAGCTACGGTTGAGAGCATATCTGGGTCGAGAACACCGGCTGAAACGTCATTGATTATATCTGCTCCGCTGGCGATGGCTTTCTTGGCAACGGATGCACGATACGTGTCAATGCTGATAGCCACATCACGAGCTTCTGGAAGTGAGCGGATGAGTTGAACGGCGGGCACAACACGAGATGTTTCTTCCTCTGCTGAGACTTCTGGTCGACCAGGGGCAGTCGACTGGCCGCCAACATCGATAATCGAAGTTCCGTTCTTGACCATGTTCATGATGGTCTGGGCGAGGTTATCTCGATCGTGAAGCCCTCCGTCTGAAAATGAGTCGGGCGTCAAGTTGAGAATCCCCATAACATGGGTCTTGCGCTTTCCAGCGAGAGGCGTCAAGGAACCTGCTGTTGAAGATAGGGGTGTCATGGAAGACAGTGGCTCACCGAGAGGTAGCTCATTTAGATTATCCTGGATAAGCTTCCACGGTTTTGTTGGATCCAATGATTTCGCCGGGATAAGTCTGCAACTCGCCGTTAGAATATCTCGATTGCGTTCGTCTGTGCAACATACTCAGCCAGGGGTCTTAGGACGAATTCCCGCTCCAGGATACCAATATGGGGAATCTTAAGCCGCTCATGGTCAACCTTTTCATCACCATAGATAAGGATGTCCAAATCAATGTTTCGTGGGCCCTTGTCGATAACCTTCTTCCGTCCCATGTCCTTCTCAATTGCCTGAAGTTCATCCAGCAGAGCTATAGGATCAAGTTCTGTTTCAACCTAGTGGATTGGTCAGCACGGAAACAGATACGGACATTTTTGATATACATACCTCACAAGCGCCGTTGACAAAGCGGTCCTGGTCAGTAACATACATAGGCTCTGTCTCCCAGAGACTACTGGTCCTCTTGACCTTGATTCCTCGGCGATCCATCTCATTGCACGCACGCTCAATCTCGGCAACTCGATCTCCCATATTGCTTCCAAGAGCGATATACGCCGTTCTCTTCCGCGGCCCGTTACTCCCGCAGCCACCTCTATTTTCACATGCACATCCGCAGGCATTGTGCTTCAGCCCACGCATCGTGCTTCTCGCAAGAGAGCGAGGGCGCGTAGCATGAACAAAAGACCGCTGGTGAGGCCGTGTTGGCGTCAACGAGCATGGCGATGCATGGGCAAAAGCCCGTAGAGGAAGAAGAGGAGCATTCCGACAGGTGCTTCTGAGGCTTCGAATGAGCGGGCGGGAAGAAAGGAAAGGCTGTCTCATGGTGAGCGCTGCTGCTGCTGCATCACAGCCCGGGACATGGCGTTGAGTGAGTTTGGAGACTTTAGATTGAAGCCGCGAAAATTTGCATTAACGGGACACTGGGTGTGAATCTAGTGGCTTCTACTTTGCCGCTGAAGCTATATGCCTATACCGACTTTTGCTATACTAAATGAACTCGTAAGCGGGAATAAGCTGACTGGAGGATCATAAGGCTGAATGGATCTAATTCATGCGAACTGAGCTGACTGGACATGCTCTCCGTGTGGTCGTCATGATTCATGTCACGGGGTCGTGTAGTCACAGGTTTGCTGACTACTACCTTCCTCTAGCACCGAGCACATGTCAAAGCCGGGCCTTCGACTTGGGGGCTAAACACGAAGGGACATAAATCTGGTAGGAACTAGGAACGAAGAAAGGCCCAGAAAAATATGTCCTTCTTTCCAGTGAGATACCTCATATGCCCTCAACGTTAACCGAGCTAACAGTACTGTGCTGTAACAGTCAGGCCACTTGCACTTGCCCGCATTCAAAATTGTTAAGGATCTCTCTCATCCCGAGGCATCTTCCCCAGATTCAAGTGAAACTAATCCCAATATGGTAACACCTCATACTCCACACTCTTTCCCTTCCGCCCCGAGACTCCAGACCTCGGCATGTGGTCTTTCCTTACAGTTCGCACCATCGCAAACCGTCGTTTTGGCTCTTTAATGCCTTTAAACCCCCTCTCACTCTCCGCTGATCCTTTTTATACCCCAGATTGCTTCTCAAACGCGATTTTTCTGTTTCTTTATCAACCAATCTTGCTCCTACTTCCACCAACAAAAGGAAGTAGCCAGCTCTCTACAGTCGCGACACGATATTATCATCTAGACAAGACAAGACAGACAGACACCATGGCCTCCCCACGTACGTCATCACCACCTCTAACCAACTCTCCGTAATTGCTAACGCGCTTCATCTACAGAGAAGCTCCGCACTCCCATCACTGATCTTTTCAAGATCCAGCATCCCGTCCTCCTCGCGGGCATGAACGTTGCCGCCGGTCCCAAGCTCGCCGCCGCTGTCTCCAATGCTGGCGGACTCGGTGTCATTGGTGGGGTCGGATACACTCCTGATATGTTACGCGAGCAGATCGCAGAGCTCAAGAGCTTCCTCAACGACAAGAACGCTCCCTTCGGTGTAGATCTGCTTCTTCCCCAAGTCGGCGGCAGTGCTCGCAAGACCAAGTACGTCCTCCCCATCTATTGGCCCCTCGGCTCGCGAGATCTTGCGATCACATGCAGTCCTTACTAGTGAAAAACAAGGCACTAACATATAATCCAACAGCTACGACTACACCAAGGGTAAGCTCAACGAGCTCGTCGACATTATCATCGAGGAGGGCGCCAAGCTCTTCGTCTCTGCTGTCGGCGTTCCCCCCAAGGCTGTTGTCGACAAGCTCCATGCCAATGGCATCGTATACATGAACATGATCGGCCACGTCAAGCACGTCCAGAAGTGCCTTGACCTCGGCGTCGACATCATCTGCGCCCAGGGTGGTGAGGGTGGTGGCCACACTGGCGATATTCCCACAACTGTCCTCATCCCTGCTGTTGTCGACATCTGCAAGAAGCACAAGTCTCCTCTCACTGGCGGCCCCGTCCAGGTCATCGCTGCTGGTGGTATTCACAATGGTCAGCTCCTCGCTGCCTCTCTCATGATGGGCGCCGGCGCCGTCTGGGTCGGAACCCGCTTCATCCTCACTGATGAGGCCGGTGCCCCCAAGGCTCATAAGGACGCTGTCCGCACATCTGGTCACGATGACAACATCCGCACCATCATTTGGACTGGTCGCCCCATGCGCGTCCGCAACAATGACTACATCAACGACTGGGAGACCAACCGTCAAGCCGAAATCAAGGAGCTCGTTTCCAAGGGTGTCATCCCCTACGAGGCCGATCTCGATAAGCTCGCCGAGGCCGCTGGCGATAACGATAGCGATGACGATGAGGACATATTGGACAAGTACCGACCTTACCTCATGGGCAAGTGCGCCGCTGTTGTCAACGAGCAGAAGCCTGCCAAGGCTGTCGTGGACGAGTTTGTAGACGACGCTGTTGCGTGGTTGCAAAGGGGCAACAAGATGATTGCTAAGCTGTAAAGAACCTTGAGATACCTCTTGTCATTTATCTTTGATTTTTAGTATATCTGTAGACTACGAGCATCGTTTGCTTGGATTTACCGTTGGCAGCATCAATTGAATCGGATTAGCATTCCCCACCACCTCTTGTTTTTACACTGCTCACTTGACTTTATTTTATGCACACAGCAATTGTTGTGAAACAAAACAATGCGTCTTTGCATCGTATAAACTAGGGAAACATCAATTCTATTTATTTCATACTAGAGTAACCAAAGCAGTCAACTTTGACATCGCATGTACGCCAGCTCCTAAAAAGCACCCCGACCCAGATTCATGCCAAAGCGCATTGTCTCGATACGCCACGTTTCGCTCGATACTGATGACCGAACCGGCGCATGCCTCTTCTGGTTCTTCCCAACTGCTGCTTTTTACCCGACAAGACGCTCACTAACTTGAGAACCAGTCATACTCCTATATTTTCAGCTCGCACAGCGACAGCTCTGCTTAGTTTCCGAGGTATGATCGGATGGCTCCCTGGAGTCGTGAAGACACCTCGCCGGCCATTTGCGTCAAGTTCTCGAGATCGTCACCAGCTGTGATACCAAACTTGCGCACAAAGTCCTTGGCAGCTGACTCGAGGTCGCCGTACTCCTCCTCGGGCTCGTCCTCTGGTCGGCCGAAGTAGGCGTTTGACGAGATAGCGGAGGCGCCCTCGAAGCCTTGAAGTCGGGTCTTGGCCTCGGCCTGAGCGTTAGGGTCGAAGGCACCCTTGCCGAAGAATTCGTCGGATGAGATACCCTTCTGGGTGCCGAACTTGTCGCGAGCATAGCGCTCAGAGTCATCTGATTTCAGGTTAGTATCGCCGTTTACTTCTACCTCACTACAAAACTTACCGACAGCAGCGGCCTTGACGGGTCCAACGGAGCCGAAGCCTCCGGCGTTCTTCTTAGGCGCAGCAGCAGCCTTGGGACCGCCAATCTGTCCAAATCCAAGTCGGCCCATGCCCATACCTAATCGCTCGACTTCGGCATCCGACTTCTGGCGTGTGTGCGATGAGGCGTTGCCGCGACTAGGGCTGACGGGAGTAGGAGAGAGAATGGCGGCACCTGAACCAGAGGCATTCTTGGTAGCGGAATCCTCCTCAGCATCAGGGTCATAGCCGAGCTTAGCAATTCGGTCAGCCTCCTCCTTGGCCTTTCGTTCTGCCTCGTCAAAGTCAATCACATCGCTGGTGACCTTCTTTGCGCCGAGCTTGGTAGTCTTCTTGGCACCGAGGACGTTGGCCTTTCGGGGACCGGTGGAAGTTGCGGTCTTGCGCAGAGCGGCAGATGTAGTGATTCGGCTTGCGGCAGGCTTGTTCTCGCCAGTGGAGGATCGGGAGAGAGGCGAGGCTGTACGGGCGATGTCCTTGCCGTTACCCGAGTTCAAGAAGGGGGAAGGTGTGCGGCCGACAACGGGAGGAGTTCCGGTGCGAGAGACAGGGGGTGTAGGTCGCTTGATAGCAGGCTTGTCCCATGAAGAGAAGAAATCGTCATCAGGTTCACCGGCAGGGGTAGCGGCGCCATCGTCGGTAGCATCAGTGATAACAACTTCGTCGGGATAGCTAAACAAATGTTAGCTGCGATCAGGGGTATTATTCACGGCGCGGAAACATACTCTTGGGCATCTCGCGCAGCGCGGCGCTTGAGCTCATCTTTGTACTTGGTGGCGGCGTTGGACTGGTACTTCGTCTTAGGATCCTTACTGTTGAGCGCCGCGGTACCGCCATTCTGCTGGAAGAACTTGGTGGCAGACTCATTGCCACCAACCTTCATAACTCGCAGCTGGTCCCATTGCCACTCTATTCCAAGTCATCAGCTCTGGGAGGCTATCTGAGGGGGAGATGGATATGTTGGAGTCTACGTACGGTCGAGGTTTGTTGATCGCACGAATGAAATGTGAACACCAAGGTTTCGGTGGTTGGAGGAGCAGTCAAGGCAGAGGTAGATGCCAAAGGGAACGGATGTCCATGTAGGGTTCTTTTGGCCACAGTCGAAGCAGATCTGATAGAAGAAGCGCAAAAGTCAATTTGGGTCCAAGTTTACGCAGAAAGGATTTCTGGGCACATACCTTGTTCGCGGGCTTCGTCTTCAACTTCTCAAAGATCTTGAGCGACTGCTGCTTTGTCGCAAGGGCGCTCATCTTGATTATTGGGCCGTAACGGGAGCGGGAGTGTAGAGTTGACACAGAGAGGGAATAACAGAAGAGGTCTCGGCACCGCGACAAAGAGTGTTTACCGGTGTATTTGCGACGTGTCAAAGATCGGACAGAATTGGAATGGGTATCTCGTATTGGTGAGAAAGACAAGACAAGACAAGTCAGGTTCAGAATTAAGGAGAACTGTTAGGTAGTCAAGGGCAGTTGTCGATAAGGTGGCATATCGACGGACGCTAGTCCTCATTTGGCCATAATTGGCAACCCCACCTCGAATTCTGCCCGGCGGTGGAGCCGCAACTTGCTGTGAGCTTCTGACCGTGAGCTTCTTAATAACTTGATACATTATCAATCACTACTTTGAGGCAATTGTCCTAGTACAATGGCTATTGTGGAATCGCCAGGATGAACCCGACGACGACGAATCTCCTCGCAACCCGATCCACTGCCTTCCGAGGTATCCTCTCCACCCTACGACCTTTCCATGCCTCGCGATACTATGCGACTCAGCAAGGCTTAGGAGCTGCAGCACAGGGCTCTAAATCTAAGCGAAGAGCTGTGACGCCATTTAACGACAATGGATATGTTCCGTGGACAGAGCTCTCGGTGGCAGAGAAGGCGGCCAGGGCAACGCAGCAGAGCTTCAACTTTGGCATGATATTCGTCGGTCTCGTGCTCACTGTAAGTAAACTCGCATTGGCACATGTGAGTTATAATAACTAACATTATGCTAGGGGGGTGTGGGTTATTTTCTATGGACCGACGTCTTCTCCCCCGATAGCAAGATCTCCAACTTCAATCGCGCAGTGGATAAGATCAAACGTGACCAGCGTATCCTCGAACTCATGGGCGATGCCAAGAAGATTACAGCGCACGGCGACGAGACCTTTAATAAGTGGAGGAGAGCACGTCCTGTTTCGTACGTTCGAATACTAAACATAAACCTGCACAGCCTGCTAACCGGCTTAGCTCTTCGGAAACAACAGATGCTCGTGGAGACCAACATCTGATGATGCATTTCTATGTATGTCCCTCAACGAACGGAAATTGATCTGTGACTAACAGATCCAGGTTGATGGACCCAAGAACAACGGTATCGCTCGACTTCATATGGTCAAGTACCGCGGGCATAGCGACTTTGAGTACAAATATCTCTTCGTCGACATTAGAGGTCACGAGAGAATCTATCTCGAGCAGGAGGATACATCGGCTTCAAAAGCTGGCAAAAGACTCAGCTTTTTCGGTGTTAAATGGTGATGACTACCATGATGGTTCTCTAAAGGTTCTCGAATTCCGGATTCCTTCTCGTACAACCAGTTCGAGTGATTTGGTCTGGAGAGTAAGAATGAAGTTCCTGTGTTATACGCTGGAACCCGGCTTTACCGACTTCCACTTGTAACTGCAAGGTCGTTTCAAGTTTCAAATGCTGGCATCTTTGTTCTAAACGTCGAAGTTGATGGGCAAGCATGCATCTTAGTATGCGGCTTTATGGCAAGTCTATGCCTACAAAGCGGCAGCGGAAACGAATAGCTATCTATGTCTTATATACTCACATTTCTTTTCCATAAGCTCCATGAACTCGGCTCTCTTTCTTGACTCCGGTTCTCAGATATCAAATACGCAATTCTAGTCTGCCATATCGAGTTGAATCACCAGTGAGTGATACTGCGTAATACGTCAACCATGTTCTTTGTAACACATCATTGATTTTAGGCGGAGACTCATATCACGACGGGACTACTCCTTTGAGGACATCGACTTGTTTCTGGGGTTGTCTGAATGGACTGGCTTGTTCACAATGAGCCCTCTTCACGCTCCACGTTCATAGAAGTTGTATTCTTTTTATGATCTGAAACTACTGCTGTTTTTGTTGTAGGTGAGTAGTTGATAAATCTTCAAGAGAAGACTGTCCACGTGTTGATTGCTATCTCGGTCGCGTTGGCTTTTATATTCATCTAGATGTGGTTCATGCGAATTGTCTACGACTAGAGTTCAAGAAGATAGCCTTTCGCCAGGGTCTTCTTGAGTATCATATGTATAACTTATTATTCATAGCTGTTCGATTTACTCAAATATCGTACATATTCTTTAGCCCTCCACGACAGCTACTTGCCTGTCTGCCAACCCTCATCCTTAGCCTCAAGAGCTTCACCCTGACGTCTATCTCACCACTCTTACGGGATGGACATGGCAGATTCCAACTTATGATCCGCGTTGAGTTTAGCTGTTTCTCCTTCACTATCTGTCGTTCAGCTGTCTGTAATTTAGTAGCTCCTTGGTCCTCGTAGGAGGCTTATACACTCGAGTTATAGCTCGACCTTGGGCTGCGGCCTTGGTACAAATATATTTAAGTCTAATTGTGTCTCTTTCTCGTGGGAGTAAGTCGAATGCTAGAGTGTTCTGTGAAGCTTGTTGTCTTGGCTTCCTATATCCCGTTGCAGTTTTGATTCATTACACATCAAGACTAAGCTATGGTCTAACCTCTGGCTAGACACGACAAGACTTCCTTCAGTTCTTACATCGTATACTTATTCATTCTTAGTGTCATGTTTCAGTTTGGGTCGTTTGTGAAGGAAGCCTTGCTATGCGAGACCGTTAAGTCTCACTTGGTATATAAGACAACAAAGTCTTATGAAAAGGGCCTTACAGCCAACAGTCCAGCATTCTGAACACACAGCGACCTCTCCATGGCCATACATAAGAGTGTAGATTATTTCTCATCAGAGAAAGATACGCCGATACCTTCTTGCTGATGGCTATCGGCCACGAAATGTGAGCCTTGGAACAAACTGGACAGCGCCAACTGACATCGACTAGGTCGAACAATAACAGTAGCACATTAGCATCATGTCGAGGCTCTTGAGAACAAATTACTTGGTTGAAGGACTCTTTGATTACTCAGTAGTGGGAGCAAAAGCACTCAACACCAAAGTTGAACCTGAGCACACTGCAGCCCGGTTCCACTAAGCCTCGAGATGCCATATGACCCATAATCCTTATGAGTGAGTTTGCATAACAACGCGCTTGCCAAGGCTACGCTACCAGCGTCGAGATTGCAAACTGAAAAGTTTGTCCTTAATCTCCAGGTTGTTTTTTTTTTACCCAGCTTGGCTGGTATGTAACCATGACACATGGATTCCAGGTACAGTCATAAGAACCAGGTTCTTGAAAACCTCAGTCTTCGGAACTTCCTCTTGAAGAAAAGTTCTTTTTTGAGTGTGAGTGGTTCTCTGGTGAAGCCATCGTCATTACTGTGCTTCCAGGGTTCTTTACATCCACACCGTAGCGCACAGATCAGCAGTTTCTGGGGAACATCGGTAGGGCGTGTATCGAAATCTGGGGAACCAAAATTATATCAGTTACCAAGATCGGATCTGCGAGACTGGTACTCATTGGAATGCCGTCATATAGTAGCACCTCGGCCTACACCCAGGGTTGCTTCAAGGCATGGAAGTCCGCTAACGTAAAACACAGCAAAGCGCGAAGTTATGCCGGTAGTTGTCACCACTGTATCCTCGGTCCAGCGGCATTGGCGTTTCACGCCCCCCATGAAACTGACTGGCGCTTTTCTAGGCGCCGTGAAAAGAAGCTCTTTCGTTATCATGTGGAGTCTCACTAGTCCGGCCCAAAGGCTTATTCTCAACACGATTTCTTCCGAGATCTTTGCTCGGAGCTTCCGTCTCGCTCCGAAAAACAGAAGAATTTTTCTTCGAACCCTGGAAGTTGAGTTCCTTCATGAAGACCCTTGTCGAAAACGTGCGTCTTCTTAACTGGTGAATCGCCTGACTTTTGTGAGTTTTTGTACCTAGCTTAGACCCTAGGCAAAGGAGTCAATCAGCTTGGCAGACTCCCATGAGCTCAACTTCATTAGTCATGTTTCAATTTCCAGAAACCCAAAGTTGTCCCAGACTCACATGCTTTGTTAAAATTCCGTCGTAAGCTTTCGAATGCTGCAGTGTTGTTGGCTGCATTCTTTGTTGTGGTAACCAAAATATCACACAGTATCAACATAAGAAGTCAGTCTAGGAATGAGGCTCTCAAAATTCAACCGGGTTTAGCAGGGTTATGCAGTTGCAGCTTGTGACGGCCGAACATTCCGGTTTCTGTGTGTGGCTTGCAGAGGCATTGTGTCTGGTGGTGTACAAGCTCAAGGCACGCTTTCGGATAGGTAGAAAAGTGCCGTTACTTTAACATCGGTCAGACTATCCATTTAGAGTGTGAATCGTCTACCAACGACGTTGCACAATGTTTGAAGTTATTGAATCAGAGCCTGGAAGCATCATCTTCACATGCTACAAATCTCGGTCACCACCCTCGTAACGTACCATTTGGCTTCAGAAGCTGAGAAATCATCCAGCAATGCTTTCTCACATGTTCTTATCTAAACATCCAACTTGCCAGAGTTTCAATTTGGTAGAGATATGCCAATTGACGAAAGGCCCGACTTACCACCTATCAGCCCGGCATAAACCAAAGAATCGTCCTGCGCCTTGCGACCACGATCTCCTCAATCCTCGGGGTTTTAAAGCAGCATGTTGGCCTTGTCAAAGCCAATCAAGCTACAACGCTCCTGATAAGCCTGGTCTTTCAGCTCAGTTTGGACTGATACATGCGACCAACATTCAGCGCACTCAATCCACGAAATCGTGGGGTTCGAAGGCATGGGTGGGCCTTGCCACGTTCCTTCAAGTTTGTCACTCTCTGTTCCGCCATTCGCGAGGAATTTGCTCAGGTAACCAGCCATAGAAGTTTTTCAGGGTTTGTACCTGGTTCCACATAACGTTGGCTGGCAGTTAGCCAACGCCACGATAGCCCTGTCAACACCTGAACAGGCCTATCAGTGGACTGAGACACGTCTTTTACGTAGTACTCCAATCCTTTCCTCAATCAATGAATCCTAGGCAGTTTAAACTCAACTCTGTTCAACAATTGTGGTGAAGTTATTCGGCATGACTTATTCCGGCATTGGATAGGTTAGCCTGTCTCCCTGGCCACCATCACATACTTCTGAGCAGAACCAACCAGATAGGGCCTGTGTTACAATTGTTGGTTCTTCTGTCGGGACGGGACGAAACTATTCTTGAATCAGGGAACAGTCGGTTGGGCGAGCCAAAGGGGTGAAGTTGCTCCTTGGCTGCAAGGAGAAACGGTTGAGATTGTTCCCTGTCTTTAGACTCAGCGACCTAAGAAGTCATTATCTATATTCAAGCAGCTGTCCCGTATGTCTTTGAGATATGTTTTGCATAATCGTCGAAGGTTGAATATCCACAGGCATTCGTAAGCTTGGTACGCTTGGCCTAGAGACCAGGGCGACGTAATAAACCGGGCAGCTTGCTCATAGTGGACTCAACCCACCATGTGATTGTTTACACCCCTCAGTGCTCAGGCGGTGCGGTCCGTACAAGGATTGTAATTTTGCAAGGAGCTTTCCCCATGCTAGCCCATGCCCTGCTAGTATATCGCGGGGGGTGGGAGTGGGGGATATCATCCACTATGTGAGCTTGCTCGTAACTTGGCTCAGCCAGCTGCATCAGGAACAAGACAACTCAACACAGCAACAAATGCCTGCAAAAAAAAAATTCAGGCGGTTCTTACAAGGCTTCTGTCGTCATTCCAAGGTCCGCTTGTGACCTTCGACCTTGAGCGAAAGGGTGTCAACTGAGCCTGATCCTGCCCCAGCTCTCAGTCTCGTCAGACTCGGGTCAGAGTAGCCTCAAAAGGCCTCATTTGCTTGGCCCCCGTATTACATCTAGCCTCTTAAAACATGAATAAATAAATAAATAAATTGCCGTGTGACGTGTGTATCCGGCAGGGTGTCTCTCATTTGAAGGATAATACGATCACCCACGAGCGGGAGACCTCGAGTATCGTTGCCATGGATGTTTTTGCTCTCAATGTCAAAAGTGCCCTGTTCAATGTTGTTTGCCTGGCTAGGTATATTAAATTCCAGGCGCCATGCCCCCCGACTTCCTTGCAATAGTCTGTAGTTTTGCTTTTCTGGAAACGTTAATGGGCTTGGGTCAACGTAATAGATCCACTGGCGCATAGAAATCAGAGGCCCGTTTTTCCCCTTCAGATCAACTCGATTATCACCACAGAAATATTGAGAAGAATGCGAGTCAGACCTAAAGCTTATCACGAAGGGAACGAACAATGAAGACGTTATAAATAGAGGATCGGCAGGAAATAGCTTATGTCGACGTCAGATCTTGCCATTTCAGCCTACCAAGATCGTCTAAGTGGGTGCATGAGATAAATTACCTAGGTACTGTACGTATGTATGGTGTTAGGGAGGGAAAGAAGCATTCCCTCTTTTCCTCTGAATTTATCGATTACAGTACGAGGTGATCTTCTGGCAACGTCTTCCCTTTCACGCGTGCCCTGGGATATGCCCTGAGCAATTCTTCTCAATCTCCTGTTTGCGCGTCAATGTTTTCACCTTGAGCATCATCCCGATCCAGATCCAAGGAGGTTACATGTTGAATAGATTCGATGTATGATGGGCATATTCTGTTACGCACGCAGATCTATAAGGAACCAGACGCCATTCGCGAACAAATCCACCCCCATAGAATAGAATCAGCCAGTTCACAACTTTATCGCAAAGAGTTCCTGCAGGAGTAATGGTCAAAATTCCTGTATTCAGTTTGGACTACCTAGCTTCAGCCCAGAGACCCAAACCCTTTTCTCGTAACTAGGTGTTTTGCTTTGTGAAGAAGCAATTAGAAGGTGTCGGCTTGATACACCCCACGCCAACTCCGGGCCGGAGCGAGGTCTGCCGCTCCAATTATACGGACTTGATTCTGCGATCCTGCGATTCACGCCTGGGATCACGTTGTTCAAATTGAGACGCCATCCTGTACAACTGACCGCATGCACGGCCCAGATGATACTAGGTTCCCAGGGGAGAACTGACACCACTTTGACTCTGCTTGTCATACAGGTTTTGCAAATGCTTAGTTGAACATGCACCGGGCCTTCTGTTTGACTTGTCCCACGCTCTAACATCAGAGTGAGATGAACTGCCCCTGAGTCAAGATTCTGAGACTGGTCTTCTGGCTGCCCTGTTTTGGGCCCGTTTCCCCGGAGCAGCCCCAGAAACTCGAGGTGTCGTTCAAGATAAGACATCATCGTCGCTTGATAACGGCCCGCAATCGCGATTGGTGAAGTATGGTGCGTGCGTCGCAGCCGATAACAGGAGTCAAATTTAAGCACAGGTGAAGAACGATCGCCAGAGACTTGACGTTGTCGACGTGAGGCTGGCGTCGCCTATCAACCAGCCAAAAACGCCCATTCCAACCCCAGCTTTTCCTTGGTCAGGTTGCCTGACGCCCTGACCTGACCAAACCCCGCGAATACCACCCTCCAAGAAGCAAAACAGAACAGAGAAAACAAGCCCAGAGCTAAAGTTGGCACACGCCCGCATTTTGGAAGTTTGGGGGAGCAAGTACACACACCACCCACCCCCGGATTTCAACTGGCAATCCTCAGGCTCTAGATATGGAAATCTTGTCAAAATTGATGTTTCTTCTTGGTTCGCAGCCCTTCTTCTACACACCACTTCACGCTTGCATCCGATTTCTGGCAAAGCTCTGATTCGCCCATTGTAGGAGCGGTGAACTTGCCCTACACATCTGTGCCGGACTTGTGTTGCCGTGAGTCGACGGCTTTAATCAAACCGACTGTTACCTTCAGCTTGTGCTTATCGTGGTCAGGGGCTGTTGAACCGCTCAGCCCACGAACGACGGCCACATTGAGACAATCCCCCACTTTGACGATTGAGTCGTGTGCGTTATCCTCAAAGGTGTGGTACATGGCGCCTATCGCCTGGTGCAATACCCCTTCACCGACCATCCCGGCCCGAGACACCTGAGCCAACAACCAGCAGATGGCTCTTTTCAGCTTCACATGTTGAATTAATCCTCCCAACAATTATCCGGGGATTACCGTGAACAAGGGGAGGCTTTGCTCAGACCATTAGACTTGATGAAAGACAGTTTCGTCTCGCCGGTACATCGATCCCAGTACGCGCGCAAAAAGCATCGTGCATCCAATGACACTTCGTCCCCTTGCTGTACCGAAATCAAAATAGCTACACCCCTGAATTTGGCTGGGCTGAGCAAAGACAGAGTCTTGGTATCTGGAGGACGCGTATCCTCAATCTTTTGTCCTACCTATGAGTATGAGAGACAGTCTCAGGACCACTTGACTTACATGATAGGGAGAACCCTATGTTGCAGTCAGAACTTGGAAGCCTCCATGTGCTGACGTGATGTGTGGATGGATTGGATGCGAAATTGAGGCGTACCACCCAGGAGCCTCTCCAAATTGCAATCGCTCATCTGCGCACTGATGAACGATATTGTGAATCACCCTGTTCTCCCTCTTTGCTTTTTTGTGCCACCACAACCACGCGCACACCCCACGGGGGAGGGAGGGTCAAAAAGCCCCCATTCGCTCGTCGGGGATTGTGGACTTGATACACCACCTTAGGTATCGAAGACAAGTGATAGATGGGATTTATGGCTTCAATCTTTCCGATAGACTCTCAGTCCAGTGATCCAGCACTCCGTAACTGAAATGCCAGGGACAAACAACAAACGGGGTAGGTATCTTCGTCTGGCGCGGCCACTAAGAGAGCTACATGCGCCAAGTGTACAGTTGTTGCGCCCTGAAAACACGAATAGCCGGGAAGATATCATGGGCCGAAAAGATAATATTTTTCTTCCTGGTGGGTGGTTAATAAGCACAGAGCATGGGTTAATAACAGAAGCGAAGCGAAAAGAGACAACAGTGAGAGTGTGTGCTCCCCGTCTACCAATGCCATTACAGCACCGTATCACCTGCGACTTTTGGTTGTTTCCCATGTGATGACCACCACCATCCAGAAATTTCACCATCGGGACGATGACACACAGGGGTTAGGGTGGTGTGTTGCGCTGAGTTTGGATAGTGCATATACATGGTGGGGGAGCATGGCAGATCAGATTATGGCAGTTCCGTCAATCATTTTCATCAAAGCTGAGCAGATTTAGGAAATATATGGAAATATAACATGATATATTATCAAAGCATCTGTTGTGAGGTGCCTTCACGTTCCTATCTGAAGAGAAATACCCTCAAAGGCCTACCCTGACCCATCGACAGCTGTCGTCAAACTCCCCGTCATATGACGGCATCCTGAGATCTGTTTGATCTGGGTTTATCTGAAAAAGGGGTACTAACGCCAGGCTGGGCTGGACTGGGCTTGGCCCGGCTTGGCTTGGCTTGGCCCCCAAGACAAGTCAAATCCAAAAGAAACCTTGCCCTGCTTGAGCCAGTGTCTTTTTCTTCCTCGAAGCACAAAAAATTGAGTTCCCAAACATGCGGTTCCGCTCTGGGGAGGCCTGTTTTTGACTCTAGATCCCCCCTCGATCTACACTGGGCCTTCTCTAACAGAGATAGCGTCATCCAAGCATGTCTCGACGTAAGATATCCAACCTTCAGATTCCTCCGTAGCCACCCCTCCCAAAGTTACAGTAGCCATCATGTTATACGCGATGATCCTGACATCAGTAATCAGCCCAGCAGGTTTACGACACGATGATCCAAGTGTTGTCTTTGTCATTCCATATCATCCAAATCACTTCGCTTCGGGTGAAGCAAGTAATAAGCCCTCCGAGCACATTTCTCCTTTGGCCCTTTGTTGGATGTCATCGCTGCATTTTTTGTCTAGGTAGGTATCTGTCTATCGCCGTATCCGTACATCATACAAGAGTTAGTTTCGTAATCTTCCGCAAGGGCCATGAGCACCCAGTAATGTTAGCCTCCAGGGCTGGCTTGACTGAGCTGGAGCTACCCGGATGTGCCAGACCCTAGTCGGCCCATTATCAAGTCCCATCAAGGCCCTCACACCATGAACCTAGAGGACAGTGATCCCGCACGTCCAAAGAATAGAAAAGGACATTAGGAATATTAGACATTTTGACATGATATTTTGATTGAAATGTAACAGGAGTGAAGTTTCTTTTCATAACAACAGGTAGAGAAAACAATCCGTGGATATCAATGAAGAACTGCTTTTTGGACGGAGACAATCAAAGCCTCCGACGCGCCCCCGAGACAAGCCCGAGAGAAAAAAAATCCAAGTGCTCCGCAATTGGAAGTCTAGTTTCCGCCGCCCCCCAAAATGGGCCGGGCTCAATTCAATGTTGGAACCATAGTCCACCGCCCTTGAATAAAAATGCTTTCTTTCGTTTCACAAATGCCGCCCAAATCCTCGCCGAGTGCTCAGTTCTTGAGATGATGTAATTCGATTGCCATGTTGTAACCCATAAACGCCGTTCCTTTCTATTCCTCTATAACCCATAGTTGTCATCAAGTCGTGCGAGTTGCGATACCATGTCGTGTCCTACATCCGATCCATGAGATCGCCGCCGGCCAGACTGCTGGTTCCTGAGCTCCTGCCACTATGGCTGAAGCCGTTATCAGAAAGTAGATCCTGGACAGCCACCTTTGGGACCTGAGGAACGGGGAGCTTGCGCTGGGATCCATCGGGTCGGCTGATGATGTCCGTCAAAGACATGCCAGTAGGGCGAGGCTGTGTAGCGGGAACATTTCCCTGTTGGAACTGGTTCTGCTCGAGATGAGGCTCCATAGGGGCCAAGGCAGGTGTCGTATTATGCTGCAGAGACAGATTTCGGAGACTAGGCAACTCATAACCAGTAGAGAAAGGTCGCAGGCGAGGAGAGTGAGCAGGAGTAGCGATGGGGGTGTGGTCAGGAGTAGGGGACAGAGAGTCGTGAGAAAATGTTGGCGAGGAAGGGGCTGTGGAGTTGGGAGAATTGGGCCTTGATCGCTTAGAATGTCGCATAGCGCCAGAGTAGTGGTCATCGCTGGGGTCGTCATTTGAGTGAGAGCGACCCATATGGTAAGAGGAAAGCGTAGGCAGGTGGCCTCGAGAGCTGTGCATTCCGTGACCGTAGTAAGGGTGGTGGCGGTGGTTGTTGTTGTGGTGAGGAGGAGCTGTCAAAGTCTCACGCTCAACCTGAGTAGCGGCCTTGGCCAGCATGGAAATGTCGCCGCCGCGGTTGTAGTGAACCGCAGAGACGGGCAAAGCAAAAGTAGAGTAAGAGTGAGGAGGAGACACATTGGGTGAGGCCAGTGCAGAACCAGGGGCAGAGCGGATTGTCTTGGGAGCGGGAGGCGGCGCCATCATTCCATCCGGAATCATATGAGGCGGGAGGCCCTGTTGCTGGTGCATTTGGTGCTGTTGCTGCTGGTGTGCCTGGGCAGCCTTGTTACCTCGCCTTGAGTTGGGGTTGTTGTGGATGCGAGAGTGGCGGGTGAGCTCATCAGATCGAGAGAACTTCTTGCTGCAGCCAGGGAACTGGCAGGCGTGAGGCTTCTCGCCAGTGTGAGTGCGGATATGTCGAGTCTGATGCTCGAGGCGGTGAAAGGCCTTATCGCATAAAGGACATTTGTAAGGTCGGGGCAACTCATTCGAGTTCTCCGAGTTCTGAACACCCGGAAGGGGTCCGTTGGGTTTGATGACGGTAACCGCTGCTGTGGCCATCTCGACGTCGCCCTGTTGGGTTTTCTCAGATTCCTTATCAGCCGGTACTGTGGGGTTAAGTAGATTGGAAAAATCCACGGCCGACTGTGCTCGTTGCATGTGATAGACGTCTGGAAGACCCAACGCTCAACAAAGTAGTTGTTATTGAGGTTGGCCGAGGTGGTGGGAAGAGTCCAGTGTCGTCGAGGTAATGGTGATCGTTGTGGACGGGAGCGTCGTTCTTGTTGTTGGTCGCTGTTGTTGTTCGAGTTGGTGTTGGATGGGAGAATCCTTAGATGGGGATATCGGAAGTAGATGTGAGTTGGTAGAGGAATCAAGTTCCGGGGAAGCTGGAGGATCGAATGTAGATTTTGGAAAGAACGGAAATCTGGAGGATGGAGGGGATGGGGGGGTTGGATGGTTATAAAAGATGCCGGGCTCGGCACTAGAACACGCACTGCGACGTCGAGGAACTGAGGGAGCAGCGAATGGAGCGAAAGGGTGGAGGGTGGAGGGTGGAGGGGAAAGAGAGGGAACGAGGGACGGGAAGGGCCAGCCTACACCCCCCTCTAATTGCACCCTGCTCACCCCACGTCCCAAGGAGACGACCATGATGGCTTGTAGGTACCTGCTGAGGGTACCTGCTGAGAAGCCAGAGCTCGCCTTGTGTCAGGCAGCCGTAAAACAGAAGGGGGAAAAGCCACTAGAGTGTTGGAGGTGGCCCATTGCATCGCTTCCTACAGGGGAATGTCCACTGATCTTAGTTGGAGGGCCCTGTGGGCGGCCCCATTGTGGACTCTGTCATTTTTTTCTTCTTTCATTTTTTTCCTTGTCCCGCTGGTCAGAGGGTGTATCTCTACTACTTCCAAGGGGGTAAGTTTAGAGTCCAGGCTCAGAGGCAGTACGGGGCGTGGGGCCAAGGTCCAGCGAGTTTGCCTTTTGTGTGTGCCCCTCCACCTTTTCCTTCTCTTACCCCGGCGGGAGAAGCAGGAGGCTCCAATGGAAGGTGTAACTGGGGCTCTGGAACATGAGCCCCGTTCTTCGGGCCTTATCCTTGGGGGGCATTAACGGGGCGAGCAACAGTCACAAAGGACAGCTCAGCTTAGCATGCACAACTCTGTATGAAGAAGGACAGCTGTCACTGCCCAACGCGACCTAGAATGAGGACTGTAAGGTATTTGGTCTGTAGTTGTCTACCTATATCTCATCTCCTTATGTCCTTATGTACCCTGGTAGTGTGACGATAAGAATGATCTCCCGCTATCGTTATCCGACCCCAGAAGATGAAAGGCAAAATAGAGCGAGTCATACCTTGTCGGCGCGACACGGACCTGGGGACGGGTAAACTGGGGAACTCTAACCTCACTCCATTGATGAGCCAATGCACTCCCCTTGGCCGACCCTCCCCGACTCCCCATCCCCAGGGCATTCATTCACTATGTTTCTCAGCGCCTCGGCTTTTACGCCCCGACCGCCGACATCTTTTTTCACCTTGAACCTTTTTTCTGATGGTGGAAGTGGGGACTCCACTTCCATCAGCTAATTGGTCCGCTTCAATAGTCCAAGTCCAATCCTTTCTGGCCGAAGAGGCTCGACGGTGAGAGTTTTCAGACGCTCCACTTCACCGTGAGGTTCTCCGTCCGCATCCATCCATCCTCTCACACTCTCAATCTCACGCTTTTACCGGCCCGGGGCGTGGGGCATCAGGCCTTTTCCCCATGTGTCGTGCTCAATTGATTGGTCTTCATTCCTCAAGCGGCTCCGACTCTGTCCTCAGTTTTTTTTTTTCCTATCTGATTTTCTTAGCGTATTTTACGACAAGATGTATTGACTCATGGGTTAGCATCGTGAACCTCGGATTACTTATATCAGCATGGTGTTTTAAATCCACTCTTTCAAATTTCGAGGATGAAGCATGGCAAGGCACACAATTGCATGTCCATCTCACACAGCAGACAGACACCTTTCCGTCATATCTGTAGTGCACATTTTGTCATGCTCTTTCGCTCAGTAATCAGTAACCAATGTCGTGATAGAGACCAATTGTACGTAATCGTCCGTTTGTAACGTCGGACCTGTACTTCCAGCTCCATGTCCTCATCATGCCATCCTGTAGCAGAACTTACCAATTGCAACACCTATACCATGTAGATAACGCGGCGCCATACTCCCCCAGTTTCTCCTTTACTCCGTTTTGTCATGCTAAGAATCATGCTACGATAGCTAGCCCTGAGCTACAGTGGAACCCTCAGGGACTCAGCACACCCACCTATCTCTCAAGGGTCTTGACCTGATATGGAGCTCACGATGCTTCACAAGTTCACAGGTCGCACTCCACTTGCAGTACTGACTCTGATTGGTATTGGTTTCTCCTCTAGTTGAGATTGAATCTTCATCTCGGCGCTATCTTTCTGGTTCAACACGCTTTCAAGTATTCTTTTCTTCGTAGTTAGCATCTATTACCCCAGAAGTCCACTCACACTTTTCTCCCCAGGTTTGAGATAATGATCCTCATGCTATGTCAAAGCCGCCATGGCCGCCAATGTGAGAGACGAGCCTGTTCTGGGTGTAATTGTGACATTCGAGCAGTAAAATACGCCAGTATAGACTATAGCCACGGCTTGCTCTGAGATATCGCTCGGCTATTTGTCCGCATAGCTATAATCTTTCCAGCCAAGCCAAGTGTGGGGTTGGCGTTCTCCCGGCTAATCACTCTCCCAGTTGAGCTGATCATGATAAGCACGCAACCGAAGGAAATCTGGGTCAAAGTGATGAAATTTCATCTTGAAAGCCTCGGTCTGATATCATAACGAGGAGTGTCATCATTTGGATCAATAGCACTTGTATAGAAGGCATTGCAATTAGATGATGATGATGAGGAGACGTTGCCAAGCACGTATCAGTCAGTAATCAGTAAATGCAGAGGCAGTGTTTTCAGCTTCATATCCATGGGCTTATCAGTTCCAAATTAGCAAACCCCAAAACTCTTCCTCGTGGACCAGAACTCCAAAATTCCTGAGCACGCACGAGACCAGTTTGGAAGCCGCCCGGCTGCGCTTCGAGTGGTGTTATCTCCATCCAATTTCACATTGAGCCCCAGTGTAATCGGGCCATTGTCCGCGACAAGCGCGATCCCCAGAGTCAGTATCAGTGTCCTTCCTCCGCAAGCTGTCGTCTGGGGGTGGATGATTCGTCCTTGGCACTGTCTAGTCTAAGTTCTTATCGTCAGTTGTCGATGGTTTTCAGCGGCATTAGAGGGTGTTTCGGTACCCTTGGGGCTAGACCGACTGATGAGCAAAGATAAACCCACAAGCGGACACTCACGAGTCGCGGTTCTACTACGTAGTAAGACATTAACAACTGCCCATGACAAACAGATTAATTTACCCCGGCTCCTCATCTTGTTAATTCAAAATTCGCCTCCCCCATACGCCAGTTTCCCCATCCCCGGATAATCTCCTCATTGTTATCGCTTCTGATTTGCCGGTGATAGAGCCGCCCCCATACAAATCTCCGCAATCAACTTCATCACGAGATAAGTCGAGATCCATTATATTCTCCAAACTTGACGCATAGGAGAGGTGTTCCCCTGTTTTCCAATCTCGTTTCTAACTCCAGGTTCCTGATTGAGGTTGCGCATTTTGACTGCAGCTGCGGCTGCGGCTCGGCGGATCGATGGCAATATTCCCCAGATTCCAAGTCAAATCAGAGTTTTGGCCGAGTCGCCCACACTGCTGATACTCAGGGGTGTCTAGATTTTTAGAGTTCCAATCATAGGCCGTGATAAGCAAAAGAACAACTGATATGATACCCCCAGCCAGAATGTTGCTTTCGACTAACGGTAGGGGTGCTGAGCCACCAGGGGCTTCAATGTCCGTTGAGAGACCCTGAACATGTCTTGTTGTTGACAGCGTTGTGCCGCCTTTGCACATGTTTGCTCCATGATTTCCGGCTTCCGCTTCCTGGAACGGCATTATGGTCTGGCAGAGACCCTAGTACGCCACCTCGTCGTTTATCCTCCCGAACAACCACTCAAGCCCACTCCTGTGAGCAGATAAGGCAATCCGACCCTCAATTGAGACACTAAGGAGGGAGTGAGAGGCTCCATGCTCCATCTTTCTCCAGCTTCCCCTTGTGCGATGGCGCCCTAGGCTCATGCTGGGTGGTAATCCCAGACGAACTAGTCTTTTTGCGGCAATTCCGGGGGCTTGATCTAAGATCTTATCCTGGCTCTCGGTGATTCGGAACGGCGAACACCGCCTACATGGAAGAATACCCTCGAGGCTCGATTTCGGCCCGCAATTCAGATACCTTCCAGATTTCCTCTGGCATGATGCATAAACATATGCTGGAGTGTTGAGCGGATGTAAGTCTGGTTTGAGTAATGGGTTGTTCCCATTCTAGCTATTGCGGCAGACAAGAGAGTTATCGATACGCACGCATATTGTCGGGCTACCGTGACTCGTCAAAGGACGAACGGAGTTGGGAGCCAAGTATTATGATATCGAGGCGGAATCGCCCAGTGTGTCACAGCCCTGGCCTGTCCCACAAACCCTGACCCTGGATTCAGCATGAAAAGATCTCCGATTTACAGAATGCTTGTGGCCATTTCCCGAGCTCATTGTGCTCCGTATCGTAGTTCTGAACGTCATTCATCGGATGCGCATGTTGGTTTGGCCGATATCAACCACCTACCTAATGCGCTGAAATGCGAAATGCAGCAACCCATGTCTTGCCGCTGAGGCCAATGCGCCCGCCCTGAATCCAAGTAGCCGGGTAAGATTCACACCCGCAAAGCCGAGAAGCTGGCATGTCTTGGTTGACATTCAACATTGGTTATGAAATGTTATTGTTCGTCCTGATATGTGCAAAATACTCTGAACGTTACCCTTAGGTCTCCAGGCATACCGGACCAAGGCTACGCCTGATATTCGGAGTAGATTGCATGTTCAATGCTGCGAGTCTGGGCCCTGCTTTGGCACAGAGCTCCGTCCGAGGTGAATAGCCGAACTAGCCTGTAAAGGCCCGAAAACGCCAAGGAGCCAGTCATCTCGGTTCAGATCTTAGCAGACCAGACTGAGTCGACAACATCAGTCAGTCAAAGTTCTGCCCCACGTGTTGCGGCAATTCGTGTGTTGTCTCTGCGTTAGTCAGAAACGAGGAAAGCCATCCAGGTACAGATATCAATGGTTGGGTCTTCGTTAGAGAATTGTTGGTGGCTTGGCTTGTGAGAGGCTCCTCTCCATCAATCCAGGGTCTAGATCTTCAGCCAACAAGAGACAAGCCATGCGTGGGGCTCCAGCTTTTTGCATGCGCAAAGACACCAGCGTCCCTTGCAGAAAGCCTGCGGCTCATTGAGGGCTGGACTAGTCCAAATGAAGGGTGCTAAAGCGCCCTTATCGCTGTAGCCATCGCCAGTGTCACTCTGGCGGATAATTGAGTAAGGCGATCGAATTCTTGCGCAACTCAGAGCCACGGGTCTAATGGAAATCGCGGCTAGGGGCATCTTCATCCTAAGCTGGACCCTCACTTATGCGTCGCATGAAAGGTTGTCGTGGGGGTATGACACAGCAGAGCTCAGGCTTCGCTGTTCCGACATTAACCGGACCGTACACATACTGTCCTTGTTGGTGTAGGAGTGTAATCTGCGCACAGTGAAGAAGACGGCCCTGTCAACACCATAGATCCTGACTCTGTCGTAATGAACGCTGAGGGCCTTCGGTATGATAATTGATTGCGCCGAAATCACCTGTTCCCCCGCATTCGCATTGACTCACTCTGACTTCATTCGCTAACATAGAGATTGAGCCATGGCCTTGTACTATATGGTAGCAAGTCCCTCGGCGAACCTCACTCTGGCCTCATGTTTTCACATGAATCTCCATATTCCACCTTGGGTCTGTTGGAAAACCCAATGGGTAGTGTACCTTGCAGTTGCATTGGGGCCGCCGCCTCTAGCCATATGAGAGTTCTTGCCACGAGACGCGGTCTCGTTGTTTCTAGTGCACGGCCACACTAAGCCTCATTGTTGACAAGATTGACTAATACTAGAACCACAGATAAACTCTTGTAAGAGCTCGGAAATGGCGGCGCTAAGTCGGATGCCGTGTCGCAACTTAAGCAGTGTGGGGTAGCTGGGGAGTTTCAAACAAATGAACTTGAAGCCCAGAAATCAGAGGCGACGATCAACAAACGAAGACGTGTCCCTCTTTGCGTATGAAGGAAGCTTTGTCCCGTCGCTTGAAACCTCGACGAGGACGCAAATACTGGGTACAGGCATTGTGTTGTTGGAATGCGAGCATCACCAGGGCAAGACTTTCCAACAGCGGCATCATAAGATTCAAGTCAATACGCAACTCAAACTCCGATTCCACTGCTTGCATTCCTCTCAACGGCGACACGGCTCAGATTCCTTATCTCTGTGCCTCAAACGCACTCTTCTATCACGACCCCAGACTGTCAACCCTGTGACTAGAAATATTTTTGCTCCACGTCCGGGGTCAAGAGGATGGGGTAGCGTCAACTTCCCCACAAGATCCTCCCGCAACCAGCCATGATCTAGACGGATGATGGATTATACGGAGTAAAGAATGGGTGGTACAACCGTGTGTTATGTGAGGATCGTCTGTTGCTCGAGTCAAGGTGATCAACCACAGCAGATCATCCCACGCTACTTGTGTGTCTGGCTCCTAAATCGGAGGTGTATGGCAACTCCACATGCGTACTTGTAGGCATCAGACATCAGTGCCTCTCCTTTGCTGCGGACGACGGGAGAGCATCCCGAATGCAAGAAGTCAGTTCTTTTTTCGTTGTTCATAACCAGTCACGTAACTTCCTAGTCAACTAGGACTATGATAAATGCTCAACGACAAATGTAAGGAGGAATCTTTTATGACAACTCACTTCTTATAATCAACAATTGCCACTTTACAGCGACGAGCATGTTTGCCACTGGCGGCTAAATGCCTTAGGAGAGGTGGAAAGCTCCATAGATCACTCATGTATCACCATTTGTCAGAAAGCGAGGAATTAAGGAGCGGGAAAATAAGGACTAGGGCGTCTCTAGGAAGTGAGCACACGGATTCATGATTCCCAATGATCTGATGTTGATCTGTCGAAGAATTTCTAGACCCAACCTGAGAATATTCAAGTGCTACATCTTGGTTAGGAAGGGCACGCGAAATGAGAAGTGGATTTCTGTTCGCTGGAAGGTATCAACAGTCTCAACTTCCTCTCATCGGCTTGCCTTAGGCACGTGATCATCTACCAATCATGAACAAGAGCATGCTGTGATGGGAATGGAAAGACCCACTGGCAGATGCCTGGCCGAGACAAATCAACCAAACATCACATTGGATCGCAATGAATATCGAGGATGGATTATCATGCTATTCACGGTTATGACAGGGCAAGCTTTGATACGCCAGGCACACGTCAGTTTGTAATAAACTCCACGATCTGAAGCTTGAGCTTACTCTACAACAGACCGACTACCAACGGTATCAGCTTCACAGGCTCTGGATGAGCTTGGTAACGACGCGTCAACTCACGTCTCAACCGGGGTCCAAAAGCTAGACCGTGCTCTCGCTTCACCATCTGTTGACTCTCAAGACACAACTCTCAAAGGTGGTGTCCAACGGGGCCAGGTCACAGAGATCTGGGGACCCCCTGGTACAGGCAAGACAGCATTGGGGTGAGTAGCCCAATCCAGTATCTTGTATGGCCACAGAGCTGATTTATGAGAAAGCCTACAGCTAACAGCAAATGCATTGTCCGATGGCGATGCTGTAGTCTGGGTAGGTCTGTTCATCCCATACCAAAGTCATGGATTCTTGGCACATACTCGAGCTGACTCTTGCTTCATAGACTGCTTTCAAGCTTTGCGACATGACAGACTTCGAGCGGTGACCAATGCAGTGAAAGCCCATCGCAGCAGGCAAACACCTTCGGGTATTGATGCGCCAGAAGCTCAAGAAGGATATTCCAGTCGTTTTTATCAATACTCCTGCTCCACGCTTCCGCACTTGGTTGCTCTTGTTTCACGTCCCACGGCCAAGCTAATTCCAGCCAACTGTTCACTCATGGTCATCAGTTCCTTATCAGCATTGGTTAACTCAGCATTGCCCAAATCTCATGATGGCAAGACTATATCTAAGAGCAGCAAGGGTATGTGCATGCATTAGTGGTTGTGAGTGGTGCCAGCTAACATTTGCGCAGGCCCAAGTCCTTCTGCCAAACGCACACAGGCATTATTATCGATCATGAATGCCCTCCACAAGCTTGCTGCAACTAGGAATTGTGCAGTTGTTGTTCTGTCTCAGTGCGCAACAAAAATGCATTCAGAAAGGGGTGCAACGCTGACAGCCGCGGTCAATGCCACTGTGTGGGAACAAGGGGTTTCGACCCGACTTGTCGTGTTTCGTGACTGGGTCTGGCAAGAGAACAACCTCACAAGCGTCTTCCTCGCCGGTCTGCAAAAGCTGGACGGGAAAGTATGCCAGGAGGTCGTGGAGAACATCGTCGCATTTAAAGTGGAGTTGGTACGTTCTGCCAGGCACCGAATCCTCAAACCTGCCTGCAATCACTTACATGATGACAACAGGACGGGGTGAGCCAGGTTCCTTACGAGGCATTACAGTCTGTCGAGTTAGCCCGACACAAGCGAAAGCTTGGACAAACGGAACTCGAGGTCCCAGATAGCGAAGACGACGAGGACTACGGATGGGCAGATGAAGACGAGGCGGCCATGCCGGCGCCGCCACCTCAGTGGCAAGGCAGTGAGGACCTCATTTTGGGCCAAGGGATCGGACAAAGCGAAGACGAGAATAGTGAAAATGAGGAGTCTGTTACTGATGATGAATCAGCCATGAAATGAGGCTCTGAATGGAGGCTAGTGGAGTCTGGGGATTGTTGGGGGGATCTCTCGGCGCCGGCGAAGGACCGAGAACGGCGGCGGATACTAGAGGACGAGGCTGCTCGTCAGGAACGGGCAGAGCCTCAACGGAGCGGAGAAGTCAACGCATCCCCACGGAGCGAAATGAGGAAAATTTGAGCCCCTTTATCAATTAGCCATGACGGCTCCGCCACGAGCAAGAAAACAGCGCAAACTGGGATTGCTGGGAGCCACAATAAAGCCGCGCATCATGCTTGCTGGGCCATGGTCAACTTGCCAAGAGCTTCGGACAAGTCCGGCCGTAGTCTGATGAGGTTAAGCATTGTGGCCTTGGTCACAGTTCGTCGTGGGAGGTGTTTCGTCATGCTCCAAAGAGCTGCCTGCCCTGACCAAGACATGCTTCTGGAAGGGCAAGATTTTTCTATGAACAGCCAACCCCAGGACCCGGGTCCCCCAAACAAGCCTAGTCTTGCTTGGCGTTTCCCCATCCAGGTCAAGCATGAATAACGGTTGGGCGGCTGGCGGAGGGTTTACAACACTGCTAACCGTGAGGTACGTGCTCCACCGGGCCGGTCACTCGCTGGAGAGAATCTCCAAGTACCTATGGGGAAAAGATACTTGTATGCGTGTTTCTGCCCCCCAGGATTTGTACGGCCACACCACCCTTCCTCTTTTGGTCTGGTTGTTGAAAGCTCTTGATACGTTCATCCCCAGGATTTTCTCTGCGACCCTTAATTCTGTGTCATTGACGGTGGCAATTTTGTTAAAGAAAACGTGGGCTTGGAATGGAAGGACGAATGGCTGGAGAGAAGAAGCCCGAGAGAAGACGCATGAAAGCAATGATGATTTAGTGAACGACGCACTGTTTTCCAACAAGAATAGCGCTGTCACCACTTGTCTTACCGCGACATCCACCGTCTTTTGCTAGTCATTAATGGCTCTGGATTGAAGTGGTTTGCTATCTATGCGGTGCTTTCAACGTATGTATGCAAGGTAGGATTTGCAGTGTAAACTCGTGTTTTACTTTCATGCTACACATATAACTGGGCAAACTTGAAACCCCAACGTCATCCGTTGCTGTGGATAATCAACAACAAACACCCAATAACGAGAGTATGCGTGGTGATTTGAAATGACAGGTGAGGCTCGTGCCAGTCTAAAAAGGTGATGTTCATGACACAACTAATCCAACCAGCTTCTCGCCCCAACTAATTGCGCGTTCATCCGCTTGACAAATCAGTTACCAACGTTTATGGCGGCTATCTGAGGTGAAGCGAAAAGGAAATTTTTTTTTTGAGCCCATGTCAGGCACCAGGGGTCTTGGAGATTTCACGGGTTTGCGGGCATTTGACTACACACCGCCGTCGTGGCTTTTTCTTCCCTCGGGTTGTATGTTCATTCTCGCCAATGGCTTGGCTTTATTCGATGCACAGATTAAACTGGCTCTGCACTAGTACGACTTCTGACCCGCGCCAGATCTCACGATCTGGGATTCACACATGTTGGGCCGAGAGCCCACTGGTCTCTGTCCCGTGGAACTGCAGTCGTGCCGAGACATGTCCGCAGTAGAAAAGTTCGGTCATTTTTGTTAGACCTGCTCCGGATACGACACAGATCTGTTGGTGACCCATTCTCCCCGTACATGTTGTATAACTTCCATTTTAGAAGTCTGTGGGTTGCTGCAGGGGCCAGCGGTGAGATCCAGCAGCCTCGTGTTAGCTTGGACAGCGAATGGCTTACAGCGGCAATGGACTCAAGGTCCATCTATTACCCTTTCCACCATCCATTATCTTGTGCCCGGAGACTCGGATTCTTCTGATTGTCTTGGTTTCAATACAGGACTGTTCGGGTCAAATCGTATGCACATGCAGATGTGCATTAATGTTCATCTGAGTGTACAAAAGATATCCTTCCCATTACCAGGGTACATCTGCAGGGCACTCAGACGATTATCCATCAGCATGGGCCGATGGGAGCGGGTACCTCTCGGAGATATCCCCAACTGTTGCAACAGCACCTGTTTCTCCGCACCGCAGTGAGCCTGCGATATCAGCCATGACAGCCATGGCGACTTGTCGAGGGTTCTAGGACTTCAATTGACGAGGTTGTGTCCTCCCACATGCAATTCGCTAGTGCAACTAGGGAGCGTCGGTGAAATGTCTTGAAGCTGTCGCAAGGCGAACCCCGCGAGATGTGGAATGTTGAAGCATGCGCCCTGACCAGCTTCTGGCCTGATCTTTTGACTCCCCAGGATTTTGAGCTCTTGATACCTCCAATCACAGTCTCTAGTTCCCTTGCTTTCCCTACACCTCCGTCTTGGATGCCTTATCGGCATATGCACGGCAGATGGCCGACGATCTTGCTACGCCAACCCCACGGAAGACGCACCGCATTCTTCCACATACAGTATCCGTACATACCTACCTTTCCCCTTCCTCTGTTTTGCTTTTCCCCCCGTGTCCATCTGTAATTATGGATACGGGTGTTACACTGAGGTCTGGGGAATTTAACCAGAGCAGGGTATCATGAAAAGCGTGGGTAATATCGTGTGATGCGATACACGGGTTCAGACGCCGAACTACGCGATCGTATCACCCGGAATATGGTCCTCGGCACTCCGCGACGGACGGAATCTTCTACGGTACCATTGCCGGGCTGCCGGACTCTGGTGGTCTGAACAACGCGTGATCGATATACTGAAAATGTACACCGGCTTGACATTGGCGGTTGTGGTTTCCCGACTATGTATGCGCATCAATCATCCATCCGCTTTGTCCCCCAGACTCCCCGTCAATGGACTCGGAGGTCAATACGTACAATTCTGGGGAGGAGAAACCATGGGGTCCCCGCGGAATTCACACTGGCTAGTTTCTACCCCTCGGAACGAGCTTGTCTGACTGTCAGGGTATTAATTACAACGTCTTCGTTTATTGAAGCTTCCGACTTATGGGGTTTCGGCTGCATTTTGTTGCAGCTCACGAATTGTTGTAAGCTCTTTGCGGATCCCGGTGGCTTGCATGTTTTAAGTTGACTGGCTCGATTGTTATGCCGTTGCCACATGCACTTTCTACTGGCGATCGTGGTTGAGATCGGAGTGCGGACATGGACCACGGTGCTTTGCAATTCGAGGTTGACGTAACAATCGAACTGTTTTTTTGATGCTATACATGAGCTTGGATAAGTGATTCAAGCTTGGCCAGCCGCGGAAGAGTCTGCATGAGGTGTACAGGTTTGTTTCGAAGACCCGCTCAATGACCATGCATCCTGCACTGCATACATACCATACTCGAAATGGCACACAATGTTTGAGTCCAGGAGTAACTCCCCGAGACTTCTGATATCAGCAAGCATTATCATTATTAGATTCTCGGCATGCGCTCGGTATCTATTTCGAGTTTGCCATGAAGCTCGCAATGCTCTGCGAGGCGTGTATAAACATCGTACGACATCATCTAGTCGGTTCCTTTGAGTATTATTACTGTGTCGAGGGGTTCTGTATGACTCTAGGGTAGAGATCAAGGAAGCACGTGAAGGCAAGCGGTGCCGGGTAACTAGAGTTAACTGTCTACATCCAAGTAATGGAAAATATTAAGTCGTTTGACATGAAAGGTATGTTGGGCCCATACACAAATGCAAGGATCTATACCTAGTTTTAGATGAAACAATAATATATTATTCATGGATATTAACTAAGGCGGCTATAGCATAATTAGCCGCGAATTCCAGATACGCAGTACAATTCGGTACGACATATTGACCGAGTATCACAGATGTGCTGTTTAAAGACTTTGATATAGGGTAGGCTCTTTACGATGTCCCATCGAGATTAGCCGGGAACGGACAATCTGCAGGCCGATACCCCTTAAATAATTCCGCAACCTTATTGGCCAACAATCTCATCGTGACTTCCACCTCAGTTTTACATTGATTCTGACCCATTGCAGAGATCACGTCTGAGTTCAACTCATCGTTATTTGCCTCTCTTCATCAACTAATATTATTGTCTGACGAATTCTCATATATAAATCCCTGCAAATGTGATAACGTCGAGAAAATAACAGAATTCACACCGGACCAAACAGTGGATGAAAACAAAGAAGAATTGGGTAAGGCTCCGTCCCTATTTTCACTACATCAAATTATACCATCAAAACCTGGTCTTTATCTTCGAATCCGAGGCCATCTTGCGCATTGTATTAAAGTGTGGACATCCAAGTTTTCGCGCCACATAATTGGGTTATTATTTTGACATTGCCCTCCCCTTCCATGCCACTGCTTAGTTGTCTGTGAATAAGGTTCTTGGCTCACTCTGATTCAGACCTGTCCCTTCAATCGACCACTTCAAAATCCTGAAGATATATTCCCACCTTGACTTCCTGCCGATATAAAATTTTCTCGAAACTTCAGATTCATCATGCCCGAGACTCAGCCCGAAGAAGTTGGCGTCCCTGTCCCCATGGAGACGGAGAGTATCAAGACGGAGAAGAAGCCATTCTCCTGGCTGTACGTTCACTGAACACTGCGTAATCACGGATGTATATTAATGTGCATAGAGAACCACACCCTACATTCGTCATAATCCTCGTCGGTCCCGATGAATCTCCGTTTGGAATCCAGAAAGATTTTCTTTGCTCACGATCCGAGTTTTATGAGAAGCACTTTTTAGAAGCCAACCCAGATGAAAAGATCGAACATATAGTCAAACTTCCCGAGACGACAAAGGAGATATTTGGGCTAGCTCAGCATTTCCTCTATGCGGACAAGGTCATTGCGGATGAATCTAATGTCCCATCCTACGAAGCCCTTGTTGGGCTGTGGAAGCTTGGTCATAAACTCGGTATCAGGGGGCTCTGTGATAAGGCTCTTAATGCTATGATAGACTGCCGTCGGATCACCGAGTCGATCCCAGCAACACCTCTTCTCATTCAAGTCTGGAAGGACACTCCAGAGGGTTCATCGATCCGAAAGCTGTTGCTGTCATGGACTGCTGAATATATGAGATTCTCGGACACCAGAGCAGAGTTCGCCAAGTCCCTCCCACAGGAGGTCCTCAGCGAGCTTGTTGTTGCCATGAGCTCCTTTGAGACTGCTCCCACGCCGGAAGCATCGACCGCTGCTGCCACGCTTCCGTCAGTGACACCCCGAAAGAACGTTCACTACCTGGAGGATGAGCCCGAGAACGATGTGAAGAAGAGCAGACGAACAAGTGGTGGGCCAGTCAGTGCCCCTGTTTCCGCAGATCGATCGATCAAAGCTCGTGGATCTTTGCCCAAGGCTGCACCTAGACGTAGGACCAGCGCGGGCTATGCCGAAGGACGAGACTTTACCACATCGCAAAAGCTGGATTTTTGCGCGGACTTACTGACCAGAATGTTGTCTGGTCCTGGTAAGTCCTATCTGTGGCGCTCTTGTAAGCGTTTGCTAACCCCAACACAGGCTTCTGGACCAGACTGGTTGGCCCCTTTCGAGATGCTGTTGAACCAGTCGATGATGGCGTGCCGGATTACTTCGACAAGGTCAAGCGACCAATGGACCTGACCACGATCAAGGCCAGGATGGACCGCAAGGAGTACACGAACGAGGAAGAGTTTCTGGCAGATGTGCGCCAGATATTCGACAACTGCTTCACGTACTGGAAGAAGGGAGACCCAATGTGGCTTGCGGGAGAGAAACTCCAAAAGACATTCGAGGACAAGTTCTCTCACATGAACAAGTGGATCGCTAAGATGGGTGGTGATGAGGCTGATTAGACGGACTCCGCGTCACCAAAAACCATCAGGACGCGGGGAAAACAGCCCAACATTCCCGAGGCCATCCTTCCTGAGGGATTCAGAGCCATCCTTCCCCAGGAAAAACTTCCAATATAGTGTTTGAGTAAGATGGATGGACACAAAGGGGCATTGGATCGCTTGTATTATTGCTTTGTGTTGCCTGTTGATCTAGAAGGTCGAAGTAGAAATGGGGAGACTGTGGGATAGAGATAATATGCTCGTGCTTAGGGTAGTGCAGTGTGCTTTCTCACGGGGCGTCTCTGGAAGTGCGGTAGTAAAGGGGGAGGTGGATGAAATGTCCACTCTTAAATGTAATGCTCTGAGTAAGGTAATTAGTTAACTGAAAGACTGAATCAGGTCGTCGATCGATGCATTAGCTGGTGATCCTAGGAATTGATCAATTTTAAGTACTTAGAATTTGACCGAGACGTCAAATGTGAAGGACAACATTATCTCGGGTAAATACAGATGCTGAGATGAAGAGCAATCTGCAGCATGCTAGAGCACCTTAAGCGTGATCTTTAGTCGGTGAACGATATTAGAGCAACGGAGACACTGCTTTAGTGGAAGCTGAAAGTGGCGGGAACTTGCGTCTTGTTGACATAAGTCACTATTTAGTCACTATGGATAGCTGCTGCTGACTATCTCAGCTCAACCATACGTGTTTCCTATTGCTTGTTGTTGTCCCGGTAGTGTACTGTAGTAGTTATGGATGTAACGGTCCAAGTGCTGCTGCATGAAGCCGATGATGAGTTGTCAGTGGATTCATACAAAGACAACGCAACAGCAGATGTTGATTTACCATGACATCAAATGAGGAATAAGGAAAAAAGAAAAGGGTTTTTGTATTGGCTTGGCCGCTTGGCTACCACGTGTTGATGCCATCACGATGTTGTTGCAAAGTGCTCGAGTTGGGCAGAGCTCAATCACTAGCTTGAATAGGCGCCCAGGGACGGAGCTAGTCTGGGGAATCGACTCGCATTGAAATTAAGATTGCCACTGACGTTACCGGGTCCAGACTTTTAGCCCCAGTCAATCCGTTCCTCTGTGGGTTAAGTGGTTGAGTTAATGGCGCATGATATGGTCGTTTAAATAACCTGAAACCAAGGCCATGGCCAAGCCCACTGGGCGAAAGAGAGAAGAGGGTTGGTCGTGTGTCTTTTCGAGAGAGCCAATAAAAGTGGGAGAGGGGAAGAGGTAGTCAAAGTCAAAGCACACGTGGCTGTCTGTGTGAGCTGGACTAATTGATTGAGAGTTTTGATATACAATTTTCTGTGAAGAGAATAAACAAAGCATTATTACCTATGCATCCTTCAAGATCATATCATCTGATACGTGGACTTGGTCAAAAACCTGGGCAGCGCCAAGGCTTGGTTCATGTTCCTGCGTCAGGCGGCTTTTTAGCGCAACGTGCCTCGGGTAGCACACACCTAGGCACGCAGGGCAGCTTCTCACTGGACCCTCTATCCCCTGAAGAAATCAGACCGACCACCCAGCTACTACAACGGGTGACATGCCCCAGTATTGAGTCTCAGGTACCTGCCGTAAGAGGCAACTCCACCATGCGTTGTCTCTAAAGGTTCTTTTTCTCCAGAGACAGTAGCCGGCACGGTAAGAGATGGCAAAAGGCTGATTGTTATTGAAGGAATATCGTCCTTTGACGTCAAGAGAGACTTGGCATATTCTCGGTAAAGCACATGCAAGATTGACTCTTGAGTCCGAAAATTGCGCTCTATTACACCATGGCCAAGTAGGGCTTGGTCTATGCCTTTGCGGGTGGGCGGCTAATTAACCTTTAGATTCTATCCAGTTATTAGTTTGACAGTGCTACGAGTTCTCATTTTGACGAAGCTAGCGATTATCTGAGGATACTTATGGGGTGGAAAATATTGTAAATGGGGACTATTCAGCAGAAAAAAATATATTATTTTGATATGAGCTACTCTGTAACTACTACCTTGCACCTGTTCCCTCAGGTTGTATTCGTCAGGTAGACAATGAATTTACATTGCCTATAGCTGTTTCAACGCAAAACCCTACATCCATGCCTTCCAAACATCTTTCCTGTCACAAAACGCTCAAACCATCGAGTGACCTCCGTATCAGGTCCCGTTGCCCCTCAGTCCATCCATAATAGGCATGGTGTTTTCTTGTCGTTGGCGGATTGGTGATCGAAGCAAACCGTGATGTGCATTTTAATTTAAAAAATGAATTAGGGGGACCCTTGTCCCTGTCATACCTGGGAAACAGCCAGGGCCAGACTGCTCCTGCATGATACTCCGTCTTGCGCCAGCCTATCACGGCCATGAAATCAGCCCCCATTTACCAGGGAAGGAAGGGTCGAGTTTTGATGGTTGTTGCTTCCCGAGACAAGCCAGAGAGCGAGCCCTTCTTTCCCTGGCTTGGCTTGTTGTGGCCAGTCGCTCACTATTAAGTAGTACTTACATGAATGCGCCCCCATCTCGACAACTTCACTTTGATCTTCCCTCACCCTCCTCTTCGTCCTTGTTGTCGTCGTCGCTATCCCAGAGAATCGTACCTTTATCGATACTCGATCCGTTCTTTAATAAACACAATCATTTATACTCAGATCCTAGTTTTATCTAGTATCTTGCTTTTCAGCATTCACTCGCTCGCTTACTCCACCGCCATCAGTAACCCTGTTTGTGGCTTTCTTCCCTGTCTACCAGATCAGATCGTATAAGCCAGCCAAGCTCAGTTTCAACTTCGTTCGACTTTCAGCCCTTTTTGATCGTTTGACAAGATGCTTTTCCGAACCATCGCCTCTGTTGCTTTTCTGGCTTGCGCCAGCAATGCTGCCGCTGAGCCTCAGCCGTACTTGCTGATCAAGGCACCTGTTCAGGGCCTCAGCCTCGCTCGTCGTGCTACTCCCGGATACCAGCCTGATCAGTCTATCTGCGGTGGTGGCGGCAACACCTGTGCTGACGCTTGTGGCGCTGGTTACGAGTCTTGCCCTTCTGAGGACAAGTCCACCCACTGTTTCAACCCTACCGTGAAGCAGACCTGCTGCTTTGACGGCACTGGAAGTACGTAATACCAAACTCGTTTATAGTCGAGTCTTTCATGATGACGACCACGCTGAATACTGACCACACTCCCAGACTCTTGTGATGCTGGTTACTACTGCTCTCACGACACGAAGGCCAAGACCTGGTGCTGCCCCGACTCCATGGATCTCGCTGAGTGTGCCGCTGCGTATGGCGTTAAGGACGGCCTCAAGACTGAGAAGCTCATGACCTCCACTGCTGCATCTATCTCGGTTAAGACTACTGCTGCTCCCACCACCACCACCTCTGCGCTCGAGACTACCTCAACAACTGTCTACATTACCAGCACCTCTGTTGCCAGCACTGAGTCTGCCACAACCACATCGGCTGCCTCTAAGACCACAGCCAAGGCTGATAAGACAACCATTGCTGATAAGACAACCATTGCTGCCCCCAGCTCTGGCTACAGCACGGCTTGGAGTGGTTCCAACAGCACCATTTCCACTGCCGCCCCAACTCAGCCATCTGAGTCTGCCCCTGGCTCTGCTGAGCCCTCCACTGTTAGCAGTGGTGCTTCCTTGACCGGAGTGAGCGCCATGCTCCTCGCTGCTGCTGGTTTCTTCGCCCTTCTATAAGTCAAACTCTTCCCCTTGGAAACTGATGCTCGTGAGGAACCGCCTGAACATGGCATTTATGTGTCGTTGCGAATAATGAGTCTCACGAAGGAGGTAGCGAGAGGCTTTATGCGTGGAACACGGCAAGCAAGAGGTGGATTGAAAACAAAACACGTGGCGCAATGTCGAGTTACATTCCCTTCTGATGAAATACCCCTTTTTTTGATATCCCCCTTCAGTTTACGTCTTCATCTGGAGTTGATCGGCTTGGTGATTTTGGTAAGGAAAAGAGCATGAGGACGAGTTGAAACGACATGAGAAACGCTCAGCGCTTGGAACATACATTTCTTACGATTGGTACACGGCTTTCGTATACCTTATTATCCCTAAAACTTATTTACTATTCGTCACGATGCGAGAGCTTAGCCTCCGCCTCGTATACTAGACATTAATAATTGCCCTGGTAGACAATTTTACTCGACATTGCACACTACTCACAAAAGGTTTCCGATGAAAGTGATGATGGCTGTTGATCTCCCCCCTGTCGAAGTCGGCGAGTGAAGAATGATAATCTTGAAGAACTTGAATAGGCGCCATGTTGTATGGATCTAAATGAGGGATTGGTGAGGTTGCTAGAGTCAAATCTATTGATACTTGTCTATTGAGCTGCTGACTTTCATAGAGAGCTTAGCGAATATGTCTCTGGATCATACGAGTAAGATAGGAGGTACTTGGCCGTTATCTCTTGGGATGAGGTACCAGTTCCAGACTTCGCTACTCATAACAGATGCACATTATGGTAGAAATAGCGCGGGGGTGCCTCCCAGCTGCCTAGCAGTATTACGTGATAATTCGCGTCTCTCCAAGTTTGGACATGAACGTCAGCTGTTATGTCACATGTGACAAGGAGTGAAATCCCATGACAGATTGTGGACCAAGCAAAACACAACACGGAAGCTCGCATGCCTGATAAGCTGCTGTACGAGTAGAGTAATCTACTGTGAAAGCCCGGACAGCGTCAATGATGCAAAACGAAAGGGTATGATTTCTCTCCGTAATTGAATACGATGAGTGCTAACTTATAGACAGCGCAAAAGGGGAAACCCAAAGGGCCTCTCCCCGTTTCATTTCATTCCAACATGCATGAATTTCATATGCGTTTATTCTTCCTAGTCTTAACTCGTTTCATTGTGGGGATTTGTCTATTCGTAGTAGCAGTGATTTCGACGCCTAGTTGCCAACAGTCTCAGGCACCTTTTTGGGGTCGTAGCCGTATGACGCCTTGAGTTTCTCGACGAGGTGGACGTACTTCTCCTGAGCGGCATCAGGGGTGAGGTTTTCCTCCTCGACGACCTTCTTCCAGGCGTTGTACTTGGCCTTGCCCTGGGGTCGGTGTTAGCTTCGTCGGCTGCGACACGTGGGGAGAGCTTGCCTTGAGGTCGAACATGGTGGGCTTGGCAGCAGCGGAGAAGTCCTCGCCGTTGGCGATCTTGTATAAAGCTGAGAACGTTAGCTGAGGACCGCAGGCTGGAAATGAGGAGAGAATTTACCGTAAAGTTCGAGAAGCTCGTCGTTGCTAGGCTTCGAGGTGAGCTTCTTGGAGTCCTCGACGGCGGTCTTGAAATCAGCAGACATGATGGGTAAAGTGGTTATTTGGAGATCGATAGATTAAAGAGGAGAAATGTACTGGAAGGTTGCAGGAGAGGGAGAAAAGGAGAGAGGTCGGATGTTGGGCTGTTTGTTGAGGAACTTACCATGGCCTTCCGGCGGGCGGGTTATAGCGGGGTCATGGGATTGAATGGAGGGGCTACCTAGGGGGGCCAAGTTGAGTCTGTTGTGCTGAGTGACGTCGGGATCTGCCATTGGTTGCTTCGCGGACGTTCCTCAAGTGAGCAGAAGCTGGAGATGAGGGGACCTACCTGCCGAGGGAACGAGATGCATGGTCCTACCTACCTATCTGTTGCGAATAATGAAGAGAAGCACGTGGTTAGCAGGGGCATGCAGGTAATCAATCATTGGAGATATCCATTTTGAATAGATGGATTATAACATCTTCACTTCAGAATGTGTCTGTTGATAGACACAGAGCATGAGCTGCAAACTTCTCCATCTCTGGTCAATAACAGAAGAGCTAATAAATATGAGCTTCACAGGGTGGAAAGCTGCCACAGAAATACCGACACTACGATAACCTCTGTCCAGATATTTTGGTATCTGACAAGACTGAAACATAAGCCGTCCCGGAAACATCTTTTCGTTACACAGCCTTGAATTCGTCATAGACGTGCTTAGTATTGCTCCGAGACCATCGGTGAGCGGAACAATCATGCCCGGCCATTAACTTTCATAGCTCAGATATCTCCCCGAACTATCTACAAATTACATGAGCAACTCATGATTTCATGAAGAGCAACACCAATTCAATTCTCGAAGACGGCCATTCAAAAAGCTCAATCTACATCGACTCATCAAACATGACCAAAACTGTTGTTGTCTTAGGGGCCAGCTTAGGGGGCATGGCCGTTTCCCATCAGCTGCTGAAGTACACGCGGCCTCACCAGGAAGACCTCAAAGTCATACTCGTTTCCAAGGTAATCAATCCTTTTTACAAACTTTGACTTCTTTTCCATTCGAGTACTGACAAACTCACAGAGCAGTCACTTCTACTGGAACTTGGCATCCGTTCGCGCCATCGTCCCCGGCGTTATAAAAGATGACGAGATCCTTGCCCCCATCAAGCCAGGCCTAGACCAATATCCTGCCGGTAGCGTTGAGTTCATCATCGGCACTGCATCAGCCGTTGACCCCACGGCTCGCACCGTGACAGTTGACACGGATGCTGGTACTGATCAGAGCACCGTTCTCAAGTATGATCATCTTGTCATCGCCACTGGCGCTGAAACGGTCGATCCATCACTCCCCTGGAAAGCGTCTAGTTCGCATGAGGAGCTTGTGGAGAGTCTTCATAACACTGCTGAGAAGGTTGAGAAAGCCACACATATCGTTATTGCCGGTGCTGGAGCTACAGGTGTTGAACTTGCGGGCGAGATCCAGTATGCTTATCCCTCGACTACCGTTATCCTCATCTCAGCAGAAGAGAAAGTTGTCGCGGGAGACCAAATCGCCGGAAGTGTTGAATCTGAGTTGAAGCGTCTGGGTGTCGAGATTCGTGCTGGTGTACGCTCTCAGGGCACAACAGAACTGCCGGATGGCAAGACGCTGGTCAAGTTATCCAATGGAGAGACAGTAGCAACGGATTTGTTCCTCGCTACGATGGGGCTGCGACCGAATTCTGGTTTTCTTCCTAAGGAGTGGCTTACCAAGAATGGCTACGTAGATGTGGACGATGAGATGCGTGTCAAGAACGCAGAAGGTGTATGGGCAGTCGGAGACGTCGTTTCCAAGCCTCGCGCAGCTTTCTTGATTACAGAGGCACAGGCCGCTGGCGTTTTCAAGAACATTGATCTTGTGCTAAAGGGCAAAGCACCACAACCCGTGAGCCCCCCTCGCGTGGATGCCTTTCTGTGCGCCACAGGTCGAAGTCGCGGAGCTGGTCGCTTAGGCAAGGTTCCTGTGCCATCGCTTGCTGTATGGGCAGTCAAAGGACGTACATTGGGCTTGGAGCGTACCAAAAAGTACGTCAACGGAAGCATGTGGTGATGAGAGTGCAAGTGGTGGAACGCCTGATATCCTATTCGAGAAAGCGCCATGATATTCCTACAAAGAAAAAAGCAGCATACCCACTCCCATGATCTAATTAATTCGTCTATCCAGTCTTCTCGTCCTCAATCTCCCTTTTGATCTGCTCAAGAACTTGCTCTCGTGTTCTCAAGTGATTCTCTAAACCCTCGACCTGCTCCCGGACAGTCTGCAGATCCTCCTGTATGCTCTTGAGGCTTCCTCCCGCAGCGCTCTTGCCGGTTCCCTCCTCTAGCTCCCTAAGCTCTCTTCGCTTGTATTCAAGCAGTTGGTCGAGCTCCTTCTTGACAAGTGCGGGCTTGGAGTCGCGTTTGCCGCCCTGCCGGCGCTCTGCGATCTCCTCCACCTTCTTTATCTTATCCTCGAGGTCCTGGAGCTTGCGTTTCAGTCGAACCTCTTCCCAATCCTCCGTCTTTTCTGTCGAAAAATCTGTGCCGGTAGTCTTGAAGCCGCTTCGGCCCAGGCGCGTTAGGTATTGGTCGCCGAACTTGGCCTTGCGGCCGGTGCTGGTGGTGTCGTCGGCCTTGGTAGCCCATCGTGAGTTGGCGCCGGTTCGCTGGTTGTCGATTTGATAATCAATCTGGTTGCGCTCAAAGCTGGAGCGAAGGGATGCGGGAACGGTACGGGGGATTCGGAAGCCCTCGTGCCGGTAATTAAGAATATGTAGGAAAGCGAGACAAGCGTCCTTGTTGATGGTTGATTGCGCTGAGGGATTGATCAAGTTCCAGGCGGATCGAACATCGGTATCGGGAACGTCCAGGGACTCGTAGAGGTCGCTAAGTGCATGGACTGGCCTTGTTAGCCTTGTTCTTTGGTGAAGACATCTACAGACATACAATCAACCTCGCCGCGCATATCCCGGTTCTCCTGGTAGATCTGCTCGTATTTGGACTTGTCCGCAGGCTTCATGTACCACTCGAAACCGTCTTTGAGTCCAAGATCTTCCGAATCGTCTTCGACTTGCTCGAATTGCACTGACTTTCCTGTGATTGCTTGGGTGGCTTGTACCAGATGAGCCTTGGATTCAGGGACAAGCCAGTCGGGCAACGTTGTCGGCACATCCGCGTATTCCTGCTGCTTGTAAGCTGCTGTATCACCAAGTCGTTCATCGGTCATGCCATACTCCGTTCAAAATATCAAAGATGATGCGCATCGCGACACAGAACTCCTCGAAGTCGAGGTTTCCATCGTTATCCACATCCGCGAGATCCCATACTCGCTCTAGCTGGTCATCTCGGAGACCACTGTTCTTGAGCACAGGAGCAGCTTGTTCGCCTGTAAGGAACTTGCCACCTCCTGTCCGCGTGGAAAAGATATTCCAGTAGGTTTCGATTTCCTGCGCCTCGATCTTAGGGGCCATGATTACGTTTGGGGGCTCTGGACAGCCGTGCGGTGCTGTTCGAATCCGAGTAAAAAAGAGGCGTGCTGATTAACAGTATAAGAAGGAATAATCGCAATCGGTTTGGCGGCGACCGCAGAGGGTGTTGAATTAGCGGAAAGGCGATGATGGAGGTTCTAAGACCAAGGTAAAGTGAACTGGAGGTTGAATGACGAAGCCAGCTCTCCAGCCACGCTTGGACTGGGCTGCATTTCCCCTGATGCAGCTGCGGCCCCCGCTTAGCCAATATCCAAATTAGCGCATAATCTTACTGGAAGGTTGATCAGTTGATAGAGAATAGAGCATGTAAGTCACCGTTGTAAGCTATTGAGTTGAATCTCACATAAATCAGACTTCATGCTATCTCTCTCTAACAGACAGTATTGGGATGTTCAGCCCAGACTCACTCATATGAGTACCTAGGTACTGCACCACTCTTAGTACTACCCATCAGAGCATGCCATAACAGTCGGCTCCAGTTCGCTGCAGATATCCATGGTGCTATTTCTCGGCAAATTGTTAGCTCATCATGAACTTGTCTGTTCACCAGACAGGGCCTATAAAGTTGCATCTTAATAGCTGAAGGTCCTTGGAGACTATGTCCTGATACGCTAAAACAAGAGGAGGTTCACCGAGAGTGACTGGCCAACAGCCACAGTCAAGGTTTTGAGTGGTGGAGCCCCACTGCCCAATATGGAAGGGACCTGGAGAGAAGCCCCATAGAATCAATCCTCAGTGGTTGCTTCACAAGGTTGTGGGCCTGCAATAGCGGTTGGAGGGGCACGGCTGCCACACCCGACAACTTTTTGGAGGGGCAAAGAAAGCGCGAAGCAACCTGGAAATGACCCTAGAAATTAATCGTCCTTCAGACCGCTCGACTTTGTTCCTTATATATACCACTCGCTGTGTCTCTGTCTCTGGCGCATCGCGAATCCAAAAATCGTTGCGAATTGTTCCTCTTCATCAGTCAGCTCAGCTTTGTCTACCACCCAAGTCACAATGTCTACAACTACCACTACCACCACTACCCAGCCTATCACGGCTGAATCTATGCTCCGTCTCTTCCCGGACATCGACACCAGCTCAGAGCCTCTCTCTGGCCATGATGAGGAGCAGATCCGTCTTATGGATGAAGTATGCATTGTTCTCGATGAGAATGACAAGCCAATTGGCACAGCCAGCAAGAAAATCTGTAAGTCCAACTACACCACCACAGACAGTAACCCCTTACTGACTTGGACAACTAGGCCATCTCATGACCAACATCGATAAGGGTCTCCTCCACCGTGCCTTTTCCGTATTCCTCTTCAACGATAAGAACGAGCTCCTCCTTCAGCAGCGTGCCTCCGAGAAGATCACTTTCCCCGACATGTGGACCAACACTTGCTGCTCACACCCTCTCAACATCCCTACCGAGACTGGTGCCTCTCTGGAGGATTCTATCGCCGGTGTCAAGCGAGCTGCCCAGCGAAAGCTTGAGCATGAACTTGGCATCAAGAAGGAGCAGGTCCCCTTCGAGGACTTCCACTTCCTGACCAGAATTCACTACAAGGCCCCCAGCGACGGCAAGTGGGGTGAGCACGAGAGTATGTAAGAACCAAGCTTTAATGCTACAGTCTCTAACAGTTCGCGCAGTTGACTACATCCTCTTTATCAAGGCCAACGTCGATCTTGACATCAACAAGAATGAGGTCAGAGACACACAATATGTCACCCCCGAGAAGCTCAAGCAACAATTCGAGGACCCCAGCCTGATTTTCACACCATGGTTCAAGCTCATCTGCAACTCTATGCTTTTCGAGTGGTGGCAGAGCCTTGACTCCGGCTTGAACAAGTACATGAACGAGCAGGAGATTCGACGCATGTAATGATATATGGACCACGAATTAGAAAGAAAGCATCGAAAACCGACAGGAAAGCCGGCACGTTTGCGCTAGCTCAAGACTCGACATACAGTGCCTTGTTTTCGCAATCAATCAGCATAGATATCCGCTCTTACATCTTCCCGCGTTGAAATCTACCGTCAGGAATAGAGCCACTTATAATTTGACGTTATTCACTATTTGACTTCATCTATCACGACCGAGGATTATATGACCCAACGTCACCAATCAGAGTCTCAAACTTATTCAGCAACGCCAGGCCGCAAGGCATGTTTATCTTGGACTGAGGTTTCATGTGCAAATGAATGACTCAAGATCATCATGTCTTAGTTCTCCGCATATTCCGGAATGACATGGTGAGTCTTATCAAGTGACACAGTACCTACTGTTAGACAGATCATTAAGCTCAGGCGCCGTCGCAAGCCGTCGCCATCCACCAACAAACAACATGCATGATATTTGACAACACCCACTACGACCCTTTCAGCATGTGGTGCCGCAACTACAATCCTTCCAGGATGCACTATCCAGCTAACTAAAGCGACCAATGATGATCTTTCTTAGCCCCTTGAATCAAGGGTTTCGATCTCCTCCACTCTCATCTGCCGGTCGTCTGAGCCTTGACCCGACTATCGCTGCACCTGACATCGAAGCCTGCACCGAACCCCACGACTTGAGGCAAACCTCCTGTGCTTCTGTGTGTTCTCGCTCATCTATCGAATTGAGTGCCGATGTTGTTGTCTTCAGCTGCATAATTGATTGGAGCATCTGGACTTGCAATCTGCTTTGTCCCATGCAGTGACAGCGGCAACCCCCACCATGTCGCAGCTGATCATGTGGTCCAAGATCGCTCCGTCAGCAAACACTGTGCTCTCCTATCTTTCCTTGATTCCAGACTCGGTTTCATTGTTTAACAACGGATTCTGGAGCTAGTCAGTACTGTACTGTACCCCACGATGATAGCTGCCACACAAATCGAGCCAATGGTATATTGGGTTATCGCTTAGAGGCGCTTCATGTCTAAGCTGCCCATCTCGAGGCCCACACGGCGTCTATCCAACACTCGCCCTACTTAATCCCCGACCATTTCTTATCTTTCAATCCTTCTTTGTTCCTCACCTATCATCTACTCAGTCGCTCATCTCTATCCCACAAAGCACTTCCTTTGCTCAAATCTTCTCCTACCTTGACCAGACAACAGCCGCTGGCCACTAACAGGACCCTCAGTCAGGATATCTTGCTAAGCCCTCTCTTAGAGGAGGCTGCTTTGAAGAATAGCCAACTTGGCGTCTTGCTATTACTGTTACCACGTGCTGCTTGCTGCACTCAACTTCTTTGCATTGTTGACGGTTGTTGACCACTCTTGAATCCTCTGAACATTCCCATTTGACATATCTTCTATCCATTCTCGTGAGCCATTCTGAACACTTAGACGCTCCGTCGCCGAATCTCGCTCGATACAAACTACCTTTCATTAAGCCGTGATCGCGAGCCTGGCCCGCTCAAGTACCACCTTGATGTCGGTTGAAGTTCGCACAAGCCTTAATTGTCTGCGCCATCCCTCGAGGTTTACGTCCGTTTCCAGAACTCAACTGTCAAGAGTTCATACGGGCGATAATTGTCAAGACATACGATGTGAGTCTGGATACTTGAGCCACGAACTTATCATGCTTAATACGCAATGGCGCCCCTTTCATTGCCAGAAAGGGGCCCTTAGGTACAGCGAATAAATCCAACACCGGTTAAACTGCCACCATGGAGACCAATAAGAGTAGTAGAAGCGGTACCAATGGTTCTGAAGCGCTGGCCAAGTGGCGACGACGCTCTCTTATCCCATCTACATGGGAAACCTCTGTTCGGTTCGTTAATGTGAACGAGTCTGCGGCAGCTGGTAGTGCGCTGGCCCAGGCATTTGCAACTGATGCCATGAGTCAGTATGTGCTCGATGGCGATGATATGGCCGACTATTCGGATGAACAGAAGTGGAAGCTCCATGTTGACTATATGACCTATATGGTTGCAGCTCACTGCTACAAAGGAATGGTGACGGCCATTGGGTCGGACTATGATGCTCTAGCTCTCTGGTATGTGATTCAACAGCGCTTTCTGCACGCCTGTGCTAACAATCCTACAGGCTTGCTCCAGGCCAACAGATGGATGACTGGTGGACTAGTATTCGCAGTGGTATGTGGAAGCTATACTACCAGTTGTCAGCTGAAGGACGGAGACGATATTACAATGAAATGCTACCTGTTCTGGACCAGACCAAGGAAGAAGTCATGGGCGACCGGAATCAGGATTGCTATTATCTTGTCTATATCGGGACCAAGCCCAATGCCCAAGGCCGAGGTTATGGCGGAAAGTTGATTCGTGACATGGTTGCCAAGGTAGGATACTTGATTTTCTTCTTCATAACGAAACATCAGGAGAGAACTAACGAGACCTAGGCCGATGCTGAACATCGTCCCATGTACCTGGAATCCAGCACAGAACGAAACAACGGCTTCTATGCGAAGTTCGGCTTCGAGGTCAAGCGTGACGTCGTCTTTGAAGGTGGCCCTGAGCCCATCACAATGTGGATTATGGTTCGTGAGCCCCAGATGCCACGCCCTGTTTGCAGCTCTATCGTCGTTTCTGCCGTCACCAGCACAGTAAAGTTCTAGGGAGACGAGCCTCTGGTCTCTCCAATTGTCGACACAGGATCAGAGGCTGAAATCCAAGAGATTGAGAATATCAAGGACATTGAGTATATTCCCCATGGACAACCAGATTGGAAATGTGTTGTGATGTGAGTCTTGATCGCTTGAGTGTTTCTGATGTTCGAAATCAGTCTGTTCACTCTTAATTATCATTCTTTTGGACAACTGGCATGTTTTGATGATACGAAGCAGTATGGATTTTTGGTATTTTTACGTTGCCTACATCTGGCGACAGACATTCTTTACCGCCGCAATCGCTGTCTATTTGTTTGCTTTTGCAGCATGCCGACTAGCTCGAGTCATTCATTAAGGAGAAATAACTCAAATAAAATTGTCATTCCTTCATAAACTGGACCCTCTTGTAACCATGAACACCATGCACCTAGCTTTTGTAGCCTGTATTCCACATATTTTGCCGTTCTCCTCGGAGCCACCCCTCCTAGATCTAGTCTTTTCTCAATACTCAAGAATTGCCCAAGTCTCGTCATCGACTGTTGTGTAGATAAGGCCCTGGCCAAGCAATTCGTCGGCCGCGGTGAGAGCATCCCGCACTGACATGCCGGTAGAATTGGTAATGACGTTGAGGTGAACACCCTCGTTGCCGCCAGGTGTGTCATTCATGAAAGTGAACATCTTCTTCGCTAGCACACTGCAGCCAGCGAGCTTGGTAGGCGCCTGGCCAGCATTGCCACCGCCGTTGTCGTTATAACCGCCACCGTCCACGAACATGCTATCTCCGTCTCCATTGGTGCCACCCTGACCACCAAGGGGCCCCTTGGTGAAATAGAGGTGAACATATGTGGCCTCAAGCATGTGGTAGTTGACCTCGTTGAAATCCGCTACAGGTCTGATGACGTGAGCGCCGACGTGACGCTTGTTGTTGAACGACTTGAGGCGACCCCAAATACGAACGTGAGACTCTAGCTCAAAACCAGGATCAGCGTCGTCTTGCTTGTCGACATCGATCCACTTCTTGACTTCGATCTGTCCGGTGCCGTCGTCAATCTTGAGCGTGATATTTGTAGGTTGGGGCTGGATGTTGCGGATCTGTCCGACAAATGTGATTTGTGTCACGGGGGAACCGTCGATCTTGAAATCGGCGCCGGCGTAGGCTTCTTCGGCGTCGAGGATCTGCTTGATGGTGACGGGACGCAAGGATTCATCCTGGTATGACTAGTGGCCGTGAGAAGGAGTGGTGATAGAGATTTGCAGATAGATGTACCTTGCCGCCGCCGCCTTGGCTGCCCTGCTGTGAACCGCCGGCAAAGAAACCGCCCGAGTCATCAGCGCCTTGGGCCCCGTAACTTGTTTTTGTGAATCCAGAGTAAGCGGCTACAGAGAAATGAGTTAGCAGTGCTGATCGAAGAAGGGAGCGGGCGTGTTGACGGCCAACGTACACATGATTTTGGTTGTGTAGCGTTGAGTTGGGCTAGGCAGAGCTCAGATAACGACGTGAAGAACAAGAGACGCGTTAAAACGCGACTCAGTTTAATGGGTTACCTGTGCCCCGCCTTCACGATGTGGGGCATCGAGTTGCTGCCTTAGTCATCACTGCTTTGTGTCTGAGGCACGTGCTAGAGGAGCTCAGACTAGGTACCTATGTAGGTACTAAGGTAGATGATATTGAACAACTGAAGTTGGGCATAACTCAATGCAAAGATCACGAGAAAAGATCTCCTGAAAAATGGATGTCTTCTTATAGTTACAACGTACAACTGGTTTGTGGCAGTCTAGGATATCATTGGTGTTCTCCCAATATAAGTGATCATGCATTGACACCTTCAAAGAAGCATCTTGAGTCATTACAGGGTCTAGACACAAGATAATGATATCAATGGAAAGCGACGGCATCGCTTAGAAGCTCCTACAGTTTCCGAAGCTTCTGCGCAAATCTTTTATTTGTTGGCATCACATCATTTGATATATAAGAGTGATCACCGACTAACCTCTAGTCTAGGTACCTCGGCAGCCAAGGTGGAGCCACCGCCAACGGACCCCGGCTTCGGCGTTCGCCCCGTGTTTCTCCAGGTTTCCTTCCTCTAAGGTACGTGCCGCAATCACACCCTGTTGTCGGCCATCGGCCATTGCATCCGTACTTACATCTGACATCAACAAACTTTCTGTCTCCTCTTGTGCTTCTTCTATTAAACGAACCCGTAATTTTTTTTTATCTGGTTCATCGCAGTTTGCATAGCGTTTGCATCATCTTATTCTTGACTTAACCTGTGTACTCTCTAGCAACCCTGTGGCATCATGGCAAAGCCACAGACCGCGAATCTTCCCCTGATACCGCTCGCACGAGGCACCATCCTCCTCCCCGGCCTCGTCCAACGAATCCCAGTATCTTCGAACCGTCCCGACGTTCCTGCTCTGCTCGCCCACGTTTACGAACAAGCCGCTGCAAAGGGCCCTGATACGCGCATCGACAGCATCCCTATCGCCTGCGTTCCAATTTCATCTCCTCTCATCAGCGGCAATGGCCAGCGACTCATTGGCGATGCTGAAGAGATAGATCCCACCGAGATCGAGAATGTTCTTCCCGGCTCTGCCAAAAAGACCGACTTATTCACATTTGGTGTTGCCGCCAAAATAATTGGCATTGATGGAAGAGGAACAGGCGAATTTGCCTTGCGCGTCGAAGGCAGCACTCGTGTTCGAATTGACTCCTTCACACGGGAGCGTCCCTATTTTGAAGCCAAGGTGACATATTTCCACGAAGACTGTAAGCTATCTCGTGTACGCATTTATCTACCGACTGTAATTGACTGTTATCCTTAGACAATGCCACCGATAAACAAACCCAGGATCTGTTCGCACTCTTAAAAACCCGATCCCGAGAACTCGTCACGATTCTGAGAATTTCCTCCCTCCTCCCTCGAACCCGAGATGGCCCGGTTCTTTCACCTGTGCTCACAAGACGGCTTGAGATGCTTATTATGAGGAAGGAATTGAATGAGGCTGGCCTTCTCGCTGATTTCATGGCCAACCTGGTTGAGAGTACACATGAGGAAAAGCTCGAAGTCCTTGCAGCTCTAGATGTCAAGGTGCGCCTTACAAAGGTCATTGAGTTACTGGAGCGCCAGGTTGGTGGCATCAAGAACAATTTCAAGATCACTACCTTCACCACTATGCCCGTCCAGATCTTAGACCGATTGAACGAGAACCAAAAACGAAATCCAGGCTCGCTGCCACAACTCCCCGGCATGACATTCGTCCCCCCCAACGGACAAATGCCAGGCGGCCCTGACCAAAACGATGACCAGGAGGCCAATGAGCTTGATGAGCTGAAGCGAAAACTTTCGAATGCCAAACTTCCAGCCGATGCCGCCAAAACCGTGGATAGGGAGATGAGACGCCTTCAGAAGATGCAGCCCATGAATCAAGAATACCAAGTTACGCGGAATTGGCTTGAAACTTTGGCTGAAATTCCATGGACAGCCGCTACCGATGACCGCCTGGGCCCCGATACGCTACACCGCGCGAGGAGGCAGCTCGATGATGATCATTACGGTTTGGATAACGTCAAGAAGAGACTCATCGAGTATCTGGCCGTCCTGAGGCTTAAACAATCTATCAATGACGAGGTGGAAGAAAAGATTAAGAAAGCAGAGGAGGAGATGGGCCAGGCCGCTGCATCCAATGAGAAAGAGAAGGAAACAGCTGAGGAAGCCTCAGAAGTTGGGGGTGGCACAAAGCCTGAGCTGGCAAAGCTTGATATCCTCAAATCTCAGCGTATGGTTGACAAGTCTCCCATCATGCTCCTAGCTGGCCCTCCTGGTGTTGGCAAGACTAGTCTCGCGCGATCGGTAGCTACAGCTCTTGGGCGCAAGTTCCATCGTATCTCGCTTGGTGGTGTGAGGGATGAAGCCGAGATTCGAGGTCATCGAAGAACCTACGTCGCTGCGATGCCGGGCCTTATCGTTCAGGGACTGAGGAAGGTCGGCGTTGCTAACCCTGTTTTCTTGCTTGATGAGATTGACAAGATTGGACAAGCAAGCATTCACGGCGATCCTTCGGCCGCCATGCTCGAAGTCTTGGACCCTGAGCAAAATCACAACTTCCAGGATCACTACGTTGGCATGCCAATTGATCTGTCCAAGATTCTTTTCATTGCTACGGCCAATAGTCTAGACACTATCCCCGCTCCTTTACTGGATAGAATGGAGACCATCTACATCCCCGGCTACACAACACTTGAGAAGCGACATATCGCGATGCAGCACCTGGTTCCCAAACAGATCAGAGTCAACGGACTGGCCGAGACCCAGGTTGCCTTTAATCAGGAAGTCGTTTCCAAAATCATCGAGTCCTACACTCGCGAATCTGGAGTTCGTAACCTGGAGCGTGAAATCGGTTCTGTTTGTCGTGCCAAAGCTGTCGAGTATGCCGAGGCTAAGGACGGGGGTCACATAGACGATTACCGGTCTGACTTGAGTGTAGAGGATATTGAGAACATTCTGGGTATTGAGAAGTTCGAAGAAGAGATTGCTGAGAAGACAAGCCGTCCAGGTATTGTGACAGGATTGGTGGCTTACAGTTCTGGTGGCAATGGCAGCATCCTCTTCATCGAGGTTGCTGATATGCCGGGCAACGGACGGGTTCAACTCACAGGCAAACTCGGTGATGTGCTCAAAGAGAGTGTCGAGGTCGCCTTAACCTGGGTCAAAGCACATGCTTTCGAGTTGGGTCTTACACCAGAGCCCACCACTGATATCATGAAGGAGCGTAGCATCCACGTGCACTGCCCATCAGGTGCTATTCCCAAGGATGGCCCTAGTAGTGGCATTGGCCAGGCTATTGCACTCATCTCCTTGTTCTCGGGGAAGCCGGTGCCACCAACTATGGCGATGACGGTATGTTATCAGACAAGTTATTGAATCGTGATGACTCGAAATACTAACAATCACTTGTGAAACAGGGCGAGATTTCTCTCCGGGGCAGAGTTACAGCCGTCGGAGGTATCAAGGAGAAACTCATCGGCGCCCTCCGAGCTGGCGTGAAGACTGTACTACTCCCAGCCCAGAACCGCAAGGATGTCAAAGATCTTCCGCAGGAGGTCAAGGATGGACTTGAGATCCTTCACGTCAGGTAAGCCATCCCTTACTCGACCTGACCCCCCGTAGCACGCTCAACCCTGCCTCCTATTATATCCCGACGTCAGGAGTTCTGTTTCACTGACACATGTCTTGAATAGCCATATCTGGGAAGCGATCCGTCTCGTCTGGCCAGACTCGCATTGGGCAGAAGACAGCAACTACCGAGGCATTGAGAGCCGACTGTGATGCGCTCAACAAGATGCTTGTTGGCTGACCCCTCACTTCACTTGTGAATAATGTCTCGTCGATGTGCATCGACCGGCTCTGCATCTCTGAAACGTCTCGTGGCGACTTACCCAACCGCATCACAAGTGCCTGCCCTTCTCAGCAAAGGTGATCTACTCAGACTCACCGAGATGGCCCAAATCAGCCCTCTTTGCGACGCATGTATCCGGTTCACCAAACGGCTACTCGTCTCACAAAACCCCTTATCCCGTGATCCCACGTTGTCCTTCCCTTCCCGTTGACTCGAGCCATTGTCCCCTTGCGCATGCACATACTTGTTCTTATTCGAGACAGTCGAGAGGGCTTAACTGTGGCGTCTCTGCGGTTGTGTATCTTGCTCGGAGTGCTTATGTATTATGCGCCGTCTCTTCTTGTTAAAGCCTGTGCTAGACTGGCACGGCAAAGGTAACGCCGCAGCGAACCAAGCGAGTACGTGAAGGTTGTCGTGCTACACCAAAGCTGAATCAGTCAGGGGGCGTAGAAGACGGCACCCGATTTGAGATATGTCTCATAACGCTTCTGTTACTTTGTTCCGAAAATCGTCGAGGACGACACTTGCATATGAGACATCAGCACACCATCGGCAGGCAATTCCCGAGCTAGATCAATACCAACGAACAAGACTTGGCGATTTATGATCGGCGAAAGGAGTTTTGATATCGGAGTTTGTTATCTTAACTTATTTCCTCATCCGGCATATTTCAACTCAGATTCTAATGCCACACATAGTACAGTAGATCCAGTTATCTCTAGTATCTAAACTTTATCGACTTGTCCCTCTCTCTGCCTTGTTTCAGATATCTTGGCATCTGTGGCGTTTGCTGGGTTACTACAGGTCGAACCCGCACTTTTGCACCGAACCAAGACAAAACAGAGGCTACAACTCAGGTGAATAACTGCAGTATCATGGCTAATCAGGGTTCCATGAAAGTTCTATTCCAAGAAACTTTGGGCCAAATTGTGAGATGGTCCCAGGCAAAACCAGATCGTACAGTAACTTCAAGCTCGACTCTCGATGTAAGGCGATTCGCCTAATTCAGATGTATGCAGCCATCTCTCCTTGGCCCGTTCATAGCCCATCTTGGCGACTGTGGTGCCTAGCTGCCCAAGCCCGCGGTGACTGAAGGGAGATTGAGACATTCAGAGAAGCCAGCCCTCGCGCCACATTCTCGAACTGATGGCAAGCTGAAGGGAGTCTAGGGAGTCCAATCCAGGGCCACGAGATCGACAGCCAAGTTTCGCACTAAAAGTTGGCTGAATCTGGCGCCTCGTTGTAAGCCCTGTTCCATCGTTGGTCAGGAAGCGGATCTTAATAAAGGATAGTGACGGTTGAGGCTATCCACATCATGTGCTCCGTACCTATCAGCCCGATGCCGTAAGAACTTTTTAATTCTTGAGCTTAAGGACAATACTTCTTAGTACAGTACTACTCTCGATCTACAGATGAATGTCGTGTCATGGCGTCGGAGTCCGCGAGCACCGGTGTCCTATATTGCTTTTTCCATGTTTTTAGAACATTCGATAGTGGCATAAAGGACCCTCAGCTGCGTGGCGCTGTGGATTATTCCACCAGACAGTATTGTTGCCCACGCCTCACGAGTTGCTCATGAAAGACAGAACCAGGTCATAAGTTATAATGTATCTGAAACGCAGACTCAGTGCAAGATAGGTACGTGTGCTTTCAGCTACCAGGGTTGCATCTCTTTAGGTCCTCAATGTCTTTGATAAGTAACGACTACGGTGGCTTGTGCAGAAAAGCAGTAGCAATACGGATAGGTAGATGGTTGTTTACATCTCGAGGCCCCTACCCTCAAGTTGATTATGACCTACCGGGTATCGGTGATATTCCTTGAGATAACAAGCCACTTTGACGCATCTGAACGCGGTGGTGGGCCAGTCCAAGAAACCAAATTCGCGTCGCCAGCTTTACGAGTCCTTAGATCAACCTTAGTGCTCAATGATGGAAACAGCACTACAAGTGTTGTACGAACTGCTCCACTTCGATAGTCCTAGCAACGGCTGGCTAGAAATCACTGCTTCCCTGTTGTCTTAACTATCGCCTGTCACAGTAGATCGCCATTGCCTATGACCAGATGAGAAGCCAAGGATGCAGCCACCCGCGGCGGATGGGTTGGCACAACGTAGAAGCACACGGCCGCGTCCCAGGCCTCCGGGCTCGTGGCCATCGATACCCCGTGTGGTACAGGACATGTCTCGGGAACCGTCCAGCTGTTGTTCAACATGCGTTGCTGGAGATCAATGGCAAGTGGCTTAGGGTGTTGCAAGCCGTTGTTCAAGTAAGATCTACAACTGCTAGTTCGGCACTATGTGTAGCCGCGTTGCTTGAGCGTCGCTAGGCATTCATCTGTGGAAGGACATCTCTTGCGAAATTGCAAATGTGCATCAAATCAGCATCGAATTTCCCCTCGAAAACAGGTGCCGTTCCTTCGTCGGCTAGGAAAGTACCCGTCCGTCTAGTCAGTTCGATCGGGGTGACGATGGTAGGTAGGCAGAATTTGGTCTCGTGAGATGCCCAAGCCAAGTCAAAGATCCTGTCGACCCCAAAAGTGAGCGGATCACCTTGAATCCTGCGATGCCTTGTTGATGATGTCTTACCCTTGCTCTATTGGATAACATTATCCAGGCTGTGACATGCCCTCCTCATGGGTCACACTCTCCACCGGTAAGCTATCGATCTTATGGCGTGTTGATGCTTATACCGTAGTCTTCCTCGTCAAGTTTCAACTAATAACAATGGCTGGCATATGGCTGAGTAATGTCTGTGCGAGGTGACGTACGGTATTGAAGATAGGGTCGGTCTAGACCGAATCTGAAGCTGGATCCCAGAGCCCGTAGATCACAGGATCGTCATATCATATCATGTTGTTCAAGGAGCCCAGTCGCGGAAATTTACTAGCGCTGTTTCTATCTGGGCATGGACACCACGGCACCAGCCGCAGCGGTCAAGGCTGGCAACGGGCCGAACATTTTGCGCAAGTAAGCACCTGTATTGCAAATCTTGTTGAAACTGATAGGCATCTTGAATGGAGGGAAATAGAAGCTGACAGGGCACATGTTGAGCCTACTACCTAGTCAAGCTATCCATATCCCTGGTCGTCTCTCAAGGAGTCTAGATCCTGGGAGGTGGGGTTTGATGAGATGAAAATGACACCCTAGATGATCGTACAGTAGCTGGCGGCTGGCCTGCAGGAAATTCCTTCTCACCGTTTACTCGGCTCTGCCCAAAAGGTCAAAGGGCCGGACCAGGGAGGAAAGCCCCGCCTCCAAGCTGCCGGGCACATAATCGAATCTGGACTGAGGGTTTCATACGTACGTGAGATGAAAGACACGGGCAGACGAGGTCCCTGAAATGGAATGGCCCTCGACACTGATGGTGTTGCAGCTGTTGCAGTCATTAGCTACGATTTTGCTGGGATGGACGAACCAATAAGAGCGGATGTGCCAGAAAAGCCACAGGAGCTCTTCTTGAGCTGCAGTGTCTTGGATCTTTGGGCAGAACGCAAAACAGACTGTGGTCGCGACCCTTGGACTCGTACGATGGACGACATCATGCCTGCACTGACTGGCTACCGCCGCAATGGCGCTGCCGCGAGCTGCATGAAAAGTTACTTTTTGTGCCATATCGAGGGCGTCGGAGATAGACTTTAATGATCGGTGGTTTAGGGCATCCCATAGCCACTCTGAGAGGGGAGGGAGTTCGATGGTAGGGGACAATTACTGGTACTACAATCACTCGAGGCCTGCTCCCGAGCGTGGGCAGGTGGGCAGGTGGACAGGTGGGCACTGACTACTCGTATACTGTGACAAGATGAGGGCCGCTGACGATGAGGTTGGTTTGCATGCATGTCCATGTGGAGAGACGGACGGGGGTCCACTGCCATGTGTCCGTCCCCTACCCGAAGTGTCCACGAGCTTCCTTCCCAAGAAGCGTATATCGTAGCAGGGGCTGACCCTGCTTTATCCTGACAGATACCCTAAAGCTGGAGGCGTCAGACCAACAAGAGGACTGTGCCATCGCTGTCAAATTTCCATGTTCCTTTGGCTGAACGCCACACCGAAATAATTTGAACTGGTTGGTTGACTGGGTGCGGCGTCGGGGAAATCGGGAAATTCTCAGCGTTGCATCGATGTTGAGGTATTCAAAGCCGATAGGAGCGGCATTAGCTGTCTGAAGGCAATGGCTGGCGTCCGGCCTTGTGCTAAAAAGAACTTGGGACGTGATTTTCTGAACTGGTAAACGACCTTTAGTACGAACAGCCGGTAGGAATGATGATGCTGCCCGATACATGATCTGCAGTGCCATCATGGCAAGCAAGGACCAGGCCGTGGTGGTGCTTCTTATCCATTGCTAATTTCCGCATGTTACTGAACCTGCCAGGCCCAGTCGAAGAGAAAAGTCGACAGGAGCTTGGCTTAGGGTTCCCTGCTGCTGCCGTGTGGTGCGAGGTGCATGCCCGTTTATTTTTCCCCGCTTGATCAGGCGGGTGGATTGATTATCTGCAAGGTCGTAAAGCCGTTTTCTTTTGGCACTGCCGATCCGATCAGGCGCTAGCTAACTGCCCATACGGTTGGTTTTTGTGTCTTCAGGTACCGTGTCACTCTGGGTAGGTATCCAAGTTAGCTCAAGACGTTGGAGCTACATAGGTGATATCATCAGAGTTGAATGGCTTTTCTGTTGGAGGAGACAAAGCATTCCGTGTTGGCACATTGAATAGGTTCTGGGCAAGGTCTAGACTTGCACCTGCCTCGTATTGATATTGCACTGGCCCTTCTCGGCCGAGCTACCACTGCTCTGAAATGGTAGGTAGGAACCACGAGCACTTGGCAATGCATAGGTACCTAGGTACCTCCCTCCCTCCCTTCCTTCGACCTTGGGTGACTACCTACCTGTACTAAGATACTCCATCAATGGATACTAGCTCCTGAAAGAAGTGCTGAGCTATAGCGGGTCAACATTGTGATAATTTCTAGCTTGAGTTTCAGCTGCATATCCTGTGACTCTTGAACCTTGTTCCTAATACGCTGTCTATTATTACCAGTCAGCGCTGGTAACTTCGTAATCTGCGCGATCTCTCTGATGGATCTATGTAATTACTAACTACAGATTAGGTACCTAGTCGCTTGTAGATCAATGTATTTTGCGTGCCTCACGCCTATCTGTGTCTCCCTATTTGTCCGCATAACATGATCGTTCTGACGGGATCGTCAGATCTCATGCTGTGTACCCAGCAAGCTCTCACACGCATCTCGCATCCGACGCCTCTTTCGATGCGCAGGCTGTCGCACCGAGATTCGAGTCGAACTTGTCTCTATGTAGCAAATGTAGTGCAGGGTTGTATCGCGGGTTGCATACTGTATGAATACGATCCCTGTAAAAAGATAAGTCATAATAAGTCATCATCCAATAACGGTGTAACCGTCCTGCCGTCTGTCCCTGGCGGTCTTGCTAAAAATGCCCTCATCTCTCCTTGTTGCAATCGTTTGGTAGTTGGTCACCTCCGACTCGTTGGGAAACCCCAAAGACATGGCTTGACAAGGTCAGTGCCCATGCTCCATGGCAGCTGAACCGTCTTTCTTAGGACGCTCCAGACCTTTATATTTCGCCACGATAGGAGCATTTTCGAGCAGGTGTCTTACACAGGTGTGCCACATTTCTCTACCGTGTCCGACAACACCCGCGTCATGAAACTCCTAAGGTCGGTGAACAGCAACAGAGCTTGCATTACATTGCATAGCATTGCATTGCATTGCGGCCAATTAGACGGTTTACCAGTGAATGCGAAATCTCCTTCATCCTGTCCCAATCATCACATTATGACTTGCTTCTCTTGTCTGAGACTCGCACGGGAAGCATCGCTAGTCAGATGTGATAACCTTTGCATTGGTAGGGGGCGTTGCGACTTGAAGGGATGAACCGCCATGCCATGTTCTGTACCGAGAACGTGGATTCGAGGCAAACGCTTCCCTTTTTCCGCTGCGCGTTCCCCTTTCATATCCAATCAACGCTCTTAGACAAACAGCCAAACCGAGTCAGAGGAAATGGCACCGCTGCATGCCAACGTCACAGCCAGCACAATTGCCCGATAACCCGACAACCGCTTTGCTAGCTCAGTAATGTCTGACGCCGATATCCACAGCGAACCATCCAGCCGGTAGTGTCACTTTCCTATACGAATAACCTTTCCGGAGATTTCTTTCAGGAACAGAGCCAAAGCTTCGAGCCAGCCCGGCTTGGCTAATGTGCCACGTACGTATTGCGCCGGGTAATAAAACAAAGTAACAGCAAGCTACGAGAGCTCCAGAGCTCCAGAGATGAGCCTTGGCTGTATGTATCGACCAACCATCGCGCATTTTCAAAGCTGCCAGAGGTGAGACAGATGAGAAACCAGCACCGATAAACCCACACTTTCCGTCGCTTTGCAATGCAGACTCATGGTGAGTGCCTGACTCGTCCCGACAAGCCTCCAGAACATGGCTCATCAGCCTCCCATGTCTCAATACCACCAGGGCTGGACTCGAACATACCGATGGACCCATCGATTCTACGCTTAGTTAGATGAGCTTCTGCCACTTGGGAACACACCATCGTCGGGTCCGACGTGGGGTTTTAGAACCTTAGCAGGGGCTTGTCAGTAGTCATTCTGTCGAAACGACTGTGGAAAAGAGAGAGAGAAACAGAAGAAACAAGCTTGCCTTGACTCGAAGGTCTTCGTCATCTCTATTTGAGGTCCCGCAGGATTTGACGGGTTCGATAGGTCGTGGCTTGAACCTTGTCCGCCAACCAACCCCGACCATTGCGCAACGGACGAACGGTTCTGGGTCAAGAACAGACACACACACCTGCAGTCCTGCATCGTGAAGCCATATCCCAGGGTTTGGTTCGTGGCTTAATAGTAGAAGTTGCTGTCAGGGGGTGCCCGGAGCAACATATTCATCTGGGTTTTTACTACAACGACTGGGTGGATGGTGTCCTACCTTCACTTCAGCAAACTAACTAATACTGTATGTTCTGGGCCACATGGCACTTCTTCAGTGAGCTGTTTGAATGGGCAACCAGTCATGGAGGCCATACACTTTATTTAACCGTAATAATCCAGTCCGGGATTGGCTTTCTGCAGCATGCAGCAAAAATGGCAAGAGGAGAGAAAAAAGGATTTGGGCAAGGTTTCTATCCCTGACCCCCAGTGGGCGATTTCAGACCTGTAAGATAGATCACGCGAGTTCTCGAGAGAGCTGTCAAAATCTTCTTGGTTGCAGTTTGAGCAGTCGCTCCGATCACGTTTTCAGCTTTCTTTTGATTCGTGTAGTATTGAACAATAGAACACCGAATATATGTCATCTACTACCAAGAACAGTAACGTCTCAGAATGTTCGTGTGTAAATGGTATCGAACGAGTAGTTGAGGGACCAAGATTTTGAGACTTGTCGATGTCCGACTATTCAAGCTCTCATCATTTTTGGTTAGCCATGGCATCTCGTGCCCGAAGACAAGGTTGCCATGGCCGAGAAACTAGGGCAACCAACAGGGGGCGGCGAGTGAGCCAGGGTTTGACTCGGGAGATTTAGCAATTGAGCCAACTTTGGTCTGGCCTAACGGTCACAGCCTAGCTAGACCCAAGACAGTCTCGCCTCCTGCAACCAAGGCAAGGTGACCCGTCACCAAGTATAAATGTCCTTGAAGCTTTTGAATCTCTCCGACATACGTAGTCAGATTGATGATACCTAGTGTCCTGGTCACAGGTCTATGACAAGGGATATAACCCCAATCAAAATGATTGGAAGGGCTGTGCCCGTGTGTGTATGTTGGTTCAAAAATTGTGATACTCAAAAGCGGGATCTCGTCGTAAGTAAGAACACTGTGTGGAATTTTCCTTTTCACAGATGTATCAATCGAGCTGGATATGCGCGGTTCAGGAGCAGTCTGGCGTGCAACATCCAAGTTAAAAATATGGCCATTGACGATCAATTCCAATGCATTTTCCCCAGGATAAGTTTGAGTTGTTTGTGGTGAAACTGTTAAAGCGGTTTTCTTTCTTTCTACTTCTTATCGAGCGACTCGAACTTACATGTATATGTGGTCATGCTGGGACTATCTGGGGTCATAGTGGAGGGGCGGCCGCTCGGAGGAGTGCCGATGAGGGAGCGCAAACCTGACGTCGAAAATTAGTGATGGCAGCGGCGCAGAGCCCCTGGGAGACGGAGATTTAACCAGGGTTGCAATCGACAAGATGTGATAGTGTGATACTCATGAGAAGGACAGCTCCTATCGAGTAATGTCATGCGCATGCCCTGTTGGAATGACATGGGTTTTTATCTATGTCGACCGTCACCACCGTAAATCAAGCTCAACGATAAGATCTAGCTCACCAAGACGGACATTTTGTTTGCTTATGCCTGCCCACGATGGCACTGTTGCATTCAGCCATGATGTGGGCTGGTCCTTTGCCTGTCCGTGTGCCCAGGGTCCAGATCTATTTTCTGCGCAATACCTACCTGATAGGCTGATAGAACTCGGAGTGGTTGGTGGGATTGCGCTAGCCGGTACAGTACATAGCCGACCGTTTGCTAATATGTACAGTAGGTAGGTGCAGTAGTAAGTATAGTAGCAACGTCATGAGGACGAACCTGGTCTCTGATGTAGAGACGCCAAGCCGCAGATTTCGAGTCTTGAAGGAGACCCTTACAACAGCTTTGATGTTGAAAAGAGAGCAGACAAATAATTAGTTGGTAAAGGATGTTCCAAGTCTTGGCTGCATCTATCTCCACGCCGTAGCTAATCAAATTGGAGGTTCAGAGCTTTCAAATAGCCGAACACTACGAGTCTACTTAGCTCCTTGCAGTGACAGGTGCAGAGTGGGGGATGAGTCCACCACAACTCAGAGACCGGAGGCATGAAGCTAGAACCAGCCCTCTCGATCATCAAGAAGCCCGTTCCGAATGGGTTGCTCGCTGTTTATGGTGAGTCGTCCTGGAGTGATGGACGCTTGATTAAGATATGAATACTTGGTTGAAACCATGGTTTTCGAGAGTCCAGAGTTTATCCACGAAATCTTCTGTTTGTGTTGGAGAACGACTGCACAGCCCCTAACTCAACACCAACCATCGCCCGTCAGCTACGACCTTATCAACTCGGGGATGTTCCTATTCAGAACTAGGAGCTTCGAGTTCTGGGATCTGCTATACGTCACCAATAATCCCTGGATTATTCTTAGTTGGAGAAGATAGATAGCCCCACACGATGGTGGGAGCCGATGCAGCATATCGTCTTGTGTTCCTCAACATGTTGTGATCCAAATGCTAGACGGGAGTCGAAAACAGAGTATCAAAGAACAAGAGGACAGGGATGACGACGTGGGACAAACGCAACGCCTGGCTGGGGCTAAACCTTGCACCCCGACACCAGATCTCGCGGCATTGCACACCTAGCTTCCTCAGCGTGCTGTAACGTCAATATTGTAGGAGGCCAATGTTGACAAGGTGTATTGGTAGATAGCGAAGAAATATGGTTAGGATGAATATGTGTTGTGGCCTGAAAACTAAGAGGCCAATACCAGGTAAAGTTGGCATTGGGCATTAGAATGCAAAGTTGGGTTAAGCCGACTGGCACCTAGCTACCTAGTAGATAGACCAATGGTTAGTGCCATGGGATGGAGGTAAGCACGACCTCGAAAGCCAGGGCTAGCATACCTGCTCAGCTGTAAAGAACATCCATGTAATTACCTATTGCGTAAGGGCGACGACTAGTCCCGTGAAGTTATGAGAAGGCGCTTTCCTTTGGGTGGGCCCTGGTTGTCGGTAAAAGCTTGCCAAGGAGGCAGGCAAATATTGTACTGTATGCGTAGACAGTAGGTGGTACTGCCTATCTCTGAATCACGTCGAATTCGAAACAGCAAGATCCTATAAGAGAATAGATTTCGAAAACCGCGATGCCTTGAGAAGAAGAGACGTACACCTATCTATTTCATTCATCAATATCACCTGATAAGATGCAAGAACAAAACAAAGCTACCTTATTGACAGACTCCCCTGGAGAATCTAGCCATTTTACAACACATGTTCCTGTCACATACGGATAATGGAAGCCACTGCCTCGTACTCTGGTCGTCCGCGCCGTCGTCGCTGTTGTCACCACGTCTGGCTAGATTCGCGATGCTAGCCTGGGAACCAGGAGCCCCAGGCCCCAGGGCTGGTGTGAGGGCTGATTGATGATGGACGTTGAACGTTGCCAGCCTGAATATGAAAGCTAAACTCGTCTGGGCCAATATCCCTTAGGATCGCCATCACCCCAAACCCCAAAGAACTTCTAAGCTCCTCCTATCACGGTGCTACAATACATAGTGAGCTAATAAAGCGACTACTATGGATGCGGCAGAGGCTCATAACAAGCCTCACCAGATGCTAATAAGCGAGGCACGGAGCGGAAAACTCCCGATCCCCATTAATTACCAACCACATCTCATCTTGATTGTACCCTCACTACCGCTTCTTGCATCACCATCTCTTGGCCCCATTTCCAAGAAGAAGAAGAAGAAGAAGAAGAAGAAGAAGAAGAAGAAGAAGAAGAAAAAGAAAGAAGAAAAAAAGCATAGTTGCAACCTCGACCCTGGCCCCTGAGTTTTGCCTGCACCCAGTAATCAGGACAGCAGGCCCCCTCTGTACCCAAGCATCAGGGTCACAGGGATCATGAATGACTTCGTTAATTCTGAGCAACGGCCAGGCGGCCTAATAGTCAAAACCGATTCCAACAACGTGGCTTTGTCTTCACCTGGACATGGCCCTGGAGACACCTGCACCGCTAACCCCAACGTTGACGCTAACATCCACGCCCCCAAGGGACACAATGCAACTCACCCCCATTTTTACGGCCAACCCGTGAAGCTTGCGATTTTCAGAGCTCTCGGTACCTGGATTCGTCCCTGTCAGCCATGGTCATAGGCAGAGGACAAAAACATCCAAAGTTGGTGAGCCGATCGCAGACGAGGTCCGACCCTGGCCTTCCTGTGCTCATTCGCGTGCGATTGACCTAAGGGGATCCCCCTCCAACTATCAGCCAACTGACACTGCACCGTATTTGCACAACTGATACACGATGCACAGCGCCAACGTTGAATTGGCATTTGACAATGCACAGACAAGACAGATCAGATCTCCTGCTGCCAAAAAAGTCGACAACCACTAAGCTTCGGCCGACGCTTTGATTCTCTTCGGGTCTGAAAGTCCCTACCACGCGTGTTGGACTGGTCATGATCAATTGACTGTAACCCAGCCCACTTTGTATGCCTCTTGGCCAGTGCATCACTTTTTTTTTTTTTTTTTACTCAACTTCATCTAACATCTCGCCTTGATTGATGAATTATTATTGTATGCTTTTGTTGCTTCTGGGCTTCTTGGATCTTCAAGACCCCCAACCTCGACGAGGCGCGTTTTGGGGTCCTTTACCTTCTTGTCCCCATTTAGCACCTCGTATTGCAATGACCAACAACATTTCATATACCCTGGTTTGAGATTTCCAGCTGGTTCACTACCATGATCCCTGGCTATGAACGTCCATACATATGTAAATCATGTGTCCGTCGTCACTTACACCTTGTCTTTTGATATTGTACATTACAGTAGGGTTACCGAGTAGGTTAGGACTAAGTAGCTGCTTGGGTCAGGGTTTTTCTTGTTGCACCCCTCCCCCCTCAGGCGGGCGTTGAGCACCACGACAACCTTCACAACGGACATCCAAGATCCACCATGGCTATCTCCACAAGCCCTGAAGTATACACTCAGGGCCCTAGCCTAGCTTGCTTGGGCTGGACTGGGCTGGACTGGGATGTTCCATTGAGCGAGCCCTTACTACAAGACAAGACAGGACTCCGGTATCGTACCAGGCTAAGTTCATCTGTGTCGACGTCTACTTCAACATCTGTGTCTTTCATCTTAGTCTTGATTTTGGTCTCAGGCGCAGGCCTCTCTGTCTTGGGCTTACATTCTCGACTTCTTCCTTGGCCCTGCTTTATCTTCGCTCAGTTGCAGTGCCAGTTGCAGTTACAGTAGACTACTCGTGACTACTTTCATTGACCTACTAGTTGGTTGTCTTTGCTGCCCTTCTGTCAATCTCATCCTTTCGGGACAGCCGATATCTAACCCAGCCAGTCGGCGCCGGCCCGAGTTGACTACGGCTCTCCCACTCCATTCAGCGTCTTCTTCGACCGCCCTTGTTCGTCTTGATCTTGCCTTACACCCCCGCTATCAAGATCAAAGAGCACCCTCGGCCGACTAACAAGGCCTTTCCCGCAGTACTCAATAAAGAAGCAAGAACTGGAAGATTGTTTCTATTGCTTCTCCTTTCTCAAGCTATCCCATCACCTATATCACTGTTCATATAACGCCCCGGTCAACACCACGTATTCTGTCTTATTGCTCCTGCGCCTAAATTCCCGGTCTTGTGAACTTCAAAGGCAGGCGGAGGATTCTCGTCATGGAAATATACCGGAACCCTTGATTGACTTAGCAGCCACTCTAAAATCCGAACCAGGGCCCTGCTGCCCTGTCGCCAACCCTGATCCATCCCAGCTGCATCTCAGTTGCGCTGCCCACCCAGGGAGAAGGTTTTAGTGCATACATAGTCACACAAAACCCAAGCGTAGGCCACCGAACAGTCTCCGTCCGCAGTCCGATTACTTGTGTTCACGGCCTCCCGGCCAGCTAGGGGCCCGAATATACTTACTCACCCGCCCTGACTCGCCCGGTTCCGCCTCTCAGGTTCCGGTCCTGAATATCTGCGGTTGGCCGCCTCCGTCTCGACCTCCCAACTGCACGGCTTGATGTCGTATCACCAGAACTTCTCCAAGATCCAATCTTTGTAGTATCACGGTGCAGCATCTCGTCTCACGCTTCCTCAACCTAGCACTCGCTTGTCGCCTCTTTGGTCCCTGACTCGCTGCCACTGAGATATTCCTCCATAACCACCAGTCTGTTATCCCGAATGCCCTTGGTTTCTTCTGCTTCTCTGCCACCTCAGCTCCGCAGATCTCAGAAGCGGGGCATCTTCTCGTCCGGATCAACTTCGACAACCTTGCAACTCACAACCCGAAAGACTTTCAAGCTGTTAAGGGGTTGCCAGATTTCCAGCTGAAACCGAACAAAAGAAATTTCCTGGTCTACGTCCACTGTTGGTGCTGGGCAGGTGGTTGTTGACAACAACTGGGCACCAGCCCTGATCATATATCGAGCTTGCAACACAACAACAAACTCAAGGTGACAAAGCAAGACGCAACTTTGTTGTTGCTGGCTAAGGGTTGGAGTTTCTGTTTGTCCAGCCAATTAATTTTGTAGCAACTTTGCCCTCATGGTCATCAAGGGACCCCTCTTCGATACAATCTCCGTCCCGCTCGGCCAACGCCGCGGTATCTCAGACCTGGCGCAAATTTCATCAGACCTGGCCTGGGTATCCGAGAGTGCAGAGCACGACACCTTTGCTCGATATCGGGCATATCCCTCTCCGCCCATGTCAGGATCTCCACCCCTCCCCTCGAAACTCCCCCAAGACGCTGGTGATCGTGGGCAAGCACCAGGGGAATACTCAGCTCCCAATCAACCTGACCGTTATTGGGGTAACTCGAACCAACAATTACCAGCTGACCATCGAGGACCATCCAATATGCAAACCGCCCTACCTAGGTTGTTCCAGCAAGGAGCTCCAGACACGTCGTCATATGCATATCGAAGGACAGACGACGCCATACCTCGACCCGTTTCGTATATCCAATCTGGAGGACCACCCGTGCCCCAACAAGCTAGTTATATACCCCCCGGCATCCCTGGGGCACCTTCACCTTATACATCATCTGTTCATCCTTCAGTTGTCGAGAACCAACCAATGACTTCACCGAAATCGCAGAGGAAAACCAAAGGCCATGTGGCTTCCGCATGTGTTCCTTGTAAACGAGCACACCTTCGGTAAGTGGTCTTTCATGTTTCATCCTGAACTGATATATTGACATGTGACTAGTTGCGATGGTATGTTTATGAAATTTGTTTCTTTATGTCGTGTTATGGCACCCCCCTTCCCTACCTCGCAGACTTTTCGAATATTAGGAACTGGTAACAGGATTATCAGCACTTGACCACTTCCTGGTGTGATCTTAGCGTGCTATACTCTCTGTCCCATGGAATCAAAAAGTCAATGCCGTGTGTTTGTTAACACGATCTCCTTTGTTGACAATAGAATGGGCCTTCGCCCAAGTGGAATGCACTCTTCGTTATGCGGTTCTTGTATCGACATGGGCATGGGGCTAATTGGACAACAGCACAACGTCCGTGTTCGAGATGTATCACGAATGGAAAGGAAGAATCATGCGTCGATGTTCAACATAAGAAACGGGGCAGGCCGCGGCTAAGAGATGATCGTGAAACTCGTTATGACCCATCGAGATTCCCTCATCCACAAGATGCGACGGCAAGGCGACCATTGAGCATATATCCTTCGGGTGTCCCAATAGGACCTGGGTAAGGCGGATAACATATCGTCCTGGCCTCTCTGTCGATGCGCTAACGATACAACATCAGGGAACATATGAATCCGAGATATCCTGAGCGAACACCAAACATAGAAACTTCCACATTCCCACCCCCTCTACCGACCGGGCCTCGAGGAGCAGATCCTGTTGCTTTTTTGAATATGAAGATGGATTTTGCGAAGGCGTCGCCAGCTTTTATGGAGGCCGTAGGTCAAGCAGAACTCCAGGGACAAAACTTGGGAGACGTTGTTGTGCCTGCAGAGAGAGAGAAGGTCGTTTCGATTCGAAGCCAGCTAATCGAGGAGCAAACACGAAAGGAGCCGAACTATTTACCTCCAATCATTTCTCGACTCGACCACATCATCCAGGGTCTGGGGTTTGGCGCGGAGGATATCGGGCGATATCAATTTGACCGCCATGAATACCTGACATTCAGAGCTGCCGACGGACAACCGAGACAATATCCTATTCGACTTGGGCTTGAGAAGGAGGGCTCCATCTACTTCGTAGTCATGGTACTCAGTTTGCCACTTCGACACGCCTATCCTCTACCGTCTTCGCCTGCCAACAGAGAAGCCGCGCATACCTATGGTTCTCAGCCGCCGACTCCACAGTCCGTGTACAGAACACCGGTGCCGCCTGTGGCCCCGTTTGATATGTCGAGGAGCAGATTCAACGAAGTGCCACTGGTATCTCGGCCAGCTGCGGTTCCCCCGACACGGTTGCCTGCCAACATCAATCCCGGGGTTACGGTTGGGGTGGGCTCAACATCGTATGCTGCATCACCAAGCCATACAGAATATGGAGGGCCACCGCCATACAATGTTCCGCGAAGCGAACTCCCCCCTCCCAGCGCATATCGACCTCAAGCAACCTTCCAGCTTCCTCCAATCCGGGCCCAACCTGAGCAGCTTAGACCACGAACGCGTGAGGAAAGACCGAACCGAGTTGACATTGGCGGGCTAATCGACAAGCCTGATGACCCAGAGCGGCCGCGATAACTTTCTGAATATTTGATTCTCGATTTAGCCCTTAGGAGTTGCGATAGAAATTGTTCTCATGGAGCGCCGAGGTAGATATGACTTGTTTGATTTTTGTTGTTTTGATTTTAATGCGGTAGGATTCCGTGTCTACTAGGACAACGCATGTACTATAGACCTGTTGGTATGATTGTGTCTTGTGTACTGTTACGTTTATGGGAGCGAGAAAGCCAGGTGGACAAGGCCAGGTGGTGTCGTTGAAGGCATGAGGCATATGTGTATTTACAGTCAGCGGCGTTGGGTTGAGGGGACGACTGCAGCTTTGCAAAGTCGATGATATCCATATGGCTGGGTTTATTGAGCTGATCGATGTGGTCAGACAGTTTGTATGAGAAGAGAACCTTTCTGTTGAATTGCAGTGTGCTCTATATGATGGGATAGTTTACTGAGGGAAGCTTGATGGGGAAATTGGGTAGAACGAGGCTAGACGTGTCTTGAGTGCGCTTTGGGACAAGGCAGAAAGAAGAGAGGATGAGAGATGGTGAATCATGCTATGCAAGAAGAAAAGGAGAAAATGAAAGCATGACACAATGCTAATGGCATGTGTTGGTGATACAAAGGCGCAAGCAAGCATCATGAAAGTGAAGTGTGACAGTGCGACATCCAGGACATGGGCAGGGCTTTAAAAGCCAATAAGGAGTGGGAGTGGAACAGAGAGTGTAACGGATATGGATTGTGTGTTCGGATATAGGTTGAATCATGGATCCAATAGAAAGATGTGATGTGCGAATCGACATCTAAATCTGGTCTGTTGATTGCCGTTCGCAGGGGGTTCCCGGGGGGCGTGTGCGTCTAAAAGAGACGTTACTTAGGATGTTCCCGTCTGCAAACCATAATATTTCTATAATTTAATATTCTCCGAGCCGTACCGTTTAATCTGCCTGCCGCATCGCCCGCCACCCGCACCCCCATTACCCATTATCCGGACAACGTTACGTGGGGAGTCGGAGTCAAGAGATGGCAGAAGGGGCGCTTAGACGACGGAGGAGGATCCGCCGCCCCGACAAGCTGTGGCGGTGCTCGAATTCTGAGGATGATGTCACGGGAAGTGGGAGAGGATTGTGATAGGTACCTAGGTAGGCATGTAGGCTATAATACAATGTTTTATGGTTTGTAACTAATTGCTTATGTATCAAAGAAACGACTCCCGTTAACTTAACCTATATACCAATTTGTCTAGTTTTATCAAGCCCGCACTGCATGCGCCCCATTATGTGAGAAGTATTGAAAGGAGAGACGAGCAGAGCACAAGAATAGAAAATCGAATTCGAGGAATGAACAAAATGAAATGACAGTACTGGTATACTCTTTGTCTCGCGACATATGGTCTTGAACTCGACTCGCTGCCTCCAGGCGCCTGTACAGAGCCCATGTTCTTTGCCTCTATATTTGCCCTTTGGCTTTTTCGTTTCCCTCAGTCCTTATTGGAAAACTTGGGCACTTCGTGTTTCAAGAGATTTGGGAGCTTCTCACCAGCTTCCCATACAACATCGATTTCTTGTGCCAGAGGGTCAATGCCATTGACAGCACCACCGTTGGGGCCGGTGGGACCTAGGTGTAAAAAGTAATTCTTATTGCGGTCCTCGATTGCGGGGCAGTCCGTTCCGGAAAGCGGGGATCGGGGCCGTGAGCTACAGCGGGAGCAGCGGCTTGATGTGGAGGAGTTGTGATTAGTTCCATAGCAGCAACAGCTGCAGAGACATAAACAATATTAGCATGATACCTAGTTATCTGAAGGGGCCATGGAGGAAAGGAACATACGTATTGCTTGAGAGTGTCTTTGAGTTTGCGGTCGCCATCTTGAATAGGTAGGTTGGTACCGTAGATACCTAGATCTGGGGTTGTGGACGGATCTGGGGTTGGCTTGTGTTTGCAGGGTTCAGTGGTTGATCACTCGACGCGGCCAACAGCAGGGAAAGGTTAAATACTAATGGGAAGTGTCGACAGATATACTGTTGGGTTTGTGCTTGGTTGTTAAAAGAATAGAGTTGACGAAAAACTCCTCGGGACTAAAAGAAAGGGTGACACACTCTGGGTTTATATCCATCCAGCAGCTATGTGGGCGTCCCATTTGCGACCCATCTGCCTTCTCTATATCTGAAATGAGATAGGAAATGACTGAATGACTATTCCCTATTTTCAAGCTGTTCCCAGGCTAGTCTCCATCGAAGAAAAAAATGTATAAATCATGGGGCTAGCTAATTTGATTTGGGCATTCTGCAGACGTACCTTGCATGGGAGCCCTCAATTCACAAAGTGTATGGATCTGGATCCAATATGTGTTGTGCCTTGGCTGCGTGTCTTATGTACCATACACCATCATGGATGTAAGCTGAGAGCCTATCCCAGGCCCCAAGGCTCACCCAACGAGGCAATGCAACGGCTTGGTGGGTACCATAGGAAACAAATGTCTGGCTTCTCACAAAGCGTAGAGAGCAATAGATTTGCAAATTCTGCATTAATTGCAGTGCCCTTGCATCTGTCTGTAATAATGAATCTAAAACACAAATATCGCTGTGATTTGTATCAATCCAATTACAAAGGTCCCCTGAGCTGCCCACAGAGCGCCAGTGGCGAATTACTAGGTATGCATCATGTAGGATAACGGCCATAACAGAGAACAACTTTACAAATTCCGCGGTGAGGCCTCATCTCTTGTCTCTTTCCTCGGGCGCTGGTTTGGGTTACGCCGCCGGGTCAGAACTTCACGATCAAAAGGTCGAAAATAGCCTATCAGGGAAGAGATGCAGCCAATTGATCAATAATGCGCATGCTGCGGTCAAAAAAGGGTTAGAAACCGCCAAGAACGATACCTACAATGAGGTGGCGACGCATGAAGAACGCCCAATTGATTAGAGGTTGAAAGTGTAAGAACACTCGTAGAAGCAAGCGCAAGCACACGCAGGCAGACAAGGCGTCCAAGTGGGACACGGACAAGCATGAAAATTTTCAACAAAAGAACTAGACGTCAAATATGATAGACATTTTACATTTGTCATGAAAAGAGGGCGGTTCAACCCTATTAACCTTCGTCATGGAGGCTGAGGCTGTGCAACAGCGCAACACGCAGATGCGGAGGACGCCTTATAAGGAGAATTTCGCTCAATCACGAGCACATCCCGCTTACACAAGAGCTGCACCTGCATGCCGCTACCTTACAGCAATTGAGGTGGGTGGTACGCAATCCAGGTACATTAACCCCTACTCTAGGTACTAAGGTAGCTGATTTGTTCAATTCAACTTACCGTATTGGGTTCTTCACCATAAACCAATCTGGGCCTTGCCTTTATTCGGGTGAGTCCAGACTGAACATCTCCGTGCAATCTCTGTCTTGATCTGCTGACTGCATCACTTATCCGCCTTGAGCGCGGCGGAGCTGACGCAATGTTGAGAAGAGAGAATCCACGCTCTTTCGTCATTTCTCATTTCTCATATTTCCACTTCCGTTGCCTTAATACCTGGGTGCTGAGTTGAGTTGAGTCATAACCTGAGGCGCGCCCAACAACTCACCCACTGACGCAGTTGTGATTTCGAGGCGAGTTGGATCCCTCCTTATTTACGCCGGTACCTTATCTTTTGTAATTTGGAATCGGTTTAGTGCGAGCCTGAGATGATTGGAAGTTACAAGCGCCAATTGGACACAAAAAGCTAGATTTGGATTGCGGTTTGTCTTCCTTGAAGTTGTGATGAATTGCAGCGATATTGGTTGGAAGTGGAAGGTGCGCTGTAGTTCAGTCACGTGCCCACTTTCGTCCGCGCGGACTGCCTATCAATGAGGCCTGCCAACAACACCTAGATAGGTACCTAGGTACCTAGGTAGTTATTGCCTTGTCCCTGTCTTGTCTTGCATGAACCATTTGTCTCATTTACAACGCATCGGATTGAAAGCAGAATCTGACCCGAGTTCGATCCTCCTCAGTCGCGGTCAATCCTCAGCGCCACAGGAAACGCAGACATGGGACGACGAAGTCATTCAGGAACCCCGAAATGAGAGAAGAGGAAATATACCAACTTGCGCATGCATGCCCGCCACCTTATTTCTCACTCCCTCTTGAACGCCAAATTCACATTTATCTTGGTAGTACACCATAGGTTTGCTTATGCGCCCTGGCGCGACATCTCGGTTGTCATAGCTCGAAATGGCCACAGACGCAGATGTTGATATGGGAGGGGTCCCAACAGCCTCTGATGACATTCTAAATGTCCCTCCGAGCGGAACCAAGAGGAATGCCGATGGCCGGCCTGTCGAAAATTTACCCGCAAAAAATGATGCGCCTCGCAGAATCAAGGTAGGCATTCTCGAGGCTGTTCCCCCGGTGCCTCACGGATAGCCTAGACTCGCCTGCTAACGTCGACCAACAGGCGCTCGACCCCAACGTCGTAAACAAGATTGCTGCCGGTGAGATCATTGTGGCTCCTGTCCATGCTCTCAAGGAGCTTATCGAGAATGCTGTTGATGCTGGGGCGACTTCTCTGGATGTTCTCGCCAAGGAGGGCGGGCTCAAGTTGCTCCAGATAACAGACAATGGCTGTGGTATCCAGGTAACTTGAGTTCACACCTACATATGTCTTGCAAGGCTGACTCTGGTTATAGAAAGATGATTTGGCCATTCTCTGCGAGCGCCATACCACATCAAAGATCACCACATTTGAAGATCTGGCTGCTATTGCGACTTACGGCTTCAGAGGTGAAGCTCTTGCCAGTATCAGCCACATTGCCCATCTTTCGGTGACCACCAAAACCAAAGGTTCAGATCTTGCTTGGAGAGCCCATTACCTTGACGGGAAACTCGCTCCAGCAAAGCCTGGTCAGTCAACAGAACCCAAGGGTGTTGCGGGTCGTCCTGGGACACAGATCACGGTAGAAGACCTTTTCTATAACATACCAACTCGGAGGAAAGCCTTTCGCTCGCCCGCTGATGAGTTCAACAAGATTATTGATATAGTTGGTCGATACGCTGTGCATTGCAGTGGTGTCGGCTTTACTTGCAAGAAAGCAGGTGAAGCATCGGCCAACCTATCAATCCAAGCCCATGCTACAGTAATTGATCGTATTCGCCAGATTCACGGCAGTGCCGTGGCGAACGAACTTTTGGAGTTCTCAGTTGCTGAAGCTCGTTGGGGTTTCAAAGCCGATGGTTTTACGACTAATGCAAACTACTCTGTGAAAAAGACAACACTTTTGCTCTTTATCAACCATCGTTGTGTTGAATCGACTCACATCAAGAAAGCAGTTGAGCAAACCTATGCTAATTTTTTACCGAAGAATGGTCACCCATTCATCTACCTCAGTCTTGAGATCGAGCCAGCTCGGGTGGACGTCAATGTTCATCCAACAAAGAGGGAGGTCCACTTTCTCTGCGAAGATGAGATTATTCAGTCAATATGTGAACATATCGAGTCTAAACTTGCTGCGGTGGACACAAGCCGGACATTCATGACCCAGACCCTCCTTCCTGGTGCGAAAGTGGTCGAGTCCACTCCACAGACAGAGAGCGACAGCACTCCCAGAAGAACACCGGCATCAAAGAAGCGAAGGTATTCCAATGATTTGGTGAGAACGGATACAAATGAACGCAAAATTACATCGATGTTCGCCCGAGCCGGCCCAAGTGAGCCAGCTGGCTCTACGGATCACATAAGTGATGCAACTACTGCCCCCGAAACCCTCGAGTATGAGATGGTGGATCGCGAACTGGTGCAGTGCCGACTCAACAGCGTAAAGCAACTGAGAGAGGAGGTCCGAGAAGACGCACACCATGATTTGACCGAGATATTCTCCAATCACACTTTCGTCGGTATCGTGGATGAACAGCGCCGACTCGCAGCAATTCAGGGTGACGTCAAGCTGTACCTGATCGACTATGGTCGAACTTGCTACGAATATTTCTACCAATTGGGACTTACGGACTTTGGCAATTTTGGAACCATCAAATTTGGCCCCTCGTTGGGCCTCCGTGAACTGCTTCGGATAGCAGCTGAAATGGAGAAGGGCACTATTACCTCACCTGGTGAAGACTTTGATGTCGAAACTCTGGTAAATCGCGTGGCGGGCCAGCTTATTGAGCGTCGCGAGATGCTTCTTGAGTACTTTTCTTTAGAGATATCTCCTGCTGGCGAGCTGATTTCGTTGCCACTACTCATTAAAGGGTACACACCACCTCTCGTCAAGCTTCCTCGCTTCCTCCTCCGTCTCGGCCCTAGTGTTGATTGGACTGAGGAAAAGGCTTGTTTTGATTCGTTTCTACGGGAACTCGCCACCTTTTACGTCCCCGAGCAGTTACCAACGTTGCCAGGCGACCCAGAAAGCCTTCGCGAAGAGAACATCCCCAACGAATTAAGAGCACGGCGCCAACATGTTAGACATGCCGTCGAACATGTTTTCTTTCCGGCGTTCAAGGCGAGATTGTTAGCAACCAAATCCTTGATGGAAGATGGAGTGCTCGAGGTTGCAAACTTGAAAGGCCTCTATCGAGTTTTTGAACGGTGTTAGAAAGAAAGATTCTGGGTTGCTCTAGACATGGAACATAGTGGTTGTTATCTCGGGATTGTCAACATTTTGACATCAGCGGTTTCACAAGTACTGGTGCCAGGTGTTGGGACCCATCTAGACGCATCGCAAATAGATTTGGCGCAGTGCCAGTTGAAAGGTTCACATAAGACGAATCACATTGTGGGCGAATAAGTGGGCAAGTATAATAAATTTCTATAAATTTCCGCAAAACTAAGTGCTTTTATTGAACCAGCTACGCCTGGGGCTTGTTCTTTCGCTTGTATGTCAAGAAACGGTTCAAGTTCAGCACGGCCTCGTCGGCCCGCAGGCGCAGCTCGCTGCTGGCACGCTTGTCAATGGTCTTGATCATGGTACGCGCCTTGGGGAGTGTCTCATCAAGATGCTTCAAGAAGTTGTTGTTCCAAAAAACATCCTTGTCGTATGAATAGCTCTCATCAGCGTACATGTCGAATATCTGGTTGAGAGCCTCAACCGCATCGGCAATCGGTGTGTCGGGGAGGCCAGCGAGGAGAGTGATCAGGAAAGTACCAATATCTCGGTTTCGGTCGATAGGTGCGGGCTCAAGAGCCAACTGGCCGAGGACACCAATACACTTGACACTGAGAGACTGGAAGGGATCCTCTGAGTTATGAGCGGCGGGCGAGCCCTTTGTGGCCTGGTAGAGAGCGATGAAGCGGCGGTGCTCATCAGCAAAGGGTGTATTAGGCCGTCCTCGAAGAGAGCGGGCGACGCCCCATGCGAGGCTGGTGACGTGAGTTGCGAGGTCGATGTCAGCAGTGTCGGTAGCGAGAATAGGAGCGATGACCTGAGTCCAGAGAGTACGGCCAACAGGGTCCCAGGCATTTTGGATAGGGGCGTTGTGAAGGTCAGAAAAGTCGATAAGGGAGACGGACCAAGCAATATTGTTGAGGGCGGAGAGGGCATGGCCTTGCAGGCGTAGGGAGATGTCGTCGGTGGGCGAGAGGGAGGCGATGCGAATGAGCTGGGGGAGGGCGTTGTCGACAAGAGTTTTGAGGATGGGAAGATCGTTGATATTGGTGTCTTCTTCATTTCTGTCAGCCCCAGTGACCATCTCCATATCAGCTTCCAGCTCGTCTTCATCCATCTCCTCGTCGTCCTCGCCTCCTTCTTCCTCTCCATCAGAGATCTCTTCATCTGCATCACCCATTTCCTCATCATCCTTGGCCTCATGCTTCTCCTCCTTTTGGGGCTCAGCTTCAGCTGATGTATTCAGTGTTGTTCCGATAGAAGCTAGGATCTCTAAGGCAAGTTGCTGATACTCGACGGGGTTGGCCCAGCCTAGGGCATCGGACATTTGACCTGGCTCAAAACTTTTAAGAGCCTGGGAGAGGGTAGGGATTAGGAGCGAGTTATCTGCTCCAAGGGCGATATCTTGTCCCTCAAGGGAAGAAAAGAGGTTGTGAAGAACACCACATGCGAGAACACCATCACTATTAGCAGTCTTGCGGAGAGAAAGCAGGGTACCATAAGTGCGGTGCTCCTTAGCGTTAACTACTTTGTGGGAGAGCTCCTCGTTATCTTCGCAGAGAATCATGAGACAAGCAAGGGTATCACTTCTTAGTGAGACGATTTCAGGGTTGCTGGCCAGCTCATCTGAGCTGAGAAGCAAGAGGAAGCGAGTGATGTTGATGTTGATAGATATGTTTTCAAGGATCTCATCTTGGGCTTCGGCGAGAGCAGTGAGAAGGGAGATGAGCGACGAAGCAATGCTGAGAATTGTAGCTTGCTCAGGCTTTGAACGTTTTTGGAACTCTAGGTCCTTGGAGAGGAGAATCTCAGTGACCTATTTGGGAGTTTAGTATATGCAGTCGATTGAAATGGCAGTGATACATACCGACTTGGCAGCAAACTCAATAGCAGTGAGAACATCAACACGATAAAGATGAATGCAAAAATCAGGCTCTTCCTCCTGCGCAAGGACCCTTAGAATACCCCAACCAGCAGAACGACTCTCAAGAGCAGCATCAGTAAGAGTCTGTGTAGTGATAGTATGGACAATCTGCTCCCTCAGAAGCAACTTTCGACACTTCTCGTCCTGGATTATGTTTGAAACAGCAGAAGCAGCAGCAGAGCGAGACTTGGGGTCGGCGCTCTTAAGGTCGTTGATGACGGGAAGAATCTTTGATTCGCGTAGGGCAGCGAGTTCAGGGTCAGAAGGAGGCTTAACGGTCTTTGCAATGGGGTCTTTGCGGGCAGCGTGGCCGCGATTTCTTCTGGATTTAGCCATTTTGTGATTATTTGTTGTGGTGAAGAGAAAAGTTGTAAGTGAAATTAGTGTATTGAATTTGGAGTGGCTAAAAATTTACATGAATATTTTGTGACGGCAAATCGAATCGTGCCCCACCATGGGAATATCCCGAGTTAAGCCTGACAAGGATTATCTTTAAGCTCAACAACCACCTGCACTTGTTTCAGAGATCTGGATCATTATTATCTCTACCTGAGGCACGTAAGCGTATGGTCAATTGTACTATGATGCCGTGCCCCCGATCTTGCATGCCTACTTATCCAACCCTCCCTGTTTTCCCTGTTCATGTTTCAGATAGGACACTTGAGTTGTTTGTTTGGCGGTTTTGCCACGGATATTAGATCTTATGGGCCACTGACTTCAGAGGCTGCTCGTGCTCTGTAGGTTTCTAGTTGATCCGATCATGCGCTTGTGTTTTCAAGGGAGACCGCTTGTTTGTTGAAGAGTTGACTACTAACATCGATGAGACTGACAACAATATACAACACAATTCGACTTGACAGCCATAAGTCAGCATTAGGAGATATAAGCATCATATTAACATGAAACCTTTCCTGTTGCTCAGAGACAACATTGATTGATAAGGGGCCATATTGCTTGTGGCATCCTTGCAACCGGATCTAGGTACCTAGTTAAGGTAGCCTAAGGGACCTGAAGCTCCCTGAAAACTAGCCCGCACCAACCAAACTGCAAGAGTGACGGCGCAAGCAGGCAAGCATGAGCCACGCTGTTCGGCTACTGTTCTGGGGAAGCAACCTAACTAGCAAGTGTCAAGGGTCAGCAACGTCTCCTCCGTCATCCTCCATCCTGTAATGATTCTCATACATAATCAAATCATTCAGCGCTCTATTTCTTTTGTTACATCCTCTCAATAAATTGCCGACCCCGATTGGCCTATCCGCATGTTTACTTATACTCGCCGTATAGGTACCTGTCCCTCGCCAGGTAATCACCAATAAGCTCGCTCTCATGAGCTCTATCGACCCTTAAGATCCCTACGTTCCCGACCGACCACGATAGCGATAACAAATCACCATGACGCCTGCACGCGGCAGGACAAAGGCTCGCTTCTGGGCAGGAGATGAGGAAATGGCAAACAAAAAAGACGACGATCTTTATGTCCCAGGTCATCGCTATCATCACTCGGGATCTGGCTCTCAATGGCAAGCTACGCCCCGCGCTCCCCGTCGCAGCTCCGTCGGTCGCCTTATTTCGTTCTTGGTCTTAATAACGATTGTATTCTTCATCATATACAATCTGGTGTCGCCCTCCCAGAATTCGGTCGAAACGACATCAGGGCGATCCTCGCAATCAGGGCGCAAACAGGGACAGGACAAGCTCTACTACAAGGGACCTCTCAGATTTCCAGAGCTCGCAGATACGCTACGAAACATCCAAGGGACCGGGGGCGCATATGAAAGGAACAAGAACATTCTATTTGCTGCATCCAGCATCAACAGCGCCTCTGTGCTTCTGCCAATGGCTTGCAAGATGTCGGCCCAAGAAAAGAACAATGTTCATTTTGCGCTTATGAGCAGGAACGAAATTCCCATCAAAGAACTTCTCGAAATAAACGGCATCGACGAGAGCTGCAAGCTATATGTACATGGTAGGAAGCCTCCTTCCAAATTCTAAATTCCCCTTGGCTAACTGTCTGTGTAGATGCCCGCACTGACTATGTTTCCATGTCTTCGGAGTTGAGGCTGAAACTCGCTGCTATCCGTGCATTCTGTAAGGCCCTATCTTCACCCATCCGAGCTGCACATTGTCTAACAACATGATATCCAGTTTACTTTGAGAGCTTTATGCATCCCCAGGCGATTATTGTAGACTCTACGCACACTGAAGAGGAATATTTCCTCCAGGCTATACGGGATCAGATCTCCGGGACAAGATCCACGCTTATAGAACTGCCAGACAAGCCAGAAACCCGTCTTGCGTGGATCTCCAAGCTTGATTCATCAGCATTGGCCGGTAAGTAGTCATCTTTGACTCTTAATCAGAACCAGTATGCTCACTAATGGCGATCAGCTTGGAACAAGGTGCACTTCGACATATTGGTCCAAGCACCTGCCGTTGGCACAGCCAATCTGCAAAGACTTCTCACTTCGTTGCGCAGGGCCGATAAGAGTGCACTGTCAGTTCCCAAGCTCACGGTCGAACTGCCACCAGTTGTCGAGAAGCCTTTGGAGAACTTCTTGTCTGGCTTCCATTGGCCTTCCAAGACTTCTGGCCAGCTGCCTCAGTCACAGATGCTCTCTCTACGTCACCGAATCCCTTCACGGAGGATAGATGAGGAGGAGAGCTCTGTTCGGTTTCTAGAATCATTTTGGCCAAGCAAGCCTTCCCACAATCATGTACTTGTCTTGGCAGCTCATACTGAGGTATCACCTCAATTTTTCAACTGTAAGTAACCTCTCCACGCTCCAGTTAAATGAACGGTGTTGACATGACCAGATGTGAAATACAATCTCCTGCATAGCCTTTACTCTCATTCCTCCATTCTTCAAGACTGGAACGAAAACATCATGGGCATCAGTTTCCACTCTCCTGGCACACTTCTTGATGATACAACCCCCTTGACGATCCCCGTAGCTGATGCTACAGGCGAGAAGGATAGCTCCAGTCCCTACTTTTGGCAAACCCCAACCAGCGATGCTATCTTGTTCATGGGAACTAAGTGGGTTGAGCTGCATGGCTACGTGTCGCGCATATTAGAAAAGCAGCAAACAGGAACAGAAACACCAGCTTTCTTGGCAAAGAAGAGCACAAGCAAGAAGCACCCGGCTTGGTTGGAATATGTTCTTCAACTTTCACAACTTCGAGGATATGTGACGCTCTACCCGAGACCAGAAACGGCGAGCACTATCTTGGGAGCACACAGTGACTTGCCTAATACGCCAGAGGAATATATGGGTGAAGGCGATGAGAGTGAAAATAATGGAGACGCAGATAGCGCGACATCAAAGTTTGACCCAGCGTCCCCGGTTGACATGCTGGCAACATTACCTCGTGAAGGTGATTTGCTGCCATTAGGCGACCTACCACTCGTTTCATTGAATGGCAAGTCTACATCGCTTGCAGAGCTCGAAACGGCCTCGTTAGAGCTCACAAAACAGTTTCGCCAGGAGGTTGGCGGATGTCCACCGAGCGTCATAGACGAGGAGGATGAGTTTGGACTACCACGACGCAACAAGGACGCCAGCGATCTCTTTTGTAAGAAAAAGGGTACGGCCAGTGCGGATACAGCGCCTCAAGCCAAGGACACCAAGAAGACGGAATAACGGGATGTGATTCACCACCGGGGTCAGGATACGACCGGCTCTCATTTTCATCATCTACTGTGTAGGATTTTGTATGTTTGATATTGGAGCGCTATTGAGTGATGAATATGTATCGATGGAATCCTAAGGTTTGTTTCGAATATTTATGCTTGTTAGGAATCGGAGGATGATGATTGCCGAACCTTGGCAATGACTAGCAGGATGATACAGGTCCCTACGATGGAGACTGCCGTGAGACTGAATACCTGAGTTAGGCGTTATGTTAGTATAAAACCCGCCAAAATTATGGTTGGTACGCATTGGCAAACTTACTGCATGCGTCTTCCAACCAATTTGCACAATAGCCGCTCGCTTGCTGTACTTGTTGACCGTTGCTACACAACCGTTTAGTTTGACGCATTCCAGAAAACGAACTAAAATACCAGGGTACTCACTTATATAGTTTCCCATTCCCGCAAAGAGGGTCATGGCAGAAAGTACCCAGAATATCGTGCCGAGTGGCTTTGCCATTCGTAGCTCTAACGGTGTCGCCTCACTCTTGAGATGAAATGAGAGCGTGATAGCCACCGAGACAATGGCCATGTAAATCGATAGCCGAAGATATGAGAGGAACGCTACAATAGCATGAGACTACCATAACTGAAAAAAAGAATGATATTATGTACTTCTCTCATTGGCGCAGTGATCGCGCGCATCACTGCTCTCATTCGCGACTACCAAAGGTCCAAAGACTGGCCAGTGAAAGAATGGCCTTTCGTTATCCTCACTGCACATACACCGTGAGTTACTCAGTCCTTTCAATACAGGATATCGGTGTCACGTACTCAAGCTCGCTGAAATCAACAGGTCGAGTCAGGTTTGTTATAGGCGCGCAGCAGGCATGAATAGTGAGGTCTTCATCGTCAATATTGTCATTGGGAGAAGCCATTTTGTCCGTATAAAGAAATGAAAAAGGAAGAATACTAAACATGCGAGAGTGAGATCAATTGATGTGCCTAAAGTCCACAAGATGGGAAAGTGAACATGTGAGGTTGAGGGTGTAAGTAGAGGAGGGTCGTTACGTGAGTCTGGTTGGTCGATTCCGTGCCTCGGGGTTATCGGCCGGATAGTCAAGTTCAACCGATTGCCGGGCTTCAACTTGACTGAACCGCGTACCCTATACCAAAGTGACAAGACACGATAAACCAACATGAGGTCACTTTTATGGTCTTAAGATAGTCGGTTTAGGTTGTCTTGAATCGTTCATTAATGTTTGTAATATCATCGGCTTATATATTCTCATATATAGATAAGATATTTGCTCATATGCGACTTCTACTTGCTACACCACATACTATCTAGCATCTCCAGTATTTACATACTACAGTTCATGACAACCCTTTACTTTAGAACCCCCATACCTCATTCCACCCTTTCTCATCAGTCCTCAGTGGACCACCCAGTCGTCCAAACCTTGCCGCCCGCCGTGTATTAGCTTCAGGAAGACACAGCCACTCTCTTACACAGTCTGGCACCTCCTCCTTAACATGTGCAATGCAGATCAGTGCCTGCTGGTCAGAAAGCCCTGGGATTTTGATCTGACCAGACTTTGAGGCGTCACTCTCAATGGCATCTTCGCCTCGGTATGTTTTGGCCTCGCCCTGTTCGAGGAAGAGCGTGCACTTGTCTCGCACCGCATCGTCCATGCCGCTGAAGGCCTCATCAAGAACCACTACGTCCGGGCTCTTGATCATAGATCGTATAAAGAGCGCAACACGCTGTGCACTGAAGGATAAACCGCCAAACATGTAGTCATCTGCCCATGCAAGATTCTCGTTTGATGCTGAAGAGTAGCCTGGATATAGCTCAGACGCGAACCAACGAAGAGCCGCCTCGACCTTTTCTTTGGCAGCATTGTCTAATTTGGGTTTTGCACGGAATGTTTCTGACCAAGCGTTTTCGACGACTTGGCGCACTGTCAGATTTCGAGGCATATGTTGGTGTACTTCAGGACTCGAGTGTCCAATTCGAGATTGTATATCCCAGAAGGTGACTGCCCGTTGTCCTGAACTAGGTTCTGGGAGGCGAGAGCGTCCAAATAGTTTGATAGGAAGGGAGTAAGACTGAGGATGATCAGAGCATAGCAATGACACGATAGTTGTTTTCCCTGATCCATTGGGGCCAAACACTCCCCAGCGCTCACCCCGTCGAACTGTCCATATTAAGCCGTCTTTGGAACCACCAGCAGTCTGCTGCGTCCAGTTGCCCAGCGCAACCTTTCCACGATACTGGACTTTGCAACCATCCATCTCAACGAGCGGTTCAGCATGAGGATTTTCGGGCTCAAGCTCCTTGTATGATGCTTGCTCCGTATGACCTGAGCCCTCAGCAGAAGCACTTGAAGGTAGCACACGACCAATATCCACAAGCGAATGGAGCGGTAGCTTCTCGTCTTCAGCAAGACCGCCCCTTCGAACTCCCTTGACGTACTTTTTAAGACCCTCGAGAACCTCTTCCTTGGGCCCCATGGACTCCACCTGGCAGTCTGTTCTTAGATACACCATATGAGTGATCCAATCGGGTACGGGATCCTGCGGCCGCGCACTAAGAACAAGACGGGGGCTCGCTTTCTTAGCCAGAGAGTGAAGCAAGGGGCTCAATCCCGAGACGGTGGGTGGATCAAGTCCCATGAAAGGCTCATCGAGCAACAACACCTCGGGCTTGGTTAGAAGGGCCCGGGCGATACGTGCTCTTCGACCTTGTCCGTTGCTCAGGAATGAGACAGGAAGCTCAAGCAAAGGCTCAAGCTTTAAGTCCTTGACCACTCGGGCAAGAAGATCTGACGAGATAGTTGTCTCATCATCACCCGGCTCCGTCTTCATAGGATTTAGCTCCGTGTTGCCCAGTAGAAAGTCCCTTAGTGAAAAGTCCGTAATCTCACGTCTAGACTCATATCGCGCCGATATATATGCACTCGTAGCAACGCCGCCCCCTAAACCTCCCCCAGCCTGCTCAGCATCAAAGCCTACATACTGAATAGCCTTTTGTGGCGTGCGCAACCGCTTGGGAACCTCATCAGTTGAAAGGTATGGATATGATCTTCCGGTGGGCGGTTCGCAGAGAAATCTTCCCCTCAAAGCCTGAAGAAACGTCGTTTTCCCGGAGAGAGATGGGCCTACAATACACCAATTTCGAGGTGACTTTGATGCAGAAGCCAGTTCGAAACTAAGGTCACTAAAGAGAGGTGGGTTTGGACGTGATGATGCAGCATTTGGATGATGGCGATAGAATGTGCCATTGGCGATCCGAATGATCGGAGGACGAGTTGGAATAGGCCTCATGATGGAGGTTGACTGTTAATACCTAAGCAACAAACAACCTATTCTTTCTAAAAACAAAAATGTGTCGTTTCAATGCGAAGTAGGCATCATTAAGTAAGTGACGATGGCGTGGCTGCCGGACCTGCAGCTTGCTCCCCGGACCTGGTAAGACAGGTACGTACCCAAAAAGCGCGGCAACGCCAGCGCAAGGCTGCCTTAAGCTGGAGCTTTCATCATCAACCACACAGAAGCATCCATCTATCAAACAACCGCTCAACCACGCAGCATCCATCTCCTGCGACGAGACAACCTCGGATACTATAACTATCGTATTCTAGCGAGCGTTTATCTCTTCCACCGAATTCACTTCACCCAACAACAACAACCACATCCGCCAAAATGGTGAGCTTCAATACCTTGTTTCTTCAGATATCATGAGAGCTAATTCTCCCTCCACAGTCTCAAGCAATGCGCATCGTCCCCGGCAACTCCAACGCCCAGACCTATACTCATATCTCCCACACATCCTCCGCCCCCTCTGCCCCAGGCATTCACGATACTCTCCGTCACGGTGTCGGCGCATCCCCCTTCGATTCTAAGTCCACACCGGCCTCTGCTCACCCTCTGGAGGCCCGCCTGAAGAACTGGGAGGCCACACAGGAGTCCCTCAAGATGGAGACCCTTCGACGTACCTACGGCATGGCTGAGCCCATCCGTCGCGGTATGGAGCTCAAGATCGTCCAGAATGGCGAGTGGCGGCCCATGGCCCTCGGTAGCGGTCTGCCCAGCGTCCACGAGGATATTCTTAGAGGCCGCGACACTACTATCACCTGGGAGGACGTCTTTACTGGGGACGAGACAAGGGCTGTTGCCGGATTCCATGATGAGATGGAGAAGAAGCTCAAGATCCAGTAAACAAGCGGATTGTTTGTCTCAAACGACGGCCGTGTCACGGCCTTGTACACCATGATTTTACCATACTTTAGACAGTCCCAAGAAAGTCAACGACCAAGAGACCCACCCCGGCACAGCCGTATAGCTGCGATTAATGTGACAACCCGTGGAAATCGTAACATGAATGCTTTCTATACTGCTATGGATGCGTCCTGATAGATGACGCTACCGGCAGTGTGCCGATGGTAAAGAATATTATAAACCGATAAAAGTAAGCCCATGAATCAGTATACACGGTAATACGCCAAAAATAGACTCCGGTACCCCCGTCTTCCACACAACAGAGCTATGATGAGCTTCTGCTGGGCGGATACAATAGACCAAGAAAAATTAAAAGGAATGAATTGAGTGTTGCCCGAATGCTCATCAACTCATATGTGAAGACTCCAGTACCTGCTAACCCCGCTGTTGGCTCAAAACTTTGGGTGCATGGGTTCTGTTGGAGCATTGGGTTCTTCTCATGCGAACATACGCTGTGTACAACCACACTGGAAGATACTTTGACTCGAGAAAGTGTCGTTTCCTTATAAGACGACACAACAGCCACCACCTCTGGAACGCTGGCCATCGCCACCACTTGATGAAAGATTCTTGTTTCCTGTCTTGGGTTCTTCCTCATCAAGATCCTGTGGTCGAATGCTCATATGTACAACATTGGGGCTCTCAGTTGAAAGCTGGTACTCTGTTGAGTGGTCAGTAAATGATACCTCATGTCTCAGATCAGCGGTGTGCCTTACTTTTCAACTGCTCCTTATCATCTAAAAGTTTTCCAAAATGAATGAGTCTAATGCTGCTGGGACTTGCTGGTTTAGGCTCCCAATCACTCCGCCATTCGCGCAATATTAATTCCTTAAGTGTGTAAACACTGATACTGAAGGGATCCGGAAGGCCACTCTCTGTCTGGTCTGGGATATCCACGCTCCTCCGGCTCAAGTACTTCGCATCGATTTTGTATGGATGTCGACTTCCTGAAGTGAGGAGAAGATTGATGTTGCAAACGGGCCCGTCGGAGGAGCCCGCTGAAATCTCCCTGATATCGTCCACAGCAGGTCCAATGCCCAAATTCGAGTCTTGCTTAGTCGGTGGTAGAGGAGCTGTCTCCTTCTCCTTTCCCTTTGACGAAGTCGATGCAGCGGCTGTTGATTGATCGATGTTCTCGGATGTTGTTGGCACAGCTGTAGAGGGTGCTGGTTCAGCTGCACCCGTCTTATCGGCGGTTTCGGGCGCGTGATCGAGAGGTGTCTGCTCGGAGGGCTGGACAATGTTTTCCATGGCTACCGCATCGTTAGGCTGTTCGAGCCGTGAAGCTTCAACTGGCGCAGCCTTACCACCACTCATGGCGGAGTCCGCTGGAGCCGACATACTGGGTGAAGGGTGATGGTGGCGCGGTAGGAGCTGTGATTTGAGGTCACACCACGCAAGAAAGGGATAAACGCGAGTGAAGAGGAGGCGTAAACGAGTGATTCGTTCGCAGGTAATGCAATTCGGGGGGTGGATTGCGGTCTAAAGTTGAGGATGGTGGATCAACGATGCGAAGGAGTATGCGAATGAGTATGCGAATATGAATGGATATGTGGATGGATGTGGCCGGTATCCGTACCGTGGCCAGGTCTCGGGTGCAAAAGTGAAAGACGTCAAGTTCACTGGGAGGATGGGCCAGGATGGATCGCCCAGGCCGGGGGCCGCAAGACCGGGGGTGGGGCACTGAATGGCCCGGAGTCTCGTCCACTCAGATAAAACGCTCAGACATAAAAGCAGATGCAACACGACAACCAGGCAGGGCGCAGAGGAAGGCGGGTTTGCGGTACGTTGCAGCAGCTAATCACTGCCTGGTGATGTGCTGTACTCCAGAGCAACAAGCAAGCTACTGTAGGCCAAGCAGGCAAAACAGTGAGCAACCAAGTGAACAAGCGAAGCACAACAAAGCTGCCAAGGAGCCTTGTCGGCCAGCGGCTGGAGCGTGGAGCCTGGGGTGGAGTGCCAGATGGTGTAGCAGGGTGGACTTCCCTAGACTTAGTGGTGTTGCTCCTCGCTGGACGCTCCACGCTTTTCCTGACAGGGAACGGGGAACGAGGGGGTGCTTGGCGACTGGGTGAGTCTGGGTCGTAAAATCGATAAAGTGACAAGAGTGACAATGACGAGAGACAAAGAAATGCAGGGCGAGTTCGGCAGTGAAAGGGGCCGCGCCGCTTGTCAAATAATCTGGTCGATCAATTCAACGAAGCCGGGTTCAGGCACACGAACGATGTCAACGATAACGAGACCGTGACCGTTAGCAGTACTACGGATACACGAAAAAATCTTGAATGCGAGAAAGTTAGTAAGAAAAGCCAAGATAGCTAAACAAGGTAAGTTCCAGCCCAGGCCGAGGTGACGACACCAAATACAGTGCTGTATCCGGGATCCACGAGCTGCTTGGCAGGCAGATATTGGCTCTTGCACGTTAATCTGAGCTATTAATTATTCAATGTCAAGAATGAATCAATGCACATGAGAGCGTCGTTTTGTACTTGAGCCCCTCTTGAGACAATGGCAAGAAATGTGACTTTCATGGCAAGCACGAAACGGAATCTGCCTGGCAGCTCAGGCAAACCTACGTACAAGAAGGTTCACCTGGAGCAAGTTGCCTTCCGTTCAGTTAGGTTAGGTTTGATGGTAAAACGGAAGGTAGCACCTACTGTATCTTAGTCGGGCAGGTACATAACAGAAAAGCCACTGAACCAGTAGAACGAAAGGTGGCGGTCTACAGATGAAAGCCGACTGTGCCGCTTGCTTTAGCCTGGCCTCTCAGACCAAAAAGAAGCAGCCCATCGCAAGCCATCAATTTCGCGCACTGTATTTCGAAGACCGACTCCCGCCCTGCTTCCTTCTGGAAGTTTTTGAATTTAGATAAGAGTTTCTATTGCTAAAATATCTTTCTAGAAGTCGTAGATAATTCCATAGAAACTTAGGAGAACAAACTCAGGAAGGTTATGTATTTTCATCCCATGTATGTAGCTACCCTGTCTAAGTTGAAGAAATGGTTTATAAAACGTCTGGTCGTTGAACAAGAGGGCGGACATTGTGATATCTTTTCAGCTTTACCTCTGGCTAACTGAAATGAAATGTTCCATGATAACATCCCAGTTGGCTTGAATATTACGGATATGTAGGCCTTTTTCCTCTTTTGACCTTTCGTGCTTACGCTATTAGGCTGTATCAACAACCAGCAAACCATTTACACGAAACGCATCGTATTCTAGCACAGGCTACTCTATGTCCAATACATACCTAGGTAGTTAACACATATCAGGACCCTGGATTGGCATGCGCCTCCTTGGAATTGTTCCTGAATCCCCAAAGTTCCATCGAGAGATACAGAAGGAAGACTCTTTCAGCCTTCCAACGGCCCAGAACGCCCGCTCGCACACCGATATATTGGATATTTACCCCATAAGACCACCGATTCGCCCACTTCCATACATTCATAAGGTTCTTAGAAGTCATGGATGATATGTTTCTCCACCCTCTTCTCCCAGACAGGCCAGACCAGTCAGCCAAGCCTGAATCTAGCTTACTCGACTACGTACTGTACTCCAAGCTTCGCCTCAGCCCCCCTGGTCAGGTGTGACCTCTCTCAGAGAGGTTTCCGATAGAATGGTAGACTCTGTTGATGCGCTCCGCCTCAATTGGCATTTGGAATAAGGTTATCGGGCCTAGCCGAATCGAGTCCACGCCGCACCTTCGATAGTCTCGGTGCTACGCCGCTAAGGGTGTGACGAGGATCCGGAACTCTTCTAGAGAATTTGAAAATTAGGGAAATCTTTCTCATACATATACCTAAAAACAATTCTTAGAGGATCATAAAGTGTCGTAAGTTTTATCATAGCTAAGGTATATGGGTATGTAACATATTAATTATGAGGATGCGTGACAATCTCACCAAAATGCTCTCATAAACCGCCGTGTGGCACAAATTCCTGCCTAATATGCTCAAACTGCTTCGTTTATGACTATGCCTCCCATCGCTAGTGTACATAGGTAGGTATCGCTCATAGCACCAACAAATCACCATTGCTGCCAGCACCCTGAGCTGGTTGAAGAACCGCCTGAGGTGCATGTGCGCTCACCACGTATCCCGTCATGTGGCCGTTACCTCCTCCAAAGACATCATCCCCTTGATCAACATGCATCGGTGTCATTTGCTGCGTTCCAATGCCTGAAAAGTAGGCATCCGCATCGTTGACCGCCTGTGCGATGTTCCCTTGTCCATTGCTGGATGTTGGGTTACGGCTTCTTGGGTCAATGTCGGTCGCTGCTCCGGCGTTGCCAAACATGCTGATGCTCTTTTGGTTGTCTCCAGCAACAAGAAGGTTCTGCTTTTGCAGCGCGGGTGAGTCCTGGAGCTTGCGAGGTCGCGCGGATCTGAAAACCGTCTGTACCGGCTTCAAGTAAACCGTGGCTAGGGTTCCAACGTTTAGACACATCTCCTCTAGGGTCACTGAATCGAGTCTTTCTGACTCGGCTGTAATTGCTGGCTTCTCTCCCATCACAATCTGCTTCGCTGCGTTCATGTCTGTCGACAACAAACGCCAGTACATATACGCCCTGTCTCGAAGATCAGGGTTATCTGTCTCTTCAGTTGCCCACTTCAAAACCTTGGGGACCAGTTCTTGACCCTTGGTTGGTCGCTGGATGAATAACTTCACTGTGGCGGTGAGCAAGGCCAGTTGCACTTCGACCGGCTCCTCTGCGAACGAATACAAGAAGTCTTCTAGTAACGCATCGCTGTTCTCGATTCGGTCTGCGTATTGACCAATGACCCAAACCATAGCTGCCTTGGCCTCAGGTTCATCCAAAGAGTCGAGATGCTCACAAAGAGTGCTAATGATAGACTCGTACTGGTTAGGGTATTTTCGGAAAATGTTTCGAATAACCACCGTAGCTTCCTGGACAATATATGTGATTTTGGTTGCCACAAGCTCGAGGAGTAGGTTGATGCATCGTCGTGCAGCTGGTTCAATCTTAATTGCCAGTTTACCAATGGCACGCACAGCCTTGCGCACGAAGTGAACGTCAATTTCAGTGGCGTATTCTCGGAGTTCCGTCAGGACCTCATCAATGTTGTCCTCGTTTGCGAGCATGAAAATGAGCTCCAGTTTTGTGACCTTTACATAAATAGGATCGTTGTACTTGCAGAAAAAAACTCGGATATCGTTTCGTAGAACTTCGGGTCGTCGCTGAAGGATCAATAAGGCATTTCGCAAGGCGAGATACTGAACCTCAGGACCCTTGGCGAGAAGTGTGACAAGAGGTGGTGAGAGCTTTCTGCAGAGAGCCGAAATTTGTTTTTGATCGGCGATGTAATTCATCAGATACAGAATCACCCGAATGCAGGTCAACACGACCGACGAATTAGAATGCGAGAGTCGTGGTGATATCCGCTCCGCCAGGAGTACCGCCTCTCCAGATTCCTGTGGTACATAGGACATGAGAGCCTCTAGGATATATGTCTGACCCCATCTGTTGACACAAGATTAGCGATACTCACACAAGTGGCAGTAGTTCATCTTACTCGGAGCAATCAGGAAGAATGGCGACCATCTTGGAGGCGTTGCTATAGTCAATGGTGAGTTTGATGGCATCACTTCGTTCCCAAATATCCATTAGACCAGCCAGAGCGCTTGCAACAACTGTGGGATTATCATCTCTCAGCAATGAGTTCAAACGATCAATCAGGTCTGAGTTCTCCACCATATGTCGGTCGTGGTCATAAAGTTTAGCAACGCAGAAAGCAGCCGTTTTTCGCACATATGGGTCGCTATCTTTGAGCATGTGTTTGACTATTGGTACAGTCGCTTCGACAAACTCTCTAACATGGATGTAGGACATTGTTCGAAGAGCCAACGCCCGTACCAAAGGATTGTGGTCTTCCATATCCTGAGCTATTGTCAGTTGTTACTCTCAAAATGAGAATCAGTAAACTGACATGTTCCAATACGGGAATCGCCTTCACAGCAATCTCAGGTCTTATCCTGGCGTAGTTGACCAGAAACAAAAAGCACCTATCTCTCATGAGTAGCCGAAAAATTCTCATCACACCAAGAGCTTACATCTTCTTAATTTCCAGGCTCTGAATGCCCATGCACCCAATTATATCGGGGAACAGAGCAACCATATCGTTATTGCTCATTGTCATATTTGCGACAATCTTCTTGAGGGCAATTTTCTTGCCCGCGAAGTTCTTATCCTTTTTCCCTCCACTGTTCAGCTCGAGGCGCAGCTCAGCAACCTTGCCCTGCATATTGTTTAGTTTCGGGCCGTCATAAATTGACTTTGGGGGCATATATGCGAGAAACATGGCGGCCATAGCATTGCTCGCGTCACTACAAAACAATATTTTGACAGGAAGATCGAAACGGGAAATATGATAAGATGTAACGAAGGCCCGCGCAAAAGCAGAAGGGGATACAAGGAGGCATAACGCCAGGCCTCAGTGTAGTCGAGGTTCGAAGACTTATAAGACCTCAAGTCCTACGAGGCTGAGACATGATAGAGGAACGGGAAGGCTTACTCGTGCGAACAATTTGGAGTCCCCTCCACCGGCGGAGCTTGACATGGTGTTGTACTTGTATCCCAAATAACGGCTATACTGCGACTGGGCCTGGGTTCCAGGAACGTTGAATGTGGAATAGTTGCCCTATACGTAACAGCCCCTCACTTCTGAGCCCTTCCAAGATTTCGCAACCGCTTTTTTCGATATTCACAATTTAATTGGGCGGGGATGCGTTGCCCGGTCCAAAGAAGTTGTAGAGGGTGGATGGTGTATGGCAGATAGGAGGGGATGGTCACATGTGCGCCTGATGCCGCTGGGATGTCTTCTCGATCGTGGCTTATCGCTCTGGGGTTTTTTTTTCTGGGCCCGAAGAAACGGATGAAGCGCTGATTTATTCGAATTTCGTTCGCGACGTTTATCGTGGTCGTGATTTGATCGTTCGCGTCTCAAATCGGCGGCGTCGGAGTTGGAAAGGGGATCTCGAGACTTGAGTAATGTAAGCCAAATGGTGCTGATAAGATAGTGAGTGGGTTGCAATTAAGCCGAAATTGCAGCTGCCACAGCTACGCCACATGCGAAATGCCACATGGGCTTAACCCAATCAGTCAACTTTGCCTCCATCATCCATCAGCTTGAGCCTTGCGACTACCACGAACCTACGACCCGAATACCGAATTCTTCATCACCAACCTTCGACGAATCAAGCACCTGCACCATGGCTGGCACATCGATCGCCCCTCTATGGGTCTCTCAACTCGAGAGCCCTCCTGCCGCCAAGTCCAAGCAATCTGGCGTCCAAGACCCTCCTGGGTACAGTCCTGGAGCAGGCGTCACCAGCTCCAAGGCAAGCGAATCCTGAAATTGCTTGATTAGCGACCACAGACGACTAACACGTAGCAGAAGAACAAGGACGCTGTCAAAGTGCAACCTCGAAAGCCTCCGACCGCTGCCGAGACGGAAACATTAAAGCTCAAGAAGGCTTGGGAAGTCGCGCTGGCTCCTGTTAAGGGCCTCCCTATGACCGCCATCATGATGTACATGTCAGGCAACTCTCTTCAGATTTTCAGCATCATGATGGTTTTCATGGCATTCAAGAACCCGTTGATGGGCTTGATGAACACGAACCAGGCTTTTGAGCGCTTCCAGTCCGAATCCCTTTCTTCCCAGTTGATACAGGTCAAGTTTGTGTACGTAGTATGCCAGCTCGTTGCGCTAGGTGTTGGAATTTGGAAGATCAACGCCATGGGCCTATTACCGTAAGTTTTCAGATCTGTGCTTCAATCTCACCATTTCTAACATACACAGAACAACACGATCTGACTGGCTGATGTGGGAGGCGCAGAGAGAGCCGTTGGAATTCGCTGTGGCAGCTTTATAACCTGTCTCTATTGATACGATAAAACGACTAGATAGCTAAATGGACTTGGATGGTTTCATGACGCCTTCAGTGCTTCTCGTTTTGCCTTTGCCGCTCTCCATCGCATCCCTCTTCTGTCAACAAGTCTCAAGGCCGGGATCATGGCCAAGTTGAGTAAAGCAAGGAATGTGAAACACCAGCCTCTGCCCATTCCTTCAATCATGCGGTCAATGGCCGCAGTAGCTGCAGCTCCAAACATGCACCGCACAAGATTATTAGCGGCAGTTGCTGTGGCCGGAGCTTGGGGGTTAAGATCCACAATAAGGGTGTTAAGAACACTGAACGAAGTTGGAACAAACATGCCAATGAGGAAGACTAGAACCAGGGGGACAGCCACCGAAGTTTCAACTTGCAGAGCCCATCCATAACCAATGAGTGTCGCGATACCAGCGAGAAGTATGGGATATACGGGTTGGATCCGCGCAGTCTCGATAGGAAATTTCTCCAAATCATCTCCTCGTTTGCGATCGATAGTGAAACCAATCTTCTTCGCGATTCGTCGATAGTTCCAGTCTAACACGTATCCTTGAGCAACTACGGCCAAGGCACAGCCGAAGCCATAAGGTAAGTAGCAGAGACCAACCTGAAGGTCGTTATATCCATATGTCTCTTTGAAAAGTGTCGACAGAGTGGCTGCCGTTAAGATGAAAGCAAGGTAGATGATGGCGTTGATACAAAGAATGATAGCCATCTCCCTCTCAAAGACGATATATAGTGTCTTCAATGGGTTAGGAAACTTGAGCTCCCGCTTTGGTATGTTCTGATCTGTAACGTCCCTGCGGCGACTGCAAAGATCAAGCAGTGATCTGTTCCACTTCTGTGGTGCTATTGACCCGTTTCCAACAACATTACGGCATGTTTCTGGAGCTGAGAGGATAAAGGGAATCAGCCAAACACCAGAGAAGATAGCACAGAACCAGAAGATAGCAGGCCAGCCGAGGTACTGGCTCAGTATACCACCCAAAACCGGCCCAAGAGCAGGTCCGACGTTGATTCCCGCTCCAACAATACCCATGTATTTTCCTCTTTCAGCCGTCGAGGATATGTCTGCTACCACAGCAAAGCCAAGGGCTAATGTTCCACTGCTTCCTGCGCTCTGGACACAACGAAGTATCAAGAGCGCAACAAAATTACGCTGTAGAGCCAGCCCGATGTTGGCACAGATATAAATGAGGAACGCCAGGATATAAGCCGGTCGACGCCCTGCCATATCACCAAGGTCGCCAAATAGAGTAGGGGAAAGACCCTGCAAAATCATATAGGATGTCAATGTGAGGTTGACAAGTGATATGGATATGCCCAAGTCCTCGGCTATCGGTGGTATGGCGGGGAAGTATATGTTGGCCGTCATAGGTGAGATGAAGCTGGCAGCTGTGACTAAAGCCAGGATCCATCTTTTCGTGTCCTTCGAGAAAGTGCTATATGCTGGACCGCTCGAGACTCTGGTCATATTCTCGGAGTCGCCCAGTATCGTCTCGTCAGCTTGACATGTTGATCCATTGAACGGTTGCCTGCCAAGCTTCTCCGTATTGTTATCTAGGCCTCCTAGGGTTTCGGACTCTGTGCTCTGTATACTGATGTTGTCATGGCCATGTCTGTAAGTGTTCGAGGTATTGGAACAACGCTGGTCATCGCTTTTCTCGGTCATCTTTGCTGAAAATAAGTAAAGGATATCCAACGACCACGATGAGAGAGGCGCCGAGGCCTGGCAGGCAGTCTTTTAATACCACCTAACAATTTGCCCGCGATCGGAGAACATTATCCATCGGTGATAGAATATTTATTCCCGGTCGCCTTGGCCTCTATTCCCGACACGAACCGGCCGAAGTTTGCGTTCACCGTTCACGGACCCGGCATGTCTCCACTTTATGCCGAACTCCGCTCCGGTCCGCTACAAGAAACGTTTTCAAACCATCCTCAACTTTTAACGGTCAGGTCGTTAGCCAGTATAGTGAGAAGCTTGTAAAAGGACGAGTAGCTTAATAATTGATAGATGAATGAAAGACGAATATGTGTCTAACACATTCCTCTACCTTACAAAGCTCAACGGAAACATGGGCTTTGGTGGCATGCCTGAATTCTTTAAACGGTGAAAAATGATCTCCGCTGAAATAATTTGCAGAGTGGAGAGCCAGTGGGCTCCCATAGATTTTCCATTTTTTGTAAATCATTACAAACTTAGTACCTAAGTATGTAGGTTAGTAGGTACTAAGTAAAGAGGTTGCATCATTACATAAGTACCTAGGTACCTATAGTAGCTTGGGAGCTTGAGCTGGATGACTAAGCCACGTGGAGCTTGTTCGATGTGCGTCAGAGCTTCATGCCAATACAGCCATGGTGTCTACAACCTGGACCCTCTTTGTTGCGAGATCTTGTACCTGAGTATACCAGCCAAAATACCGAAGCTGTCGAGCTTGACTGGCATAAATTGAGAATCCCGAACTCTCAAATATCTCATCATTTTGGCAATATCCCATCTTTTCTTAGTTCAGACTCGCAGGCAGTGAACGCAATGAATGTCACAGTCACTTTCGATGAGCTCCTGCGGGAACGAAATGCGCCAGAAACAAGAAAGCGAGTCACCTTGGATGCCATTGATGGCTTCCTGAAAGAGGCATATCGGATTGTTAGTAATGTGCTTCTTCTTGGCTGCCCTTCTCCCGCTGATCAGTCTCCAGAATTCGCATATTACCAGCCTACATCGAGAACTCCAGGATGTTCGACAGGCCTACTTGTCGACTGCGCAACCACGAAAGACAAATAATCGAGCCGCAAAGGAGCAGACACGTGTGCTTACAGATAGAGACCGAGAGGAAGTCGACGCCAATGCGAAACAAATGATCCGAGAGTTAAATGCCGGTATTCGCGCCCTCGATGAAGCCGAACAATTGCGTCGCGAGACCGAATCGGCTTTGATTCGAAAGAAATATGTTGGAGGCTTAGGGGCGCTGGGAGCATGGGCTTCAGGTGGCATAGTCAGCAGCAAAACAGAGGAGCATGCAGAAGCAGAAGCCAGGGCTCGAGACATTGGAATTCACCGAGACGGTGTGCTTTGGTTCTTACGGCAACGATTAGAGCTATGCTGCCGAACGCAACAAGATATGATGGAAACACGGCTAATGCGAGAGATGGAAAAGAGTCGTAGCATGCTCTCAAGGTCTGGGGCCACTATTGCTGGAGACTTTGCAGAATTTCCTCCATCTGCCCGACGACACTCCCAGACAGCCCCTGCTGCAAAGATCCCTATGCCCGACGACGGTCAATTCCCGAGCCAGGGCTTGACAGAAGAGCAGATCCAGATGTTTGAGGAAGGGAACCAAGACATGATGAGGCATTTCGAGAGTAGTTTGGACAAAGTCAGGTACGTGTCATGTGTTCCCTCGATCCCCATATGCACACCCTTGTTTGGTTGTATCTGCACTAGAGTACCAAGCGCAAGCGCCACCCCATGGGGAAAGAAAACAATTACTTTTGAGTATGTGAGCTAATTTTCGTATGACAGGACTGCCGAGAAGTCGTTGCTAGAAATATCCGAGCTGCAATCACTGCTCGTAAACAACTTGGCGACGCAGTCAGCGCATATTGAGCAGCTCGTAACGGACTCCTTTTCAACAACAGAAAACGTCGGTGGTGGCAATAAGGAACTCAAAAAGGCGACTCAGCGCGCAAGTCCTGCAAAGTATACATTCTTTGCGGCCAGTGGACTCTGCGCATTTCTAGTTATTTGGGATCTCGTGTTTTAGGTTCTGGAACGGAACAGAGGGTGTGTAGACAGTGGAAAGTTGTGCACGGGAGAGCTGGAAGGGGCGGGAGCCGCAATCGACTGACTACATCTACATACTATGCAAAAACATACAGTCAAAGGCCTACATACGTCCGGCTATGGATCAACCCTTGAAGGATTGATATCTCATGCCCGCTCTGCCCGATATCGAATTGCATGGACAGGATTCAGAGACAATCGCATATTAGCTCAAACGAGGAGCAATGAGGCCACAAGCCCACCACTAAACTCGCTGACCAAATGGAAGGCTTGCAACGAAGGGGTGCATAATGACAAGAGTTGAAAATTGGTATTGTATTTGGGTGTATAAAATAAGGACAGCTCCTTATAAAGCTAGGTCTGCAAGATCGGGCATTAGAGGAAGAGATGTGAGGCAAAGCCTTGTTTCAATCTCATGATTTCGGGTTGTATTTCCCCGTAGATCGATCTTTGAGTTGTCTACCGCTGTACATGGATAGTACTCTCTCTGCCAGGTCTGCATATCGATTTGGCAAAGGAATCAGGAGATATCTTACACCGGCAATCTTGACTATAATATCTGAGATTCAATTTAGACCCCTCTTTATCTTGGAGTTATGGCTAGGTCCAACATTCGATCCTAGAAAGACATACGATACACGATGCTTTGTCGTCCAATAACGCTGGCGGGTAAACCGGAGCCAGCGCCAGGACCATCAAACTTAGGATTCAGGGGCAAGATTTAGATGTAGATTCAATGGGAGATATACCTCGCATATACTGCAGAGACCATTCCAATCTACAGTGTCATACGACTAATCAAATTTATTATATTACGTTTTACCCGGGCGAAGTCGGAGGCGCCCGTGTAACTGGTTGCTGACGCTGGGCCAGCTATTACTCAACAGCGCATTCTAAAGCCCCGTGATGTTTTGGCTAAGATTTTTTACTTCCCCGTGACAGGACGGCAACGGGGCGTCCGGGGTCGCAGAGCCACTCGTTACTGGAGATGCATGTGTGTTGTAACTTGTTTGAACTGGTAGGTAACTTAGTGAAGTGAATCGAAGGGGTCTGGAAGAATGAACTGGGTTCTTTTTCTGGGGAATGGATCCATTGTAGTCTTGGAGGGAGGGGTTTGGAGAACAACCATACTACTTAGTAGGTATTGTACTGTACCTAGGCCTACTGTAGGTACTACCTACCTAGTAGTTAGAGAGAATCCGATCCAACTCAAGACACTTGGATGGGTAATTATGTTACGGTATGGTACCATACGAAACGTTCCCTACCTAGTTAGAGTTCAAAAAGTCATCGTGCGTGTTAAGAGTCTGTTAGATGAGATGTAGATCAGATTAAAACATGTGAGCTAGAAGAGACCACAAATCAGACCATTTAAAAACTTGAATCTTAGTTTCAAACGCTCATAGATCCTCTCCGCAAAATTGAACATGGGATCACTTGCTTGAATGGATAAAACACTACGTCAGCCTAGCTTCGTAATCTAAACTCACCGTCGCCCATGCCAAGTAAAAAGTGTACGAAAGAGTACTTACCTCGGTGAGGTTACGGTTGTCGGTCAGCTCTATTCTCCGCGTGACGTTTGGAGCCGAGGTGACCTTGAAACACAACCTAGGCAGGCAATTACAACGGGGAGCTCTGATACTGTATTGACGTGATGATGGAGCTTCACAAGCTTTTTCACAAGCTCACGAGCGGAGCATTTTCGGGACTGAGATGGCCAAGGACAAAGCATAAAAGATTAGGATTGTCGCAATTCAAGGAAGAGACAACGGTAATTACTGAAATGCTGGAAGCAAAATTTAAAGGCCCGATCATATCTTTTTACAACTGACGATTCTATTTCTAATCCGACGGCCTCACTGTCGTTCGCACAAGTTCGACAGATATACCGCCGTATTTTCGATCTGATCTCAGACTGACTCGTCCTGAGTTGGTTCATACGCGTTACTCGCAAGGCGCCCTTATTCAACTATTACCATCATCCATCCTCAACTTTGTTTCGTTACAAGCGTTGAAACCTCGAGGTCTATTTATAAACAATAGAGAGTCTCGGAAAGAACAGTTATCCCTTACCTTAGGTCTAAGGATCGACCACCCGAGAAAGCGCCTGCAAACTCCAGATACCACAAAGGTACACCAACTTTGGAAGTGAGTTGTCAAAAATCCGTAATCCAAAACACAAGAGGAAGTTGCCTCTGCTTGCCCTTGGCCCGTTAGGCCTGTCCCTGTTGAGTTGAGTTGAGCTCCAGTCTCAGTCAATCACTTGCGCACCCCCCAAAAGCACAAGCAAACACAAGTCCTTCGCTGTTCTGTGCTGTACCTGCTTGGTACTCTACTCTACCCATGCAGCGATAGCATCAACCAGCAGAAAATAGTCCACCGCGAAAGTCGTCCGGTGAGCCCACCTTCTACCTCTGTTTGGCATCGGGCGGGCCAGCCCCTTCCCCCGAGAGCTCCAGTGGTCCGGAATAACGGCGCCCTATTTGCCCGCGTACATCGAGTCCCTGGAGACATGGCCAATTGCATCACGCCAGAATGTGCTTTACGCAAGAGTCCATGGGCCCCTGTTTTCGGGGTTTGCCCTGAGAGTTGAGTGCTCTGGATTCTTTAGATAAGGCCGTTGGGCTCTGTAAGGAAGTGCCCTGCAGCAGCGATAGTCTCGAGTCTCTTACACGAGAAGAGTGTTGAGGGACATCTCTGAAGCGAATTGAGACACCTTACAACCAATCCTAAACATATTCTCGTCTATTTTTCACCCAAAACAGGCTTCCAGCTGCTCCGTGCCTTTGTCTCCAACATCTGACTGGCGCGGTCCGTAACTTACTGACAAAAGTTGTTGCTAGGTACCTTTTTGTTTTCCCCAAAGACGCACACTCCCGCAGGGGCTCACCTCAGTTCACCTGCCCGGGCAATTCATCCCCCAGGCCACAAAACACACACCCCTGGTTCCACCCAGGCCACCGGACACGGTGCCGCAAGACCCCAAAGGCCCCTCTTCCTTACCCCCCTAATCGAAAATCCTCAGGGCCGCAGCCCACTATGACACCGTCACTCAGTACACCCCGTCAGGCTCAGTCAGGCAAGAGCACCTCAAGCTCAAGCTCGACTGATAAAACGGCGCCGACCTCTTCTTCATCTTCCTCCATTTCTCGTCTCAACTCTATCGTTCGTCACATCTCGCCGAAAATGGTTTCTACTACAAATTTCCCTGTCGAAGTCGTGCCCCAGGCTCCTGAAGACCCCCTCTTTGGTCTTGCACGAGCTTACAAGGCCGACGAAAGCTCCAACAAGATCGATCTTGTAAGTTGAGCCCCCCTTCAACATATGTCTAAACCACCATCGTCCTTGCTAACCTTTGCTTTCTTGTTTAGGGCATCGGTGCTTACAGAGACGAGAACGCAAAGCCTTGGGTGTTGCCAGTCGTCAAGAAGGTATGAACCTCGCCCCAAGTTATCTTGTACACCTTACTGCACTTCCGCTTCACGGCATTGCCTTCGACTCTCCCTCAGCCGCATAACTTCCCAAATCCCAAATTAGACATACACATGCTATGCATTGTGCTCCCACGAACGCATTGCCCTGCTCGGATGACGCTTCCAAAGCGGATCCGTTCCAGCTCCAGCCTGCTTCATAACCCTCCCATTGCGATTTTTGGGTCATGGGGTCAGCATTTCACAACGCGCTGCTTGGATCCTTCCTATGCAAACCTGCGTCACAGCATGCCCCAATTGCCCTGCCGCCACGGCTTTGCGCAAACCTTCGGTCTCGGAATTTGAGCTAACCCCACGTGTGTCACAGGCTGATGAGATCCTCCGAAACGACCCTGAGCTCAACCATGAGTATGCCCCGATTGCTGGTATTGCCAGCTTCACATCCAAGGCCGCCGAGCTGGTATTTGGCGCCGACTCCGCCGCCATCCAAGAGAAGCGCTCGACAACATTGCAGACAATCTCTGGTACCGGCGCCGTACACTTGGGTGCTCTCTTCCTAGCCAAGTTCTACCAGGGCAACCACACTATCTACCTTTCAAACCCCACTTGGGCAAACCACCACCAGATCTTCAAGAATGTTGGCCTCTCAATTGATACCTATCCTTACTTCCACAAGGAGACCAAGGGACTTGATTTTGAGGGCTTCAAGCAGACTCTTCAGTCTGCTCCTGAGGGTTCTGTCTTCGTTCTTCATGCCTGCGCACACAACCCCACTGGCGTCGACCCTACCCAGGAGCAGTGGACCGAGATTGCTGCCATCATGAAGGAGCGAAACCACTTCCCCTTCTTCGATACCGCTTACCAGGGTTTTGCATCTGGTGACCTTGTTAAGGATGCCTGGGCCATCCGCTACTTCGTTGAGCAGGGCTTCGAGCTTGTTGTTGCCCAGAGTTTCGCCAAGAACTTTGGTCTCTACGGCGAGCGTGCCGGCTGCTTCCATGCCGTCACCTCCCCCTCTGGTGATGCCTCCCACACAATCACCCGCATCGGTTCTCAATTAGCTATCCTCCAGCGATCCGAGATCTCCAACCCTCCCCTGTATGGTGCTCGCATCGTCAGCACCGTCCTCAACGACCGCGATCTCTTTGCTGAGTGGGAGGAGAACTTGCGCACCATGTCTGGCCGCATCATCAACATGCGCGATGTTCTACGAGCCAAGCTTGAGGAGCTACAGACACCTGGTACCTGGAACCACATTACCGACCAGATCGGCATGTTCAGTTTCACTGGTCTGAGCGAGTCACAAGTTATGAAGCTTCGAGAAGAGTTCCACATTTACATGACCAAGAACGGTCGTATCAGCATGGCTGGTCTCAACGACAACAATGTCGAGTACTTTGCCAAGGCTGTTGATAAGGTGGTGAGAGACTCTGACTAGATCCACAGAGGCCAAGTAAGAGGTTGAATGTTTGAGATGGTGTACGAAACTCATGGGATGTGGTCGAATACAAGACCCTGGAAAGAACTCGGCGTTAGGATTACAGATTTATTATCGCACCTATCATGATGGGGTCTATGCAAAAGCACTGAACGATCCATGTTTATGCATGCTGTTGACAGCCTTTAATATACCTTGACTGCAAGCCAATGCAATTGCATACTCAATTTTCTGGCTCAACTATTCTCTTCGTGAGGTCGTGTCGTGTGATGATGATGTAATAGAACAGACATCAGAGATCACGGCTATTCTTTGGTTTACCGTGCATGCCTACTTGGCATTGACCCGCAGGTAGTAGATAGCATGAACACCTTTTGAGGCCGCATACAGAGAGCTGCGATATGCGATATGCGATTCGGGCCTCTGATTGGCTCGCCTCTCATGTTTCCTGCTTCATTACGGAGTAGGCAAAATTCCTATTCTTGTTGTAGCGGTAACCAGAAACGGACGCAAGCACGGGGATGCTACAGAACGAGAAGAGGCTGGCCAACTCCATAAAATATAATTCGGGGAAACCTCGCGGTCTCGGGGTAGACGTTTGCTTCTTCTCTGTGTGTTCCCCGGGCTTGGGGTGGGAGGTAGGTATATACCGCCGGCGCGGTATCGAGACGCCGATTCACCGTGAGGGAGGGTATTGCCGCGCACTCCCCCTGTCGTTATCTCCCGTCTGGGGAAACAAGAAAGAAACGGGCAAGTTTTTTCTTCTTTTCCTGGAGAGCCCACCCCCGCATGCTGCGATGCAATTTTTATCCCTTCCCCGCATGGGAGCCGCTCGCTTGTCCGGGGACCAGGGGGGCGTGTATCAAAGAAATTCTTGATGGTCATAAAGATACGGGGGAAACCGGCGGAAGGGAAGTTTTTGACGGTGGAGACGGAGTTGCAAGCGAAGCGTTGACTGGGAAAACGGTATCTGGAGGAATTACCGTCTGCAACAAGTTGCTGTTTGTTGGTGTTTATTTAGTTCTTGTTATGTCATGGGACAACCAACTTTACAATATAGGATCCATACAGAGCCCCGACAAACCCCGAGTATCATGAAATTCACTGAAGTAATATTGTATAGTAGGGGCGAAAGAACCGTCCATGCCTTGGACTATTACCCAATCGAGTATCCACAGCTGCGGGTCGAAAAAAGGTACATGGAGGAACTTAGGGAATTTCTAGACTATCAACGGGATTTGTCCGATACCGGGGGTGTGTGCGACTGCAGCAATGGAAAGAAGGTTATCATGGGGTAAGAGAAACGTTAGCTGGTCTTGATATCACGGATGTATCTTGTGTATGGGTATGATTTCGAATGGAAATAGTCGGGGTGACTGATGGTGTTGGGCACATGACTGCTTCTTATCTGCGCGACGTTTCTAGAGTCTGTGTGGACAGATAGAACTAAGAAGCCCATTTCTAGTATGGTCTTGAGCAGCCCAAGCCTAGCTGAAGAGTTCTGAAGGTAGGGGGCCATTTAGCCGCATAGAATTGTGTTCTTAAATAGAATATCGTGTATCTCCTTGATAGACTTTTCGGTACCTGGAGATGTGACGACTAATAAACAATATGGGGAACAGTATATAATAAGATTGCGTTCAAGCTAACTCGAGAGACACATTATCAGGGCCGTACAGTCTTCTATTTGGTACAGGCTGGTCTTGTCAAGGTTAATAGCTTTGGGAAACAACAAATTATACTAGAATAGCCCTGCTTTGTATAGTACGATGATAGATTGGGGAGACTGATTCTTAGCTCAGGGAGACAACTGGATAGTAGCAAGAAATACAACTTGAAATCAGCATTGTTAGTCTCTTACTGGTTCAAATAATTAAACCCCATAACAGGGCAGAATGGTCCGTTTTATTTTGAAGACTTGGAGGTTTGGTCAGAAGCGACATACAACTCTGTACCTCTTTTAGGCAAGATGTTAAGAATAACGAAACCTGAGGACAGCGATAAGCTATTCAACACTCATATTGATATCACTCTAAATACATCTCTGCACAAAGAACTCACCCAGCCATAGTTCTTGGTGAGATACTAGAAAAATGGCAGATACTGTAATTTAGTATTGTATACTAAATTGGTAAATAGTGGCGGGCAATATTAAGACTATCAGCATCAGTATTCGACTGTGTTGTGTTAGAATTTATTTACTTCGCATCTAACTCTATAACACAATATGGAAATTTTAGATTTGGACCATATCATTTTTTGAATCCTTTATTCAGTCATGTTCTCTTTCATGAGCTTAAAGCATCTCAGTGAAGAGCATTCCCATCTCATTCATAAAGACCGGAGATCTCGCACTGCTTTCATTCTCTACATTCATAAGAAAACCCATGGCCAAAGAAAATTACAGAACCTTATCATTTCTCGGCTTCAGCACTTAAATCGAAGTTCTGAGTTAAGCATTGTCTCGTTTGTTAAAGGTGAGGTGTAAGATAGTACTAGGTCAGCAGACGGGTCAGATAATACTTAGGTACACTACAAAGAAAAAGCTTGTAATATAACTAGGCACTTATATAGTAATCTATCTTTTTTAGATAGCATAAGATATTTAGAACTATTACATACTAAGAAACACCTATGCCTATAGTCAATATGGATACCTAAAGGTAATATTTTAGTAATATTTAATATAATTATGGAAGGCATAGGGATAAGTACAGTGTGCGGATTATTTGCTTCCCTCCAGTACCTGGCCGCTCTCGCTCGTTTAGCTCAATCGTTGCGCTGCCTAAAGTGGCAACCCCCACCACCTCATCAGTATCCAGCTACTGTACATACATTCTCAACCTCACCAACAATGCACTTCAGCCATGGGGAGAAAACTACCATGGAAGACTTCTACGACCCCCTCAGGCCCTGAGAGGAAACCCTCACTGAAATCAGAGAGCCCACGCCCTATGCCACCACGCTCACCAAACACCGGTACACCGTCAGCTTCCCGTAAGAAACCGCGACGCGAGCGCGTAAAAGAAGCAGAAGGTATTGCATACATTTTCATGTCACTTTCATCGGACAGAGAGATTGACGATGTTGTTTAGATGGCATACGCAGCCCATCAACATCCCCACCTCCAGAACCACCACAAGAAAGGTTCATCTCGTTCCCAGACTCATCCATATCAAGCGCTGACCAACCCCAGGTTTATGAGACCAGGCCTCGATCACGATGACCGATATCGCATGGTCGAAGATGAATTTCTCAACACGGCTCACCAATTTACTATTCACATTCATGCATCTGAATACAGCCGTCTGAAGAATTTGGCTAAACACCAAAACGCAGACAGAATCCGTGAAATTGAGAGGCCTGTGGTCGGTGCACCAACCCTACTCGCGCGACAACGTCGGGAGACCGCGCGCCGCATCGTCAAACAGCGCAATCTTCTCGGCAGTGATCCCAACGAAAAGGACACCCCTTGTGCAGGATCAAGCTTGCAGGGCCTCATGGAGAGTCCGAGGAAGGAGCACAAATGGATTGCAGCAGGTTTCGCTGATACCGCAGAGACGAGAGCTTCGGCTGGTTTTGGCTCACAAAAGATTAGCCCACTACAGTTGAAACAGGGATCAAAAACACCATTGGCCAAGAAGAGGCAGGCTTCTGTTCCCGATGATGGCGAAACTGATGATGGGGATGATTTAGATCTCACCACGCCTTCACGCACCTCATTCACAAAAGCAGCACGTACAACCCAAACGTCGAGCCCGGCCATATCTCGCTCAGCACCGCGACCAGCATTTAGTACTCCTCGTGCATTGAAGTCATCTATCAACACGGCCCCAAGACCAAGCTCGAGTGTCAAGCGGCCAACTACAGCACCTGGAGGAAACGAGGGGCAGAGTACGGCCAAACGTCGTGATGTTCGAGAAGACATCGACGACGATGATCCGTTTGGAATCACCAAGCGACGACTTCAACGTCAGAAGTCCAGGGAACAGTTTCGTAGGGCGGAAGAGGAAGCGCCGGTCAAACCCTCTCTCGATGATATTCCTTCATTCATCTGAGCACTTTCACCACCAGCTTTGTCATTTCTCAGCATGGAAATCAAATCAGTTCTTTTCATTCATGTAAGCTCTATCCTTCCATTGGCCGGTCCTCCATTGTAAGCTCATCAAAGTCATCCAGCAACTCATTCATATCAACTTGGGGCGCCTCATCATCCTCTTCGGTCTCAGCCACGCTCATCTCCTCCTCAGCTCTCTTCTTAGCCTTATACAAGGCGAGCGTAGCACGGAGCTCCTCGTCTTCCTCAACATCACGCAAGAACTGCTCGTACTCTTGATCCAGACGCTCTTGATCGGCCTTCTTGGGTAGAAGCTCGCCCTCGTCCTTGTCCATACGCTTAAGCTGCCAGTTCCTCTTGCGGTTCTTCCTGCGACGGGGGTAGTGCTTCTTGACTAGTACCACGTCGGGAAGTGTTGACGAGTATGTGTTGGAGTTCTCGATTGCCTCGTATTCGGTGTTGTTGAAAACGGTACCGGCCAGCAGGTAGCCCATGGCGGAATCACCGGGCTGGAGAAGTCGTCCCAGATGGGTCCTTGTGAAGTATGTTCGGTCATTGGAGCCGAGATCTGTGGCTCGAGCAACTGTGGCTTCGGCAAGTCTCCACTTGCCCTTCTGGTTAACGGTGGGCTCGATGTCCATGACGATGAACTCTACGAGCTCGTGTGTATCGGCAAGAGACAGAAAAGGAGCTCGCCAGTAGATTGGTGAGCTGATATCACAAGTCTGGAGAGTCTGAGGATCCATCAGGTAGACCGAGGTACCAATCTTGTGACAAAGAAGGAGAGGTGAGATGTTGCCGTTTTGCTTGGCCATTTTGATGGGCATAGCAACCAAGTCATCCTTACATATAGGCACCAACTCGGCCGAGTATGTGAACTTGAATGACTTCTTGGAGGTGTGGACATCCTGAGAGATAAGTTCCTGCGACGTCTTCACCTTGACGGGCACCACAGAGTTGAGGAAGTCGATGAACTTCTCAGCCTGGTTCTTTTGGGAGAAAAAGAAGTCGATACCGTCCTTGGCCTCCCTGATATTGAGGGTATCTTTGTGTGCGCCGTGCTTCATGATGAGCTGTTCAAGGAACAGGAAGGTTCGCTTGTGGAGAACCTTCTGGCGGACCTGGACAGCAGCTCGCCAGACGTTCGCAGTATATGACTTGGCACACTCAGGGCACTGTTGGTAAGCTACCACATACACAACCTCGAAACTCTGTTGGAGCAGCATGCCATCCTGAACGGCATCCTGAATCGTGATCTTGACCTTGACTCGTCGCGAGTGAGGCTCAGTCCAGATAAAGCTCGCGTCCACGATACGGACTTTGTTGAGACCTCGGAGTTTCTTCAGGCATAGGGCCAACAGTTCGCGTGACTCGGGGGCGGCAACAACCCAGCTGGTGGGGGGCATAAGCCATCGGTCGCAATCTCGGCAGAAGTTGAGGGTCGCCTCTCGCTGGACACCCTGGGAAATGTCGACGGTGAGCTTGATGCAGTCGTAGCAGAGGGCTCCGCTAGATGTGGTTCCATCGATCGGGGCACCGCAGTTGCAGCATAGAATACTGAAGAGATTCAGGTTAGTATTGCGCCCAAGACTGGTAATGAATGCGGGGTGGAGGGGGAAGCAAAACTCACGTTGCACCGCCCTGCTGCTCCGAGACGGGGGCTATAGAGATCGGCTGGTCATCCAGATCCATCGACATGCTGGGCAACAATGTCGCGGGAAATTCTGTGGTGTTGTTTTGGGTGGAAATGGATGATGTTCAGTGACTCTTGGACGTGGGAGAATTTGGGTCGCCGCCGCTTGATAAGCGCTTATCGGGCAGGATATTTTTTTGCAGGCGCGGGGCAAAATTTAGAAAATGCAAGTGCAAGTGCACTTTCTTTCATCACAGTCATAAAGTTCAGGGTCCACTTGGCTTGAATAAGTTTGGTCATGCTGATCATTGGATGGGCCCTCATGTTTAAATGGATTCATGCTGTCTTCAAGTCATGCATGGTTTTGATAAAATCAGGTATTATAGACAAAAATGCAAAAACAATGGCTATTTTGATCAGAAAATCTTGCTCAATACCCTCGTCACGTCGGCTGGCTGATCTTCCACATCCGTCTTCTTTTTCGCGAGAGGAACCTGCTTGAATGACCTCTTCACCTGTCGCGCCGAATCTTCTTCCTGTTCCTCGCCGTCTGCTTTCCTCTTCTTGGCCTTTGCTTTGGCTTCCATGCCATCCAGCATCTTTGCCTTCTCCACGTTCCTGACAAACTCCTTGTTCTCCTTTGTCGACTTGCTGATCTCGGCTCTCATGCGGCTGGCGCGCTCTGCGTTCTCGGCTGCGATTTGTTCTGTGAGGTTGTGCCACTTGAAGCCCTTGAGATACAACAGATTCCACAAATCGTCGTGGTAGTAACTTCCTTTCTTGCCTCCAATGGTGCGCGCGTTGAGAAGATCGCATACAGCCTTGGCATCCTTCTTCTTGGTGAACTCAACCCAACCTTCCGTGTAAGAGCGCTTCTTATTGCCGCCGGCGCGAACGCGACGGGCGTGTGAGGCAGGGTCTTCAGGGGCGAGGAAGATGCGGTTGATGGTGCCGTAGGGTTCGAGAAGGGAGCGCAGCTTGGCGGGCTTCATGAAGGGCGGTATTCGAGAGAGGTAGACAACGCCTGATTTCTTGATTGCGGCTTCGGATGCGACGAGGTTCTTCTTCATCAAGGTTCTCGTAACATCGGGTAGGTCTGTTGATGTGTCGTTTGACTTGCGCTTTGTCTTTTCGGGTTTCTCCTTTTCCTGATCATCATTTTTTGTTTTCTCTTCATCTTCTTCGGCCAGTTTGTCCTCGTCGTCGCTGGCATCACGATCAATGTCGCTTCCCAGATCATGGTCCTCGTCCGAACCGAGTTTCCGTCGCTTGGCGCCTCGGCCACCCTTTTTCATATCATCTTCTTCTGAGTTATAGCCGGCATCGTTCTCCTCGTCACTATCGGCAGTATCGAGAAAGTCATTTTTGGTTTCGGGCGCCATGTTAAGTACGAATGGCAGCTCTGGGCTTGACCTATCTCCTATGCGAGGCTGGAGAAACCAATTGTAGAAAAAAAGTAGTCGCTGATAAGATAAGCCATCAGCACGTTAAAGCTGCAGGGATCTTGGTCGTTGGCGGAGCTCGGTCATGTGACTTGGAGGGGTAGCCAACGACGTCACTGATAATCGGAGGGGAAATTTTGTACCGGAAGAGCTTCATGGAGGTAGTCTCTCTAGGAGCTTAATAGTCCATATGGATTGATGGTAAATCACTGATAATATTCCTGTAGGCTGCGATTAATATGAATATGATGCTTGACTTGCTCTGCTCCACCCATAACCTGGTGTCTCATGTTGAGAGTAGCTCAGTTTACCGCAAAGCCACCATGTCTATCCTTGAGTAGCAAGACAAGACTAAACTGCTCGGCTCTAGATATTATCATGGGATCAATGTAAACCTCAAATTAAATTATAATGTCTTATCAAACCGTGGCGGGGTTAAAGCCGCGTTACGTTAGAAGCTGGGTACCTCGACTGTACGTGGGGCATTTGAAGCACCGCGAGCCGCGAGCCGCCAACCGCCGTCATGGAAGACGGAAGTACAAGTACACTCATGACACTCCATCTCCATCTCATATACTCCACTCAAAAGTGGTCAGCTACAAAGATATAATCTTGTCCAAGATCTGTCACTACAATCTCACTCTCTTCCTCACGCATACTATAGCCCAGTCATACATATCCACAATGTCTCTCGAAACTATCACCACAATCTCCCCAAACACAAACGAGGCTATCCTCACCAGGAATGGCGCCTCTCAAGCTGACCTGGAGTCTCTTCCCAAGGTCGCTACTGAGGCTTTCAACAGCTACCGCAAGACAACGTTGAAGGAGCGTCAAGCCATTGTCCGCAAGTTTCTGGATGCCCTCTTGGCCAAGAAGGATGAGCTTGGTGAAGAGTTGACCGTTCAGATGGGACGTCCCATATCTTACACACCTGGCGAAGTCGCCACAGCTGTCAAGCGTGGTGAATATCTCCTCAAGATCAGCGACGAGGCTCTTAAGGACACCGACGGCGAGCCCGAGAAGGGCTTCAAGCGTTTCATCCGAAAGGTCCCTGTCGGACCTGTACTCATCATTTTCGCGTGGAACGTAAGTGTTGACCTCGTTCTGTTGGAGCAGCTTTCTGACTCTGCATAGTACCCTTACCTCATTCTGGTCAACTCTCTCATTCCTGCTCTTCTTGCAGGATGCAGTGTAATCCTCAAGCCTTCGCCCCAGACGCCTACCATCGTGGAACGGGTTACTGATCTCCTAAAGGAGGCTGGCTTGCCTGATGGCGTTTGCCAGTACTTCCACTGCGGCTCTCCCACTCTTATGGAGACCATCGTGCGCGATCCCAAGATCGCCTTAGTTTGTTTCACCGGCTCTGTCGCTGGAGGACTCGCTGTGCAACAAGCTGCGTCTGACCGCATAGTAAATGTCGGTCTGGAGTTGGGTGGCAAAGACCCAGCATATGTCCGATTAGACGTTGATGTTGATTGGGCTGCTGCAGAGATTGTTGACGGTGCTATTTTCAACTCTGGCCAGAGCTGCTGCTCCCTTGAACGTGTGTATGTCGATGAGAAGATCCACGATCAATTTGTCGAGGCTGTGCAAAACGTGCTCAAGAGCTATAAGCTCGGTGATCCTTTTAATAAGGAGACTCAATTGGGCCCTGTCGTTTCGAAGCGATCAAAGCAGGCTGCCGAGGATCACATCAAGGACGCCATCGACAACGGTGCCAAGGATGCTACTCCCGAAAACGAGACTTTCAGCAACCCTCCTCCCAAGGGTAACTTTGTGAAACCCACCCTTCTCACCGGCGTCAACCACAGCATGCGGGTCATGACTGAGGAGTCATTCGCCCCAATTAGTAAAGTTTCCCGACGGCAGTCGATGTGATGTTCTGTTGCTGACCAAGATACAGTTCCGGTTATGAGGGTGAAGGATGACAGCGAGGCCATCAAGTACATGAACGATAGCGAGTTTGGTCTGACGGCCAGCATCTGGACCAAGGACACAGACAAGGGATACGAGCTTGCCGAGGATGTGGAAGCAGGCACTGTATTTGTCAACCGATGCGATTATCCGGCACCGGTACGTTTTCTGATCCAGGCACAAAGGGTTTCTGCATTACGTGATGACTGACTGACCGACAATAGGACCTGGCTTGGACTGGCTGGAAGAACTCGGGTAAGGGGCAGACACTTAGCAAATTTGGTTATGATCAGTTTGTGAAGCTCAAGAGCTACCACCTAAAGGATTACCCAAACTAAAGGGTTATTGCTAGTCGAGCCTAGTTAAGATGGTTTGCTACAGTGACTCTGAATAATGAGACGACGTCTGTGTTGAAATGAATCAAACACTGCAAACAATTTGATACTGCCATGACTAAGAAGGAAGAACGTGAGTGAGTGCACATCATTTCTCTAAGCGACTGTCTAGGAAGTGTCTCCCCTGGCGAGCAGAAGCGGGTGAAACGAGACGTCTTCGATAACGGGCGACCAAGACAAGAAGAGACAAGCGTTGGGGATTTCTGGGGAATGTCATGTTGATGATGGTGTTGGTGAGCTGCTGCATTCGGCAATGCACTGCTGAGTAGAACAATCCGCGGCAACCAGTCACTACGTGGCACGCACAGTCAGTACCTTTCAGTTTAAGTGCCTGTTTACTTGGGTACTAAGCTAGTTATTCAATATGTATTGCCCTTTAAGTTTGAGTTGGCGACTTTTCCCGTCTCCCTTTGTTGCACACGAGATTGGCTTGGGCGCCAGGCGAGGCATTGAATATATGATATTCCACCCCCTTGTACATGGACGCAATTTATCACAGGCAATAAATCCAACACAAAGGATAATTGCAACCGTGCACTATTTCTTCTGCTGGAGACTTTGCAGTATTAGTTTCTCAATATAGACTGAGCTGGGTTCTCCTTGCGGCCCTTTTCTGCCGTCGCACCATTTAGTGAGACATGGCCGCCAAATTACATTAGGTGTTTGTTGGTGGCGGGTTTGTACAGGACCCGAGACGCTGGAATTCCAGTGACTTGGATACATTCCAGAAGGAAACGTCAGCGACCAACCCCTGGCGGCTTGTACGGCTCATGGTGGGCTGCTGTCTTCGCTGCATGTATGTATGTGTCTGCTGGCTGCAGTCATCCTTTCTTTTTGCTTCCAAACTCTTTGTCGAAGCTCGTATATTTAATTTGCATACATATCCTCTTAACTTTTACTTTGCTGTTCCGTGCTTGTGTTGTTTTAGCGGCGGCACATTCCTGTCCTTCATTAAAGTGCCCTGTCCCATGTCCCGATCAATCCATCTCAACCTCCAACTGTCTTTACTTATACACACTCTTTTCTCTCACCTCTCTCTTGTCTAGAGTACTAACTCACATACCTCAGCTCTCTTGTACCTGAGACCTGGCTGATTCTCTTTGTATCAAAAACCTGCCAGAGTTTAACTCCACCAACCACACACTCACCTACATACACTACACTTCACCTGACATACCCTTCTTTGTCTGTGAATCTGAGGGGAAAAAACGAGTCTTCTTTTTAATTTCCCGCCTTCTTCTCTCTCATACAAAGTTTCAATCTTGTACCTTTCAGTCAGCCTCTTGTCTCCCATCCTTTCTTTTTCTCTCTATCTCAGCTGGCCTCGTTCCATTTTGCTTCTTCCCCAGCTCTAGAACAACCTCTCCACCCAAATACTATCCAACCTCCACTTGGCTCTTCTTATATAAGAAACCTTCCAAGTCAGTCGACTTAATGGGATCCGCTACCATTCATAATACCGAGAGACGAGATCCTCGGTGCTTTGATCTTCCCTTAACTCGTCTTCGATCTTCAAAAATGCATATCTCGGATGACTTCCATTCGCTTCGTGAGCGTGTCCAGACTATGGTTCGCCAACGACGTCGCAAGGAGAAGCGTAATATGGAGATTGTAAGTTTATATTTGCGTGCATCTCATATTTGACTAATATCTGTCCTTTAGTCTGCACCTTTCAATTTTGAAAAGAACCCAGTCAACCTTCCAGGCGTCTCAGAGGAGCAGTAAGTCAACATCTCCACAACCTTTTTGACTGATGACCAACCCTTAAAGACTCTCTATGCTTCGAGAACAAGCTGCCGCCAGTCGAATCGGCATCGCAGATCCTCCCAGTCCCACCGCCCCTCGCTCGCCCTCCTCTACATCAAGCCTCTTCTCCCATCCAGTCCGACCGGCCATGAAGACTGTTCCAACATCCAACTCTCTCTCATCCACCGACAGCCTGCACTAATTGAATCTGGATACTTTATCACCATTGTTTTTCACAGCATTAGAACTTTATCAGGGGCGTCTTAGAAAGGAAACACATCACTGTTTGGGATTATGGAAAGCTATCTACCTATTGTACGATACATGGCGAATAGGAATCAAGGGAAAATGGGCATCTACTGGATCATGGGGAAGGCGACATTACAGAACATTATCATCATGCCAGGCGTAATCTAATTTGATTAATTCTCTCGCCGACACTGCCACTGTGACTCTCATACCCCCTAAATTCAAGGGTTCTGTATTCAACTGCACGCGTGTTCTTCAGGAATGTGATTGAAACGAGGTCGTTGATGGGGAGAATGACATGTCTTATTTGTACGTTTAAGACATGCATGCATTGATCCTCGCTTCTCGCTACTGTAAGCTATCTTTTAGATCCAACCGGCGTATACATCCAAGCTCTCGGAGCGAACTCCTTCCATCTCCCCCTTAACGCCGAGCAGCTTGACCTTTGTGCCCTTCTCCGTTGCCCATTTGCCGAGAAACTCCTCCACCCGCTGCTTCGTCTCCTCGTCATCCTTCATCAGGAGAGCTAGGGCATCGTAACCGCCTGCGCCGGGAACAACACCGCCGTAGACACCCTCGACAGTGCTGAGGGCGTCGAGCAGCTCGGTTTGGCTTTCGGGTTCTATGGGGACTCCACTTGCATTGCCCATCTGTCTGATCATCTCTCGGACTGCTGCGATCTTCTCTGGCAGCTGCGCGATGTCGCCAGCGTTGAGTATGGCAATCAGCTGCTCGTTACGCTTTTGAAGCTCATCCCAAAGCTTCTTGGACTCTTCAATGTTTGAAGACCTCCACTGGAGGACCTTCTTAACCATTCCAACTGTCTTGCTTCCGCAGTCCACGTCACACATGTGCAGAACTACGCCCTTGGGCATGATAACGGCATCCTTGAGAACCTCTACGTCCCACGCAGACTCACCGTCGACCAGCTTCACTAATGCATCCGCAAAGCCAGCAGTGCCTGCCTCAGGAATCGCAGCCAGAGTCTTGGGAGAGAAACGACGGTATCTGCAAGATCCATAGACAGCAGTCGCAACATCAAAGCCCGAACCGACCTTACCCTGCGCAGCACAATGAGCAGCCTGGGCCAAGTTGTGCAGAGTCCTCTTTCCCTGCTCAGACTGAATATCGAAGAGATCCCCAGGGAGGTAGTGAGCCAGAAGGGCTGCAGTAAGGGAGGTGACGAGAGCGGCAGAAGAGCCAAGACCCGTCTTGTTAGCCTCACCCAAGGTCACAGGGAATTTGGCAAAACGACCTGTACGGGTGCTCTCAGATTCTGAGTGGGAGTAGTAGTCATTGTCTGCGAGAATGATGAGACGTGCAGATGCCATGCTATGGCTGGGACGCTGCTTGGCGATACGGTCGATGTAGGTAAGAGCATAGCTGAGGGTTGTCTCCACGAAAGGGTTGGGGTTGATCTGAGCTCCGCTGCTAATGAGTGAGTGAGATGAAGTTATTGTGCGAAAGATAGGGTTTTGTGTGTGTGTGAAGGAGTTGATGATTGGCTTCCCACTTGGTGATGATCGACGAACCTATCACGTACTTCAACCTCTTTGGAGAACGAGCAACCCAACTATAGTCTCCTGGACAGTACTATAGCCTCACATCAATCACTCAGAGGAAAAGAAAAGTCACTTACACTTGCAGCTGAGTCACCTTGATGCCGCCTCCCTCACCAGCCAGATGATAGCCATACCGCCATTGTGCCTCGAGGAACTGAGGGCTATCAACCACAATCTCGGTGAGCTGAACCCCAGCAGTGGTGTGAATATCCCCAGCAATGATATTGATACGGGCATCAAGGCCAAATACGAAGGCCGTGTACTCCTGGTCTAGCACGAGGTATCCGCCAGCGAGGAAGACCTTGCCAGGAGCTGAGACGGCGATGGTGGGGTGGTGGAGGGACATTTTGTACGTGATGTATATATCAGATAATAGATGGCAAAGACGTATGAAAATTAAGACAAAAGAGCTATGTATAGCAGCGAGAGGAAAGGGGGTAATGGCTCTCTCAAGTTCCTGGTGAGCTCTTTTACTTAGACAGCATGAGTAACGCAACACAACTGATGGGAAGAATCATTAAACTCAGCGGGGCCTCATTTCTAGACTGTACAGTGCATGTAACCTAGACACTGTAGACTATTCATAGTCACATAAAAACGCCCAATTACAACAGAGTTCGCCAGAGTTTCAACCAAGCTGCTCAAGTTCCAAGTTAGTTATCAATCATAGCACTTTCATGATGCCAATTGGACGTCATCCAGTCAACGACAAGACTCATTGCACTGCGTCTTCCATCCAAGGTGGCTTAAGCCATCGCCATCACTCACTCAATCTCCAAGAACTCACATCTAGATTAGATCACAAGGAAGTTTCATATTTGATGACAATTTTGCCATTTCTTCATTTATTGTATTGATGGTACAAGCAGCAGGACCCTGCGCTCTGCTTTTTCCTTGACCAGTTCGCTTCTTGGCCTTCGTCTTTTCCTCCCAACTGGCCCAATTCCCTGCCTCTTTCTTTTGGTCCTTCTATGCTGCTAACATGTATTGCAATGTAATGATTTCCCTTTCTTTGAGTGGTGATGATCTATGCAGGGAACGTCCGGCCCCAAACTCAATCATTCAGAGGCCAACCAACGTTCCACGTCAAATCCCATTTTGATTCCCAAACGCCGTCCCTTTCAGGGGTTCGAGAGTACCCAAAAACCTCTCGAGTATGACATCTCATCAAAATGTCCCCTTTATAAAGACAACCAGCCCAGCCAAGCCCAACCCGATCCCACCATCCAACCAGTACAATAGGGTATCAAACAGATTACGCCAACGTTAAAAAGAAAAAATTACCACATCCTTGTCCACCGTCCCTCATCATAAAAGTAGTCTACTCGGTAGCATCATGTCCTCCGCCGAGAAGCTCGAGGACCTTGTTGACGACAGCGCTGGGGTAGCCACGGGTGAGCATCTCGCCAACAACACCCTTGGCCTCGTCCCGTTGCTCAACAGCCAAGAAAGCCCGAGTCATAGCCTCGTATGTACTAGGCTCACGTTTCTCTCGACCGACAGCATCGTAGATACCTTGAGCCTTCTCAATCTTCTTCTCAGCGGCCCAGCCGTGAATCAAAGTGTTGGCGATGTAAGGAGTCAATTCGACACCCTGGCCTCGCATACGGGCAAGCACGGGCTCGGAAGAGGCAACCTGGTGGTTGGCAACCATAGCTTCAAACAGAGCTTGGTACAGGCTGGCACTGATAGGAACAAGAGACTCCTTAACAACCGAATCAAACATTTTCATGGCCCCTTCCATGTCGTGCAGAACACATCCCCTCGCGTGGATGAGAGAAGCGTAGTGGACAGGCTCAACGCGCTGACCAGAGGCACGGATCATGCCAAGGACCTCCTCAGCAGCATCCATATCAACAGGGTCAAGTGTGGCGTAAGTATCGACGAGAAGCTTGTAGGTGTGAGCAGTGGGAGCGATGCCCTTGGCCTTCATGCGCTCGTAATACGCCAAAACCTTTGACTTGTCGCGCTTGGTGGTCAAGAAGAATTGCATCATGCTATTGTAGGGAGCAGGGCGAGCCTTGTAGTTGGGCATAGCCTCCATCTCATCGAAGAGAGTTTCAGCGAACTTCTCGTCACTCACTCGGCAGAGGGCGTTGACAATAGTACCGTAGGTGACCGATGTGGGTTTGATTCCAAGAGCTCTCATCTCAGCAAAGTAGAAAAGGCAGTCATCGATGCGGCGAGCCTTTCCAAGCTTACCGATTAGAGCATTATACAAGAAAGAACTGGGCTCCACACCTTCAGCCTTGGCGCGATGGAAGATGCGAACAGCCTCTGAAGCCTCGTCGAAAGTCTTGGTTGAATCCTTGAGAGTGGTGATGTAGAGGCCGAAAGTGTTGGCAGAGGGGCTGGCACCCATTTCCAACAACTCTTGATGGAATTGCTCAGCTCGTCCACGGTTACCCACGGTCAGGCAAGCGCCAACCATAGCATCGAGAATACTAGACCATCCATAACGAACAACAGCATACTGGGGCATGATGGGCATATCAGTGCGAGCCATGCTGAGAATGTCATGGCACAAATCGATCTTGCCATCCCGAGCAGCAGCAGAGATGAGCTTGGCGTAGGTGATGTAACGAGGGTGTCGGCCGGCACGTCGCATGTTGCGGAAACGGTTGAGTGCCTCACTAAGACGAGGTCCCTTGCGACCGTGGTTACCCTCCAGATCGTCGGCAATGAGAGAAGAACCCTTGAAGTCGGTGTTGTGGGCATAGGGGTCGTAGGTGTCCTCGAAGCTGGAAACGGCGGGAGTTGGGATATAGGGAGAAGCGGTCATGGGCTGAAAGCTAGGAACTTGAGAAGCGGTTTCACGGGGGTCAGGAATGCCACGAGTCTCCATGAATCGAGAGACGAATTCTACACCCTCATCAACTTCTTCAACAAGATGAGGTTGAATCTCGGAGACGGAAGCGCGAATTCGCTGGAACATCATCTCAGACTGGGCCAGTCCCTCGGCGACCTGACCAGAACCAATCAATGCGACGGCATACATGGCAGTAGGCTCAATGAAGGCAACAGAGGCCTGCACGTCGGGGTTGCACAGGGCCTGCCAGTACTTGGAGGCACCAACCACATCGCCCTCGCGAACGCTCATGGCGAGAAGAGCAGTCGCAGGTGTAACCAGATCGTCGGCGTAAGAGGGGATGCCACTATAAGCTGCAACAGCAGTGTCCTTGTCATTCTTATCAGCAGCAATGGTTGCAATCTCGCCCATGGCCTTGGCGCGGGCTTCGTCTTCGACGGACTGGGCCCAGTGGAAAGCCTCCTGGTAGATGCCTCGAGTGATGAAGCCCTTGACGAAGCCAGTAGTGACCAGAGCGTCCTTGATGTCAGCAGCGCGGACACCATACTCGTCGACAATCTTCTTGAAGAACTTCATGGCACCCTCGATCTTGTCAGTAGCCACATAAGCATTAATGACTGCGGCGTAAACCTCAGAATCAAGTCGGTCATTGAGAGTAGTCTGTCCGTCGTCGTGGGCAATGGCCAGGTTGCGGTATTCGTTGTAGCACTCGACAGCACTGATCAAATCTCCAGATGAGGCGAAAGCAGTGATCATGGTGGGGAACACGGCCGCGAAGGGGACTATTTGGCTGGCCTCCATGTGCTCGAAAAGACGCAGCATGTCAGCGACGCGTCCATCCTTAGCACAAGCTGTGATCAACTGGTGGTAAGTCTCGGCGGAGTACTCGGCCGCATCGGTAGCAACCGATGTATCAAACAGCTTGATGGCAAGATCGAGGCGGTCGTCCTCGCAGAGGATAGCATGCTCGAGTTCGTGAGAAGCAAGCATAAACTTTCCGGGCTCATCCATGCCACCAAATCGCACCCGCTTGTCCTCCAAAGCAGCCTTCAGCTCAGCAACCTCAAGACATCGGGATGCCAGGAGGCCGACAAGAATGTTAAAAGTGTCAGCATCTGGCGAAACCTTCCTTCGGAGCATGTCGGCGTAGACATCGAGAGCCTTGGATACGATCTCGATCTTCTTCATGGGGATGTGGATCGCCGCCAGGAGGAGAGCGTTATAGGCACCAGCGATAGGCTGTACGCCAGTAGCCAGCATGGCCTCGAAGACAGCGGGGATCTCAACATATCGGCCATTCTCAGCGAGCTTGTGGAGGTGGTCGGCATAAGACAGTGATTGAGGGTCAACAGGCGGGGTGAGACTGCGAGCGACGCTTGCTGGAGTTTGCGGCCTAGAAACCACTGGAGAACGTGATTTCAGGCCAAGACTAGACGCGGGTCGTCCTTCGGCGGCAGCATTTTCAGCTGCCTCCTGCAGACTCCGAGCCTCAATCTCTCTCTCGAGGGCAGCATCGATATGCGCAAGAGCTGCCTGGTCCTCAATTGACAAGTTCGACTTGACCTCGGCATCCTCAATCAAAGCCTGCTCAATGACGTCTTGGGCAGCAGTTTGATCCTTGGTGAGAATGGAAGCCGCACTGGGCTTCCACTCAATGCTCTTCTGAAAGTCGAATTGGGTCCATTCGGAATCGACCTCACCAGTGGACTGCTGATGTTGCAAGGCCTCGAAATACGCGTCTAGACCTCCATGATTGTGAACGGGGCGGTGCTCGACGGACGGAAGGCCCGAAGATGCTGTGCGCTCGGTGTGAAAGGCAGAGTGAAGCTGGAGGTTAGAGAAGCGGCCAAGTCGGTTGGTCTTTCGTCGAACAAAGACAGGTCGATTCTGAGAGTTGAGGACGTGAGGGTGAGCGGCCGCAACAACGGATTGAGCGTAGCCGTGTGTTGTAATAGACTTTGCGAATGTTGATCCTTGACGGACGAAATTCGAGTAGAGGGAGGAATATATGGTGGGCATTTAGAAACCACCCAGGGGGGAAGAGAGGAGACTATAGCCTCTGGGTCAGTAACAGCAATCAAGAAAGTAATTACGATGCGTCTCAGGTATATCCAGGTGCCGTTGGCTTTGTGCCTGAGAATTGCCAAAGCTGGAGTCGAGTCGAACGATTATGAGATATGAGTCGGGCCACGCGATCTGGGGGAGGCGTGGAGGAAGCGTGGTGTGTGGACCAAACACAGAACGGATTGAATTGGCACTTACATTAAAAAAAAAGAGGAATTATCAATTGCAGGTTCATTTGACAGCAACGACGCCGTCAAACAAACGCGCAGACCAGATTGATGAAATGAATTATAGTAGAGCGGAGGGGAGATGGAAAGAACTGAAATGAAAAGGTAGAGTCAGATCAGATCGAATAAGAAAAATTAATTCGTCTGGGGTTGGTTTATTTTGTCCTGGGTGTTGGGATGGAAGACGAGGGTGAATATTCAACATGGATCCGGGCCTTAGGGTCGGGGGAGTGGCTGCCTTTTTTTCTCTTTGCCTGAGGTGCAGTGGAGTGGATACCTTGGGGACACTTTACTGCAAACCTCTACGTATTATTTTCCACTACGGTACAGCGTCGTTACGTTGACAGCTACAAGAGTTCAGTGTGGGGAAACCCTCATCGAGCCCTCAAAATGGAGCTTGTTTCGGTCAATTGCCCACTGAAATGAGCTCCCTCCATGACTCCACGGTATGTTATCGCTACAAAGTACATACTTCAACATCGATGATGGCTGCGCGGCCATAGCGGCCATAGCGGCCTTGTCGGGGCGCGGAGTTCGGGTCGTTGTTGGTTGCGGCGGACTAGGCTCTGCGGAGGCTGGACTCTTCTGTGGGTGTCGACAGGGGTTAAAGTGTGCTTTTCCAGCGTACCTATGGGTGCCTGGACTTGGACAGGCGGGTTCCCTATCCCATGGCCCATCGGAGACACAAGCAGGTTCTGGGATGACTCAAGGTCAATACCGGTAAACAAAGTTATTTCCGACCCGTCTCTTTTTCTCTTACTCACTGAAGCTCCCTAGAACCTCCGGAGGCGATGCTTCCAGGTGAGCTTCAGGTGAAGAATGAAAGTGACAAAAGAATGCATCCATTTCTTTGCGGGGGGGCCTAATGCATGTGGCAACGATTCATGCTGGTTAGTCTATTACACTCGCATTCACACCGATCATTGATCCTAGAAAAGATAGATGCTTGAATTCCCACCGCTTGCATAATGCATCTGTCTATGAGGAGAACACCCATCAAAAAGACCACTTGGTCCTGGCGTTTTGGAGAACCCATTAGAAAGGCTTGGTTGTCGGCTCAAACCAGCCAATCAGCTTTCATCGAATTTTGGAAACTGCCTCTCGTCCGGGCACGCAAAGTTTTTCTTCCTTGCTTTTTGCAGTGGTATCTTTATTTTGTCGATCTTATCAATTGCTTTTTCACGGAAGGATTATCGATAATACAACTCATTAACTGAACCACGCACACACATCTGCATGCAATTCGATAATTAATTTGTGTGCACCCGCATCTACGGACCCTTCGCACGCGACCCTTGATCTGACCGCAAGTGACGATTTTAGCGAGGAGCGGAACCGTTTTCTGGACCAGAAATCCATCACGACATCCATCATCGACATCGTCAACTGCCAGGGCCCAGGGTCTTCAGAGTCATTGACTAATCAGCCACCAACTCTATGATCTCTAATGGTGGCCAGGGCGAGAACAAACCGGTGCTTTTAGTCCAGCCCTCCCTGTCTTTAGACTTCTTTAGAGGTTAATTTACTGAGCTTCTACTGGCCGAACCACCTCTTCTCCCGTTAGCGTGAAATTGCGTGGGAGAAGCCGGAACTCCACGTCCAGCCTGTCGGGTCGCTGCCAGATGTCCCGTCAGAGGACACTTGTCTGAGTCCAAGCCTGCAGACAAGGGTAATGTTTTTTTTTGTATTATCAGCCTGACATTTTTCTTCGTGTTTGGTGGATCTGAAGAACCATTCATCATAATGGAATTACCGATGCAAAACGTAAGAATTTGTTGATATCCTCGGTTACAAGCTCTGTTGTCAATTTAGTTGCTGTGTTAGTGGCTCGACGCCTGGTGAGAAACATCTTGAAAGTGACATTCTCAAGGAATCAACACAAGAAGTGACAAACTCTTCTTAGATTAACTCGGCTGTGTATGAAAAACAGCAGATGTTGGCTGCTATAGTGTTGCAACAAAAACTAGAAATGTAATTACTACAGCGCCCTCAAAGAGTGGCAACCAAAGTCGTCGTTTGCTGCCAGTATCAATCAGCCCCGAAGTCTTACACCGGGGCAAGTAGTGCAACTCCGTCGAGGTTCAGCCTCAGAACGCTGTTCATGATAACCAGTCATAATGTGGCTACGTCAGCAACAGTTTTGCCCCTGGTATGAATGGGCCTCGGGGCTGTGAAGGAGTGGCAGAACCACAGGGCTGCAATTTTGGTCCGTCACAGGATCACTATCAACGAAAAAGACCCGTTTACAGCGGATGCCACGGATCAATATGGGTATGAACTATGAACCATGGGATTATGGCTGAACTCCTTGCCCAGTTGCTTGTCACTTACTCGTCTAAGATGAATAGCCGAGTCCGATCGGGTATAAGCATATGGCCCGGCATTTTCGCTTTTTAACTCCATGGATGTTCGTGAGTTAACGATTTGGAGATTGGAGCGCTACAGATAGACTATCCCTTATCAATCTGTGATGATTTCCGGCGCGGGATTCAAAATGCTGATCAGCTCCGGGACGACGGAGCAATGTTATTCGCGGCTTACCGCAGTACGCATATTGCAGGCTCCGTATCATCATCTTCAAATATTCATTGGCATAGATCGTTTGTTTTGTCGTCTGCGAAGTTGACGAGTAGGTTTGCACATGTCAAATCCTCACGAGCAAGGGAAAATATTGAATACAGCTTTATTTCTCCTTGGATGGTATTCCCGTAGGACTAATTACAATAATTGTATCGTGTATTGGGTATAATTTATTAGTATAATGATGTCTTATAGTGGTTCAGGACTTGAAGACCCAATCTTGTAATCCTAACTTTTTCTTTCCCCCGAGCTGACGCAGCACTGACTACGAAACGGGTTGTGTCCCGTATATCAAGGTTGTGAGATTAAGATTGCGATACATATCACATGAGGCGTTCGTTGCCTTGTCCTGCATCCGTAAGGCCGCCTTTTACGAACGCGGTCCAAATTCGCGATTATACAGGATCAGAAATATGCCTCGCACTCCTACGTTAACCTCTTTGCGTCATCTCATCGATCTCTGCCCCTTGAGGAATCTCGGGGAATTTGAGATGACTCTAGGGTTGTCGGTCATTTGACATTGAAAAGCCGGGACTTTTCGTTGTGCATCGCCCAGGTTGTCCTGAAATGTGTAAATTCCCGTAGTTGATGGTCATGAGACAGATTTCAGTTCCGTCATGACGATCTTGCTTCGGATTTACGACGGAGCTTCATTTTTAAACTCATCTATTGCATCTCCAGCCTTCAGGGTAGAGCTGAAGGCGAGTCGAGTCTAGACCGTCTTGACCTTGTCCATAAGGGTTATCGATAGAAGCAAGATAAGATAAGACAACCCCACTTTTTATTTTTTCTGCGCATATCGAGAATATCTCATGGCTCATGTAAAACTTCTGTATACAAACTTCAACAACATTACAACCATGGCTGACGATGGAATGCTTCTAAATTTTGACCTAGGGACAGGTCCAATTAAGCCCCAGGTTAAGTTTAAAGGTGGGCGTTGGCGCGACAGAAAGCAAGCTGAGAAGTCAGCAAGACTTGCCTCTGGGAAAGCTCCCCAATCCAAACCCTCAGGAGATGGATTCGATGAAGGAAGATCGTCAAAACGACAAAGGACAGACGACGGAGATGCAGATCACTCATTTGACTACAGGTCGTTCAACAGGCATGCGCCGCGACCAAGGCATACAGGCAACGATGGCCAAGGAGGAGCCTCTTCAGGCCAACCCCGAAATCAGCAGTCAGATGGCAGGTCGAGACAGGTTATCTCAAAACTCTTCTCATTTAACCCTGCACAGACAACAGAGGTGGAAGAAAGACAAGAAGAATGGACCGCCCCGGAAGCGACCAATGCACCTCTATCAGACGTTGCCAACTTCGGGACTTTGACGTTATCTGCCCGACTTGTTGATGAACTCGGCAAGATGAACTTGGAACGACCCACGGCTATTCAGAACAAGGTGATTCCTCACATGTTGACAAGCAGCTCAGATGCTTTTGTGCAGGCCGAAACTGGTTCCGGAAAGACTTTGGCGTACCTTTTACCTGTCCTACATCGCGTCTTGCTTCTTAGTGAGAAGGGGAAAGCCCAGATTCACCGAGACTCTGGTGCCTTTGCTATTATCGTTGCGCCCACCCGTGAACTCGCAAAGCAGGTTCACACAGTTTTGGAGAAGCTCATTCGACCCTTCCCTTGGCTAGTCTCGACAGCGATTACCGGAGGAGAGTCCAAGAAGGCAGAGAAGGCTCGCATACGAAAGGGCGTCAACTTTCTGGTCGCTACCCCAGGACGACTTGCTGATCACATCGACAATACAAAGGCGCTCAATCTCAATACTGTTAGATGGTTGATACTAGATGAAGGTGATCGACTTATGGATCTGGGTTTCGAGGACGATCTGAAGAAGGTTATCACAACACTCAAGGCAGTTGATGTATCTGGCAAGCTACCCGACGGAACGTCACTCCATGCCCTACCCGAACGGAGAGTTACAGTACTATGCTCAGCGACAATGAAGATGAACGTGCAGAAGCTGGGAGAGATGAGTTTGGCAGATGCGACATTCCTGGCGGCACAGAAGGAGGATATCGAGCTTGATGTGGAAAAGGAGATGAAAGCACCCGCCCAGCTGCACCAATACTACTCTGTTGTCCCGGCCAAGCTACGACTCGTTACCCTCATCTCATATCTCAAGTCAACGTTCTCCCGGCGAGGAAAGACCATGAAGGCCATCATCTTCATCTCCTGCGCCGACTCTGTCGACTTTCACTACGAACTCTTACGAGACCCCAACAACACCGAGGCTCCCGTCGCGGGCTCCAAGGATGCAGAATCGGTCTCCAAGACGGTGGCAAAGGCGGCATACATCACTTCACCAGCGAGTCCCGAGGTTATTCTGCACAGGATGCATGGATCTCTGTCGCAACCCATCCGTACAGCGACACTCCGATCATTTTCGGCTTGCAAGTCGCCGTCTCTTCTTATCACCACCGATGTTTCCTCACGTGGTCTCGATATTCCATCGGTCGATCTAGTCATCGAGTACGATCCAGCGTTCAGCTTCGCCGATCATATTCATCGTGTTGGTCGAACCGCTCGTGCTGGTAGACCTGGTGATGCTCTGCTGTTCCTCCTCCCTGGAACCGAAGAAGGTTATATCGAACTCCTAAAGGCGTCAACACCACCAACGCCGCAATCTTATGACTCTATCCTTCAGAAGGGAATGATGACGAAGCTCGAGTTCCCGATCGAGACGTCTGCGAAACCAGAAGATGGACAGTCGTTCCACGACAAGGCCGAAACCCTTCAGCTACATATCGAGCAGCGTCTCCTGGAGGACACCAAGCGGTTGGAGCTTGCTCGAAACGGCTTCAAGTCCCACATCAGAGCATATGCAACGCATACCAAGGAGGAGAGAAAGCACTTTGACATCTCGGAGCTACACTTGGGACACACAGCGAAGAGCTACGGTTTGAGAGAAGCGCCTGGTGGCATCGGCGCGGGCGTAGAGAGGAAGACCAAGAAGCGAACGAATAAGGGTGTCGAGAAGGATCCGGGACAGGCTACAGGAGACGAGAGGCAAAACCAGAACATTATCAGGAAGAAGAGTATGATGTTGATGAATTCCGCGGCGGACGAGTTCAATATCGGTTAGCGCATTTCAGTTGAGTTTTATTAGAGCATAACTAAAAGCCGGGCATGATATGTCCATTGAATTTTTGCCTCTGTTGCATCTCTGTCTGTTCACCTGCTCGGCGTACGCGTCCAACGTCATGCCTCCAAGATCTTGCACCCATGACGATGCTCGCATTGCACAACAACATCAACGTGAGACCGTGATGCCTCGTCGACCACTCAGAGCCTCACAGTCTGACAGTTAACGGGAAAATACGCCACAAGGGGATCTCTCCGGCCCATCCAAGGGTCCAAAGATCCAGAACATGACATCAAGCTCACTAAAGCAGTTGTCGGGACATGCCTGCAAGTTGTTGCTCTGTCCTATAAAAATCGAGCAAGGGGACACCGCTGCATATATCTCAAACAACGAAATGCGTAATTAGACGTCATTTTAGAGATGGCTGTGTGGCTGGTGGTTAATAGTCCATCCAATCAATCCCGTCGACGTTGTGTGTGTGACGTCATGTGTTATGTGGGCTGGTGATTTACAGGACGACATATTGCAGAGATTCATGCCAAAGAGAAATACATTTAAGAAAGGGTTCTCTCCCAGGTCTGAACGCTTTAATTTTCTATCTACACAATTTCAAGCAAACAAATCCTAAAACAAACCAATAACAACTACCTCATTACCAAACTATATCCACCACAATGGACAACAACAAGAACAACAACAACCCCGTCGCCCCCCTGGGCGAAGGTCTCAATTTCCTCACCAGTACGCTGGGCAATACCCTTGGAGCTGTAGGAAGAACAACAGGCAACGTGACCGGTGCCGCGACGAGAGGAATCGGAGACACAGTTAGTAATACGACTGGAAGTGCTGGTCGGCCTCTTGGTGATGGGATAGGCAGCCTTGGTACTGGAGTGCAGGGCGGGCTTGATAGTATCGGGAAGGGCGTGGAGGATGCTGGACAGTGGAAGAAGCAGTAATGTTGGAATACAACTGGGACTATCATAAGTTGGGTTATGGACTGAGGTACTACGGGATTACCATGAGTTGGGTTGTGGACTGAAGTACTATGGGACTATCAGGAGTAGGGTTATGGACTGAAGTACTATGTGACTATCATGAGTTGGGTTATGGACTGAAGTACTACGAATACTATCACTTAACTAAAGGATACTGATATTCTCAAAATGTTATAATTTATTTATCTATTTCACTGTACCTGTCTTGACATGTAGTTGTAATCTAGCTTGACACATCTGTACCAGATGCATAGAGATAGGAGGTGACAAGGTTTTTCGTTTAGTTTGTAATTACCTTGTAGTTAATTTATTTAGAAGTTATCTTAATTAATCGTGCACAGCCAACGCTGCTCAATGTTGGCTGGTCGTGCATCGCCAACCTCGCTCCATGCTGGCTGATCATGATAGTATGGACTATAGCCAAAAAAGAAAAGAACTATGCCCCCACCGGGGTTTGAACCCGGGACCTCTCTGGCGTGTGCTGTATTGACGGAGCAGGGAAATATGTATATGCTGGCTGTATCGACGGAGCAGGGCAGAGCGCTTTAACCACTAAGCCATGGGGGCTTTTGTTGACATTTCAATGTACGATTTTGATATATAGTACCTTCATAGCTAGTGGAAGAGTCTGCTTACTGATAGAACTGGTCAGTAGACAGAGATGGAAGGTATATCAAGTTTGTACGGGCTGTTACTATTGCTGTCACTGTCAATGGACTGGCAATCGAGCATCCTGATCGCTATATACTATTTCTTATTGCAATGGTGACATATAGATCAAATATTTCACTCTATATCTTAATAAAAGCCCCCATGGCTCAGTGGAAAAGAGCGTTGTTCCTTTACTTGGAACACCATCACTCTGGCCTCTCCTCCTTACCTGCACCATACGACCAAGCAAACAGCTTCTGACTAGGGCGGTATTTTATCCTTAGCATGAACTAACTAGACGTGCATATCAAGCCCAAGGATGTGAACGTTTCTGCCTGCAGTTTTGACCTGTGCCGTTGGCGCTGGCTCCAACTATCTCCGTCACTGCCGCCAACCTCCTCCTCTGGTCCTAACCACATTGCTGGTTTTTTTTGTTCTCCTGGAGGTGGCTGCCACCTTGTGGGATGAAATTAAAGTATGCATTTGTCCTTTTTATGATTATGTACTATATAGTAGTAACTAAGTCTTTATTATCCAGCCAAAACCAGAGACTCTCACCACTTAAACATTGCAACTTCAGATACATCCTCGAGCCAGAAGACCAAGAGAGTGGGTAAAACATTTGGACCAAGGTTTGCAAGTGATTCCGATTCTACGGGGCTCTTTACTTCACTCAGTCACTTGCCTAAAATTTCAGTGCCCAGTTCCTAACCTTCACCATGTCGGTGCTGGACGATGTTCTTTACATTACAGCACGATCCAAACGGCGGGAAAGCTTGCGACTGTGCCTTGGGAAGTTGTGTCATCAGCGAAAAGGGTGGTGAGTGGCCTGTAGGCCTTGTGGTTGAAGAACTTTCGAGCCCTACTACAGTTTGTCTAAATGGAATATGCATAAGTGGTTGAAGAGCGGGTTTGGCAGCTAAAACAACTCCACAACCTTGTTTTATTAGTCGAGTACAAACAACAGGGGTAAGCAGATCAACTCCACTAAGATGTCGCCAAGTTCAAAGAAGTGTATCTGATCTCCAATTTGGTTGGATGCCAAACTTGGTGGTGTGGACCTACGGGACCATATGTAAGACGCCAACCCCATAAGGTTATTTAACAACATCCGCTCACTCAACACCAAAATATTTTTTGGTGATAATAGACAAAATGACAGAAATCAGAGATCTAAAGAGATTCAAAGTAGTATAAAACATGGAATAGCGATACCGCAGTACTCATGTAGCTATTGGGGTCGCTTCTTGCTCAGGTAATCTAATCAGGTCGCCCGATAGCGGGCTCGCTCAGGTGCCTCACCAGGCATCTGGCTCCCGTCATATCAGGCCTCAGGCTTCCGTATCACGTGGGCAATCAGAAACCCTACTACAATTCACACCCCGCCCGCTTTAGAAAATCCTCCATCACGCACACATTTCCCTGCTCCGTCGATACAGCCAGCATATACACATTTCCCTGCTCCGTCGATACAGCTAGCATATACATATTTCCCTGCTCCGTCGATACAGCCAACATATACATATTTCCCTGCTCCGTCGATACAGCCAGCATATACATATTTCCCTGCTCCGTCGATACAGCCAGCATATACATATTTCCCTGCTCCGTCGATGTAAGTACTATCCTCCCTTGGTCTCTTGCTTCTTGTTTGCTTCTCTATGCTCTTTCTTTGTGTTTCGCCGTCTTTGTTCGTGGAGAAGACTGCTTTTCCTCAACTTTCGAGGTGTGGCTTTGGCCTAGCAATATGGCCAAAGTCTATTCTCTCTTCTCGATGACTTCAAACTTGTTCTTTCTCTTCCCAAGTGGGATGGACAAAGCGTACGCATTCTACAGACTTCAAGCATTTTCCTTTGCCCAAGTTGCATACGCAACGCCCATTCATCATACCGACCTAAGCGGCCTGATTGATCTCTTCTCCCAACGACTTGGAGCACTTTCTTTGTCCGAGCAGCACACGCAAAGCCTACTGGTTATATCGACTCTGAGCCACTTCCGCGTTCAAGAAGACTGATTATCGACCTCGCTTCCAACCGACTACAAGCGCATCTTGGGCCTAACTCCAACGTTTTACTTGTTGGCTTGCCTTACTTCCAGCCAACTACAAGCGCATCTTGGGCCCAACTCCAACGCCTTACTTGTTGACTTGCCTTGCCTCCAACCGACTACACGCGTATCTTGGGCACCACTCCAACGCCTTGTTGGCTTGCTGTTATGTCATTTGCTTATTACTTCCAATCTTTCAACTTCCTTGATGCGATTTCCTTACGCTGTCTTTCTTGTTTCTAAACTCTGATATTCTTCATACTCTAACACTATATATAGATGTCTGGACACATTTACCGTGGTGGTGGTCGTGGTGGTGGCCGCCGTGGCGGTCCCTTGTGCAACTTCGTACGTCGTCTTCTTCATACTTGTAGAAAACACAGCAATACCTAACCAAATGCTTAGTGCCATAGGCCAGGCCACCTGCGGGTTGCCTGTCCGGTGTTGGAGAGGGAGCGGCGGCTCCAAGCCCAGGTAGAGCTGCTGCTCTGCCTGTACAACACCGGACAGCGTGGCGGGTCCTTGCAGCAGGTCTCGTCCCTTGTTGCTCCTCCCCCCCCCCCCTCCGACCCTGTTGCCGCCGCCGCCGCTGCCGCCGTCGAGGCTGCCGCCGCTTCTGCCGCCGCCGCCGCTGCTGCTGCTGAGGCAGCTGTCCCTTTGGTGGCTCGCGCGGCCCGTGTTGGGCTGGTTTTTTTTCCCCCTGCCCCCGAGACCGAGACCGAGACCGAGACCGCCCCCGCTCCCGCTCCCGCCCCCGCCTCCGGTGCTCCTGCCGACACCGACGCCGACATGGACCAGTAAAAAAAAAAAAAAAAAAAAAAAAAAAAAACACGACTTTTTGCTTTGACACGAGGGATATCATGGTTAGGGGATAATCAAAGCGTTCACGAGGAACATGCTTTCTACAATGGGATTTTTTTGCTACATTTTTATCTTTCCTGACGTGATATGATTTGACTGTTCATTCTTCCGAAGTTGGTGAAAACATTGTCTCGCTCAGCACATGCCTAGACGTCAGCTCAAGATTGACAAGGGCTTCATTTACACAGCAGTGTGCCGTCACCTTGTTGTGCTTGTCGGTATTCAACCTCTCATTAGAAGTGCGGATGTAAATCACCAAAGTTTTCAATATCCACTGTTGATATCGATACTACGACTCAGCCGTCACTCGCCAGCTATTCTGCCACTTGAATTTATGCACCAGTGTAATCCATCCCTTTGGAACTTTATGTTTTGACTAACTACGGAGAACTCCAATGGGAAAGATAGCGCAAGTAGATATTGTAAATAAAATAACATGGATACATGGGTGCTTGTCACTTAAAATACCCGTCCATGGTTGCAAAAAAACGGCATCGGCGATCTTCAGATCCAGCACGCCCCTCAAGCGACCGTTTCTTAAACATTATTATATAAAGCCGTTTAACGGAGATATATAGTTTTATTCTGAGTTTCTTGGCGCAACCCGTTTCCTTTGATTGAACTCTCTGTGTTAACCTGGGCTCAAGCTAGATTTGGAGCACTCGCCTTGACCGTCCAGGCAGGTTATGCCATACGCCAGACAGGCACCTGGTAACAAGAAGAGCAGTGTTAGTTACAGAAAGTCTTCCAGGACGTACCAAGCCGGTACTTGCGTATCGCCGAAGCTGACCTTGCCATCGATCGTTGGATCCCGCATCTCGGTAGCTCGTGGACTGGGCTCTCTTGCGCAATCACTTTAATGTAATAGCCATATTGGCAGTAGTCATCCTCACCACAAAATCTTTGCCTCACGTAAATTGTTTAAACATGATATACATTCTATCTCATAGTAAATTAGAACAAACCGCAGCCTGAGTGACATATAATTCCATGTAACGGTACGACGGTGTGCAATATGCCTTGGTAGTTTCTTAGCCATTGATCAATCCAAATGCGTGGTGATGCATCGTTTAATGTGACGACATTGACGTTCAGTTCGCAATGGATATCTACACCAAATGTCGAGATCCTCTGGAACTTGAATCATCATTTTGCATTACTTCTTGTACTCCGAATCTTGATAATCATCATTTAAGAGATTAACTGCCAGTTACTCTGCTCTTTCCCTCTTTGGTAATGTCGGTATTGCTCTTTCCCTCTTTGACAATGTTGGCCCTGGCCCTGCTCTTTCCCAACGCCCTTCCCGGGCTTCCCATGAGTAGGATGGGAAGGAACGACAGCTCAGGACATATCGTGTCTTTTCGATCGTGAGGCTTGAGAATTTCCCTTCACTTTCAAAGAACAATTGCATGCACAAACAAATACACACAAATTCCAAAGATCTCTTCAGACGTTTTCAACAAGTTCATCAAGATGGTTCGACAATCTACCAGAATTGCAAACCTCAAGAAGGTCAACGATGCAGTGCTAGCAAGGCCTGTGCTTGGTGAGGTTGATGCCAACGTTCGAAGCGTGGCGAGTACAGAAACCCTGGAGAGGGTTGAAGATGTTTCTTTGGGCAAGCGGCAGAGGGGCGGAAAGAAGGCCCAGAAGAGCTGTAAGTCAATTGGTTCATCCAGCCACTTTGGTAGGTAGCTAACAGATTTACAGGCTTAGCCAAAGATGGAGAGGAAGAGGAGGGAAAGAAGGAGGAGGGGGAGGAAGAAGAGGAAGAGGAAGAGGAAGAAGAAGACGATTTTGTCCCAGATCCAGAGGACATCGACATTGATTACGACGACCTCCTTCTCGACGAAGGAGAAGAAGGAGAAGAAGAAGAAGCAGAGGATGACGAGGAATCAGAGACTGACAATCAGTCAAAGAAGGCCCGTATCTCGATCGACCCAGCTGAGGTTTGGGTCAGCAACTACAACAAAAGACACCCCGTCGACAAGTACGACCCAGGCCGGCAGCGATTTGAGGTAAGCTTTTCGACATTGGCCAGGCGCGTATTAGAATGGGCTCGTGAAAATGATAACGGATCACTTGATGCCTGGTTTAATCGGATGGCCCCTGATCGAGAAATGACAAGGCCTTTCAGAGGCACTCTGGCTCATGCTAATATCCAAGAAACAATCGATTATGTCTTGGGTGGTTTTCTAGATCAGGCTAAGCAGGTTTTGGGGACGAAGGGCCTTACTGCCAAGGACTTACTGCGTCTGCCCAAGGTAGAAGGACGTCCCTTACATCGACTCGTATATGCCGATATACCAGTGCAAGCCGGAGTCGACAATATTATACGAATACCTTCTCTACTTGGAGATGGTCTGGTCAAGACAACCAAGATAAATACACAGCCAGAGAAAATAACACAGACAAGAGTATACATCGGCTCATCGGTTAGGAAGGATGGTGGATACAGGCGGCTTCGAGATCACGAAAGAGGATCCAATGGTCAATTGAAGCCTTCCAAGCACTATGAATTCAGCAAACAACCGGATGTGGCCCCGAATCTTTGTGTTATTGGAATGTGGTCCAATCCTCATATGGTGGACGACCTTAATCCCGACAATGATACTCAAAGATGGTTACCTGTATTCGCCGAAGGTATGATTATGGTATATCTGGGTTTACTAAATCGACAAGACCGACCGATTGCTTCAAATGATGTATTCGAACAACTCTTCGCGGATGCGAAATACGATATGATCGACAAGTTACGCGCCAACCTGGAACTGCCCGATCTTCACCTCGAGTCCCTGAATAGTGCATGGCCTCTTGCACAAGGTATCAATGGAGGAATGACTGTGGTGAACGAGTGTGCAAATTGCAAGCGACCGAAGTTCGTTAACGGTAAGAAACAGAAATTCTATCATTCGACTATAGGTCGAATATGCGGATCTTGTTACGCTTATGCCAGAAAGCACAAGGGTAAAATGCGCTCTAGTGACAATCGGCAATATAACGTTAAAGTACAGGGCCCTAGGACTTGCGTTGAATGCAACGACGTCGAAGTCCCGGGTGGTAAGAGGAGATTCTTTCACAAGACAGGAGAAGAGTGGATATGTTCCAGGTGTTGGGCAAGGATGTACCAAGCAGAAAAACGCTTGCAACCCCCACCACCCCTACGATCTGCAGAGGTTCGAAGTTGTGTCGATTGCAAGACAAATGAAGTGACTGCGGGCAAGCAAATAAGATGGTGCCGAGCCAATGATAAAGGAGACGCCAAGTGGAGATGCGTAAATTGCCACAACAAACGGCAGACAACAACTCTACCATTACTATCCGCAGAGGAGCGAAAGTGTTTCGATTGCGGAAGAAACGAAGTGGCAGAGGGTAAAAAGTTAAGATGGTTTAACATCACGGGCGACACCAAAGGCAATAAGAGATGCGGTAAATGCGCCGAAAGAGAGAGGAAGAGACTCAAGAAACTTCAATCAAGCACCACCTCGTGAGGACATCATGAAGGACAAACGACACAGACGCGCACGCATGCACTGATACAGAAATCACCATGAACAACTCGACAGGTACGAGAGTCAGTCTTCATTATGCACAAGCACATGCACAAAGAGGATGCGGTCCTCTGGCATGCAGAGTCTTAGCTGTCGGTCACAGCAGATACAGAGCGGTACTCAGTCATGACATATCAGAGAATATGGTCCTTGAGAGGATAGATGCATAGAGGACGTGGTCCTTGGGCATGCAGAGTCATTTTAGCTGTAAGTTACAGCGGATACAGTTCAAGATGGACGCGGTCCTCAGTCAGCACATATCAGAGAATATGGTCCTTGAGAGGATAGATGCATAGAGGGCGTGGTCCCCAGTTATAACATATCAGAGAATATGTTTCTTGAGAGAAGGCATTAGGAGGATATGATCCTCGGGCATGCAGGGATGGAGGCATTAGGAGGATGTGATCCTCGGGCATGCAGGGATGGAGGCATTAGGAGGACGTGATCCTCGGGCATGCAGGAGTGTTTCTTTTGGGGGTGGGGGATTGGCATTTTGGTATTTTGGCCAGGCGTTCAGGCGTTCAGGCGTTCAGGCGTTCAGGCGTTCAGGCGTTCAGGCGTTCAGGCGTTCAGGCGTTCAGGCGTTCATGCGTTCATGCGTTCATGCTTTCGGAATCTTTGATGGGACGGTTTTCTCAAGTCCAACAACATCAGTTCCAGCAGCTTCGAGCTCAAGATCGCCTACACACGCCAAACACTGTCAAGTTCAACAATCTTTGACAACCGCCTGCATTCAGCTTCGACGGTCTCGGTTATCTCACGCCTGCCTACACCAAACAGCCTCTAGGTCACCTACCGGCCTTGAGACTGCAGCAGCTTCAACGGTCTCGGTTATCTCACGCCTACACCAAACACCAGGTCACTTACCAGCCTTAAGAACTGCAGCTGTACAGTCTCTCGTCTGCCACACTCAGCTATCTCTGATCCTTCTGCGTCAAGCCCATGCTTCCAAAGTACCAGCAGCATCTAGGTTTCCTACCTTCAGAAGTTTCAGATCTCCAGCCACCTCGAGTTTAAGCTGTATCTGGCTCACTTACATTGAGCCCAGCTATTTCAATATCTCTGATCTGAAGTCCGGCAGACACAAGTTCGATAGGCTCAGACACGCCGTTGCCCGCCCCTTTCCCCCCCTCCCCCCAAGCCCAGCAGCCTCAAGCCAAATCCATCAATCCATCAACTTCAGCATAATCCTACGATATGTCAAGCTAAACAACACACTTGTTCTTGTCAACGGACAGTAAGGGACAAGCCTCTTTCCTATGTCTACGACAGTCGATACACGTCAGGATGCCGAAGCTCTCAACGTTGAACCTGTACATTCGAATTCCAATGTCGGATATCAACAGGCAATGAGGCTCTGGGCTGGTTGGCGAATATCGAATACCATCAAGCTCTCGCAACAACCGACAGTCGCTTGGGCCTCCAGTCTCTAGCAATCGCTAAGACACTCTTGTTTTGGAGATGTGTCAGGCTCGACCGCTCCATTTCAAGCATTTTTTATCTGGTGGATATCAACTTCCATGTCAGTTAACCTGCCCAACCTTTGATCCCTGCTGACATCAATCGTAGCTACACTATCGCGATGCCTGCTACCCGAAAGTGCCTGCATTCGTACAATCATATCCTCATCTTACTCTAAGTGCCCGTATGACTATACATACATAATGTATCCTCCAAGGGTTCGTAAGCTCGATGCCTCTATGGCCGTGTCCTCGAGGATATCCGTACGAAAGCAACAGCCATGGATCGCTTTCGTGACAAGCACCATCAAACATATACAGCTTACCAAATATGTCTATGATACAAGCTTGAGGCATCACCATACGATTTACCTTGCACATCGTCACTTTACAATGACCCAAGCCATCAATCTAGACACCACATCAGGACGTATCACTTCATCCTTTACATGGTCACGATATAAATATGGTCGATTATAACCATATTGACCATTCAAATCGCCAATAATTGTATTATTGACAAATTATCAATCCAGAAACGAAGAGTTATCCTCACTGGACCAAACATTGTCATTCATATACAAGCGGCACCAACTCCATGACTATGGTTACCATAGCCTACTACGGCCATCACAATATGATGATTCTTGTGAGTAACAAACTAGTCACCGAGGAGCGCTAGCTAACAAAGCTTTATAGAAACCAGGAACCACTTTCGGATATTTATACACAAATTTTCCTTGAACATGTCTTGAATCCCATTTCAGGCGTCTCCTTCCGTCTTATCCCAGTTTACAGACGGCAACCCTAAAAGAACAAGGATTTCGAGGCAGGCAAATCCATTGAATTCTATCGAACCTCCATGTCCAAAAGTCCAGGCTTACATGGGACACAGCTCACTTAGCCTGGCCGCCTAACACTTCAATCCTTACGGAGACGCCTCAGATCACGGACTTCAACTTGCAGAGGATACCTTGGAAACCACTTGTCCGGTATGGTAGCCTTCAAGTCCTCGACTACTTCTTGGCAATGGCACCACAACAAGGTTTCCTGGACACTTCGCAAAACCATCAGCCTGGCCCATAGTATTACTAGGCCCAGCAAACATCACAAGTCGATCTCATCGACACCAACCTATCCCAATCTCTCCCCCCTATCCCAATCTCTCTCTCCTACCCCTACCCAATATTTCTAAGAGCCATATTTGTCTTATAGAATACCCCCGACACACACTTTTGAACGCCTCAAAGTTCCACGTGCCATCGATGACTACGGCCATCACTGAGAAAAGCCAAGCTTCCTTCACACGATTCCTCGACAACGACGGCTTAATCCTCCAAACCGGAAGGATTCAAGAGCAAATCTATCGATGTTAAGCCCCATTATCATCGATAAGTGTTTTAGCCAGCGAAAGACCAGACCCCTCAGATCCGAGATCCAACCACTCGGGCGCACTTCCTCTGTCATTCAGGAAGATCCCGTTGTTCCTCCAGGTTGAGGTAGCGAGAAATATCTTACTCCTAGTCTACATTGTCTCCACTGATCGAGGCATCCTCCATTCCGACATAGTTACTCCAATGTCGTTCAAGTTATGCAAAGCGTTGTCGTCTCGTCAACAAAAGAGAATATTGGACATATTATCTCAAGCATTCGACCATGTCGGGGACAAACAGTCTGGTTCAACACCAAGTACTGCGATCATACAGCAAGCCTAGGTAGAGCTGGCAGCAGGTCTCGTCTCTTACTGCCCCTCCCTCCGACCATGCTACTGCTGCTGAGGCTGCCATCCCTCGTGGTTCGCACGACCGTTGTTGGGCCAGCTATGTTCCTACCTTGATATTCCAAACCCACCTCGAACATATCTCAACAGATCTGACTGCGTTCTATTTGCTTATGTTAACCTTCAGGCGGCAACCACTCCTCCGAGTCAATACAAATGGATTTGATGTCTACATATTGCTCAAGGTTTGCACACTCAAGCTCCGAGTTCAGCAAATTCAGCCTTGCTCTGTTTCAATCTGCACAGGGCAGCTTACTACATCTCGTGGCAACTCTTTCTCGACCGAAACGAGCCTTGGCGAAGAGTTTCCCAACCACATTCCGTTCACGGATGACAGCTCGTTCTGCATATCGCACCAACAAGCGTAAGACCACCCAATTATGTCTTGAACCCGTTACTAACTTCAAAGGTAGCCACCGGGATCCTTTTACTGCTCGTCCAGTCTGGCTATCTTCGACTCTTCAGCCCTGTGTACCACCTTCCATGGCTCCATCACTTGTCGGCCCCGTGGACGAGCCGAAGCCGAAGCTAAGTCGAAGTCGATAACGCGTTCAAGTTACTTCCGACAATAGAAGTTGCCAGTTTCTTGGTGTTTCAATCACTGTCGTCTGCAGAAGATATTACGGACGTCGAAACACGAAATCCCGTATTATTCGCAACCGACACTCTGCACACGCCATAGTCAACATCATGATACTTCGCATGTGCATTTATCCCATCACCGGTGACTAAACGACGTTCTTTACTCATGGGAATACTCCATCCCCTGGAATATTGACGACAACAGTAGCTGTCCACTATTCCAAACGCACTTGCCAGCAAGGGATTTGTGAGCCATATCCTTCATATGACAAGCAATGAATGATATTCGATCAACGATAAATTCATGGAGTACCTCAGCTCACAGACACTCACACGTCAACAGCAGCATGATACTGATACGCACCCTATTCCCTTCATTATGCAAAGCTGTTGAAGATCTACCATATCAGCGAAGCGATCGAAATGCTGTAGCTTTGGAGATCTATTATGAGTGGATCATGCCATCTAAATATTCTCCGTCATAAGGCTCTTACTTATTCCGGGCTCATCGCCAGACACCGGATAGGGGTTCCCTCCACTTAGAGTGGCCTCCCAGAGGCTAGCCTATATCTCTCTATAACAATCAAAGCATAACATAATGGCACAGAAGCACGAACACTCTCATTCCCACTTACAGACGTCAAGTTTATAGCGACTACTTGGTACACATTTGACAACTCGTTCAGGCACGACTTCGGAGCAAGACCAAAGCTGCTCCTTCGCCATTCACCCTCTCTTTCATCCACTCAACCTCACCAATAGCTGCACTTGCCAGATAGTTCACAAGTGCGGGGCTTGCTATAGTCAGGACTCGACGGCCTCTCTCGTTTTCAATTCTCAATTTGGCCAATACGAGTGTTATATGTGCTACGATCTATCCGACACTTGCCATGTCTCAACCAACACCAGTGAAATATTTAGCACTATCCTGAGATTATGCTCAAGGGAATTCACTACTGACTGATTTAATTAACCATTTAGAGAGAAAGCATGTCTATATGCGCCTCTTGTCCCCGAGAACAGATGACCGAAGTTTCCTTCGTCGCGCAGCACTAGACAACACCCCAGGTCTTCCCAAACACCAAACATCCATTCTCGGGACATGCACTATGCATCAAAGGACTTGAGCCTGGTGGTAAAGTAATATCGGAAGCAGCAACCGCAGAATCGATGCTTGCGTGGAGGTGTCCTCATTCTCCAGCCGGCTCCTATTTCCTAGGCTTCTTAAACGCATTTACCAGTACACGCGTCTTTCCTTCAGTACTAGGTAGTCTCCGACTCCGATACCCACTTGAGATTATGGCTAATGGTAATGAAGCAGGAAGCTTTTAGTCCACAGCCGCCTGGCTGACGGTAACGATAACAGCAATCAAGTTACCATCTCGGCTCAACTCTAGAAGACTTCCAACAGTTCTGACTAACTTCGATGAAGTATAAACCGTCTGATTCCAACCACAGTACATCATGGATCAGGAGACGAAGAAGAATCTTACCAACATTCTTCTTGTTACTCGGAGTTTCGCTTCGGAGATGGTCTCGGAGCATCACTCCTCTCCGGAAAGAAACGAACGTGGTGAAGATAAAGGTGATGATGAAGGGTGATGATGAAGGGTGATGATGAAGGGTGGGATGAGTGGCGGGATGAGTGGTGGGATGAGTGATGGGATGGGTGGCAGGATGGGTGGTGGGAATCAATGGACGGGAGCAATGGTGAAGCTAACAAAACAAGAAAACTACGACTTCATGGACGACGCAATCGAAACTACCTACAAGGCTGGGGCAAGGATGGATGGCAAAGTGTGGACGGTGAGGATGAACGACGAGGCTGAGCGGTAAGGCGGATGAAGGGCAATGATGAAGGTGAAGCAAACACGACAACAGCGCAACTGTCAAGGACTTGATGCTCGACCGAAAAGCACCCCTTGAGGTTGACAGTGAGTAAAAAAAGAGAGAGAGAACGATAATCTAATCTGATAACAGGACAACCATACATGATTTTATGGACGACAGAAGACAGCCCACGATCAAACACTGGTCCGAATCTTCACGGGATCTAGAACGAGAAAGCGATGGGCCATTGTTTCCAAGACACACTTGACTATCTAGTCACTTCGCTCACTCCCAATCACGCTGTCTATAATCGAACCCAAGTCGACATACGAGTCTAGCATCACAGCTCAACACTTTTAACCCTCGCAATCTTCACAAGAATCTATTCTACAGTTATCAAAGAGTGCCGACCCGGAACCACATCAAGGAAGAGTCAACATATTCCCTTGCTATTACACGTCTGAGATATCAGCTAGTGGCTTATTCTACGATGCAGCTTCATATTACAGCTATCGAAGAGTGCACATCAAGAGTCAATAATTCCCTTGCTATTACACATCTAAAATATCAGATAGTGGTTCTTTCAACAAGGCAGCTTCATATTACAGCCATCAAAGAGCACCGACCTGAAACCACGTCAAGGAAGAGTCAACAAATTCCCTTGATATTACATATCTAAGATATCAGATAGTGGCTCTTTCAACAAGGCAGCTTCATATCATGACAGCTCCATGGAATGGTAAGCGATGTGTTCCCGTCCCCTTTACTCATATTCATGGTCTTGAACTTTCTAACGATCATCAGATACTTTATATTGCTCTCGTCGAAACCAGAAACATAAATTCCGGTTATGTCTACTGTGGTTCTCGGGTTCACTTATCCACTACCATCAACATATCGGCCTTTTCTATGACCTACCTCGACAATTTATTACTCTGAACGGGCAAATACACATCCCAAATTCTGTTTAGAGAAGTCGGACGAGCTCTTGAATATTGTTTTGGACTGTGTCTATACACATCAATCAGTCGCGGCTCGGGCTCAAATAACATTATGGGAGAGTCAATCAACTGCCATATTATGGCCAACCCTGACTCGCCAGATATCGTCCGACTTGTTCAGAGCGTCTGTGACCGCTTTTGCCTTTACACCGATATCGGCAGGGTCTTCGTCTTCAGTCTTCTCAAAGGCATCTCTGATAGAGGTGGTGGTCAGGTTGTAGGCCCAGGCGATAGTCCCGGAACCTCGGCTGCCGTATAGCAGGCATCGCGACAGTGCAGCTGCGATTGATGTTAGCGAGAGGGATCAGAGCGTATGGGAAGCTGGACAGATTGACTGACACTTGGAAAGATCGAAGCTTGAAGGTCGGTTGAAGAGTGCTTGTTGTGCGTGTTAGGTATGAGCCAGCTACATAGTATGTAAATCTTAAGCTTTTTATGCTTGTGCGCAGCCCTACAGTTGAACCTCGTGTCGTGATATTGAGCCAGCTATAGAAGGACAACACCATCTCAGTGGAAACAAGCAACCACCATGGCAACGACGAGACTGACTTTGGGGAGTTGACGGAAGAGTGCACAGGATAGGGTTAGGGACTGAATTAATATGAACACCAATTCTCACTTGAGGGAATAAGAAGTATAATAGAATGCCAAAACTGATATATAAACCTTTATAAAGTTATTAATAAAGTCATATAGCTGCTACCCTAACCTATGGAAAGCTGATCAGGGGCTAGCAAAGACAAAGATCTTATACTTGGAGTTTCTTGGGCATACATTTGTCTTTCACTTGCAAATATTCATATTGAGGAAGAGGGTATATATTCGTATTACTCCTCCTATGAGGAAATGTTCTATTCGCATTTATACACATAGGTAATGTTCCATGACTAGTAGCTTGCTAGCTGAAACTGAATACAATGCCTCTGGGGCGGGAATCATAAAACACGGTTGACTGGTAGGAAACCCTACATCATCAAACCTCCAAAGAGAGCGGCCATGGCACCGCTCATCAGACCCCATCGGATCTCTCCCCGAGCCTCAATACCAGCGTTGCCGCTTTCTGTCGCAGAAGCAGCAGCAGTTCCGCTGGTGGTGCCGGTGGCGGTGGCGGTTCCAGAAGCAGTTCCAGTCTCAGCAGTACCAAATGTGCCACCGCCCGTGGATTTGGGAGCAGTGCTGTCATCAGAGTCAGCTGCTGCTTTGGCGAAATTGTCGAAGCTTCGTTGACCGCTAGTACTGAATAACTTGTTAGCATCTACATGTAATGTTTGTTACAAGACAAGATATACTTACGGAGCATTAACAGCACCAATCATACCCCCGGTGCAGTGGCCTTGTACAGCACAGTAGTACCAGATGGGATCGTCGGTCTTGACCTCAATGGTGAAGACCTTGGGGCTAACTTTCGATTTCACGTTCTGGTCACCGCTGAAGAAGGCGGTGCTGTTGATGGGTGCGCAGGGCTTGGCAAAGCTGCTCTGAGCGACGGAGTGAAAGCCTTGGTAGAAGTGGAATTCGACAGTATCGCCTACTTTGGCATTTGTATTGGAAGGAGAAAAGTTCAAGCCACTTTCGCCCACTTTCACGATGTGCACAGCAGCGGAGACGGTGCTGGCAGAGAGGGCCAGAAGCTTGATGGGAGAGGCGTGCATTTTGGTGATAGTTATGTGGAATTGGGGTCGTGGTGATGTGGTTGTTTTGCTTTGTGGTGTTTAGAGGATGTTTGCTATGTTTTTTATGAGATGAGAATGTGATTGATGATGACACAAATCGAAACTTCGTCGTACCTTCCCTCCTCTTTATAGTTGTTCCAATACTATGAAGTCGAGTTAAACTTCATCTCCTCTCAAGGGTTCGCTGACCTCAAACCAGGATGCCGCACAAGTCGGCCGCCCAACCCCAAACATTTGCGAGACACAGGCACAGCCCCCCTAGCATATGCAGACGAAGCGGACAGTTTGATACCCCGACCTGAAATTGGTTTCGTTTGGTTTCTTTTGGTTTGACCCCCTCGAAACTCTCCAAGCGCTAGATCAAACCGGATAATCGAGTTACCGTTTCACCTGTGCGCCAACGTAACAAGCCACTGCCGTTATATCCAGCATGACATTGGATGTTTGCGAGCATGCTGACGTTGAATTTTATCCGTAGGTCTCACTGTAAGATTTTGAGGTACAAAGAATTCGCTAGTGCTAGCCGCTAACATTGCGTTGGTCGCTGAGTTGGGCAAGCTGGACCAAAGAAAGGCTGACAAGCGTATTCGCAATTGAGATGTAAACGGTTGAACTACCGAAGCTAGTACCCCAGGTGTCCCCAGCTCTCGGTTCGCTTGACATAATGTGGCTAAGCTGTTGTCGTTGTCAAAGACGAGGCCTCCGAAAGCCTATCATGATGCAGATACGAGTTTTGTTTGGCGCTTGGCTGCAACCGGCTTGCAAGTACTCGGTTAGCAAAAAAGCAGTGCTGGTACTCGTCGTAATGGTTGAGTGGTATCGGAATAGGTACTAATGCTCATTTCTGGTTAGCTGTCGTACCATGTCTTTTTGCATTATCGTTGTGGTATGTCACACATACCTATATCTCCATTTGCAGTACGCGATGAATAGCAATACGTACGGGATAGTAATACGTGGGCCTGTAGATAACTGCAAGTTCGTAGTGAAGGTCGCCATGTAGTGTGCACGTTGGTATTTCTTGTGATGCTAAATCGAGTAGCTAGGTACCCTAAAGACAGCACGACTGACCCAAATTATGAGGCATGTAAATCGAGAATTCCAGACTGCTATGCTCGGGCATGAGGCCTGGAATTGGAAGCTATGAACATTATACTTCACGCTTGTCATCGTAGAATACATGGTGACTGACCTGCGTCACGATCAGAGCTTTGTAATATATGACTAAATATTAGCCAAGGGAAGTTGCCGTCGCGCAGATTCATAGATATCGTGAACCTCGTCTGCCAAAGTCGCGGGGGTTGAACGCCCAATTGAGGTATTTGTCCAGGATGATAACTCAAAGAAAATGAGGGTCCACGAGCTACCTACGACTGTATTGGCCTAGCAACCGAGATAACGCACGGACCAATAAACACGTACCGCTATATAACCTCGCTCTCCCTATCGTTTTCTGTTTCGCTTTTCCTTTCTTCTTCATACTTACCTTGCCTCAGGAATGCCAGCTCAATAAAAGGCGTTTCTAGCGTGGAGGGCCTGCCTTGCACACTCGCGGTGTCGCTCTGCACTCTATTGTCCTTCGGGGCCATAGGGGGCGTAATTTTTGATTTCTCACCTTTCATTGTGTGCTTAGCTGTATGCTGGGCCATGAAGAAGGGCGTAAGTTGCTGAAACAAACATCCTCTTCACCAGGACTTTCTACCTCTGCACATGAGAATTGATTAGCCTGGACTGAATGCATAGTTTCGTATCATGGTCGGGTCAGCTAGCTACTAGTCATGGGACATTACTTTTGTGCATAAATGCGAATAGAAAATGAATATATACCCCCATTTCTTTCAAGTCACAAACAAACTATAAGTTGACGATGGAAATCAACTCGTACTCAATTGATAAGCGTATTTGCAAGGGAATATATAAGTTCTTTCTCGCTAGTTCCTGAAACCTGATCAGCTTTCCAATACAATACTAAATGCCGTTTTGGAGCCAGTCAAAAGTATTCAACAGCTCAAATTTGAAGCTAAAAGACTGAGGAATATTCATGTTTAACGGTTCCAGGCTTGTGCTGCTGACTGGTGTTGAGTTCAAGTGCTCATCAAGCACACGCTGAACGATCGCTTCAATATCGCCACATACAACCCTGTTTGGTGAGCTGGGTCCGACCCAGTTCAGAAAAGCAACAAGCATACTCAGTTGCTGTACAATATTTGACCGTGAAAGAGTAGGGTTCAAAGGATGAACGCCAAAGAATGTTGGTCGAAGTAATTCTTGGCATAGGATACCCCCTCCAGGACCTGCATATGCTACCAACTGCTCACGACATTAGATAAATACCAGGCATCTCAAATTGGAAATACTCACCAGCCATTCAAAGTTGCGTCTCATAGGTGCAAAGCGATTCTTGTGTATCCAGAGCATGACTGTGACTTTGACTAAATCAAAACTAGTTGTCAATAACGAGCCATCGTCAATAGCCCCATGTGTGAGAAGTAGTCTCTCAATCACAAAAATGTCTCTTCGGTGAGCAAGATAGAGCAATATCCTCAAGTAGAGAACCTGTATGTCAAGGTCTGGATCATCGAGGTCGTCGTATTTGAAAATCAAATGTAAGGGCATGTCGGTGAAGGTTTGAGTCACCCGGGCTTTGATACTTCTACCTCAAATTAGCAAATACGCAGGCATATATAGCAAATATCACTTACTGTAAATAATCTACTGTAGGATGAGAATCGTTACCGAGTGCCACTTCGATCACTTCGTCAAAGACATAGGACATAAAGTAGCGAGCTCGTATGTAGCTGGTACTGTAAACCTCCCCTTTAGTATTCCAGCCTCGATAATCAAGAGCGTTGAATTCCTCGGTTAATGTGTCCTCAGATGTCATGCAGCTGTCTGGCAAATCCAATGGAGGTAGTGATGAGCAATACCGTCGACTAAGCAACGGAGGTCGTCCAGTGAAGGAAACCATCGACTTATCGCCTGCAAATATGTAACTATAAATAAAACGCCTGTTTTCGACACAGAACGAAGGCTTCTCAGGTTGCAATTGTGGCCTGGAAGCCTCGTCAGAGGCGTGGCGACCAAGAAATAGTAACATAGAGATGCAAAGGCTATGTGAATTCCAGTATATAGGACCTGGTACATTAGTATCAGTATATTAAGAGTTTATATGCACGTACTAGCATCGCCATAAACCAAAGTTCCAAGAGCGGCTTGTCGTCGACAGAGGTCAAGAAGCAGATCATTTCCGGCAGTAAACTGACGTGCGATTTCGATACAATAATGGAGATGTTCGTGTGAGACGACTGACGATTGCTTGCCTTTCACCCACTGAAGCTGACGATGATATAGTGTTGATAAGGCGTCTGAGAGACCCTCCACGTGAGCCCATAGAAGGCCTATCGATTCCCATCGGATATTTGGCCCACAGAACTGGGCTATCCAATCTTCGAATTTATGGAAGGTATCCTGTATTGGCCGTGATGTGTTGCGGCATAGGACATCAGCAACCTCTCTGTCAAATGACTCGGACCCTTCAAACCGTTGAAAAAGCTGCCGCAGAGATGCGATAATACGCTCAACCGCTACATGAGACCACGACGTCGTAGTTTCGGGACCAGGTTCGTCATGAAATACCATATGTGCTTCTGGTCGTCCTGGAAGGTATTGCAGAACAACAAGGCACATCTGTTGCGTTGGCAAGGGTAAGTTGCTCAACCAAACATCCTGACCAGGACTTGCTACCTCTGCACACGCGAATTTCGAACCTGTCTCAGAAACAGATAGACTCTCTCGAGCTCCTTGGAAGGCAGAATCATAGCTTGTAAAACCAAGATAGCCTGGACTGAATGCATAGCCTCGTATCATGGGCTTGGCCGGCTGGGGTGAGCTGGGCTTGGCTCTGACCCCCGGTGTCGATGTCGATGTTGTGTAGACGCAATTCTCTCCTCTCGACATGGTACGCAATAATTGATTGAGGGCAAAGGACAAAAAGAAGAGGCTGAAGCCATTTATTTATCGAAAACGCAGACTGAATCTGGGTATTGTATTTATATGCAAGTTGTATGGAAGGTTATAGAGTTACAATGGAGGAGGCACCTGGTGAGAAATACTGGAAATATCCACAACCAATTGCTTATAAAAAGATCCATGTCATTCATAGTGGAGATTATATTCCTCCATACGGAGGTACTTGTGTATGAAAGCTGAGTCGATTGTTTGCATGTCCCCAGATAATCCCTGACACACCAATACACATTGAGCTCAAGAGAGTCCGGCCAACTTCAATCATTTTGTTAATATTTGACTGATTTCATATATTCAGCATGAGTCAAGGCAATTGCATAAACCTAAGCAATGAGGTCGTCGCGAGCCTACCTCCGTAAACCTTGCATTTTTAGCGTGCACATGTTAAAAGGTGGGTGGTGGGGCACTTCCATCTTAGCCCGAAATTTCCAGTTTTATATTTTCTCGATTCAACCACTTCAAAACATTTGCGACAATGGGCAAAAAGAGCTTTCGGGTGCGCAAACTCCCCGAAGCAGACCAATTGTGGTATACTGACATTATTTATTACAGGGAAAGAATAGAAGAGGCGGCGGCGGTGGCCGAGGAGGTGGTAACCAGGACAGAGGCGGTTGGAGAGACTATCCTGCGATTCCCAAGGAGAACGAAAAGCTCCAGCGCTTCTACGATACCCTCCTCCAACTGCCCGAGGAGGAGAAAAATGCTTACTGGGAGGCCCTCCGACGTGAACTTCCCAACAGCTTCAGGTTCTGCGGTTCCAAGGGGTACGTTTTTGCACTCGCGTGACGCGAGATTCGCCTGCTAACTTTTGATGCGCCTCCAGCCACGCCCTCACTGTCAAGAGCCTTCTTCAGACCAGATATATCCCCGAAATCGTCAAGATCGAGCACCAGGATGGCCGGCCCGTTGAGCCTCCTCAACCTGTGCCCTGGTATCCCGACGAGCTGGCTTGGTGGATGACGACCCCCAAGAACGTTGTCCGCAAGTTCCCTCCCTTTGCCGCATTCCAGAAGTTCCTGGTCTCCGAGACGAGCGTTGGAAACATTAGCCGACAGGAAGTCGTCAGCATGATTCCTCCTATGTTGATGGACCTCCGCCCTGGTATGACCGTTCTTGACATGTGCGCTGCTCCTGGCAGCAAGGCTGCGCAACTACTCGAGATGATCCACCAGGGTGAGGAGGCTCGCGTACGCAAGGTCCTCCGATCCTACGCCCAGGAAGATGGTCTTGATCTGGGTACTGAGACAAAGGATGAGATCGAGGCTGACCTGGAAGCCGACCCGAGTGATGCTGGGCGAGCTACTGGTATGCTCGTCGCCAACGACTCCGATTACAAGCGCGGACACATGCTTGTCCATCAACTCAAGCGACTTTCTTCTCCCAATCTTCTCGTCACGAACCACGATGCCACCCAGTTTCCCTCTATAAGACTCCCTGCTAAGGATGGCAAGAAGCCTACCTACCTCAAGTTTGATCGTATTCTGGCTGACGTTCCTTGCTCTGGTGATGGAACTCTTCGAAAGAACGCCAACATCTGGAAGGATTGGCAGCCTGGAAGCGCCCTGGGTCTACATCTTACACAGATTCGAATCCTGGTCCGTGCTCTGCAGCTCTTGAAGGTCGGTGGCCGAGTCGTCTTCTCCACCTGCAGTATGAACCCTGTCGAGAACGAGTCTGTGGTCGTATCTGCTATTGAACGATGCGGTGGCCCTGAAAACGTCGAGATTGTTGATTGCAGCAATGAGCTACCCAACTTGAAACGATACCCCGGAATGAAGGACTGGAAGATTATGGACAAGAGTGCCCGTATCTGGAGCTCTTGGAGGGAGGTTGAGGACTTCGCCAAGGAGAGTGCTGACGGTGTCGTTCCTGGCCGAGTTGTTGAAACCATGTTCCCTAGACTTGAGGGCACTGAGTGCGCTGACCTGCCCCTTGAGCGCTGCATGCGAGTCTACCCTCACATGCAAGATACCGGCGGTTTCTTCATCACTGTTTTGGAGAAGAAGTCTGAGTTCAAGGCTAAGAATGAGAACGAGTCCAAGGAGACCAAGCAGCCTGCCAAGGCCGAATGTTCCGCTGAGGCTACTCCTGCTGAGAAGGTTGCTGAAGAGGAACCTGCCAAGGAGGAGACCGAGGTGAAGCCCGAGGCCGAGACAGGTCCTGCTGATGCCGCAGAGAAGCAAGAGGATGTTGCTATGGCCGATGCATCTACAAATGGCAGCAAGCGACCTCTCGAGTCTGAAGATGCTCAAGATCAGCCCGCTAAAAAGGCCAAGGTTGAGTCTACTGAACCCTCAGCTGCCGCTACTCCTGCTCCCCAGGCCAACCAGGAGGGCAAGCCTCGCCGAAACGGACCCATTGAGGAGGCCTTCAAGTACCTTGACGTCTCCCACCCTACGGTCCAGAACATCAAGGAGTTCTATCACATCTCCAAGCGCTTCCCTGACGACAGATATATGGTCCGAAACGAGATGGGTGAGCCTGCCAAGGCTATCTACTACACCAGCGCTCTCCTCCGAGATATTCTCATTGAGAACGAGGGCCGCGGTATCAAGTTCATCCATGGAGGTGTCCGCATGTACATGAAGCAAGATGCCCCCTCAGCTGATGTCTGCAGATGGCGTATTCAGGCTGAGGGCATGCCTATTCTCCAGGGCTACGTTGGTGAGCCCCGTGTTGTCCACCTCCACAACAAGGAGACCTTCCGCAAGCTTCTCATTGAGATGTTCCCTCGCATCAATGATGGGAAGTATGAGCGCTTCGACGAGATTGGCGAGCGTGTCCGAGACATTGGCATGGGTTGCGCTGTTCTGCGCGTTGAGCCTGACGGCACAGACCCTGACTTCAGGGAGCGTATGGCTCTCCCTCTCTGGAAGAGCATCCACTCGCTTAACCTTATGCTTCCCAAGGAAGACCGGTCTGCTATGTTGCTACGTATCTTCAACGATACATCCCCTCTGATCAATATTGCTGCGCAGAAGAACCAGAAGGCTACTGAGGACGTTAAGGACACAGAGGCTGGTGATGATACCAAGGAGGAAGTTGACGTTGCGGATCTTCCCTCGCCTGAGGAGCCTGCTGATACGGAACCGGCGACCGAGAAGATGGAAACGGCTTAAAGAAGATGGTCTCTATGTACAATTGCTCTATGTCATTTTGGTGTTATTACAGTATGAATCGTTAGGAGGGATGAAATCTTGTTACATATGATATAATACAAGGTGTCTCCAAACTTCGTCTACTCGTCTAGTAATCCAACAGTCCAGTGTACAATTCTATCCACGCCTTGGCCATTGATTGCGCTCACTGGGATAACAGCGCAGTCCTTGGTCCAAGCATCCTCAACACCACTCGGATGTGGCTTTTCACCTGCTGTGATGCTGTCAAGGTACTGTTTTAGTTCCCTGAAGTTTTCCTGCGTCTCTGGCAGGTCGGCCTTCGTCGCGACAACAAACCACGGCTTTCCAGCAATCTGTAGGCCTGGCTTCGAGCTAAAATCTTCTTGTTCGCTTTCGAACTCAGGAGATAGATTCATAGGTCCATCCATATCTGAAGCGACATCCCAATCGATGTGCGACTCGATTGCGCGGTCAGCCTCTTCCTCGTCACGCATTTGTGCGTACAGTCCAACTTCGCGCCAGAGGGAGTCGAGGGCTTTGACCGCGTTGCCTGCAGATAGATCGACGACGAAAGCGAGAACACCGGCGCGCTCGACATGTCGTAAGAAAGCAATGCCCAGACCACGATCAAGATGTGCTCCTTCTATCAAGCCAGGAATATCAGCAATTGTGAACCGAGTACGTGGTTCAGTGTCGACTGCTTCGGGTAGACCTAGCTGAGCGGGATATCGGCGGTAACTCTTGATGGTGGGTCGACCCGAGTATTTGTCGAGAACAACCGTGCCGATATTGGGCTGGAGTGTTGTAAACGCCCAGTTGCCAACTCGAGTACGGCTATTGGTGATAGCACGAAGCAAAGTACTCTTTCCAGCATTGGGAAGACCAACAAGGCCAACATCAGCAAGAAGCTTAAGCTCGAGCTCAATTTTCATAGTGACAGCCTCTTCACCTTTAGTCGCAAACATTGGCCGAGGGTGCGCTCGAGATGTAAAATGAGGGTTGCCCAAACCTCCAATGCCTCCAGTTGCAAGGAGTATTGGTTTGGGGGTAGGGCGAGACAAGTCCAAATGAATCGTAGGGGGCGGTTGCTTAAGAAGTCGAGTGCGCTTAGGCAACCGAGGAAAGATAGTTTGTTTGATATCAGTCTTTGACAATCCAGGATACAGAAGCCACTTGCGACGCTCAGGATCCTGATCACCCTCTCCTTCATCCTCTTCGACCTCCTCCTCTATTTCATAAGCCTCATCGTCTTCTTCCTGTCTCTGCTTCCGTTCCAAAGCAGCCGTGCGCTCTTCCAGTCGCTTTTGTTTTTGTTGAGCCCGCCACAAACGCATATCCATCTCCTCATCCAAAACCGGATCCTCCCTCTCCAATTCACGAACCACCGTACCTACAGGCACGGTTATGATGATATCTTCTCCTCTTGTTCCGCTCTTTGCACTTCCCTGCCCGTGCTTTCCGCGGCCAGCTCGAACAAAGCGCTTGCGAGCTAGCTTGTGGAGCGAAGTTTCACCATGCGCCGCTTGAATGTAGACATTGCCGCCGTGGCCACCATCGCCGCCATTGGGAGGGCCTTCCGCAAGATAAGCTTCGCGCAAGAAAGAAATGCAACCGTTTCCGCCGCGACCAGCGTACAAAGTCAGGGAAGCTTTGTCAGAGAAGCTTGGCGATGCATAATCGTCGGGAGCAGGGTTGAGTCGTGACTCTGGGAGGTCGTTTATTGTAGAGTTGTAGCGACGTCGAAGAGCTGTTGCGCTGGCGAGGGTGTGTCTTGACAGGATTACCGAAGGGTAGAGGAATGGAAGAAATGTCGATGACACGGTCGAGCACCGCGGAACCATGATGGAAGAATCGATCGACAATTCAGTGGCTAAATTGAAACTGAGATGTCGAATGTCTATCTCTCACCTCGAGGCGGGTCGAATTTTGCTGGGGTTCCTGATTAGATAAGAGATCAATGAAGGCCATGACGATAATTTGTGCATGAAAGAGCAGGTGTTGAGCTACTAAATCCGATTGAATCTAGCACTAATTAAAAGACGAAGGGTTTTCTTGCCATCATTGTAGACCTAAGTCTAAGCATCGTTTTGTTAATTTGGTAGGTATATTTCCCTGAAAACATCTCATGAAGTCTTTCATATAAGTCCCAAAAGGGAAAGAGGACTTCAGTGAAGAGTTACCTACAAGGTAACCGCCGTCCTGGTCCATGCCTCAGGTCTCAGCTAGGACTAACAGAGGAAGGCAGTGCTGATAGTTTCATCGTCTCGTCTGTCATCTTTTGCTTCTTCATCCTTAATCCTCACTTCGTGATGTCTTCGATTATGTGCCATCCTCACATCCTCGTCCAGCATGCTGCAGCTGATTGCCACTAGCCGATGTACTGTATCATACTCACGGGCCTCACTTCCGGGCGGTATCTGCGAAGCAAACTCCCACGCACCAGTCATACGAACGGAGCCATGCAATCGTTAAAGGTCAATTCGGTTCTTGATCTCATACAACATAGAAAATCAAGAAGACCACCGTTTCGAGACCTCAAATCTCCTTCGTCGACGATACTCCCCTGATCGTTCGTCTCGCCTCACCCGACGGGATCCTGCAGCTCACCCGGAATGGCCCAACACTGGCGTCCGTTGTTATTTGACCAGTATTGGGCTAGCCCCAGCTTCCCGAGCTTAACAACAAACGCCAGCTGACGCCAAAATGCGGTGAATCGGTGTTGCAGCAGTGAATAAAGCCAACAGAGCCTCTCTTGTGCTTCCGTGATCAGCCCTTCAGTGTTCCCTCTGCTGTCTTCTTTGCCTTGCTTCTGGGGCTATCACGATTGACCTTCATCTTTATTCGTCAACCCTCAGTAACCATTCATTTGTTGGCTTACCACCTTCAGTAGAACCGACTCCCCATTTGTCACGCCTGACTCTCTTTTGCATTCTTTCGAGTTCGCCAGCCGATCCAGCTTTAGTCGCTTCTGCAGTACAAAATCTCACGTCAAGCCTTGCCTCACAGGCCTGCAACTGTTCTCGGTCAACTCTCATCCTAATTCCTCTCGTTGACGTTCCACTCACCCCTCCATTTTGGTGGTGCTACTGCTTGTCAACACCACCCTTCCTAGCAGAAACGCATGAGCCGCACAATTACCCAACGACAGTTCGCTGCTATCGACCCCTCCCTTGTACCAGTTCGAAGCCATTGGGCCAGCCTGCATACGATCCGTGGTCCCGCATTCGAGCCACGACTGTAGACGTGGTCGGCCTGTTCTCATTCGATCTCTCCACATAGCTTCCTTCGCTTCCCCACGCGACTTCTTCCATCTCGCTCTTCAGTTTCTCCCTCCATTTCCAGCTTGAGCCCCGAGAGCTGCTGGTACTTGCAGTGCAGCATACATACGGCTCCAGCGAAACAGCTGCTCTCCTCCCGAAGCTGGTTCTCGACGGGCAAACCAGACCATTTCCCAACCCAGTGTCGTTATCTCCTTACCGCCACGCCGTCAATCGACTCTAACACGGCTTGTGCCTTTTAGCTAGGTCCGTTTTAACTTCTCTCTGTCATCATTATCCCTACCTCCTCCCCCATTTCCTGTCCTCTCATTGTTCGTTCTCATTATTGCTGGTCTTTTCTCTTACGCACATACAACCTTATGAAAGTCGTCTGCGGGGTTGGAGGGGGATTTACTGTCGTTGTCATGAGTTGACCATAGCTGAATATTGTTTTTCTGGCCGTCTCTTGCACTACGCTCATCCCTTTCAACTCGGTGTAAACCAATTCGCCTGGTACATCAGCTAAGATGTTTGCCAGAACCTATCCGTATAGTGGCAAGACCTTCAGGATGGATCCTGACTGCGCGATATGCCACGCCCCGGCCAACATGGCATGTGAGTGTGAGGCTAAGGGCCTCGACGTTGCTGTCAAACAAGCCGAGGATCGCATGATGCGGTCGATATACACTGAAATACGGTACGCAATAATAGCCTCTCGTCATGCATTGAAGAAGATCTGACTGAATCAATTCATAGTTCTTGGGTTCGAGGACATGCACAAGATTACATACTTGAATACTTCCGCCTCTTGACCGATCAACGAAAAACCGCCCATGCTGCGCATATGGACCGAATTACAGCCCACGCCTATCACTATTATCACGCACCACCACACCCGACACAAGTTGCTGAAGCACAAGCCTCTCTAAAACGTGGAATTGACGAAGACTGGCAAGCGAGCGTACAACGGTATCCTGAAGTGCTGGAATATTTCTTTGGACTTGTTGAACTTACATTACCGGCGGAGGATGAGCCGGCTGTAAAGGAACCACCATTGGGCTCATTGTCAAACTTGCGAAAAGTGAATCGTCGAAGCGGCACCGCTCCTCCTGGTGCTTCTGCTGTAGTCGCGCCTCCGGGATATCCTCGTGATCCAGGCCAGATGCATCCGCAGGAGCCTCCTCCTATGCCCCGACCCGACCGTCGAACTCCTGGCCCTCAAATGAGACGGCCTAACTTTGGGGCCATTCCGCCGCCCATGCCAGGAGCCTATAATTTCCCTCCTCCATACTGAACGATCACGGATGGTCAATACGTTAATTCTGAGCACCTCTACGTGCTGAGTATGCTGCAAAATATCCATATCACGATTTCTACGAACATCACGACCATTGCATAACTAGGGCGTGGAGTATTACCGGCATGGCAAACCAAGGTGGCATCATTACTGGGGTTCTTGAAGTTTGGGCTGACGATGCCATTTGTGTTTGAGTAGAAGCTTTCCCGGCCTGGCACTTTTCCTTTGGAGTATCTGGGGTTAACAAAGTTGGGCGATCTGTTTTGTCTGTATCTGAAATTCCAAATACCACGCTACTGATGGCAAAAATTATGAACGACGCACAATCCCATTTGCCTTTTTGACATGCATCACGGTGAACAGAGCCACGCCTTGGTTGGACGTGTGGGAGATGGTTGAAAAGAGGGGCACGCATCCGAGGCAGTCGAGGTCATGGCGATAGGTCGAAGGATGTGGACTAGGCAATGCAGGCTCATGTCGGCGTTTTCAACACATCATCTGCTGCAGTAAGACGACATTCTACTGTGCATAACAGGCAGAGTTACATGTCTTAGTCGGCTGCATACACGCATGTACGCAACGAGGCAAGCAGATAAGAAGCCAGAAAAAGGTAAACCCAAAGAGGCACAGTAGTAAATGCCCGATGCGAGCCCAATTGAACCTTGACGCAAGCTTAGCTCCATCCATGCTTTACCAAAATCTATCCAAGAAAGACAAAAGGCAATCAACCCGAACCTAGGGTTAAGATCTACAGGGAACCCGATAACCGAGCTCATGTCACGCAAAATAAAATGAATACAGATACAAAGCGTCACGAGATTGAACCAACTTTTTGTCATTTTCCTTGCGTATGACTTTGGCAAGAAACTGCGCCTAATTACAAAAACAGCACGAAAAAGCGCTTTTAGATTCGAGCATGATGTGTTGAAAAAAGGGGAGAAGGGAGGGAGATGTGAAGCGGGAAGTGATTCGGACAATAGAGTTGGTGGGCCAGATAACCTTGAATAACGTTTGATATAAGCTCAACGTATGATTCAACATGCCGAGTTAGAGCGCCAGAGTTTGACAGATTTCGGAAAGGACGAGGACAGGAGGCGATCAGATGACGAGAGGTAGAGAGAGCGCAAGGAGGATTCGTGTAAGGCCCAGTATCGACGGAATGGGAGTTTATCGACGAGCAGTCAGAATTGCGTCGATACAGAAGTTTACGACTCCTGCTTATCAGCGATAGAAGTCTCTTTCAGGTCAGCAGTAGTCTGTTCGACCTTGTCGCCGTTGGCCTCAGCAGCCTCGAGCTCAGCAATCTCCTTCTTGGCCTTCTCGATGTTCTAAAATAGCCATTAGTTCGGCTTTTTAACAAGCGTTTCATGAGATGGATGACTTACACGCTGGGTCTGGGCCTCCTGATCGTTCTTCCAGAAATCGAGCTTGGCGCGGACCTTCTCGGCAACAGTGGGAATATCGGCGGCGCTCATAGGAGGATCAATGCCCATGGCGGCACAGTCCTCGACGACAGCAGGGGGGACGTTAAACTTGCTAGATGAGGCACCGTGGGCATTCTTCTTGCCCTTCTTGCCCTTCTTGACAGCAGGAGCGTACTCCTCGTCACGGTCCTCCTTGCGAAGGAGCTTGGTGCCCTTGAGGCCAGACTCATCAACGCTTCGCTGAGCTTGAGCACCGAGACCAGTGTCAGCCATAAGAGGACCCTTCTCGACTTTGTGGTTGGGGTCGAGGAACTGGAGCAAGCTGTTGGCCCGGCGAATCTCGTCGAGGTAAGCGGGGTCGCTGGCATCACCCAGACGACGCTCGGCCTCAGCCTTCTTGCGCTCCTGGTGGTAGCGCTCCTGCTCGGCCCTTTGCTTCTCACGGTAGCGTTCACGAGCCTCACGGTCGTAGGCCTGATAAGCCTTCTTCTGTCCGTAGTAGTCGTCCTTGAGCTTGCGGATAGCAGTGTACTTCTCCTGCTGCTCCGCCTGCAGCTTGGAGCGCTCATCACGGAGGCTAGAGAGACCCTTGTAGGCCTCATCCTGCTCGGCTTTGATGGCGTCAATCTCAGTTTGGATCTTGGTGTACTGGTCAGACAAAGCCTTTTGCTCAGGGTCATCCATAGAGTCCTTGATCTCCTTGATCTTGGCGCGGAGGTCGTCGATTTGTTTCTGAGAATCTTCCAGCTGCCCGAAGTTCTTGCGCATCTTACGCAAACTGGAGATGTCTGACAGAGCCTTCTTCTCGTCGACCAACTTCATGGTACCGGAGTTGACCTGCTTGTCGAGAGTAGCAATCTGGCGGTCGAGGTCCTCGAGGTTCTTGAAGGGAACCTTGCTCTTGGCAGCCTTCTGCTCGTTGATTCGGCTTCGGACCTGCTCATCGAGGCGCTTGATCTGGTCGAGCTTAGTAGAACGGGCGTTCTTTCCGCCAGCCTGCTTTTGTCGAATTTCGTTGGCCTGAGCAATGAGCTCTTGTCGTCGCTTTTGGGTAGGGTTGGGTTGGTCCTTATTCTTGTTGGGCATAGCAATCTCGATCTTGGCCTTAACAGCAGCCTAGAAAAGAAGATTTTGTTAGATAATGTTGGCTCTAATAGCTCGACTTCACATGAGGCCACAGATGTGAAATCTGGGCCGACATCCATGCCATCTTTCAAGAGGGGAATCGGGGTCGTACCAGACGGTCCATTGAAGCCTTGTGCTCCTTCTCAGCCTTTGCGAGCTCCTGCTTGAAGAGATTCTCATCGGGCTTGGTAGGTCGAACATTAGCTTGCTTGTCGGCCTTGTCCGCCACAGGGGCGGGAGTAGTAGCGGTTTCGGCCATTGCGATGAGAGGAGTTTACAAAGACGAGAACCAAGATGAAGCAAACGGGAGACGAGAAACCAGGAGCGGGACTGCTCGAGGAGAAATTGAGTTGTAAGGTGAAGAGAGATCGACACGTGTTGTCGAAAAGGAGAAAAAAAAAGACCCCAGAATAAAGCTAAGGTCAGTTAAGGTGCGGTGCTGTGCAAATGCAAGACGCCCTGTCCAGTGGAATTCTATCACCTTCTCCTTCTAAGGTAAAGTTCTGGACCCGTGTCTCTTGCTGTGATTTCTTGCCTGTTGGGGCAGGCCCGTGCACCCCTGAGCTGTCTCTCGTCTCTCTGTCTTTGCTCCTCCTGGCGGTGCCCCTCCCTTGGGACTCGGGTGCTTCCCCTAGCGTTCGCTGAAAAAGGCCACTGAGCTTCACTTGTGCCCCCCATAACCAGGGGTTTGTTCCCGCCCCATCTTAATTAGACTTGACGTCCCGCTGTGGCTGATGGAGGGACGTGTGGCAGTGCGTGGCGCTACCTCAGATCACATGATCCTATTTGCGCTCTGACCCGCTCAAAGAAGTTTGGACTTTTGCGGCGACGATGCAAGGCGAAACATTTTTGACGACACTCGCGATCACGACCTTTCTTTCTACCTTTATCACCTCGACCACCAACACCATATTTCGGATCGCATCTCACACTCTTTATAATGGATATCGACCACGTTCCCACAGACGCCAGATCAAAGGAGGTTGTTCGCCTTTGGCGGGCATGGAGGACTGTTCATGAGATGGTCGCGGACCGAGTATGTTTGTCCTAAAAGCCTTATGAGGCACTGTCAGGAGAAGCACGCAACATATCTAGCTGCGCGGCTCTATCATGTAAACTAAGTTCATTTAGCTGACTTTGTGAAGGAATACGAGCTCGCTGAAGAGGAAGTCAAGATCTCTCTCGACCGCTTCCGCGATGAGTACTGCAATCCCGATGGTTCCATCAAGTAAGACCGGCGATTGCGATCAAAGAGATCGTTGAGCTAACATTGTCTACTACAGCCGTGCCAAACTCCAATTCTCAGCGCGTCCTAGCGACAACATGATCCGCAAACACACACCTCCCGCGACGACTGCCAACCCCGAGCCCGTCGCCGACTGCGGTCCTGTTTGGGTTGAGTTCCTTGCCGACAAAACTTTCGGTGTAAGCCAGATCCGAGCATTCGCTGCCTACGTGATCAACAACAACTACAAGACTGGCATCATGGTGACCCACGTTCCTCTCTCCCCCGCCGCGCGCAAGTCTCTTGCCAGTGTCGAGGCGCTCGCCAAGATCGAGTGCTTCCTAGAGGATGATCTGCTTGTCAATATCACCCACCACGAGCTAGTCCCCAAGCACGTGCTTCTCTCCCGCGAGGAGAAGCTCGCTTTACTCAAGCGCTACCGCCTCAAGGAGACCCAGCTACCTCGTATACTGCAAAAGGATCCTATCGCCCGCTATTTGGGCCTTAAGCGAGGTCAGGTTGTCAAGATTATCCGAAACAGTGAAACAGCTGGTCGTTATGCTAGTTATCGATTGTGCGTGTAGACGACCTGTTGAGAAGACTGTCTTGAGATTGAGTCAAGGATGCGAGCTGCTGGATTGGTCAAAGGAAAGGAAGGGCTCATGGTACGAGGACGGGGGCGTCAAACTGCACTTTAAATTCTGAAAAGCTGGCGTTTCAGGGGTTCTATGTATATTGCGCTATGCTATGGCAAAGCCAATTGAGGAATATAAAGCATTTACTAGAGTTGAAACCTGCCCGTTTCTTTGTTGAACCTTGGCTGGAGATTCGCGATGTTCGTTCGCTCGTAACCAATTCTATAAAGATATGATATAGTGGTTTTCGCCTCGAGCGTCAAAATGAGCAAAATACCTATGCAAAGAATCTTGAGTTCAAGATGGAATAAATCATATCAATGCCATTAAACGTTAACTTGGCTTTCGCCGGGTATATAACCAATATCCATGCCACCCAGACGCACGACCAGAAAAACCCACAGTAACCAGCAAATCATAATGCAAACCTCGTTGCGCGAATAGCCAAGTCCCAAATCCTGCCTCATGTCGAGGCGTCGCATATATATTCCAGTAAAAGATCCCTTCCCAGCGCGTTACTCCTATCCCGTTAACATGGTATCCCAAATGCCTGTTGCATGAACACCAATAGCCATATCTATATCAAAAGCCCATCCCATGGCCTAAAAGTATCGAGTGAGAAAAAAAGCATCGCTGTCATCATAAGATAGTTAGTTGTATGTGAAAATGCGAGTATTTCGTCAAGGTCGTCGGCATGGTAAGTCAACCATTAATGCCACCTTAATTGAGAAGACCCCCGGGATCCCTCAGCTCTGCCCCCTGTTGCACGTGCAAGTCTTGCCGTGACTCCTGGCGGGATTGCGGTATCGGTTGTAGTTCTGTTCCGGCAGGCTTGAGCTTGGATCGGCTGTGCCTCGGATTCATAGGCCCAAAGAGGCCACCGAGATCTTGAAGCAAGGCAGTTGACCCTCGACGAAAGCCTCCGGAACTCGCTGGCAATGAAGGCGCAGGGGGTGAATGGGACTGTGAATCATCTTTGGATAAGTCATGGCTGTTTGCTCGAACACTCCCAGATGTTTCGGGGGGGACATCGAGTAATCCTCCAACATCAAAGAAAGAAACCCTCCTTGGCGCCGCGCTGGCCTCGTTTCTCGATTGAGAGAATGGATCATGTGGTAGTAAAGAGTCATCGCTGTGTTCTGCATTGCTGCGTTGTCTCTTGGGGAACTGCCAGCGCTCAAGGTCCTGATCTAGCTTGCGAATCAGAGGGGCAGGAGTGTATTGGGGTGCGCCGTTGTCGCTAGAGTTATCAGGCTGATCCTGCAACTCCGGATCAACAGTCATGCCAATATCCCGCACAAGATCTTCATCACTTCCCCAGTGTCGGTGCAAAGTCGGGCGGCGAAGATTGAGCGAAGGATCGAGGGACTCGGCAACGGATGAGCGGCGAAACTTTTGCTTTTTGAGACCTCGATCGCGAACGAAAGATCCCAACACAAGTGAGTTGGCGGCAGCTGTAGCAAAAAGGAGCTCGACCGAGGCCAAGAGCGATCGATACTGTTGACGACCATGGTCATCAATGATATGAGGTACCCGATACAGAGTCACTCCAACAACAGATAAACTGAGAGAGAAGAGGAGCACAAGCTGTATCTTCCTCTTAATTGTCATCCCGCTCGTCACAATAATCGGAATGGGAAAAATGACGAGCAATAAGTCGGTGATCACGTTACAGACTGCCATGGTGAGGAGCTGTACGTAGCCTTGGCGGCATTGGCCGCCGGGATCAGGCACAACCTGCCAGTAGTGATCGTAAGGACGGCATTCGACAAAGTCGCTGATGACAACCGCGACGAAAGTAGCCCCGAGGATTATTCGAATGACATACAAAGACGTCTGCCACGATCGCTCCCATGTAGCTCGGGTCAATCGGTGGAGAAACTCGAGAACCGCGAATTTAAGAACCCATAGGCTAATGCAAGTCAGTACGAGATTCAAATTTTCTCATCGTCTGCGGTCCTGGACGATGAGAACAAGGGTTAACAAGGGCGCCACATACGTTGCGGCGTAGAAAATCCGACTGGCAAGTACAAGGCCGCTACCAATGGATTTCTGACGCAATTGTCGATCAGTAAGCTCAACGCCATCAAATTGAGCATTGTTGGTCCCGTAGATGAGAATAAAATGAACGCATGCCATGCGAGCATATAAAGGTATCAAAGCTAGGGCCGCAACGCGATCTTCTGTGAACAGCCGTTCAGTGCGAATAAAGCGACCGGCGAGCCGTAGGAGGATGATGAGAGTGCAGAACGAAGTCGCCCACCAACAAACGAGGAGGGTGGGTTTGTCGTATTTGAATTCGCGAAGACTTGGAGGTTCTGAATAGAGAGCCATCTTGAGTCTCCTGTCCGCGCTCGTCGTCCTCCGCAGAGGGCTCGACGAGCGAGGTGACAAGTAAACGTTGAGGGTTAGAGCTCGGCCGAAAGTTGCGGCGGAATAGAGGTGGGTGGTCGAAAATGTGGTGGTACTGAGCCGGTAGTCGACCTTGAAGTATTTGGATAATTCACCTCAACATAAGGCCGCGGGCGGTGGCACTTAATTGGCAGTATTAACGGCTCAGCGAGAAAGCAATGCATGAAAATCGTAGGTTCGTCGTTTCGTGAAAGTCCGTAACAGCTTGGTATGTCAACTATGGTCGGCGATCGTCGGCGAAGAAATGACCGTTATTAACAAGACTCAATCTAGAGCAGGAGCTGCTGCTGAAAAAGGCAATCGTCGTGAAACCAATCCAGAACCAAAGTAAATGCGCGATATCGCCAGTGATACAGGTCCAGGATGCATCTGTAGGTTGTGATGTATTCGGTCGAAGAGCGAGCCAGCAGGCCACGGCTAGGGAGAAAAGAGACCTTGAGATAGAATAAAGACAGGGCAGAGTTCTGTGGAAGTAGTAAGTCAAGATAAGAGGAAGAGTGGAGGCAGACAAGGTGCGGCTGGTCTCAAGATATTGCGGAGGCGAGCATAACTTATGTGGGCGAATCGACTTGTCCCGGTTGGCCATCCGGAAGGCACAGCAAGTTCCTGTAGCGTTGACGACCGAGTCTTGGGCATTGCGCAGCGCAGGGCAGCATGCACACACACTCACACTCACACTCGCCTATGGCCCCCCAGGTCCGTGGCCCGTCATCAGCGACCCTGTGCATCCTGGAGGAAGGGGTGGTGGCCACAGTCGTGTGGAGTCACATAGTCGAAATGGGCTAGACAGACGGATAGAGACAGGGGGTACCAAGCTCCAAGCATCCAAAGCACCGGTCGTCTTTGGCTTTTGCTCGACTAGCATTGGGGCTGGACCGATGAGCATTAGGGTCCTGATGCAGGATCTTTCAGCTAGCGCGCTTAAGTTCAGAGGGTTTGGGATTTCGATAGCTGACCAGACTGAGGCTCAGGGTGCCAGCAATCACAAATAGGAGGCACTGAGAATGCTTGGCATGGTCTCTAGATCTGTCATGAAGTCAGCAGAGAAGGCTATCGATCACCAAATGTGTCGAGCGTATCACACCAAGGACGTCAAGTCTTGGCATCCGCATTACGCCTATTGGGGTTGGACAGTCTAGCCAAGAAGGAGGGAAAGAATGGCCAACCGATGCACCATACTGTGTCAACGGCCACAACATAGAAAGAAATTTTGAATTTGGTCAAGCAATAAAATCTCGACTTCGAGTGGCTTTCAAGATAGGCGCGTGCTATTGTTCTGTATGACCGAGTCATAGATAGCACACGGAGCGAAAGATGTCAAACAGGGCGCCAAGCTCTTGCCAGATAAGAACATGTTCCTTCTGGTAATTCGTGTCAATTCGGTTGCTAGATTAGGGGGCATGGTGGTAGGTGATCATAATGGATCTCTGTACGGATAGGTAGACATCCATCGCTACTAATGTTGGATGGATTTGTGCACTTCAGCTGGTGCCGATATGTGCGCAATACCAATTATGGAGTTTGACTCTACCAAAAAGCTCCAATCCCACTGTGGTGACAACTCTTCAAGATTTTCTTCATCGGTTCAAATTTAGAAGACACTTTCTCAGTGCGCAACAGCCAACACGGCGGGGCCAGCAAATCAGCCACCAGGCTTGATCTCAAATCCAAGTTACCTCAGCTAGTCATGAAGATACCTTTAGCTTGGTCGGCGTGCGTTCATGTTGGGCGAAGCGCCACCATGCTGTCATGTACACATTTATTGAAGTGCGTACAAGTCTCGTAACCGCGCTGTGGCTTCCTCGTGGTGAGTAGATTGCGGTTCCGTTGTCGGTCACCAAGCCGGGCAATAAATACACCATAGCCGTGCCGCGGCCGAGGTTTACCATTTTCACCGGTGGTTGAGATTGGTTAACTAGGTAGCTCAGTGTTTCGTCAGCGAGAGATTGCTTTAAGCTTGACAAGGGTCCAACTTGGTGACAGTATGCAACACAATCGGTCTGGAATCAATAGCGATTTCACGTGTCGTGCACGGAACTGCCCGATATGTAAAAGGAGCGTTGGAAAGGTGTTCCCATCCGTATTGCTGTGGCTGGGCGCGGTTCCATGCCGCTTACCACGGCGCCCAGGTTCGGCTTCCGCTGGTCGCAACCATTTCATTGTCAGCCGCACGACACTTGATCATGAGCTGTTCTTTTGCCATTAAGTATCCGCCCGATAGCGACTGGAATTTCATGTTCGAGACTGAGAGGCAGGAGAAAAGGTTATCCAATATGAAGCTTGCATTTCCCCCAGGTTTAGGCGTTGAAACAAGGGTCCAATCGAGTAGCCAACCACCCACCAAGGAAGGACCTGTCACATCACGCGACAATGTGGTTGCCAGAATTGATAAGGAAAGCATATTACCCCCCCACGCGCACGTACTTCCGAGTTCTGACCGTTCCGCTGGGACTGGCGCGTTAAGATGCTGCAGGAGGCGCATTCTGTGGAAGTGAAGCAATTTCATCCATGATAGAGAAAGTATCATGAAATGGTCTTTCCATAGACCGGCCGTGCGCATTAGAGTTTAGCGAAGGCCGTGCTTGCTATGACTTGACTTCCTGATTTCAGCAATCAAGGCAGAATGGTCCAAGGTCCAGGTGTGTTGGTGCTCTCTCATCTTCCCATCCAAAGCAAAGGCGAAGTGCCTGAGGGAGGCATGAAGGATCTAGACCTAATAATTCCGAACGAAACATGGAGTGCCAAGGTCATCATCTCACTATGCGCCTAACATATAAAAAAACGACGATACGAATTGTGGATGTCATAACCCACACGGATAATATCCACACATCGTCCCCTTATCTACAAAACTCCACATCTCACGATGCATGCATGCATCAGCCTTATCTCCTCAACCTTGGCCGTTGACCTCTAACATGCCCTCGCCTCCAGCGTCCCCTTTAGCGCAGCTCCGGTTTCAACGCCCGCATGGAGCAAACACGCCATATTCGTCTCGTCTATGAGCTTAGATGATATCCACATCGAAGCATTAGCCCAAGCCAACAATGCAAAATAGGTCAATAACAGATGGGCTAAATCTCACAGAATCAGCCCCTGGATATCACGGATACGCCAATGGTTTATACCCAAATCTACTGTACGTAGTGCATCGGCTGATCAAGGGCTGTCAAAAGGATCATCGCCGGCCCGACTCCGTTGGCTTCAGGTCTAACACACAACACGGTGACATCGCAGCGGCTTGAAACAGGGTATATCCCCTTCATAATATCAAGTTTGGCCTTGGCCTTCCATACTACGTAACCTTGCAAGCAATGTGATGCGCAATGTTGTGTATTCAAAGCCACATGCTGGCCAATGCTTAAGTCGATGCTTCTTTAACCTTGATCTGCCATAGAAGCCCCCTCAAAGTTGAGACAATATCGATGTCGTGGTCCAGTTCATTAATATCCCTATCTATGGACATACTGTCTCTACTCAAACCTCGGAATGTTTGCTCCGACTTTGATCTTCCAGCTAACTCCTGCAGTATTGCCTCGCGCCAGGAAGCCTCTATTTTACTGTCTGGTATTCGTGTGAGACCATGATCAGCAAGAACGTTCACAACGGGCTTTCCGAGACAACCTAACGGCTTTTCTAGAACAGCGGCAGAAACATGGCGCAAATTCACACTGCAATAGCCTGGTGTCGAGTCAACTTTGGCCAGTCAGTCACCATTGGCTTGACTGGGTAATTCGTTAACCCGGATAGTTTCGTGGCTTTTCAACTACTGTATCCCCAAGCCACCACATTCCTAGTCTCTCACAAATCATCGCGTGGTGGTGTTCTTCAGAGGCTTGCGGCTTGCACATGGATGGCCGTTGGTTCAATTACCTTCCTCTCTGGGACACAACGATTCAGCAAGTCTAACATATATTAACTCTCTTTCTTCGGTAGATGTCGGCTCTTGACTTCTGCAATGATGTTCATTCAGCCTTGTCATCACGGGTCGATCAGGAACCAAAGTTCAAGCCGCGCAGCCACCGCGACTGTACCGCGCTGCCCACCTTCTCCAACATTATCCAGCTGCCCTATTCGGATATCTAGTTTCAACATTCCTAAACTAGCCCAATCTCAGTTCTTCAACTGCAATCTTGATCTGCAGTTTCCCAGCCTGACCCCAGTCCACACCCTTCAACTTCTCTGCAGTCTCTTCCTGTTCCCCTAGCACGCCCCAGAGTCCATCCACAACCATGCTCCTGACCTTGGGCCAGGGATGATACAGCAAAGCCCCCAAGCGTTTCCTAGCTTCTTGGATACCTGTCTCGGCACCTTCTTGGCCAACCATTGAGGCAATACCACCATAAACTTTGATGCACGCTTCAAGCTTGCGGACGTTGCCTGTCTTGTAGCCCGCCTTCTGCGTCTGCAGGCACAGGCTACGGAGATTGACACTACTCTTTTGAAAGAGTTGCATATGAAAAAGAAATGCAATGACCTCCAGGGTGGGCACAATGACCCTGTCTTGGCCCTGTCTTGCCTTGAGATTCTGTAACAGTGCGTGGCAGATAAGGTCTAGGTTCTCATGGCTGGCCTCGCAGAAGTTACAAAGCGCAGCTCGGCTCGCAATGACTAGTTCTTCATTACCCGTATCTGCAGACCCGACAAAGCCAGACATGAGTTCTGCCATCCATTCATTTGTATCTCGCTTGGCCATGTCGTGAAGCAATGGCCGAAGACGGTCTCCTAAGTGGAGATTCAACAGGCTCTGAAAGTAGGCTTTGGAAGAGAATGTGAGTTCACAGAATTTTTTGGCATGGCTAAAAGCAGTCAGTGATATGGCACATCATTATCTAATTTGCATTTTAACGTACCTTTCTTCTAGGGCCAGTATCACTGCAGCCTGAGCTTCAGGACGTACGCGGTCGAGTTTCTCGGCAGACAGGCGAAGAACACCAAAGAAGAGGGACCGCATGGATGCTTCGGCCCATTCGCCTTGGGCAATTACTTCATCCAGCTTATTCCACAGTGCTTTTACAGCTCTTAGAGCATGCACACGGACATGCGATCCAACATCTCCTCGAGCATTTGTAGTATAGTCGTTCAGACCCTCGGCGATCATTTGTAAGAACGTCAAAGGCTTGTTGTGCAAAACGCTGCTTTGCGTCAAGCTCTGCAAGAGGGCGACTCGAGTGTCAACTTCGTTATCCCATGCCCATCTTTCCAGGATTGCTTGGCACGCCACGTCCTCAGATGAGTCCACCAGGGGCTGTGCGATCGTAAGTGCAGAAAAGTAGCCTGTGCCATGTGTCATAGTTCTGCTCGTAGGACGACGTTGAACAGTTTCCGCCCATTCTCCCAAGAGTGACTTTCTCTCAGCTGGCTTAGAGAACATCAGAAGAACCAATGATGCAGCAGCGGTTGGCTCGATGGTTTCTTGCTCGCTGCGGTTCAACCAGCTTGGGACAATGGTCCGTAATGCAGAGATCAATCGTACTACCGTCGCATTCTGGTCCTCCTCACACAAATCAAGTGCAGATACGAGAGCCAAATACCCCGACACATTGTCAGGGTGAAGGAGTTCTTGGCCTGGGCGAAGTGCTTGTTGTGAGCTTGTGCCGAGAACTGTAACTTGCAGGATAGGTAGCACTGAGACAACAAGGCGGCTTGCGGCTTCAGCGAGTAATTCTGGTTTGCGATAAGCAGTTGACTGCAGATTCTCCAACACCCCTGATACTGTTGAGAGTATTTCACTAATCAGTTGCGAGTCACTCTTTTCTGTGACTGCGCTCAATAGGGCAGGAAATTTGTCAAGGACAGCCGCAAAACATAGCAGTAAGCCATGTCTCTCCTCGACCTGGCGTGGTTGAAGTGTTTTCAAGCGATCAGTCAACAACTGAATAGTGGTTTTAAACCGGGCAAGGGCATGGCCAGATTTCATGCCCGACAACTCGTAGGTAAGGGCTCCAAAAGCGGTGCCAGACACACGCCTTGAAGCAGCATCAAGGTCACCAATACCCCTCCAGCCGAGGAGAGTGTCGATTATGGCGAAGCCATACTGACTTGCAAGCCTAGTAGCATTCACCGCCACCTCCTCAATCGCTCTAGAACGTCGCGCCACAGCATGGTAGTCCACAGTCTGCACCACCCAAATACCCTGCTCAACAGTATCTGGATGCCGTCCAATAAGTTCTTGCAGCGCAGCTGATGCACCGCGTCTAATGTTTCCCGCGGGATCCAGGGAAGCAGTCACCACAAGTTCCGTTCCAAGAACTTGAAGTATGGAGCTCGTCGGTGGATGAGCTTTGGCCGCGAACACAGAATGTGTAGGAATTGCTAGAAGCTCAGAGCTGGTATATCGGCGGGCGAGGGCCCATATACCAAAGCAAGCAGCATCACGTACATTGGTGCCAACACTGCCTCCAGACATGCTTCGTTGCTCAAATGACAGACCGAGGAGTAGCGCATGGACGATATCAGACAACTGTTCTGTTGGTGGAGATCGCCGATAGAGCAGGTGTGAGAGTGTGAGCATTAGCCCATGCCATTCGAGGTTATTAACAGCAGACAAGTCTCTGACTGGTTTGCCCCCAGCTGGTTTTGTCCAGAGCACATTTCGGTTCAGTGATTCAAGAACAGCCTCAACAACTTGAGAAGCCATGTCAGGGTCAAGCTTCAGGGTGATGATACTCAGAGACTTGCTAGCTGCTAATCGCACAGGTGTGTCGTTATCGGACACAGACTCGAGCAGGTATCCAATAGCGGTCTCTGTGAGTTCAGTGCCGGGCATGTCCTGTGGTGTTTGCCGAAGGCGTAAAACAACCACGGATCGAATAAGCTTCAGAATCATTTTCCTTGCCAAGGCAAAGGAAACTATTATTTTCGAGAGCTCGTTCTCTCCAACGGTGATTGCGTGAATGGCATAGAAAATAGTCGAAAGATAAGGGTTCATGTCAGAAGTATCTGACGATGCGCGCAAGACACCTGCCAGGAATGATAGGACTCCTAAATAGAAGTATGTTGTTTGTACTGGCTGGTCCTTTCGCGGGCGTAGAGAAGCAAGAGACCAATTGATAAGACTCTTCAAGACGCCGAGTTGTTGCATGTCGCGTCGGATAGACATTCTCACCAAAAGAGCCTTCGCGGCGTCTCGCTCTTTGCCTGGAGTACCGAGGTACTTGATGGCTAGAGGAATCATCCGCACAGTAATAGCAGGGAGGTCTTCAGGCCAAACCAACCCCGGAATCTCCGGTGCCGTAACGTCCTGCAAGTCCACAGATGAGATTGTGGAAAGGTCAAAGGGGGCCAACAAAAGATGTGAAAGCCATAAAAGAACAACATAGCGCTCTTCCCATGACCATTTGCCAAGAGCAACATCATCAGCAGAAGCTTGCTCAGACTCTTCGATGGCAAGAAGCAGCAGCTCTAGATACTTGGCTTCGACATTGAGAAAGCGCACAATGACCTTCTCGCCGCGTATCTTGCAGAAAGTGTACAATATCTTGCATATTGCGAATTCTACTGAGACCAGAAGTTTAGAGCGAGATGACAGCGCTTTTCCTCGATGACGAGTCTGCAGATGCTTCAGAAACGCCTCAGCCAGGAGGGGAATCCACTTAGGAAGATAGGGATCCAACAGCTGAGGAAGTTCCTGAAAGGGATCCAGAAGCTGAATAGTAGAGTCAGTTTAGCTTGTAGAGTTACACCGAGCTACATACAGTATTGGTCAGTCGGAATATCTCCTTTGCGCGCACCCGCGAGCGCACTCTTGTGCCGCCGTGGCCATCAGGCTTCCAAAGGAAATTTGGCAGAGAGCGGTCAAAGTCGCCGAGAAGATCAGCAGAGATCTTCTGGAGTTTGATATCAATGTCTGCTTCTGGGGCATCCATTTTTTTTTTATGTGATGATAGGACAAACAGATTGTTTTAGTTGTGTTTGTGAGGATTGGGGTTGCTACTTGGACATGCTGTGAGAAGCCAGGTAACGAGGTAACGAGATGAGCGGGTCCAGGATTATGATGGTGGTGACTCGACCAGAATAGAGATAGAGCCAATAAGGGTGAGTCTATCCTTTTGAAACTATTTCAAACTTGGATTAATGGTTTCCATAAGGAGTAAATCAAGTATGATGTTGGCTGTAGAGAGTAAGGGCGGTTGTGAATAACTGCTTTTACATTTAGTACAAAACTCGCGTCGTTGACCCGGTACAGTGCGTAAAACTCATCGACGGTGGATACACTGTGCTGCAGTGAATAGCAACCCAAGCATTTAGAAATTAGCAAAGCAATAGAAAGAATTAGCACAACCAGAGTCATGGTTTTTTAATATGTCTCATCAATATGCCAAAGACCATTTGTTTTCTCTAATGTTGGCTGTATTGTAGAGATCGATTATGTTAAAACAGTTACAATCTGCCTGTCTGTATAGATGTCTATGAATGCCTCAAGCCTCCATCTCTTCTCTTTAAATAGCCCCAGCTACCTTTGTGTGCCCTCCAAATCCTCTAAAGGGGTATCAACCATTAACAAATAAGATAAACCAAGAGTCACAGACCCTTTATGCCTGATGCTCGTAAGCCGTGTTGCTCTATGTCCAATGAAATCATCCAGATTCGCCAATAAAACCAAATCGCAGTTTTTTATACCAATCCCTGACGCCCATACTTTTCCCGCTCTAAATCACAAGCCTGAAACGGCGATTGCTGCTACAATGGCATCCAAAGCACTGCTTTGTGAAGGGCCAGTGGCATCGATATAAGGCCCAGCCCAGGAGACGCCCAGCTTGTTGTCTTTGCTGCGGTCGTTCTTCCAGATGGAAATGGCGTTCTTGGTGATGAACCGACGGTAGAGAGGCTTTGGTGAAACGGTGTGAAGATAGCGAAGGTTTCTGATAAAGATTCCTTTGAACTGCTGTCCGTCTGCGCCACAGTGACCATCTTTGAGCTCACAGCCGTCAGTCTCAACGAGAATTCCATCCTTATTGGCAAGCTCCGTAATGGCTGCATTAGCGATCTTGTGAGCCTTTTCGGTGTAAGACTTGTCGCCCGTAGCAAGTGAAAGCTCAACAAGAGCGCCCAGAATGACTCCTTGATTATAGCTCCATGTCTGAAGGCCGTTGTTCTTGCATTTACTGTCCAGCCCATCATTAATGAGCCCCTTCTCGTTGATCATGCCGCTCTCTGAAAACCATTTCCACTGCTTCTTGGCTATGTCAAGATATGTGCTGTTACCAGAGACACGTCGTGCGAGAGATGCAGCAGTTGCGAGATAGAGTTCGTTTGCAATGGCATTGACGTAACCTGAGCCATCCTCCCCCTCCTTCTTCCATCGGATGCCACCGCCGCAGGGTGTGTTTGTGCCAGTCTGCATATCGTTAAAGATGTCGATTGCAGCCTCAAGATACTGGTCATTTCCTGTTGCGTCTGAAGCTCTGATCCAAGCCAGGGCCCACCAGCCTTCATCGTCGTAGAACTCGTTGAGAAAGTTGTCGAAACCACGTTTTGATATGAAGCCTCGCTTCATCATGCAGCCTGAGCTTGAGTCGAGACAGTAAGCGGAACTGACGAGGCCGTTGTTCATTGTCTTCATAGTGTGGACGGTTGTTTTTTGAGCATTTTCGTATGTTGTGGCTAGGATTCCTCCAATGTTTAATTTGTTGGCTGTTTCAAGACGTAGAGTGGTGAAGTCGGCGAGCATGGTTACCACCTGGACTTGTTGTTAGCTATATAGACATAGATATATGAGGCTCTTAACTGACATTTGCACTGGACCACCAGGCATTATCCCACACGCCTGTAGCAGAGTTATAGAACTCATCGTTTAAAGCCTGGATAGCTGTGACGGCTTTTTCGGTGTATGTAGAGACGCCTCGGGCTTGAGGTTGAGGTCGAACTGAAGTAATGAAAGTCGTCCGGGTAAAGAGCTCCGCCCAGGGGATATGCATATTGAAGAAGTGAACGTTAAGGAAACAAGGTCTGAAATAGCATTGAGAAAACAGAAAGGAATATCAGAAAGGAATTGAACTTTTTAATAAACTCTCAGAGTTGAATGAATCAGAGAAGAGACAAGAAATGAACAACAGCAACAGCTCGGGTATAAGATTGAGAAGGGACAAGGAGATCTATATACAAACAAAGCGAGAGATCAAACTTTTTGTTCTGCCCTGCCCTCAGGTGGATGCCTCTTTGTCTAAACCCACACCAAACTCCCCCATGACTTGCATCGCATTGACAATAATGAGTGAGTGTTTCCTCAAGGCAACGTGGGCATAGCATGGCCGCGACCAATACCACTTACAACCCGGCATAGCGAAGACCGAAGCCCAGGGGTAGATACAGAACACCAACGCTACAGGTCTAGCCTCATGTTGAACTGTTCCTGTCCCAGCCAAGGCTCGGTGGAGTATGTGGGCTTGGAGCAGGAAACATAGCATCAGTGATTGGCGAGAAAGAGGTTGAGGGTGAAGATGCGACGCGCCGATGAAAGTCGTGATGGGGCGCTTGATGTTTCAGACCCAGGACGATGGCAATGGATGGGTTCCACAGAAGAAAACGAGACTGCCGGTGCACTAAGATAACCCCTGACACTCCAGGGCTCTAGTGGACGCCATACCCGCAGTCTCACTCTCAGGGCATCGCGACCTTATCTTTTTTAGCTGCGCCACGTGCTTGACCTGATACTCACTCAGGTCAGGTCGCATCAACTACAACCTACTGAATATGGGCACAGACACAGACAAGACACGGGGATATCTCCCAGGTTGATCCTGCAAAGTGAACATCGAATGTGAAAATCTCCAGATCTGTAGACGATTCCTTCCTTGGAGTTGGGGATTTGATGAGTTGTACAAGACCCTTGCACACCGATACATTACTCAATCATCATGCCTAGCCTTCTTCCTTGATCGCCTATTTCTGCTGTGCTGTCATGGCTTCGGAGCCGGGGTTGATGTTTCAAAGTGAAATGCCAATATTATGCGATAATCACCATTTGGCTGTGGATCAATACTACCTGCACAAGCAAGATACAGTTAATTAGATCTTGACACTCTTCAGAATCGTCCCATCCTGTTCTTATTTTATGTCAACGCATCTCGTTGGACAGCCCTAAGGTAGCATCCATTGCTGGTATTACTGGTACTCCGGTGGTATTATCTTATTTGCACAACTCCGTGTTCATTTCCTTGGAAGACTTATCTCTGTACAACATCTTGTCTCTCGGGGCATATCACCCTCCCCTCTAGCCGCTCAAGTTGTCGGCGCCTCTGATGTCCTCCTTGTCCTTTCACCTTTGATAATCGAAGCCTTTGACATCAACCCTTACACAAAATGATTGAGTTTCAAAGCACGGTGCTACTTGTGCCTTGGCCGGAAGAAGGGACAGCTGAGCTTGTTCTATAAACGCCTTCATCGGGTCCGTGATTGTCGGAGGTAGAGTATCAAGTTACTATATTCAGCCAGCAGCCTGCCAACTGAGACTGACCCTTGCCAGGAGGTTACTGTAAAAAGCACAACTAAGGTGACATCGGCAGAGGATGGAAATGACAGTTATCGCATTGTTTAATAATTTTTTACAAAGCCTTTATTGACGGAATTGCCATGTCGATCTCGGGGACGATCTGTTGATGCGTTCTGGCCATGATCAACATTACCTTATGCATTGCGCATGCTCAGCCTGTTCCCAAGAGGTAGAGATTTTCACTTGGAGGTGGGTATATTCAAAAGTTTCAAAGAAGTTTCTGTTCGATTGAAATCTACTATAATAACACAACAAAGTCGAGATAACTATAATCGATACCTTTGTTTTGAGCCTCTAAATCATAGCCAACCAACGAGTCAAGATCAATGGACGGCTGTATTCCGCATTTCGGACGGCAGAGGGAAATTTACCCAACCAGCCAACCTAGCGTCCAACGAATATGGGTATGGGTCTTTTTTTCTCCTTTCTTTCCTTTCTCCCCGAGCGGCGAGATTCTCTAGTTGAAACAAACTATTTCTGGGTCGAGTGGAGGTCCATGACTAGGGGCAGGAGATATGCCAGTGGTACCTGCAGCTGCTGTACAGAGATCATCTGCGCGAGTGCACCTCAGCTGCAGATCAGATGCAGGTGTGCACTAAAATTTACGGAGCCTCAAGCAACTGCAACTTTCAGATTCATCATCATACACGTAACCTGACAAGACAACACAACCCGGACGCCATCTACGTTATCGGAGTAAACAAACCCGATTTGAGACAATTTTTCACCCGATCCAATCATGGTTACACTACTATTTGTGCTCTATTTGCCAAGCGCGCCCTATAAACTCTGATCCATAAACTTTGATCTCGGCGGCAGCTGAACGAAAGGCGGATATCGTGGCGCTTAAATCGACCTCTTCGGTCCATTTTAAGACAAGACCACTAACGAGACCCTCGTTCATTGGCTTTCGACCACCAACAATCCCTTCAGACTTATTAAATTGGGCGCATCGTACTGGAATCGGCGGTTCGGCACTCTATCAGACCAGACTCTGCAGATGTTGGAAACTATTTCTGGAGGAACTTACGACTTTACCAAAAACAAGATCTCAATAGTCTTGGCCAAGATGAATTGAGCGCCACAAACGCCATCCCGCCGGAACCCTTGCTTGGACGGCATCAGTCAGCTCTCTTGGACCTTGAATTCAGATTCGTGTTCACACATTTCCAAGCGGCTGTCGGGTGGCCAATGCAACCATAAAGCTTTTACATCACATCACAGTGCTCTTATCACGATACTGATGCGACGATATCACGATTCGAACTGGCTTAAGAGTCATTTTCTGATATTACCCTCCCGAAACAGGAAAAGGGGAAATAATCTACATAATGAAGCAAAACAAAGGAAAATAGGACTAGATATCCTGGGGTATAGTGCACATACAGTACGCCGTCCGACGCTGCCTCCCAACTGATATATCCTGGTTCGTCATACATTATTACATTCCGTAACCGGACTCTCTGATCCGTTTAATCGCGTCCATATGTACTGCTTGCGATCCCTGTTGGAAGCGACGGCATCTCGTTGCTGCTGATCGAACCGGCTACGCTTCCAGGTCTTCCCCGGCTCGTTTTACGGGACGAGAAGCGAGACAGCATAGACATAGACTTGTTTCTCTCGTTACTCACGATGCTCGCCCTGTCTGAGCCCGTGTTACCAAAACCCCGTAGCGTGGCTATGTCGATAAAAGCCTGAGGGAAGACTCCCGTCTTGCCCTTTGCATTTGTACCTGACCAGCACCAAAATTCTGGATAAGGCCCTGTTCACAAGTCAGTTTAATGGCACTTCAACAGCATACACTCTGGGGGGTCAAACTTACAGCTGACGTTAGTAATGACTTCGTCCTTCTCAAATTTGAGCCAGTCACTCTTGCCCTTGTCCTTGTGGTTGAACTTCCACCTCGCGGTGACCTGGACTGGGCTCGTTCCATCTATCTTGATCTCACTGGAAGGCGGCGGGTCCAACTTAATGATCTCCATCGGAACTGAGGCCCATTGGCCATCGTACCAGCCCATTGCCCATTCTCCAAGATACTTTGCCGGCCAACTCAGACCACAAATCTTGGCATTCACGACCAGTTCAAGCGCGGGTGTCCTGTCATACAGCAATCGTTGTCCGTACATGCGACGGGCCGCTTCCTTACTAGTTGCAGTTGCCAAATAGGAGATTTCGTCTGCCTTTTCAAGCGCAGGATGTGATTCGGTAGGAGTTTTGAAATGAAGGTCATAGTCGTTCTTGTGTTCAGCCGGGACTTCAGCTTGGTCAATCACCGTGAATCCTGGGACGGCCGGCAGAGGGCGGGGATGACGAGCCAAGTGCGCAAAGAGGGCTTTCTGGCTGATGAAAACAGTTGCGTCACTCGCGTGAAGAGTCTTGCCCTGAGTGATGCAAAACACACAGCCATAGAGGACATCGTCCGAGCGCCTTGTTGGTAAGTGAGACTTTTGAAGGAAACGCAATCTATAACCGATGCCATTCTTGATGAAGTTACCTCGCTCTGCAAGATTGTCAGCATATCATGAAATTAGGATCATGATCTAAGGGGCTCATGTGAACGTACCTGCTCTGTTGACATCCAAGTCAATCTCATTGAAGTCAAGCTCGAAGTGACACTTGACGCATTTTGCAATTGACACTGCAGATGCGAAACCCTATATCTTTCAGCATACAATAATAAAGAGGGGCAAAGAGGTAACTTACTGCTTTCACAGTTCTTCTAATTCCAGCACCTCCATTGAGAATTTCTTTTGCGCCTTCGCAGAAACCCTTATGAACATAGAAAGAGCTCTGGGGGTTGAGTTTGCAGTCAATAGCAGAAGGGTTTGGTGGGTGTTCGGAAACTACAACTTCAGTTTCCACAGGAATGGGAAGATTATCGACTTCCGGCACCATAGCGCGTTGTATTGGCTCAAGCATGCCCTGGTAATTGTTCACCGGTGGAGGCTTCACCGAGAGAGGGCTTAATTCTGCGGTGCCGAGTGTTGGGCTACCATCAGCAACTGAATAGGAGGACTCGCGGTTATCTGTAAGAGGAGTTGTCACGCCATCGGTTCGACCTGAGTCAAAAACAGAGCCAGTACTGGTTTCAACTGATTCAGGGCGAGATTTGGGAAGTGAATGTGATCGAGGTGGGACCGTTCTAGGAGAAAGTTGCGAGACGTAACCTGTACTGGACCTCTCCGACACAACATCTTCAGGTATGGAAGTTGACAAGATGGAATTGTGGCTCGAATAGCGGCCTCGCGGTGTTGGGAAGACACTGTATGTTCGTTCATATGTCCCAGATTCCATGCCTACTGAACTGACCTGGGAGTCGTTGCTATACTGGGATGAGCGGTCTCCTCCCATCTTGAGCGGGCGCGGTCGAACCTCCCTGCCTGAGTCTGGGCTGAGGGGTGGTGAAAGTGGCTCGATGGGCGATTCGACTGGGGCCACAGGATGTCTCCTTTCAAAGGAGAAGTCCTCTGGGAAATGGTTGTCGCGGGGCTTTGGTGAAGTCTTGACATTGTAGTCCCACGGATTGCCAGACGGCGGTCTTGGGGGCGGCTCAACGGGTGTGAGTACAGCCTGAGGCGTGTGACTAGGTCTCGGTGACTCTGCATATAGGCCTTCATCTGGACCTGAGCGAGACTGCATCATGCGCCGCAACTCGGCAGTGGCTGCTTCGACCGTCGGGGGGTCATTACCGGATCCTCTTTCAGAAGCGAGTGAGGAAGCGCTCCGTGGCATATCTTTTTTCAAGTCGGAAAATGTATATATCGGTGGGATCGGAGGTGCATCCGGTGAGATGGGTCTTGACTGTGACCCGGACATTCGAGTTAGGATGGAGCGACTGTCATGATCATAGGGCACCTCAAGCTTGAGGCGCATGAGGATGTCGTGAACCTTTGGGGCGGCCTTCCGTGACAGGGCTTGGAGTTCGGCGAACTTATCGGGCTCGAAATCGTCCAATTCTATGTAATCGTCGAACTCCCAGAGCAGTTCGTTCAGCTCCGTTCGGAAAGCAGCGATTTCGTCTACATGGACAACGTCAATCAATGGATCAAAATAACAGGACTAGGTGGTGAAATAGCGCCTTACCATTTTCCTTGAGAGCATCTAAAAAGCTGGAGCCATACTCATCGAGGTGCTTTCGACACAGCGGTTCAATCTTCTTGAGGGCACGTTCGCCTTCTTTGATAAGGCTCTGGGAAGCCTTGAGCATTACTTTATCATCGCCGGCATTTTCCACAGCCTCGCGGCCTTTGTCGACGATGTCGCGAAAAGGCGCGATAACAAGGTCGGTGACATCATCCATGATGAGTCGAGGGAGTTGAACTCGTTAAGTGGTTGAGTTGAAGCTCAAGAAGGAATGTTGTGGTGGGAGAGTAAGGTAACAATGAGGTGGGCATGTAAGTCAATATGAGGGGGGTCGAGGCACGAGGGGGATCATCACACGACAGGGAGGGATTGGTTAAGTAAGCCCCAACGGTCCATGAAGCGACTAAGGCTGGGAGCTAAGGTTGAAAGAAGAAGAAATAGAAGGGACCAACATGGGGATCCTGCATCTATACCAATACTATGGCATCGCCCAGCATGCATGGCCTGCCTGGGCATTCACCGGGGCAAACTAGCACTTGATCGAGCTGAGAGCTTGAATTGACAGCAGTGGAGTAGGCTGCCGTCAGTGAAAAGTCCTAGTCTCAACACTAGACTCTTTCTTTGTTGCTCATAGGCCGACACTTGACGGGGTGTCTGGTCCGATGCGGCGGCATGAGAGATGCATGTACTACATGATAGGCTGACCGGAAGCCGGGCCCCGGTGAGAGCAGAGGGAAATGGCTCCATCCCCGAGCCTCTAGTATGCGTAGTTAGGGGTCGCCCGAGGGTTAGGGAGCTGTCTTTTAGGTTCTCGAAGCAATTATTGTCTTGAACAAGTTGACTTGCGAGACAAGTTCAACTAGCGCGAGTTTGAGAAGTAAGGGCACCTGCCTTTCAGAATGATATAAAGGCGGAGTAGCTCCACTTGCCGCTGCCCACGTTGTCGGATCTGCGCAATGGGATTGGGGGACTCCTGAAGCAGCTTCATGGATCCTCAGTTGACGTTCACTATTTGCTCTTATATTGGATTTTTTTAATCAAATTCTGCTCGGTCATTGTTCTCGGAAAGGTCATGATAAGCAGGGGAATCTATGACTAGCCAGAAAAGATATCTTGACCGAGGACTCTTTTGGGTTGGGGCTCGTCATCAGAAATGCGTCCTTACAAATCTTACAATAAGTTACCACAGTAGCGACAGAATAGTCACAGTTTGCGAACGGTGACCCGAAACTATCGTATGGGAGAAATTAGTAGCACAAAGACGAGACTGCCCAAGCTTCTTTGTCCCTTGCCTTGCACCTTGTCTTTCAATTAATACATCATGCTTGAAGCCCCATAACGAAAACGCCATAAGGCGGGTGGACCACGACGATCATGAGATGGGGTAAGAAACATTTCAGACCCAAATGTGGACTTGACAGCGCTGATCACCCAAGGCTTTACTGTAGTTGATGATCAAGGCAAACTGCAACTCATGATATCCCAGTCAGCCTTGCTCTGTCGATCTGAGACATGGGCCGCTATGACCGAAATACCCTAAAGGATATAAAGGGAGGTGACATTCTAGAAAACTTAAGGGGCCCAACTAAATCATGGAGACTGATAAAAATTTATCAGCAGCCCATCGAGGGAGATAAAAATCACAGTGGTTCAAGCCTCGTTCTAGCCTTGGTAGTGGAGGCATCTGTATTTTGACTACCTACCTACGGATAGGTACCTAATGGATGGTATTATCCACAGGCCACAGCCTCCGCCCTGTCACAGTGACGCACGTGCCTACTACCTAGTGACCCTCCACTCCTTTGTCATGAATGCCTTGTCATGGCGTTTCTGTGATGTCTGCCTATCTTGATCTTCATTCCTTACTAATTGATGTAGAATAATGAAATGATGAGATTAAGAAACACTTTGAATTCAAAACATAGGTATCTATGTACCAACAAAGCAACCCCATTCAATCCAATCCAATCGTGGGCTCGTAACTGTTCGTATGCCATAACCATGATTCCATCACAGCCAATCTCTGTCGCTCCTCCATACCGCGTTACCCATTTGGCTCCAGACTTTGAATTACAACGATCCACTTCAGGCGGCCTTCATGCTTGGCATAGCAGACTTGGCCTTGCCGTTCTTTTCAGCAGCAGCCTTCTGTATAATCATTAGCCCCACATCACCTGTCCATCATGATTCTTGATAACTTGCCTGCTGCTCAATCATTCTTCGTCCAACGTCAATAGTCTCGTTCATGCCTCGCTGGCGTTGCCAGAACCTATAGTCTTCATTAATAAACCGCACACAGTAAACCTTGGATCCGCTTACATCTCTTCAGGCGTTCCGTGACCTCGGATAGATGTCTGTCGGGCCTCCTCTTCCAAAGCCTCGCGAGTAATCTTCTCACTGTGGTCAATGCCTGGAACCGATGACTCTTCCGATGCACCTTGACCAATGTTCTCTTCGAGAAGCTTTCTCTTCATCAGGAAACGCTCCTTGCGTTCCTTCTGCACGCCAGGGCTGTCCAACTTGCTGAGAACAAAGCGGACTGCTAGTTGAACCATCAAGTAGAAATGTTCGGCAAGGAGAATACTCAATAGCAGACCCCAGGCCTTCAGCGGAGATGGTTCACCGTGGCTTCCATTACCTCGGGCGCCGCTGCATAAGTACACGATAGCAGAGCTGGTGATACTACCAAGCCACGAGATGAAGCTGAGGGCTGTCAACCAGGGGCCAATCGAATCGGTTCGCCATGGGATAGGTCGTCGGCTGCTAGTGGCGATCTTGAGAGCGTCCGATCTCAACTCAACCCAGTTGTTGACGAGGAAACAGCAAGCTGCCAATGGCCAAGCGACTGAGAACATGGAGACATAGCCTATGCACGTCAGACATTGAGTTTCACAGACATTTGCTAACGCCAGCTTACCGAACTGCATAACCATCTCACGGTAGTCTCCCGAGACATCGTACACCTCGAGTGTGCTCTCCTTACGAACACGATCGAGGAAGTCAGCCTCCTCCTCGTGGTCATCCTGGACCTTGGGCTGGGATTTGAGGGCCTTGGCCTTCTCGAGTGCCTCTCGCTTGAGGTAAGGTACCACAACCTCGGTGGCAAAGTTGACGATTTGAGCTGTGACTGTGAAGTAAAACATTTGGTTGGTAATTCGAGCGGGGTTGATATGGAATTCTCGCGTTGGTAGTGGCTTCTCGCTGAAAGTGACAACCTGGGCCGTTTTCCTCCAGAACTCGAGGAAAGGAACCAGAACATGGCCGAAGGGTATATAGACGAACGCTGTGAAGAAGAGAGCCATGTAAGAGGTCATGAAGTTGAGGACAAATTGCTTCTGGATGAGGGCAGCATCATGAGCTGTAGAGGTCAGTTTGGGGTTCATTTCAAGAAGAATGTGGGTACATACCATCAACAGTAGCATAATTCTCCATTGAGTTCAATTTCTCGGCAGCACTCATGAGGAGACCGGAGATGGTGGGAGTACCCAGAACAAGAAGAATAGTCGGCAAGAAGCCCTGAGACTAGTCAGTCATATTATCGTAGACAATGAGTGTCCTTCTTACCAAATACTGTTTGCCAGGACCATTGTATACTTCGTTGATGAAGACCTCAAGAGAGTTACATGAAACAATCAAAGTACCCAGAGCAATGACACAGGCCAGAGCAAAAGGAATCTGGAGTAATTGAGTCTTGATGCGCTTCATAGGCTCGTACACCTTGACAACTTCGCCAGTGACAGGGTCCTCGCCTTCGCGATCCCACTCAAACTCAGGCCTAGCCTGCTGAATGCTGGAAACGCCTCGGACACCCCACTGCACAGCAAGGTCGACCTCTTGTTTTTTCCAGTACTCGAGGAATACGACAGACCATAAACCGCAGAGCAATGTATAAACAAACGAAAATTGGCCAAATAGAAGCCACGCAACAAAGCCGAAACCGGAGGGGATGACCAGGAAGCGGAAATAGGATCGTAGGAAAGCGAAGTAGAAGGCGACGCTCTCGCCAAACTTGTCTCGGATATCGTCGATGTCGCTCTGTTCCAGGATATACTTACTACTCCACTTCTTGATCCAATTTTTGTTGAAATTATGGCTATGTAAAGGAAACACAGACTCGACGTATTTCCACTTTGCATTGGATGGAGTGATTCCAGCACCTCCCTCGTTGCGTGGTTTCGTGATCATGAGGTAGATCAAGCGCAGACGCTCGGCCTCGACAACGGGCTCATCTTGTAGAGCTTGGTTGACATCGTTGTGGGGAGCAGAGACTCGGACACCGTGAAGCCAATCGGCGAGACGGGCACGGTAGACCTGCTTTGCGAAAAGATCGGGGGATGCGACTTTCACGAAGACGAGGAGGGAGTCGTTGTCACCGTGGCGGACTTCGGTGGCCAGACCAACGGTGGTGAGGGCTTGGATGAGCTGGACGAACCCGGCTTCAGCTTCGGCGCGTTCTTTGGCGTGTTAGCGGCGTGACTGTCATAAATAACTATCGGATATCATACCTGATGGAGGCACTTTATAGTGAATGACAAAGTCGACACTGGATCCTGTTAGATGAATTCATGTAATTGAAGGGTTGTCTGGTGCTAACTCAAAGTTGCTTATCTGAGACTTGTCGCCAGATTGGCCATACAGGTCCTTTAGATTGGACATGTTGATCGGAAAGTGATCATACAGTGGGCGATCTGAAGGTTGAAGGAAGAGGAAGAAAAGCGGAGGGAAAGGGGAGAGAAGAGGAGGTTTATCGATACAGAAACAAGACAAGTTGAGACAAAGGTCAAAACAGGGATACGAATACTGATATGTGCTGTAGTAAAGCAATCCAATCCAATCCAATGAAGTTGGGTCGATGACGATGGGTCAAAAAGTTGGAGAAACAAGCTTTAGTGAAGATCCTAGCCCAGCTGAGGGGAGCTTCAGCTTGGAGCTTCAGATTTACGTAGGTCCATGCTGGAAGTGGCGACGTCACCATGGGTCTATGCTTCCAAGAGACGTGCCATGATGGGTACTAGTGATATACTGTATATAGTAATTAGATGTAGATATGATATGATGTTGTATTATCTTCAAGCCCAACCGTAAATTGCATTGCGTTTTTTTTGTTTTCTTTCATAATATTAATCTACTAAAACAACATTATGTGTGTGTTTGTGTGTTGTGTGTTAAATGGAGATGGAATTTGAATATGCCAGTGGCTTTCACATGTCTGAAGTATCAGTATGACATGATGATGTCAAGTGGCATAGTTAGCTGGGAGGGAGTGTTCACTGAGCATCTCTAATAGACCTATAAGGTATTTGAGTAATTAGTTATTGAAAATAATTAATAATAAAAAAACGAATTGACTGTTAAGCAATGATATATATCCATTATCTCCCAGAATACGATACCCAGTAAAAGCCTGTCCGTGCTGCGGGTCCCTTAACATCGACCGCTTTCGTCACCACCGCTACAGCTCAAGCTCTAACTCACAGCTCACTCACTCTCACCCGTCGGCTAGGTTAGTAGCTAAGCTATCGACAGCTATAGCTCTCCACTCATTTCATCAACAAACAACATCTCAATCTATACTCTCATTCCATCCAAGCTACAATCTTGAACTTTCAGCTCATACTCCCTCCGACGCCCCTCATGGGTCTCCTCTCGTGGATTGGCCTTCGTCGCCGGAATCAATGGGAGCCCATGACGCTCATTGACCATCTCATCTCATCACCGTTATCATACCTCGCTTTTCTCTTCTACCATACTGTCCTCCTCCTCCGCGGTCATCCCTTTCATCCACCACGCGATAAGCCCGCCATTCGCGTCGTCTGCATCTCCGACACACATGATCTCAAAGTCGACATTCCAAGCGGTGATATTCTCATTCATGCCGGAGACCTTACAAACACCGGGACCGTAGCAGATATTCAGAAGCAGCTCAATTGGCTTCGCGAACAACCTCATCCCATCAAAGTCGTTGTTGCAGGTAATCATGATAGTTGGTTTGACACGAAAAGCCGCCCCGAGGAGGATGCGCGCTCAGGTGTCAAGCCTGACATGGAGGGTCTAATTTATCTTGAAAGCGACTTGACGGTGCAAAAGATCAAGGGCCGAACAGTCAATATCTTTGGTGTTCCTGATATTCCTATGATTGGCCCTCCGGAGTTTGCGTGAGTAACTGATGACTGGTGTATGGATCAGAACACTGACGCAATGACACTCCCAGTTTCCAATATAACCAAGATCAACATCCGTGGTTAAGCAAGGTACCTCCTCAGACTGATATCCTGATCACCCATTGTCCTCCAGTAAGACCTCGGCTATTCATACCATAATTGTTCTTCCAACTTACACGTATCAGAAACATCATCGTGACTTGGGCCTCGGCGATAGTAATCTCCTCCGTGAAGTCTGGCGCGTAAAGCCTCGTCTTCACGTCTTCGGCCACGTCCACTTTGGCTATGGTAAAGAATCCGTCTTCTTCGACACCTTCCAGGAGACATACGAGCGTATCATGTCACGGCCGCGTCGTGGCCTTATTCGAGACTTTATTCCTAACGAGGCTTGGATGGATTACCTGCGTCTTGTAGCCCAAGGACTTCATAGCGTAGCTTGGAAGTGGCTCATGTCTGGGCCTGGAAGTAACAATGGCAGTCTGATGGTCAATGCCGCGCAGATGTATGGAAACTCGGGCAAGGTCAAGAGCAGGGCCGTTGTTGTTGAGATTTGAGAGACCAAGCAAACAAGATTATGTTACACATGTAGATGTATTCACCTCACTGAGTTATCGTTCAACACCTCGAGACGATGGGCGGGGAAAGCTCCTAAGGCATAAAGTCATTGGTATTATAGTAAATTAAGCTGTAATATGTCGTAACAAACAAATGAAATCTCGACCATCATCCTCGAACAAAGATATGCCTTTCCCAGCTCTAACTAACCATGTCTATATTTTTATATATCCTGTGTACTTCCCACTATTAAATCCTCAGAAGAAGAAGAAGAAGAAGAGAAAGGAGAGAAAGGAGAAGCAGGAATCAAGTCATCAACTAAACACCAGAGGCCTCTATAGAGACAGGGCCAAGATTGCCATCGCCACAATAGCGAAGTAAACAAAGAAATCGTCTCTTCTTGACGAAGCTCCGGACACCATGATTGGCTCATTGGGCGCGCCAGGCGTGGGTGTAGCAAGAGTAACTGGCGAAGTTGGATGTCCAGGAGATGGAACAGGCAGAATGCTCATCTCACCGTCAGAATCAGAGATGGTCATAATGACTGTCCGCCTCATTGTCCTTGTCTCGGTAGAAACGAAGTTTGTTGAGGTACCATACGTGACCAAGCGGGTTGTCAAGTATGTTATCACCATAGTTGTGACTTCGAGGCTATCGTCTCCCATTCCGCTTGGCACCACAGGAGGGATCTCTCGTGTTTGCTCTGGACTGCTTCCGCTTCCATCTGGGATGACTCCTACTGCAGCGTTGCTGGCCACCTGAGTTTGAGTTGTATTCGTACCAGGGACCTTAACAGTGAAAGATATTGGGAGAGTCAATGTGACTGTGTTTTCACCGTTTGTGCCACAGCCGTCGCATTCGATAATCTTGGTCTCCATGGGTGGTTGGACCAACGTGGGGGTTTCGCAATAGTCACATTGCGAGTAACTCATAGTAACGATACTTTCTTGAGGAACAAGTGATCCAGGGTTCGATGGAAGCACAGTGAAGAAAGTGATTGTACTTGTGATCACCATCCGGCCGGTGTCAGGAAGAGTCTGTGTTACCTCGAGAACTTGGCCACCAGAGAAAGTAGGAGAAATAAGGACAGGATCAGCGTCCGCATCGGTTACAGCTATGGCAGCGGTGTTGATAGCAACAGCGGAACCATGAATGCTTGCAGTATCGGTAACCGTGGCATCAGCAGTAGCGGTATCAGCAATCGCTCTGATGTTAGTGGCCGCGGCAACACCAGTAGCCGGTTCGTTGGATGCAGTCAAGCCAGCCAAGCTGGACAGAACTGGACTATGTTGACTACTTGAGCCATCTCCGTCGATTGGACCACCTTGACCATTCGTCACAGTTGGCTCGGCTGATGCGCCATCTTGATCTGAGGCAGTTGAATCATTAGACCCATCACCGCCAGATCCATTTTGACCACCTGCACTCTCAGCAGTTGGACTAGATGGGCCTCCGCCAACCTCTCCACTAACAGCTGTAGTTCCGTCGGCGCCAGGTCCCATACCGGGCGGGACCTCAGGCTGTCCGGCATCGGAGATATCGGCATAGACCGTGAGTAAGATGTTGTTTGGAGCGTCGCGGCGGGGAGGGATGCTGCGTCTTGACCTCTGAGATATCATTCCACCGCAGAACTGCTCATCGTTGCCTGGACAGGGGCGATTACATGAGGATTCGTTGCGGATAGCGCGTGTGTCACCATCAAGTCTAGAGGCACAGTAGCAGGTCCTGTATGAAATGTCAGTAGTGTCACTTTCAATGTGCTGATGTAGAATTGCTTACCCTTCGAAAATACCAATATAAGAGAGACCATTACAAGCATCCACACACTTCTCAATGGTCATATCATCACTCTCGGCAGTCTCATCAAAGGTTTGGAACCCATTCTGTGACCCAAAACAGCCAAGGTACGAATAGTCTCCAACCTTATCAGGGTTGACCGAACTTCCCCCTGTAGCAACAGGAATAGAGCTGACAGTTGGACTACCGGTTCCAGATCCAGGAATAGTTACCAAGATAGATGAGCCGCTTGTCTCGGATGCTTGTGTACTGGGTCTGGGACGAGTGACGATGGAGGTACTGTTCGGAAAAGATGTGCTTGGAAACCTGGTCCCTCCCGAGATCACAGCGTTGGGACCAGGAGTGCTCGCTTTGGAGACTGAGATCTGAGGAGACTTCGTACTGGATGATGAGGGAACAACAGGCGGAATTTTTCCTCCTAGACGAGTGTAGACATCTATATAACTGACATCGAAATACGCGTCTTGGAAGTCGAGAGGATTGTTCGCAACATATTCACGACAAGTCGGGGCGAGAGCTCTACAAGCCGAAGAATCTCTCCAAGTTCCCTCGCCATAGTCACCGCAAAAGTTCTGATCAAGTCCGTCAGCCAAATATTCACCCAAATGATTGAGAGGCCATCGCTTACAATGTTCAGAACTATCCTCATGTCGTTGAAGTACTCATCAACATTGCACCTTGAACCACCAAACAGACTCTGAGGAAGCCCCCATTTCTTAGGATCAGGTCGTTTGGCCTCGATATCAGCCGGAATAGCACCTCGTGGGAAGTGCCAGATCGAAATATACTCCGAGTCCCATTCCATAGCGTATACACCTCCGCCAACAGCGTTGAAGCCATCACCATAGGAGGAAGTGTCGCTTTTGGGGGGAGTGAAACCGCAGCCAACATTGTCTGTGCCAACAGCGCAGTCCAAGTTGAGACGTTCGCCAGAGAAGAGATTTGAGTCTGAAGGGTCTAACATGCATCCCTCAGCTGTGTGGGCAGACATGATATTAGTGTATGCAAGGTTAGCACCCTCGAGGATATCGACTTCGCCCTTCATGGGCCAATTGGCTCCATATGCCCAGACTATGTCCATCATGTCAGTCTAGGTTTTAGCTGGGGGTCAGTGAAAACATACACGCTGGCCAGGTACCACATTGAGAAATGGGCATATGTTGGAAATCCGCAATGAACAACCCATATTGGAAGGACTCCTTGCTTTCCAGTCGAACACTAGGTCTTCCTGTATCAAGGGCAACTTTGGATTGTGAGTCGGGTCTCAATCGAACTGTTCCACTGAAAGGATCCACGGAGTATAACCCGTAATCCTCAGCACCAGCTAGGTCCTGATACCTGCTCTATTGTCAGTACTGAAGCAATCCCGAGTCTGAGGAGATCGGCCTCACTGTACAAATCCATGGGACGGATCAATGCCGTTGAACCATTCAAAGCCAGAGATGAGAGAGTCTCCTATAAAGGAGGTAGCTAGTGAGTATGCCATCACAAATCACAAAGACAATGAAGACAAAAGACAAAAGACAAAAGTTGAAGAGTTTGTCTGAAGAGAATGATTCGGTTCATCTTGACAACCGCGGGCAGCAGTCCATCTTTTAATTCTTTGCGGTCTATTGCCCTACACGGCGAACACCACCCGCATATGGAATTCAGTAGTGGTTGGCAAACGACTGAAAGCATACGCATTCGAGTAGACAACAGCTTGTGACGCTATTCTGAGACACCACGAGGTTCACGGTTAAGCCAATCATATCGTCCAGGGCACATTGGAGAGAATGCAATGCTTTGCATCAGTTCGGCATTGCCTGCAGGGTGGTGTCGTATTTCGCCTCAGAGAACATGACGTTGATCTCTTGTGCGCCATCTTATACATTCCATTTCGTTAACCCTCTATTCATGGTGTGGCTGGCTTCTGAATCGCCTCAAGCCGGGGGAAATTAAGGTGAGACATTGAGCGGTTGGCGCTGATGATCGCGTGTCCACACAAGTAAATCAGACGTTAAAAGAGACAGGTAAATGTGAATGCATTCCAACGTCGAGAGATGCTATTAGGATAACGACCCGCATAGAGACGTGATGAAGCTGCTTTAATTAAAAGGGTGAGACATCCAAGACACCCGGGTATCGAAAATTGCACGCCAACTTTGAGAAAATCTCCTTCACGACGCATGCAGTATACTGTACATGTCGTCTTCTCTATACCATTATCCGCCTTAGGCCTTCCGTTCCACCCAGAACCCTTCTGCCTGTCACTGCACATCTCCCTTGGCCACTCTCCCACTTGCCCTCGCGTGACTCCATAAAATCCTCCTGTTTCTGGTGTTGGCCTTCGATCCATTTGTGGATACATGTATAGCAATAAACGACACCAGTTTGACAGGCTGTTGGAGTGACGATCTCGTCAACGCAAATAGGGCACAATGCCGAATCGCTGGGGAATGGAACTGTATAGACAGGGAGCAAGGAGGGAGTGGCGATGGGCGCATCCTCTGCTGAAGGGATCGCGTGTCCCTCGTTTGGCCCCTCCTCCTTCGTCCTTTCTGTCTTTTTCTTGTCAGGTCCTCCCTTGCCGTCTGCCGATATCACAGGCGGAGGCAGGTCAACACTCTCGGTCGCTTTTCGCGAAAGTTGCTTGGCAAAATCCGACTGATACCACCACTCCAAAAACTTGAGCGCAAATATACTTGTCGGTAGCAAAATCGACAAGCTCGACAATACCCGAGGGCCCATCTCACGGGGATTTAGCAACGACCGCCATCCTGGTCTGTGTCCGGTCTCGGGTGTCTGGGTCAAAGCCTCAATAGCCTTGTAATCCGCCCCCGACATTCTTCGTATGCGTGTTCCTATTAGCCACATGAGAGGGCTGTGATACTTGCTCCCGTCGAACAGGTAAGCCACATTGAATGCGAGCATGGCAAAGTAATAGCCAGCATTGACACTGGGGTATATGTTCCTGAGGAACCATCGGTAATAGTATAGGAATCGGTCGCGAATAGTTGGGTTATCTGGCATCCGCGTGTATGCCGCGCCGAGAAGAGCTCTTGGCGCATTCACCTCGTAGCTCTCATCTAGCTTCCGCTTCAGGTAGGGGATTCCCACGATGACGAGCAGGTTCTTCCACACGTCCTTGGTTGTGAGCTTCAACGTCTCGCGCACGATGTCGGGTGATGACATGCTTGCGCGCGGCACTTCGGCGTGGAGGCCCTTTTCGCGCTTGAGGCCATAGAAGTTCTCTGTAAAGGAGCCGCCTCTCGTACGCAGGTAATGCCGCTCAACTAGCAGCATAACCGCGGCGTATATCTCATCGAATGAGTTTAGTATTCTGAGAAGATATCGTGGGTGTCGATGCGTCGCGATGGTAAGGAGGTAGCGGAGCGTCGGCGGGAGGAGGGCGTTGAGCTGTTGCTCAGAGAGGACTTCGAAGAGAGACGGCTTCTGCTCGTCAAAGGTGCCCCGAAGGGCTGTGACGAACTCCATTGTCTCTCGGAGACGTGGAGAGGATATGCAGGATATGTACAAGAAATGGCAATGGATGGGGATAGTTAAAGGTTGAGAATGGAGATGAAGGTTGGCTGCGACAGGAGATCTGGAGTGGAGTAGAATTTGTTAGCGACCCCGGATTACGGATTGTTGCGATAACGGGTGAGGGGAGTGGATGCGCTACGACATCCATTGGCTTCGAGGCTGACGAAAGTGCCTCGGCTTCTGGGTCCTGGGTTCTTCGCTCAAACAGGCAATAAGCAGCAATCTAATGTTAGCTTCGCAACGGACCGAGGTATCGACAACAACTACTACTACGTAACTGTTAAGGTTCCAACGTGATTCCCAGGCTTTCTCTCTTGTATCTTATTTTACTGAGGGTCTTTGGTCATCAACTGTTGTCATATTTCATGTACCTGCATTCGTTACCTGCAGTCAACCAACGAACAGCGTAGTAGATATATTCAACATGCCAGGCGACAAGTCCACAGATAATCATCGCAAAGCCTTAAAGGAAGGTAGTCCAGAAGAAAGGGTCAAGGCATGGCTTGAAATTTCACGCGATGAGAGCGGGCATTCCAAGCAAGGGGTGAGTCTGTCTGCATACATAAGCTCATTTCAGCTGTTGACGTTGAAGCCAGGATTGGATGGGCACCCTCATCCCCCATCTCCAGCTCGTATCCACCAACGCTGAATGGCCTCATCCGTCTTGTGTATTCTCATATACAATTCAGCCCGACAATTGCAACCGGTTGAAGAACTTGCACGGCGGCTGCACAGCGACGCTCTTTGACTGGTGCACAACATTACCGCTTGCTTTGGTGAACAAGCCTGGTTTTTGGCAGCATCTGGGCGTGAGCCGGACCCTTAACGTTACCTATATGCGGCCAGTGCCTGTTGGAACTGAGGTATTGATAGAATGTTCAATCACTCAAGTAGGGAAGAAGCTGGCCTCTCTTCATGGAACAATGAGGAGGAGGTCGGATAATTTGCTGCTAGCTACAGCGGATCATGGCAAGGTGAATATCGATAGTGATATCAAGGCCAAGATCTAGAGAACCTTGATAGATGTTGAGGAATAAATAATCTACAATAGTAGCATACTGAGATTTAATATATCATACAGACAATAAGCAATTGATATATCATATTTTAACGATATGTACATGCCACAAAGTTAAGGATAGGTGTCTTTGATCTAGGGTAAGCTCATGGGCGAATGTCCCAAGATGGCCATCATCCCCCACAAGCTCCGCACGTTAAGTCCGATGTACACGGAAGCAACGTCAGAAGCCTTTCTATATCGTCATTACAAGGCAGCCTCATTTCCCAAGACTCACATTCTCTCGAAAAACAAAGAAAGAGACCGCCTAAGAGAGAAATCATGGATAAAAACACTGCAGCCCCCCCGATTCTGCAGCTCCCAGCTGAAATACTGCATCACATATTGCAATGGGTTGCCCCAGCTGACTTGGTTATACTGCCCCGCGTATGTGCAGCCTTTAAGACCGTAACCAAAGGGAACCGCAAACTATATCAAGATGTCTATATGAACACACTGGTAGGCATTTCATTTTTAACGAAGAGAATGGAGCCCGTGGCTGACAGTTCAGGATGAACCAAATAGCCTGGATCTGGACTACGAGCGAGAGATCCGAGACTTGGTGAAGCTTGAAAATATATGCAACAACCCAGAGGTAAGGCAAGATGAGAAGAAAATATCGCTCCAAACCCCGTCCAACAAGTTTTTACTGAACATCATATAGAAATCCGAACTCGAGTTTGTCCATGATGCAGTTACGAACCTGCTCAGAAATGCTTCACCTTCTCACGATGAAGTTATTAACCTCTCCAGAACCCATGCGCCATCTCGCAATGTCGCTCTCCTTCAGAGTCTTTTCTCTCGAGACGACACCGCAGAGGTATTTCTTCAGGGCTCATCCCTCTTCAGACGTCTACGCCGACAACCCTCGCGAGATGGTCCTTCCGCGCCGACCTCGTCTGATGACGCCTACAAGGCTCTCCAACAAAAGAGCGCCCATCTTCACTGCCTTTATTCAAGACCGATCCTCAATGTCGGCCGCCTAAGGTCTACAAAAACCTACCCTTTTGCATGCTCAAAGGTCTATGATTTGCGGCAGTTCACCGACAATACAGGATGGGGGCCCTTTAAAGACGATGGTTCTTTTAGTGTCGACTGGGAGAAGGTAGAGGCGGTTCTCATTGTCCTAGGTCACAATATCGGCGCAAAGCGCCTTATCAAACGAATATTCGCTGAAGTCTGGGATAGCCCGTTCTCGGGATCATTCAAAAACAGCTTCATGGCCCCCCCGCCTCGTGACATCTCTTCACTCGAGGCCCGCGACCCTTATGGAGTCACAGGCGCATGGTACCGCGTTCGTTGACCCTATGATACCACCGTATCTGGTAACCGCTGCATGGACTACAAGCTGACAGATAAGGTTCCAGATTGTCTGCTTTCTCGATTACAGCGACTTCTTCGCTTTCAACTTCAGTGACCATGATCTCATTGCCCCCGATGCACCACGTCATCCCCTCGACGTTGGCGAAGCAACTCGTCTCATCATGATGAAAATCCATGTTACATCTATAGAGGAACCAGGGCCCAACGATGGTAAAGATCTGCCCGTGGTTCACTTTCGCGGCGTGTCTCGTTCTATGGACGATTCTTTCGACGATAATGCCAATTCCAGCATCCGAGGTACGTATAGCATTTCCCTATCAAGGTAGCGAAAGAAAAAGGAGAAGTGCGGCAAGAGCTAACATGAGAACATTCAACGTGAAAGGCACTGCCCGCCTAACAAAAGAAGGTGAAGTGAGATGGACTACGTTTTCGATATTCCATGGCGTTGAGCGTTGGCGCAGTGAGGGTATTCAGATCGGAGGCGTTCGCTCCGCTCGCGGCGTTGTAGGAAACTGGTTCGACAGGTACTGCGCAGACAGTCACACATTGAAAACTCACTAACGTTGATTCCAGTGACTATGATGTCCACGGTCCCGCCGGCCCTACAGCGTTTTGGAAGGGCGTTACACCTGAACAAGTCGCAAACATGGAGGACGACCTTCTGCCAAACGATTTTTTCCTACCGTATGGCGCGCTTATCGACATAGAAGACTCCGAATCTGACCCAGAAGGGGAGATGCCATACACCGGAGAAGATGACGAAGAAGAAGAAGAAGAAGACGAAGACGAAGAAATGGAGGGCGTGGCAACAGGTGAGGAGCTCACGGCTCTATTACACGATGCAAATTTGCCTTTGGAGCAGAGTCTTGCAAATGGTCAGGTGTTGAACTGATTAACTGTTATACCAAGGCGTTCGAATTCGGGACAGATACTCATCTAAGGGAGTGGAAATCTTGCTACTTATATCTTAGTTTTTAAGAATTCGAGATTATTTTACGCAGTACAGACTCTTTGTGATCATGTTTTCGAAATTCAGCTCGTTTTGTTCTGTGGTTGAGTGTACCTAGCAATGCTGCCGTGTTAGCCAAGAAACTTCAGCGTCTTTTAAACGCTACGGTTATGCAAGTTCCATTTTCTCCTTAAGTAAAAACCATGGTATAACAGTGACACGTTATCGGTTCCCATCTCACTATTGACATCCTTATTGATGAGGCAGTCAACAAGAGGCATCTGCCTCTCAGGACATTCCGCTCGATAATCATATTGTGTAAGGTGACACTGGGGTATTCTAAAAAGCAAAAAACAGAAAGCCGTGTACTCCATCTAAGTAAATCATGCCGTCCTGGGCCCATCATATCTCATACCATTGTAATTCCTCTTGCTTCCATGCGCCAGTTTCCTTTTATATGTATTCACTGTCCCTCTCCCCAGGCAGTCAAGATATATCATTCAGGTGCCATCGGTCGACACAACTCATCCAGCTTATGCCACCGAATCTTCTCGCATCTGCCTGCATCTGAACTGGGCATCGCCACTTAGTCGATTGTTCCGTCTTGATTGAGGATAATGCAGTTGCTTAAGAGGGCTGATCCCTCATGGAGTAACTCCCAGCGTGTTGTCTGGAATTTGTTAGATGTTGTCTGACATACCATGTTTTGAGATAACAAACCTGAAAAGTATCCTTGAGAACCATAAGAAGGGCCGTATTAGCGTTAACCCCAGATCTGCCTTGTAATGCAGCGGGACTGTCGATACCCCCAAATTTGATGAAGTAGCTTCTCATGTGCTGCAGTTTCTCTTGCTTCGTGGTAGGCAGCGGGATATTTGGACAAGCACCCTCCAGCGCGTATCCATAACTCCAAACAACCAGAGCAGCAAAGTACATCACCCATGGTCGGTTCAAGAGAACATCATCGCGGGCGTCGTAAGGCTCATCAAGATGGTATCCACCCGCGTGTGCTGCGGATACCTGATCGGGAGCCAGAACCGAGCAGAGGAATTTGATAGCATAAAAGGCTGCATCCCTGGCCCTTGCTGAGTGAGCCCAGTGGTCTCTGATTCGCCTCTGGGCACTATTAAACTCCTGAGGCCCAATCGTTCGACCAAGTAGACGCTTTGCTCGAGCAAACATTTGACAATCCACGATATCAGCGTGCATAGCCATGTGTGCTAAATGGTGTAGAACTGTGCGGCTCTCGAATACGACATTGAACTCCTGCCTCTTGGTAGCATCATCTCGGTATGGGTCAGCTGCTTCACTTCGTTCAAGATGCTTGTCGAAATCTGCCTTCCAAGTGTCATACGCTCGAGTGAGAGTGGCCCGCCATCGGTCACGACCACCCAATGCCTGGATGATGCCACCGCCCAGGACGTTGACCTGGAGATCTCGTTGGTGCATGTGCCATGAGACACTCAAGAGACCTGTCATGAGAACTGTTCTGCCAAATGACGTCGTGTGGACATCTTGACCGCTCAATGTTCGTTTGAGACCCTCCAAAAACGAAGTTGGCTTGATACCATTCGACATCAAGTTTGATTCAATCCTCCAAACTTCAGAACTACTCCCAGCTCGCCACATGGATTCATCACAAGGAAGAGGCAGTCGCATTTCGTGAGCCACCATGACTGCCGAGTGACCAAACATAGTGGCATGGATTGAATCAACAATGAAAGCCGCGAATGCGGCGCGCCTAGTCGCCTCGTTCGTGACCCAATGCTCCCACCATTTATCAGCTGTTCCAGTCGAGCTGGACGTGGAGGACTGCCTTGACCCATTGGATCCATCCCGAAGGTTGGGTGGAGAGTCTAATGCGGACTTGCCGATCAAGGACCGTCCTCTTCGCATGAGAGTTATAGTGGTTGCATGGTGAATGTGAGCCCGTTCATGCAGTTCTCGGGTTGCAAACATCTTCTCGTATAGTTCAAGCAGAATCAATGCTTGGAAAATCCACAATTTAGCAGGTGGTCTGAAGCTGACGTCCATGAAGATATCCCAACGAAGGTGCCAGGCAAGAAAGTTCGAGAGCTGGGCACTTGCTTTTGTCACCTTTTGCCCATGCGTCCGATCGAGACAAGCCCCCCCAATGGCCATCATCGCGAGAAGTAAGAGGTTTGGTGTCTTGTCGGGCGAAAATGTAGGTTTGTGTAGAATAGGCATCTGATCGCTGAAATGATACCAATAGGAACCGATGTAAGCCTGCATCATCCTTTTACTTAGCATATGCTCGCCGTTTGATCGATCGCCTTCGATCAGGTCAGCCCATTGATGATGAGGTGGGGCATGTTTGTTATCATGGAATCGTTCTTTGATAAAGTCGAACAGCTCTTGGCTCTTTTCCTCGGATATCGTAGCCTCCGGGACCTGCTGATCGAGGAGGTTGTTGACAGCCATTACTTGCTGAGGAGCACTTGGAAAGTATCCAAGTGAGTTGCTATCAGCACCCGCAAGAGCCATATTGAATTGATTTTGTTGCAATTCCGCGTAACTGAGTTTGGGTTAGCAGCCTGTCGCAGATATTGACAGTCACTTACTTCGTGTAGTTCGGGCCCATGACCGGAGTCATGGCTTGGCTGGGAGAATTGAAAAGATAAGCCATAAAGTCCTCAGGCATTCCGACGTAGGGTGACTTGTTCATATCGCCACCCTCTCCGAAGACAGGAACAGTTACAGGCATAGCCATCTGGTCCAACATCATCATTTCGCTAGGTTGAGTAGTTCCTGGTTCTGAATATTCCGCTGATGTAACAACGGCGGAGTTTTGTCCGTTAGAGTACTGAGCCGGAGGCAAGTTCATAGGCATAACATTCTGCTGGGGGACAAAATTGTTTTGCGGTATATTCTGCTGGTTTGGGAAGCCCTGCTGATTGGCAATAGGAGACATCATGTTGAACTGCGAATTGCCGGCCGATATAGACGGCCTCTGCGGCATTGAAGGCGACTGTGGCTGACTAAGTTGCGGCGTGCGACTATCAAAGCCTTGTGTTGGGGACATGTAACTATCCATGCCATTAGACATAGTTCCGTTCGGATACATGCCCGTTGGAGTGCTGGCCATGGGAGAGTAGGGGTTCGGTGTTGGGACCTGCGATGTTTGGTAAGGTATGTTTGCTTGTTGAGGTTTTGAATAATCGATAGAATTATTGCGACTGAAGCTAGGAGGCTGAGTTTGTTGGCTTGGTTGGCCCGGAACTATGGATTGTGCCATTATAGAATCTCTTTGGTTAAGTTGCGAGCCTTTCGCAGCATGTCGGTCCATATGTCTTTTGAGAAGATCTCCTCTGACGAAAGTCCGCGTACAGTTGGGAAAAGTGCAGTGATAGGTTTGTTTAGAGTTGTGATTTAGTTGATGTCGATATCTGTTGCATGTTAGCATGGGTTCCTAGGAGTTACGCAGATTATAGACATACAGATGTTCTGCTCTTGAATAACTCTTGCCACAGCCTTCAGCGCTACACTCAAACCTCTTATCCAAGCCTTTTCGACTCCGTCTTCGTTTCCTGGCAGGGCCAGGGCCGTCCGAGTTGGATGATGCGCCATTTGGCCCATCCTGGTTTCCCTCAATTTTGATATCCTGTTCTGCGCCGTCGTCTGCGGGTGAGCGACTTCTTCGTCGGCCGCGCCCTGAAGGATTTGAAGTGTCGCGAGGCGATATATTCTGAGCTCCCATTGCGCCGGAGCTGACCGGGGATATTGGAAGGGTCGGTTTTACGTTATTTGTTATAACGGAGGCCATACCCAATGTTAGAATATGAAGCCTAGGAAGCGAAACCGATGCGATGTACGTGTTGAGTAAAAGACTCAAGCAGATCGAGCCGTGGAATAAGGCGACAGGCTAGGAATCCACCAGCCAGGCACTGGTAGGCCAAGGCTTGAGGATGACGGTTGGTAATCGCTACAGTCGCAAAGCGTGGCAGTTGGGTCTGTCACCGAAGATAGCGGGGTCGTGATGGCCGGGGTTCGCGAGGGTGGGACTGGGCGGAATTAAATGGTATAATTGCTTCGTCAAGACCCCTACGGTTTGATAGGACGCTGCACCCAACACATGACCGAAGGGGGAAACCGATGTCGTTGAGCTGGCGTGAGATGCTGACGGCTATGAGTCGCAAACAATAGAAGTTTGGCACGGGATCAGAACTGAGACTTGGCTTTGGAGAGCCAAGCTGATAGGGTTAAATTGGAGCTGAACTGTTTCCTTAAAGTTAGCCACGAAATACAGTGAGTGTCGCGTGTTTTTGCGGTTAATATGGATGTGATGAGGTGGATCAGGAAAAGACGGGCCAGCTTGGGGAAGGCCGGGATGTGGGACCATGACTGGAGACGGGGTGATTGATGCCAAAAAGACCATCTGAATTTGGTCATTAAACATTGTGAGTTATCGTATTGCTGGTCGTTAAATCTCATGATGCGGAGAGAATAAGATTTAGATACGATTGCTGCCGAGGCGTCATTGCGGCGCCGGGTGAGGCTTCTTCCTTTTGTATGAACTCCCACGCTAGGCAGGCTGTCTGCATGATGGATTAATCAAGGTCGCCGATTATCTATGTGTAACGTTCGGCAAGAATGCGAACGTTTTGACTGGTGAAGAACAAGAATCCAGGATCATCCTTGGAGGAGTGTTTTGAGAAAGTATAATTCATTGCTCTCCGGCAGGTAAAGTAAAGTCGAACGATATACGGCAGGGACAGCGACCAAGGGTTTGGACCCAATATTGAGTATGATCTAACCAGTGGTAGACAATATCCTCATTGCAGACGCTCAATGACCCGATCCGCCGCATGTGGTGATTTCGTGGTACATGTAGACGTGCCCAAGTGTGGTCCTTGCTGTTCAAGTGGCGCTGGTCAAGGGTAAAGAGGCAGAGGGGTAGACGAGACGCAATGAGAAGGATGAGCGAAGTTAACAGAGTAATATAGTTACCTTGAAGGCGAAGTGTCTGGATGTGCAACGAGTGCAACGAGTGCAACACAGGTGTAACAGAAGGATGCTGGAAGCTGAAGGATAATGAGGAGAGAAGAGGAACGAAAGACGGAACGATAAGATGAGAGTTACCCGAAAAGACACACCCTGGAAGTTGAGTGACTTTTCTGGCTGAGATAATCAGGAACAGAGATGAAACGGGCTTACAACCACAAATAAAAAACAGTAATAACAGTTCAGGCACGCACAGCAAAAGCAAAGCAACGTCATGTAACGCAATACTTGGGATATCGAGTAGTCTCGAATACCAAAAGAAGCAAGTAAAAGGTACTGAAGTCACTTTACCAAAAGCTTCGAAGATTCGCAGAGCAAAAGCGTGGGATGGACTGAGGAAGTATGGAGCTTGGTCTGGGGAACGTGGGCGCGGGTAGAGAGTGGGGGGTCGTTGACTTTAACGAAAAGGATGGAGCCCCTCAAGACTTCAAGTCCATCAAATTAGATTGCATCCAAATCCTACAGCACCTTCGCACTCAATTGCAAGGGTCTCTCAATATCCAATCCACAATCACCACCCCAAATGAGCCTGAACCCTTTTCGTACCATGTCTTTGCCTTCTCGGTAAAGCGTCCGTCTCTCCTCCACTTCGCTTCTCCACCCTTCGCCTCTCCATGCAACCTCCATATCCCTGCACAAACTACTAGCGCAGCCTCATTCATATCTTTTGGTGTCCGACTTGCCGAAGATTTGTGTTGATCAAGAATACAACTCTTAAGGAAATGTGTTGTGAGCCGGGGCATTGCTCAAGCTTTGCTTCCAAGATATACAGAAACTTCGTCGGAGACTACTAGGCAATAACCGAATCGATGATACTAGGATGCCAGGACCCTTGCTCCGGGGAGGAAGGGTTCGCAGGGATGCCGCGCTTTGTCGATGTGATAACGTCTGTTCACACTTTGACCAGGCATCCATGATCATTCTCTCACTGATGATTTACTTAGGTGAACAGCTGGACTTGGCATATTGGTACTTCACCGAGAGCTGAAAACGGGTACAATGCAGAAGCACCAATAAATGTGACTTCCCCCCTTTAGTCGAGTAACATTCAGCAAGGCTCGAGGTCTTTTTGGCTCGATTTTTTGAGACATTTCATGGATCCAATCAGCCAACTTCGTGGCTCAGGAGGTGGACATGGCTTCTTCATCGATCCCAGTCAGAAATGTAGGCCCAAGATGGAACATGCGCATTCTGGTCTTTCTCTTGATGCATCCAATGATCTTTCATAATGGATGACGCCTCACGAATCCTCGCACCACTCCGAACTCAAGATGGGCATCATGAGCCAACATCTCACGGACCACCCCAGACTCGCGCTGACACCAGCCCTTGCGTGATGCGATGATGCTACCTATAGTATGTACCTAACTAGCGGGCCGCTTTACTTTTCAACTAGGCTCGCTTTCGTTTGTCATCAGCTCGTCACTGGTGGCATAGTGCGATCTGACACCTAGGTACCTAATTATCTCCAACCATCGGGGCCGATAACCAGCGCTCTGAGACGGACGCGTATCTGACAGGAGCAGGTGGGACAGAGAATAACCAGCACACTTTGCACCTCCTTCAAGCACATCAGATAAGAACTACCTAAAGTTTCCCTAAGTCTTGATATAACCTTAAGTACTCTTTCGCAGACATTAACCTACAAGTCCTCTCGGTGTGACGGTCATTTTCTGACCGACCTGAGGAGGTAGCAATACTCGGTACGTAACTCTTTAACCTCAAGCCGAGCGGATACTATCTGCGATATCCTAAGTACGAGACATCAACAATCTAGTTCTTGGTCGTGTGAGTTACTAAAGGAAAGAGCAATGGAACTTTCACCAACTGTCTCATCCTTTTCCCTACTCTTCAGCTTACAAGGTTGTCGATCATTGATCGGTAACACGATTCAACCCCTGTGTCTTGATGTACCTGCTTATGCTTGTCTCTCTGCTTTTGATATCGGAGAACCAGGAAAATCGCCCTGAGAAGATCTTATTGTAGGTAGTTGGCCAGGTCTCAATTACCAGGCTGGCGGGCTATTTCTAATAGCAGTTATCCATCCTCCAATGCCAAGTACTGACACTGAAGATTTAACATTCAATTTCAATGCTACTCATGCTATAAATCGTGGACCGTTGCCACAATCTTAATCTACAACCCGTTATACACATCCTCTGATGCTTTGTTCTCTGCATTAGGTAGTTGGCATTGGAAGATGGCAGTATAGGTAGATAGTGAAGGTGTCGTTTTATCCCAATCTCTGAGAAATTATTCCACTGCAGCACAAAATTAGTTAGTTGTATTTGACCAGCAAATAGAATTAACCAGTGCGCTATCTCAAGATACCAAGGCTTTTCGGTTTGGTCTTTTGAGAGGTGGTTGATAGCTGCCAACTTTGTGAACCCTAGCACGACACCCATTAGTTAGTCTATCTTGGAGGCTGCCCAGACAGCTTTGAGACTCGTCAACTGTCTGAGCGCTAACAGGTCGGCTGACAAGAAACCCCAGGTTTTTCCCCTTCCTTTTGGCAATTATCTTCTCCACGGCGGCTAATATGTACTGTACACCAGGCTGGGGGCGGCATTGGCTCGCATCACTTCCACCTGCAACTAATACCTCAGGTATGCAGGTCCATCCCAATGCGAGCGGCCCTGATATGCCGTCTCCTTGCCCAATTTCTTGAACCTTATCTTGGGGGTTTTTATTGGTCGCGGTACATGCAAACGTCGAGTTCCATTCACTCATGGAAATCTGAAGATCAACGTAATGGATTGCGGAGTACTGTAGATAGATAACCTGCACGCCGTGATTTCAAGTCCGGGGAAGATCCTTACACATGAAGATGGTCTGTCTCTGAACAGCCTGGCTGGTGAATATGCACATGGTGTCACGAATTTCTTTGACAAACAGAGTTCCAGCCAGAGGGATAGCCCATGCGGTCCCACGAGATGTGACGTCTTCTCCTATGCATAAAATGGTAGCACATACTCATCTGCCAAGTGTCATCCCTAGCGAGCCTGATCGTTTGGTCTTCGTGAGGCTGTGATTATGGCAGGACCATCGACCATTAAGTGCAACAACGACGGAGTACGACGGATCCCGGTTCTCGACCGAGATGCTGGCGTCGGTGGTCCTTCTGGTAAGCTGCAGTAGCCCTCCATCCTGTCGACTGCAGATGCTGGGTTTGAGCAGCTGGTTCACCGAACCAGATCTGGAAAGTCGGAATTCTGGAACCACAGTTTTGCGACCTGGCATCGCAGCCCGATACCAGAAAATTAGAGACTAACTGTCAGGACACGATCAGAAGCCGAGCAAAATCTCCCACATTGACATTCAAAGACTCTTCAGCCGAGGTGATGCTCTTCTCCACATGATTCGAGACCCCTGTGCGTTGACAATGTGAATCGGTAGTTGCTGTGTTCTTTGCCGGCGGATCACAAAGTGGAGATGGGGGTTTTCTAGATCTGGTTTCAAAGCGATCGAGCCGGCTAAGATGATGCCGCGCTTCGCGATGTGCCGCTGGCAAGTGATTGATTGACTGACTCACTCACCAACAGTCAAGCTTTGCAACGTGGGGGTCTTTTCGGCTTAGACGAGTCCCACATAGAATGGCTGGCTAGATGAGGCAGACGGGACGATACTCATGAAGTCTCGTGACAGATTTTGGAGTCAATGACATGCAACACCGTTTCAATGTTGGGCTCCAAGATATTGAATGCGCTGCTAGATTTCAGTACTTCCGATATTATCCGTAGAACCTGGACCTGGGCTGTTGAAGGTTGAATGTTGGATCATGAGGGCGAGTATAATTCTCTAATAAAGCTCAAGGCTGAACCGACATCGGTACAACAGTGCGCCCCTGCAACACCAATTTCAAGCGCCCAGTTACCTTTTGCTCATACAATTCTCATATGGAGGATGGAAGGAATATATATATATATATTTAGAAAGAAGGTGTTTTCGACTTTGAAGGTCCCTACGCATCGCCCTCAGCATCCCCAGCATGACCCCATATCCAGCTGCTAGGTTGTTATCAACATCCATTTCAATGAGGGGTACCGTTGAGCTTAAGCCAAGGCAGTGAATGCAGGCCCTGCACTAACGAGGAACAGTCAAGGCAAATCAATGATCTACGGTACATCCAGAAGGTTTCTCAACTAATTTATTTCCGCAACTCACAAACCCTTTTCCTTCATTTCCTTCGTCGTCTTAAGGTCGCGTGCACTCGATCAGTTCCTGTCGTGAGGTAGTGCAAGACTATCCCATTTTCCAGCGAATTGTCAGATTGAACCATTCCATATCCCGACTGACAGCGCGCCTCCTACCAAATGACCAGCCCGGAAGAGGGATGATCGACGCTCGACGCTCGACGCTCGAGGCGTGAGGTGTGAGGAGAAGAACATGTTTGAGCTTCCATTCTGTGGAGCGGGCAGGCCGATCGCGACGTTTGGCCGAACCACCGGCCCGGACCCTTGGGCTCTATGTGTGCCTGTCTGCGGAGGTCACGATATGATTAATGTAAAGTTTCCGGGATGAAAATTCGACTCTAATTTATTCGCAAATTAATATCTATAGATTTTACAATAGACCAAGAGAGCTTAATGACATGCAATTGTCTCGAGTCCTCACTTACGGCTGGCTGAGCTCTTTAGGGGTCCTCACCCTTGTTTCCGGTTTTCCTTTTTTGGCCCATCTGTGACGTCGACTGGGGCCCTATCCTATTGTCACCCGCCGAAAAATAAGTGTCACGCACGCACCGACCGACTCCGGTTCAACTCAGCCCAGTTCGTCTCCCCTCTCATTTCCTCCCACAGCTGTCGATCAATCCAGTACTGTTCTATTATGTGACCGAATTTCTTCTGCGCCTTGTCTCTTCATCTCTTGCGACGACTCACAGCTTTCTGAAACCGACGCACTTTTCAAACTGCCCATCATGCCGCCAGCAAAATCCTCCCGCAACCACGACGACAAGGCGGACACTCCCAATTCAAAGGAAAAGGGTGGAAATGGCCATTCCACTACAAAGATGCGTCGAAACGCCAGTCAACAGAATCATTCTCACCTCCGGGAAGTCCAAAATGCTGCCGCCGTTGCTCCTCCTCAGCCGCCTGCCGAGCCCTCTCCCCCTAGTGTTGGTTAACCCCTTCCACTCTCCCACAATCTCCGGTCGCGCACTCGACAAATGGTCAAGACTTGAGTAATATGCTAGAATGCCTAGAGGATATTCGAAGCACAGAACTGTCTCGAGGAACTCCTTGATTCTGTCGTCCTGGAGCTGTGCTTCCCGACCCGGGTCGACACCCTGATGATTTGTCGGGCCACTTTGCGAAACACAGACTGGATCCTGATCGCTTTGCCTCTGCAACACCACGCTAACTTTTTCTCTTACAGCTACACTGGGCCTCCTTCGATCGAGACGTCCTTCACGCCTACCGTCGCGAGTACCGTCTGAACACCCCGAGCTCCTTCTCGAACCCGTACTGCCAATGGATTTTGTCGCAGCCAAACGGCATTGGCATCCACTCTCCCACCATGGTCCGCCGCCGACAAGCTCGTCGCCAGAGCAAAGACCAGCTCGCCCTCGCAGTGCGCAAACATTTTAATGGAATGGGCGTGCAAGAGAACGACGTGATCGTCGACTTTATTTACAAGATTCGTCACGATCCTAGCCGCATCTCCAAACCTTATGCGAGCGGCAAGACTTTGACCTTCACAAAATAAAGGACGCTTATAGGCAATAGATTTACGCAAGGGATGGTCACATTTGTATGGAGTTATTGGCGTTTAACGAAAGCGTTCTAGCACTAGCTGCTTCAAGCGACCCGCGAGTTTACTTCTTTCTAAGGGTTACATAGGCAGACGGGCATGATTGCATTGGTCGCATACGAGCTACTCGCGACATAGACTTGTATGTCTTGCGTGGACTCAAATTACATCATAAGGATACCACTTCGAGCAGGAAACGGGCTGCTTTAAACTCTGTTTGGGGGTACTGACTTTTACAAAAGCTCATGAAGTAGATACCTCTCTAGTATCTTAGGTTGGGAATGTGAACACTATCACACTGTTATTCTATGATTTGTTTATTCATTTCTCCACTCAACGTTTTCAAAATTGGGGTTGGTCATAAAAAAGATACTGGCGTTGCCTGGGCAGTGTTATCATGACATGGAGCCCAGGCCATATCATCCTGGCACAAAATAAGCGCCATCTGCTCATGCGACAGGGGTCATCCGAGGAAACTCGATTTATACAAAGAAAGGGGAAAAAATGAGCTAGCTGACTCATCATTCACGATTTATCAAGAATCGCGGCAATCCAGAGCCCGCTCTCGGCTTTCTCATCTAGAATTCGGTTAGTCGGGGTAGTCTCGGCATAAGGCAACCATCAAGAAACCAATCATTCTGTGACTTTGGTGTGGATTGGGGATTGGAGATTGCCGTCAATATCACAAGAAGAGAGAGAGATATATACAAATTCAATTCTGAAAACCACAATCCCTCAATCTCTCAAAAATTCTTTGGTCTGAACTCGCTCATAGTTTTTTTCTTCAAAGTTGAACGGCTTGTTCGTTGGCTTTCCTGTTCCTGAAATTATAAATCTTGACCAATAAACTTTCGTTTAAAGCGCAGCCGAAGCCGGCCGATATGACGAAGCTGGATGCCTGAGGCTTGTCAATGGAAAAGTTCGAGATAGATAGGTCTCGAAAAAAAGAGAAGCACGAGCTATTCCGTTAATAGCCTGTGACGCTTCCCTCTTCCCTCGCTGCACCTTTCGCTTGCATTATTTGTATTTTTTAGGCTCAGATGAATTCCTGCAGTTCAAGATGAATCCTAGCTTGATATCAAAGGCCTCCGCCCCCGCGCGTGCCCTGGCGCAAAATGCACCTAGGATCCAGTGCTTAAGGAAAGGTGCCCAGCTTCACACTGCGGCATGGCGAGTTGGTTCTCAAGATCGATTGTCCTTGAGGAAGAGGACTCGGGGCCTTTCAGCGAAGCGGGTGAGTAGGCCAGTCCCAATTGAATTAAGTTTCACGTTTCTGATATGTGATAGTTATTTCATGCTACAAATGCCGTCCAGCAGAAGGATCCTTATCAAGCTCTTGGTGTCGGCAAGAGCGCATCCGCCGGCGAGATTAAGAAAGCCTACTATGGCCTAGCGAAGAAGTTCCATCCCGATACAAATAAGGATCCCCAAGCCAAGGACAAGTTCGCCGATATCCAGTCTGCCTACGAGATTCTATCCGACCCCAAAAAGCGCGAGCAATATGATCAATTTGGCGCCGCTGGATTTGACCCTAGCGGAGGAGGTGCCCCAGGAGGAGGTGGTGGTGGTTTCGGTGGAGGCCATCCATTCTCTGGCTTTGGTGGATTTGGTGGGCAAGGAGGTTTCGGCGGTTTCGGCGGACAGGGTGGCTTCGGTGCCGGTGTCAACTTCGAGGATATCTTTTCAGCATTCACCGGACAACAAGGCTTCGGCCGCCGTGGACGACAACAAGCATATCAGCAGGAGATCCTGGTCGGTGATAACATCGAAGTCCAGGCTACAATCACTTTTATGGAGGCAGCAAAGGGCACGAGCAAGACGATTTCAATCACACCACTCAGCACCTGTGGAACATGTAAGGGCAACGGCCTGAAGGCTGGCACATCGAGAAGTGCCTGCAGTGCTTGCGATGGATCTGGAACTCGAGTACACTTTATGCAGGGCGGTTTCCAAATGGCTTCTACTTGCGGAACTTGTGATGGTACTGGCACAGTTATTCCCAAGGGATCCGAGTGTAGGCCATGCTCAGGAAATGGTGTTGTGAGGGAGAGAAAGACAATCACGGTGGATATTCCTGCTGGTATCGAGGATGGCATGCGACTCCGGGTTGACGGTGCTGGTGATGCTCCCGCTACCGGCCGATCTTCCGAGCCCAACGCTCGCAGCCAAAACGGAGACCTCTACGTCTTTGTGCGAGTTGCCAAAGATCCCAAGTTTAGACGAGACGGCTCCAACATTCTTTACACGGCCAATATCCCTCTCACGACTGCTTTGCTCGGTGGACATGCGGAGATTCCCACCCTGGATGGAACCGTCAATATCAAGGTTGCTACTGGTACCAACACTGGCGACAAGATCACCTTGCCTGGCATGGGAATGAAGCGCCTCGGCTCTCGACGCGGTGGTAATGGCGATCTCAGGGTTGAGTACAGGGTCACTATGCCAAAGTACTTGAGTGCCAACCAGCGAACTATTGTTGAAGTACTTGCCGATGAAATGGGTGATAAGACCGCCAAGCGTGTGATGGGCGTCGGGTCTTCCAGGTAAGGCATTGCATCTTACCTAGCTTGAGCAGTTGATACTAACAGTCGAAGGGACCCTAACGACCCTGAATCGCACAAGGACGAGGGCTTCCTCAAATCCATCTGGCATACACTGACCAACAACCCCGCTCACCAAAAGCCCACCGAAGATGCAAACGAGAACGACGATTCAAGCAAGAAGTCGAATGATAAGGATAAGAAATAAATAACTCCGACTCATGATGATATGTATCATATATTGGGGGGGCAATTAAATTAGAATGGGAGAAGCGCATTTGTTGGTGTTCAAAAGGTTCATATTATTTGTATGGCGTCGGTGGAGGGTTACGACAGCCCAACTACTCATGTCGATCTGCCACTGCATCAGGTCTGTTGTATACTAATCCTGTAGTATAGAAAATGGGGCTGGGAAGCTCCCACGAGGCCACTCTCCTCATCAAATTATAGTTCAAGTCACTTAATGGTGGATGTTATACCTGAATGATACTACGAATACAGAGCATGCGATTTACGTTGGCGGCAACACATCACCGTCACGTTCATAACGGACTTACCTTCATGGAAACCGTCGTTCCTGGGTCGAGCGAGGAGTGAACCTTTAGAGGCACCTTTCTGACTTGATTAGAGTCCAAACCGTTCATCGTCATTAATTAACTCACATACCAGCGCAACATCGTGTGTAGCCGTGTCCCTTCGAGCTGTCTGCCAAATAAACTCCATCGCAAAATGATAAGTCTCTTAGCCGATAGGCTTGAGCTTCTTCTTCTTTTTCTTCTCACCGCCCTGTCCCTTCTGGAACTGTCGCCAGCTGCTGATCCGTTCATCCCGGGTGGCCTCCCAGTCCTGCTCATGCTGTCGCTTGCGCTTACGGTCTTCCATCTCGGCATCGGTACGTCGTTGCTCACGGCCTTCTTCTTGGAGCTGGGCTTTCATCTGGCGGCGTCGGCGGTGCTCGTTGTCGATGAGGACATCTCGCGCCTTTGCGCGCCACATTTTTCGGAACTCTTCCGTCTTGAGCTCTTCGCTGTCAACTGTCCATTTGTTTTCGCGGATTAGGAGCATGCGAGCGTCCGCGATGGCTTCATCTAATCGCGCACGGTGTTTCTCATCCATAAGCTCCGTTTGAGCCTTCTTTAGCCGATCGAATGCATCTGGTGCCAGTGGGTTCTTTGTTTTATCGGGATGAATAAGGAGGGACTTCTTGCGATAAGTGATCTTGATGTCTGAATCGGGAACGCCAGGCTGAAGATCAAGAACAGCGTAGCTATGACACAGTTAGGTACAGGTTTCAAGAATTGAAGGACTTTTCACATACGCATCGAGGCGAAATGCCTTCAAAATGCGGTCAATCTCAGCATCCTATAGAGAGTTAGCGGAAGTCCTGATGGCTGATATAGTTGTCGCAAACTACTAACCTTATCAAATTCTTTGGCTTCAAGCTCGAGAGCATCTAGCGCATCTTTGTCTTCTTTCGAATCTTTGCTGGCCATTCTGGATAAGGAAGTAGATGATTTTGATAGAGTTGAAATGATGAACCAGCAAGGCTGGAGGTGAGTGAGGTAGCGGCGCTGGAACAAAGGGCCCATTTATCTGCCCCGCGAGATAAGATAAGAGAAAAAATTATTGGAAACATGGACCTGAGCCTATTGTACTATTCTGACTCTACCTACTACATACACCAACATATTGTTAATAGCAACGACGCGTTACAATGCCAGGACGCGGTGTCTCACCAACGCCCTCAGACGGTGAGATTGATATCTTCGGATCTCTATACCCCGGCGATGGCGACAATGAGAATGGCGGTAACAGTGGCGACGCGGACTTCGACTTCGAGGGCCTCTTGAACGGCCCAGAGCCTGGTAACGACGACAATGATGAGGCATTCATTGCGCTACAGCAGGCGGCTTCTTTTCGAAAGGCCTCTAATCTGAAGGGAAGAACGGTCAAGAAGGGTGGAGGTTTCCAGGCAATGGGTATGGAAGGCATCGGCTGGTATGAGGAATCTGTACTAACATACTCCAGGTCTGAACAGTAACCTACTAAAAGCCATCACACGAAAGGGATTCTCGGTTCCAACCCCGATTCAACGAAAAGCTATTCCTTTGATTCTTGACAGAAGAGACTTGGTGGGCATGGCCAGGACAGGTTCAGGAAAGACTGCCGCCTTCGTTATTCCCATGATCGAGCGATTGCGCGCCCACAGCGCTAGGTTCGGAACACGAGCGCTCATCCTTTCGCCTTCTCGAGAACTTGCGATTCAAACATTGAAAGTTGTGAAAGAATTCAGCAGAGGAACTGACTTGAAGTGTGTCTTGCTCGTTGGTGGTGACAGTCTGGAGGAACAATTCGGATCGATGGCCGCCAACCCCGATATCGTGATCGCAACACCAGGTCGATTTCTCCATTTGAAGGTGGAGATGTCTTTGGATCTGTCTTCAATCAAATACGTTGTTTTTGATGAAGCCGATCGTTTGTTCGAGATGGGTTTTGCGGCACAGTTGACCGAGATTCTCCATGCGCTACCCCCTTCGCGACAAAGTTTGCTCTTCTCTGCGACGCTGCCTGCCTCTTTGGTCGAGTTCGCTCGCGCTGGTTTACAGGATCCAAGTCTCGTGCGACTTGATGCTGAGACCAAGGTCTCCCCTGATTTGGAGAGTGCCTTCTTCTCCGTCAAGGGTGCTGAAAAGGAGGGTTCCCTGTTGCACATTCTTCATGACGTGATCAAGATGCCAGTTGGGCCCCCAGAGACGGCAAAGGAGGGTTCCGAAAAGGGGTCGAAAAAGAGGAAACGAGGTGCAGATGGCCCTGGCGGCAAACCAACAGAACATTCCACCATCGTCTTTACAGCTACTAAGCATCACGTCGAGTACCTAGCCAACTTATTGATTTACGCCGGCTTTGCGGTCTCTTACGTATACGGATCGCTCGATCAAACTGCAAGAAGAATCCAAGTCGAAGATTTCCGCGGAGGTAAGACCAATATCCTGGTCGTTACTGATGTTGCTGCACGTGGTATCGATATCCCAGTTCTTGCCAACGTCATTAACTTTGACTTTCCTCCTCAACCCAAGGTCTTTGTCCACCGCGTTGGTCGTACTGCTCGAGCAGGTCAGCGAGGTTGGAGTTACAGTCTCGTAAGAGATACCGATGCACCTTATCTTCTTGATCTTCAGCTGTTCCTCGGCAAGAAGCTCGTTGTAGGTCAGGAGACCAAGAGCCCGTCTTTCGCAGACGATGTGGTTATTGGAGCATTAAAACGAGACCCCGTCGAGGCTCAGGTGGAATGGTTCAACAAGGCTCTGTACGAAAGCGAGGATATCTCAGCACTACGGGGAGTTGCTATCAAGGCAGAGAAGCTTTATTTGAGGACAAGGAACTCGGCAGCTACCCAGAGTGCAAAGCGTTCGAAAGAGCTTGTCGGAGCAGAGGGTTGGACACAGCTTCACCCGCTCTTCGGAGAGGATGTTGATGGAGCCGAACAAGCACGAGTCAATATGCTGGCCAGAATCAGTGGTTTCAGGCCCCAAGAGACTATCTTCGAGATTGGCGGTCGCCGTGACAAAGGAACTACCGAAGCTGCTGAAGTAATGAAGCAATTACGCAAGAGAATTACACCACGGAGGCAGGTTAAGAAGGATGAAGACGACTTCGATGGGATTGATGATGATGTGCCAGCTGGCGCCCAGGCAGACACTGCTTCTGAAGACGACAAAGATGAAGACGAGATGGATGAAGACGAGACTCCTGAGGACTCTGATGACGACTTGGAGGTCACCGTATCCAACACGAACTCAAAGAAGGGACAGACAGACTGGCGGGACTCGGAAGTGTTCATGTCGTATACGCCTCGAACATTCAACGCCGCTGAGGAACGCGGGTATGGCGTTTCATCTGGCGGCCAAGACTCTTCCAACTTTGTGGAGGCAGCTCGTGGCGTGACCATGGACCTCACCAACGATGAGAACGCCAAGAGCTTCGGCGAGCCAACTCGCTCCAAGATGCGTTGGGACAAGAAGTCTAAGAAGTATGTGTCACGAGAGAACGACGACGACGGATCAAAGGCCGCAAAGATGATACGTGGCGAGAGCGGTGTCAAGATCGCAGCCAGTTTCCAAAGTGGCCGCTTCGACAAGTGGAAGCGCGCCAACCGCCTCGGAAAGCTTCCTCACGTCGGCGAGGAAGAGCGTCCTGGTGCCGGTTCCAACCATGTTGCCCATATCCCCTCTGGGGTTCGCTACAAGCACAAGCAAGAGAAGGCACCAAAGGAGGCGGACAAGTTTCGCGACGACTTCCAGGTCCGCAAGAAGCGTGTTGACGAGGCCAGAGAGAAGCGGGTGGGCCGTTTCCGCGACGGTATGGGAAACAAGAAGGAACTCAAGGGTAGGGACGATATTCGCAAGGCGAGACAAGAGAAAGAGAAGAAGAGACTCAAGAATGCTCGGCCTTCCAGGAAGAGGTGATTTGTCGATTGAGGTGGCATCTACGCATGGCGTTTGGTCGAATTATAGAGAAAATAATGCGGTTCTTACCAGAGAGTTATCCTTTACTATTGTGAAGTTGGCGCTGGGCTTTGTGAACATCTTCCGACATAACTCAGGATAAGGTGCCTTGAATAGAAGTTTAGGCGATATCCAAGACTTTTAGAATTTTTTTCTTCTGCTGCATCACTGTCGGTTTCGGGACGCAGTTAAGAAGACTGTTTCATATGAAGGCAACAGAGTGGTATGCCCTACATTGGACTTAACAAAGACGGTAAAAACTTTGATAAGTGGTCAGATGCTTGTGTCATATTTGTCTGTTCAAGTCTCCGTTTGCTATGATTAAGTCTTTTATAGTCCTCGCTTACAAACCGACCTCACAAGAAACCTTACCATCCCAACACACTCAGTCAAAGCAGTTTCTTCATGTTGGCTGACCACAAAGGCCTGTCGTGTAACTATAAACAGAAACAAAACAAGCATGTAACCCGTCTTCGGCTCGGCAAGTTATTGATACGACAATCAGCGCCCCAGAACCCAATGACGGATAGCAACATGTACCACCACCTTGATAAACATCTTTTTGATATTTACCCTTCCTTTGCTGGTTATTTCGGCAAATACTGATGAATATATGGTTAATAACTGCACAAGGACTCCCATATGTTTGGCTGTTGTCATCAAATCGCAGCTGTTTGCACTGCAAGCTGATGGGATACTGGGTTGGCTTCCCATGAAAGATCGCATGTTCAGTCACTGAAAGCTCAGACAGAGTAGCAGTATAAATTCTAGCTATTTTCTTTCTACTTGGACCTTAACCATTTAAATTGAAGCACTCGATTCAAGCAGTCAACCTCGAAACGTAGATACAGCACAACTTATCAACTGGAACCTATACTTCAAGTACCGCAATGAAAATCTCAAGAAAGCAGCGGTTGATAGCTACAATATGCATATCACTCTCGTTTTTTGCCGCTGAATTAACTGGTCGGTTATATCATTTTGTGAAGTCCACCTATTGACCGCAGATAGTTGGGTTCTATACCCACTCCATCGCATTAATCGCTGATGCCTTTCACTACGTACGTAGATCCCAGAATATCAAAGTAACGACGTGTATCTGACCAACAGCAGTTGAGCGATTTAATCGGAATAGTTGTTGCTCTCATTGCGCTGATGGTTAGCTGTTACCATACCATAGGTACATCAAATGCTTTCTTTGGGTAGGTAGCTGACTGTAATACCTAGTTGCAAGAGCGTACGAAACCAGCACCACAAGAATACACCTACGGATGGCAAAGAGCAACGATACTAGGAGCCTTTTTCAACAGCGTGTTCCTTCTGGCGCTGGGAATTAGCATCCTAGTGCAGGCTATCGAACGATTCGTCCATGTTACTCGTGAGTATATGTTGTGCATAGGTATACTAAATCAACGAGACTAACATGGTCAGACGTAAAAGAACCTTTCATGATCATGGTAGTCGGCTGTGTTGGCTTAGCCCTCAATGTTCTCACCTTATCTTTCCTCCATGGTGAGAAAACCTCAAACGCTACTCCATTATTGATGAGTTCTGATTTACAGCTTCAGAGCATGACCATGATCATGTTCACCAGAGAAATAGGCAATGCAACCACGGCAGTAACCACCATGAACATAAACACATGGCCATGAGTGTTGAGAGTCCAGGAAAAGACTTGGGTATGCTCGGCGTCTTCGTTCACGTTCTAGGAGATGTCATCAACAACATTGGCGTCATCATCGCGGCGGTTATTGTCTGGCAGCTTAAGGGAGATGACCGGTACTATGCCGATCCAGCGGTTGGGGTTTTCATTTCGCTCATGATTCTCCTGTCAGCTATACCATTGGTCAAGAACAGTGGTGCCATTCTGCTACAAACTGCACCCAAAGGCATCAGTCTCGAAGATATCAAGCATGACATCCAAATGGTAACAGCAGATAGCCCGCTCGATGCAAGTCCAATACTGACCAGCATTTTAGATCCCTGGCATAAACTCGGTTCACGAGCTGCATATCTGGTGCCTAGACCAGCGCAGATCTATTGCCTCTGCCCACATTGCCATCGACAGTAGAACTACTCAGGGCTTCGTGGACAAGGCAAAGATCATCATGGAATGTCTCCACGCATATGGAGTTCACTCAGCAACCCTACAGCCTGAGGTTGTCGCCTCAAGCCCCGTGATCATGCCTGACGGCGCCCCAGAGTCTCAGTCCCAGACAACGTCCATCGACGCCAATCACAGTACATCTAGAGATCGACGACCACGAGGAGGTGAACAAGAGTGCCAGCTGATTTGTGGAAGCTTGTGTGATGGCCTGAGGTGCTGTGCGCCGGTTGCAGCTTCAGTGATCGACGGTGAAAACCGTCGTCCGAGTCCACAAGTCTGAGGAGATATGTGACGACGATAAGAGGGGTTGAGGGGTTCGAGAGGGGACAATTCGTGAGAGAAGTTGACAAAGGTTTATCACTAGACACTTTTGTTGTTTCCCCCACGCTAAGAGGAAGGGGAGATCCTTGAAGAGACTGGGCGGCGAACTGTGACTGTGATGCGGTCTTTTGCCGCCGTGTATTTCGTACAGCAGAAGTGGCGTTCGGATTCAAATTAGCGAGCAAGGGCTTCTGAGCGATATGTTAGTTAGCGGGTGAAGTCGGGGAAAATGTCGATGAAGCTATAACATATGCCTCAAACAAGGGGAGTTGAGTTCACAACTCAATGCTCATGAAATATTGGAATGCAACAGATCCTCAAGTAGCATAACAAGCTTCAATATCAATTAGATCATAGAATGAATTCTGCACCATTGTATCTCGCAGTTCAGGTGATGTGATGTGATGCGATGCGATGCATATTCAATAGGACCAGACCCTAGGCAGGCTTTAACAGTCAGCCTCACGATGGCATATGCACAAGTCACACCACTCGCTTTGGACCCTTGAAATGTGACGACGTGCTAATCTCAACAGGGAAAAGCTCATGAGCCATACATTAACAGATCTGAGGCCAGCCATCATCTGAGCTTAGCATGCAAAAGCCAAGATGACAATGATGGTGGCTAACATGGAACGCGGTGAACGAGGGTTGGCGTTGCATTGGCGCAGGCAGCCAAATTACCTAGACCCTATCACTATAACATACTGTACTTTGAGTTTGTGTATTTCAATGTTCATCATGGACAGAGTGACTTGTTGGCTGTCACAAGTCAGCTGCTCATTTCAGTGAGACGGTCAAGGGACGGCCCGCCCATGACTAGTCGATCCAGGCCAATGATGGTAGGCGCCGAACATGACTGATAATGTTGAAGGTGACAGAGACTCAGAGAGGTAAGCGAATAGGTGCTATGCAACCCCATCCGCGTGACTCTGTGATGTACCAAGAGTAACATTTGCCGACAAACCATTAATAATACTCACCTCGATGGCAAAGATTCGCTCGAATTGTTCCTTGTGATCAGACACGGTCAACCTCTGACTGGGATTGGTTCTGAGGTGGAAACACAGCTGTCTCTCGACGTGAACCGGTCTGCCAGGACATGCCTGACACACATTTGAGCTGGCTGCAACTGCAGCTGTAATTTGGTGCGGGGAGTTGATGTTGATCATACTCCGATCGAGTGACCTAGCAAATCCGAGACGAGACGATGATCCGAATGTAATCTTGGGTTCCCAAACAGCCGGAGGACGTAGCAGGGATTATGGTTGGTGAGGCCCTCGGCGCCAGATGTGACCTGTAACAATAATTAGCAAGGATGAAGAAAAGGCTCATGCGGCCGCTCCACGCGCGCCCCCGAACCGAATGGGGGTGGCCCATTCCATCTCCAGGCTGCCAGGTCAAAAGAGCATCAGCATTGAGGATCTTGAAGCGACTTGAAAGATGGCTGAATGGCCCGTAACTCGGCTGTTATTGATGTGACAATATCGGCCCTGCCAAGGGTTTTGCGGAGACTGGGGCTGGGGGCTAGGGCGGCGAGGCGGTTGGCAACTAGCAGCTGTGCGAGGACCCTTTTTTTTTTCTGCTGCAGCTCATAAGGTAAGTTTCCATGTTACCAAGCAAAAGTACTGGGCGGTGAAATGCTAACGGGGTTACGAGGTGGAGGTTTCTTAAACCACGCGTGATGGACGCCAGGTCTACAAAGTAGAGACACGGAGTTTGGGTCAGAGTCCAGGAAGTGAAGCCAGAGCCTATTCTTGGATATAAGGATATGTCATTGCAAGACAACGGTAAAGAACTACCTATGCAGCTGAACAGGGACTTGACGAAGCAACTTCAAGGGAGATAACTAACATGATGACATCTAAAACATCGGCTATGATAGTTGGTTAACTAAGAATGCAGTTGTTCATTGAGGCTAGCCACTACGATAGCCGCTGAGATATCCAGACCGGCATTTGTATTCTATCATGAGTGTCAAAATAGATTTGTATTCCCCTGCTAGCCCTATATACAGCTGCAGCCACAGCCAAGGGGGATAAAATTGAAAAGAGACTGACGACAATGGTAACACATGCGAATAGCTCGGATAGGCCCTTTATGTTATTGGCAGTTCATCCTGAGACATTTCGGAGGATTGTCGTTATCATCGTCATTCTCATGTATCTTGATCATCATACCCTGAGCTGAGGCTATCCAAACAACTGATCTGCAGGACAACTGCACGTAGCCGGAAAATCGGACACAAATCCCTCTTCACCGACAAGAAGGCAATTAGCAAGTACGTATAGGATGGAGTATCCGTATATTGAGTGATCTTTACCAGCACCACGGAAAATAACAGATATGCGGTTGCAGTGGTCCGCTTACAGGAGGAAGATCGACAGTCTAGACTTGTGAGTGCCGCTCGCCGCTACAACACGGCCTCAACAGCCCTGGAGTGCTGATAACAGGCCAGACCGGGCCAACTAAGAACTCCGCTGAAGTTGAAGTCGAATTGTTGAGGAGAATAGCGCGAACGTGACTCATCTGCCACGGCGCTGCCCTTAACCGCCTTTTTTCTCTCGCGTGCCTGTAGATCACCAAATGGAGGGGAAGACACTGCCTATGTCCTCCCCAGGGTGAAATAAGAATAGACCAGTCCAACACCACCCCCCAAAAATACCCTTAATTACAATTAATTCACAATAATATCAATTAAAGTCTAAATTAATTAAGATATATATTATTTTAATCGCTAAAGCTTAATCTAGAAGGCAGTCTTCTTCCTATTTAATTTAATATAATAGTCAAGGCGTCGCGGCATTAAATATATTAGCTTATTAATTAACTCTTAAGGGATCTCATTTTAATAAGTTATTGCAATTTCCTTCAATAACTTAACATCCTAAATTAAATATAATTTCATCTTTACTTTAAGAAGCCCCTAAGTATTCTTAATTAGTAATAAGTCTGGGGACTGGGTATAGTTAAAGTAGTATAGGAGGCCATGACATTCCTTTTACTTAGCTATATAGGATTTCTTGCTAGGACTATAGCCAGAATTATTATCTTCTTCTAAAATAAAAGTCTAACCTTCCTTAATAAGAGGTTTAATATACTTTTCTAATATCTCTTCTTTATAATACTTCTAGGTTATTTTACTATTATTATTTAATAGTATTTTATAAAAGACTAAGTCAGACTTATAGTCTATACCAATAGCTCCCTAGGCATATACTTTTTAAAAATCCTTCTTATTAGGCTCTTTTTTTTCTTATAAATTCTCTAGTTCTTCTCTTATCCTATCAGGATAATAAATATAGACCTTTCCCTTATTAAAGAAGCCAAAATAGACTTCATTAGAGAAGTAGATAACGTCCTAGTTCTCTAGCAATAGCCAGATATCCTTTATATCCTCTATAAATAATTTCTAATATGCTATAAGTTTAGGATTAATATAGTTAACTTATACTACTATTCTCTTAGAAATCTGGCATCTTTTAAGTCTATTAGAGATAGTCTTAGAACTTATATCTTTAATACTAGCAGTAATAGGTATTTTATTAGGTTATAGTTACTTAGCCTTAAATCTTTCCTTATTAAATAAAGACTATATTTTATCTATTACTTCTTTAATTGCCTTCCTCTTCTTTTTACATTTATTAGACTTATTTAAAGTATTATAATACATATGATTTATATTATTATTTAAAACGCATCTCCCTAAGCATTTAAATACCCTATTAAACTTAAATACATTACTTTTCTTAAAGGGAATATTATAGGCTTCTAAAAATTTAATAATACCTTTAATTTAACTTTTAGTCAGGGTATCTAAATACTAAGCTCTTCCTATCACAAAATAATAAAAATAGAATTAATTAAAATCAATAGGTTATTAGTATTAAGGGATTTTCGTGGTGTTATGGGGTAGGGAAAATACCGGCCTATTCTTATTTCACCCCCCAAGGTCCTGTAAGAGCCTTGAGACGGAGCTGCTTATCGCGGGGCATTCGTGGCGGGACATGACGAAGGCGATGCAACCCCGCGAAGGCAGAGCACCCAATGGAATCAGACTGGCATCTGTTCTAGAGATACAAACGTGCAAGCGGCCGTTAGGACCGAGGCCTCTGATAAAAACACTAAATTTTTAGTTGCGCCGCTGGACTTTGGCTATGATGACCTTTAACCCGTGCCATTGAGCCGAGAAGAGTCCAGGGGATAATTAGTATCCGTAGTTGAGCGTGGAGCAAGTTTCGTCTATGTTTTCTCGGTAGAGAGGATCTTTCAAATCGATCGAACCCGAAGACCCGGCGATGGTACCTCGTGGCATCCTCAGCTCACATCGCATCACAGGCATCACGAAGCATCAGGGGTTAACCATGCCGATTTCGTGGCCCATCGGGATCCTCTTTGATTCAAAATCCCGATATTCCTCCAACTGACCAGGGACTCGGACTAGAGAATAGGCGAATCCAAGTACGTATCCGTACCTTCGATGGTAATGTCAGGCTTTTGGATTGATCACTGGCATGGCGGTATTTCTTGGCGGAATGTCATCCAATGTCATGGAAAGGGGCTTCCCATGTTTGATATCTCCAAAGGCAAACCGGAGTTGAATCCGGCATTGCGAGTCAAGCTCGAAGAATGTATACCGCACGAGTCGAGCCCGACTTATCCGTTGAAGAAAGGTGATCCAGCTCCGGAGTAATTACGTACAGGGTGAAGCCTCTTAAAACGGAGGCACGGAAGAATTTCTCCTTCTTTTTAATTATCTCGCAGCAGTTTGAAGAGAGTGAAGAGTGGGCGGGAGAAAAATTGAGAATCAAGCTCTTCCTTCACACCACAAACAAATTCGCATTTCTATCTCGGAGCCGACTTTGTTGTGTTCAAGGTACAACGCACACACACACACTTATAGGATGATGCATGTACAATAGCGTCATGCGCATGGTGCACGTTTACTTTAACCAATAGAACATACGCCAACGGTAGGTCAAGGTTATATAAGCCGATAGCGGCTTCCAACTGCGCGCGCTGGTGATGGCATTGTGATGACCACAACAAGGGTTTTGCGATAGTTTCATACAGAATACATACCTCCATGTATTGCAACACAGTTGGGCCGCGATCGATAGGCGCAATTCAACGGCGATGCCTTATCGAGTACGGAGTATCCATGTCGATAAGTTCAAAGCTCGTAAATTGATTGCTTACCGACTCGTTACTCTTAAGTCCCTGCTCTGCCTTAAGTACATGACCGTCAAAGCAGAGCACGAGACAACAGACGAAGGACAGGGCAGGGAGTTGAGCTGAGTTGACTGCGGCACCGTTACCCATGGCGTTTTTAGCCGGCTTTCTGATGCTTGGCCTCGGCATGTCTAGCTTCTGCCATGAGCGCTAGCGTGCGAGATGGTTGCTATGTTGAGGGTTGGGCTGAGTTATGGAAGTTGTTGTAAGAGGACTACAAGTTACATACTGCGTATTCGGACTTGATGCTAGTCAGTATCGTGAGTCTAGGTTGTAATGGCTACAACACTGCGAGTTCGATAATGAACCCGGTTCCGTGAAAGACACCGGACCCCAGCCTAGGAGCTGAGGAGCCCTGAGCACAAGCCATCGAAATGTCAGAGCACGGGCACCTAAATTCCACTCTCATGACCGTCACCATGGTATTCAGCCAAAAGGCCCTGACCTTGCCTGCCATGTTTTGATCCCTGGAGTTTCCATCGACTGTTGTGTCTTTTTGTTGCTTTTGTTGCTGATAAACAATTAAGGCCTCGGCTCCTTGAGAGAGGTATCGGTACTACATATCTACTCCAACTCTTTGGGTCTTGGCTGCCGGGAAGACCCTGGTAGGGGCCCGACGACTGTCGATTCAGTGGTTGCTTTCACCGCAACTTGAGAGCCAGGGATTTGAGGATCGATGGACCTTTGGGTGCATACAAGGCGCTTGTATTTCTTTTGCACCTGCACCTCCTACATGTGCTTTATACCCTACCTACCTACTTTGAAGTCATTGCCAGTCTTGTCAAAGGCACAAGCTGAAGTGAAGGGGTTCAGGTCCCGTTCGCCTCCATTCTCGATAATCATAAACGAATCCATATTTAGTTAGGCCTCGACACTTTTCCCCCTGTATTCTCTTCTTTCTTCTTTCTGCTTTATAAATCTTACTCAATCTTTTGCTTTTCTACACGCAGCAGCCACAAACAACGAACAGCAGAGCCGCCTGCAACGAGGCAAAAAAGGGTCGGGTAATTGTTTTAGCAAGGCCCACCATCTCGTTGGCTTCAACCAATCATCTTAAAGCCCTTGTCTGTGGAATGGCATCGCCCAGACCCGAGATCCATTATTAGGTGTTTAGCCACCGCCGTCGATATTAAACTCGAGATCCAAACTGTTACATAAACATCGCCGCTTCGAGTATTCTCGCCGTTAACGAGTCCGCGTTGAGGTTGTTGGAGTTACGGCTTCTCGGCTCAGTTCTCAGTTCTCGACTCTCCAGCAACAGCGACTGCGGAGATAATTCAAAGGAAACCAGCCCTAACTCAAACTGAAGTTGATCGTCTCGGTGCCCTGGCTTTCAGTTCCAGCCACTCTGGTGTGTTGAAGGGTGCTGTCTAGTATCGAGTCTCGTCATTCGGCATCAGAGTCTCTCCCAGCGCCCGTTTAATCTAAGACTCTGGGGAAACAAGATGCGGTCCATTCCTCGACTGTGAACGAACCTCTTGTTCCCCTCTGATCCATCCTTGCTTTACTTTACGTACAGACTACAGCGCTGTACTAGCGAGCGAGCGAGGAGATAGCCTAGGTTCGTAATAGTCCACATTTCGTCTGTTGTTGATTTTCTCCTCCCAAATCCAATTCATGAATTACCCACACCTACACGTCCAATCTCCACCGAACTATTCCCCATCTCATCTTGGCCCCGAGCTAAGAGGTACCCGGCATCTTGTACCTTGTGGTTCCAGCCGCCACCAGCGCCAACCCTTAACCGCCACTAACGAGCTGCCTGGAATACCTGCAGCTGCGGTACCGCCGGAAGCTTTTAATCCCACTAGACCTCAGCGTTCACACACCCAAAACTGGGCTGCCACCCGCCCCAAGCTGGCGCCTTTAACCTTGCCTTGCCTTGTCCCGAGCATCTGGATCAACAACAACTTGGGCACCTCACCTCCAGCATTTGGCTTCACCTCACTTACATTGACGTCTATGACAGCGCCCTCAAACTCAAACTTATACTCCATATCGCTACCATAGAGCCCTTTCACCAGCTCGGCCCTTCTGTACGATCTTCTACCTGCAGGTATCGACTCCATCTCTCCTGTCAATCACTCGCAAAGACCGCACATTGTTCCTCCACCCACGAACTATCAACCCCTCACAACGCACCAGCCAACCGAACAGTCAACAACACCCTCTTGCTCTCCGCATCTTGCGTCTCGTACCCTGCCGTATTGTGTCTCTTCGCATCACAACGAGTTCTCCAGTAACCAAGGAACAACCACTTATCCCCCTTCAGGTATCAGATGTGCATGCTCGTCTCATCTTTCTCCATCACCGCTACCACTGCTGCTGCTACTGCTACTGCTACTGCTACACACAAATCATCATTGCCACCCTTCAGCACCCGCCACAACAACAATCAACCTCGCTGGCTGCCGCCACCTTCTTTTACTTTACGACGACAATCAAACAAAGCTTCCAACTTGGATTTTGCTTTGTTCTCTGAGCTCTGAGCTTCAAGCATTTCCTCTGGCCACTTTAACCCCTCCATCTCAGTTTGTGCCCGCTCTGCTTTATTAGCTATCATTTGCTCAAGCTCGAGCTGGAGTAACCCAAACTCTGCTTCTGCAAGCTTGTTGCATTTTCACATGCCACACGCAGTGGTTACTATGCCACTACGCCCAACTCGAAATACTGCGTCTCCCACCTTGATTATGGCTCGCCGTCGTGATTAATATCGACGGCCGCCTTCCTTGTTAATTCAACCTGCTGCCCAAATCCCTGAGTGCGCCTCCCGAGATGCTCGGCCGGCTTTTGCACTTTGGCACCGGCGGTCCTTCAGCCACGCCTACGCCAGCTACTACAAAGACATCAAGACCTGTATCCTCGCTTGACTCTGCTCAAGAGGATATGGTTACTCGACAGCTACTTTTTCCAGACGCTCATGCTCTATACCAACATCGCAATGATCAAGTATTTCCACTATCAACTACTCCAACAACTCCTGCTACTTCTACAGCCAACGCCTTCGACTACAGCGGTGATGTCGACTTGGACGTGCGCGATGTGCGGGTTATCATAATGCAGGATGCCCTCGGACCTTCTAATGCATCTCTTCTCTTTGACAGTCACCCCGCTCCTCCAGTATCTCCTACAGAGCGTCCGCCTATTCCTCCAGAGTTTCGACGAACGCCAACTTCACCACGAAAAAGCAGTCTTGGTGGCCTATCACGACCCCTTGTTATTCAGCCTGAAGGACCCCAACCTTCACCTCGACAGGGCGCTTTTGATCGCCGAGCCTCACTTCAAGGGCGCAGGGATAGTCATGTTGAGTCAGACGGACAGAAGGCTTCCCGCGAATATCGTGAGGAACTTGCGACTTTCTCAAGCTGCATCTTTGGAAACTCGGAATTAATGTCCTATAAGGGAACTTCAACAAAAGTCCATGTTGTCCCAGGCGAGTCTCGTCCTGCTGAACATTCAGGCAGCATTATTGGAGACGGAAGGAGCTCCATAGGCCGCTCCAGCGCTCGCTCCAGTCGGCTTTCTCAATCATTCTCCTCGCAAACTTTCTCTCCTACAAATATGTCCACAGCTCAAAACCACAATTCTACTTCGCGCCCAAGCGAGAAGAAGAAGGTTCTGATAACTCGACTGTTCCCCGTCAACCTCTTCACGGACGACCCCGAAATCAATGTTTCACCTTCGAAAGACTACGCGGACGAGGGTACCGGTTTTCCTTTTCCAACGACAAGCGACGAGTCTGTGCCCAGGAAAAAGAAGCCTCAGCCTAAGCAACGACGAACTCCGATGTACGCCGTGGTCCTGGTAGTCCAACTTCCTGCTGCAAACACTACGTCAACTCGACTTTCATCTATGAATCACTCCAAATCTGCGCAACGCGAATCAAGCTCTTACAACGATCAAGAGTTCTTCCCGTCATCCTTCAATTCGGCTCGTCCTTCAGGGTGGACCATGGTTGGATCCGGAAACGGGGATGGATTAGACACATACACACCCGACATGGAAGATAGAATCGATTCCCTGACTCGGCATTGGGATATCATCATGAGAACCTTAACCCATCTTCAGTCTGTGGTGGCCACCATTCTGGCAACAATGCTTAGGCAGGTCGACCTGGCTTCCCCTGGGCCAGCTCCTGGACCTGTCCCGCCCTCAGTAATAACCAACAAAACTGGCAGGGCTCCATCTTTTTCAGAGCAGCGACGGGGTGAGATGCCTCGAATTAAGCCTCCGAAGAGCACCACAAAACTGGTTTACCTCTGGCCCAACTGTCTTGCTGATGACACAAATATTGAGGGAGAAGTCGATGCCGCCAGGCATAGAATTGTCATGGGACTGAGCGCAGCGAGAGTTGTGACAGGCCAGGGCCGTTGGGGAATCTGGCGCGACGAGGCTCGCTCGACTTCGAAGTGGCTTTCTGGCACAGATAATCAGAACCAGTTCTTCTACAACCTCCTGACTGGGTTTCTTTCAACCCATACAGACTGGCTGCAGGCTCTCTGCCCTCCCTCGTATCGAAGACGGCTCTATCTGCAACAAAAGAACCGAAATGAAGAGGATCTGTCGCTACCAGCACGAACCATTATTGTATCTGATGACAAAATGGTTGCTCGGCGCCTCGTCTTTCTTCTCTCTGCTTTCCTTCCTGCCAACTCCCAGTTTCCCACGACCCGTGCTCATCGGCCCAGCACTTCGACTTCAACTGGAACATATGGGAACTCACCCCCGACCTTCGTTATTCCTGTTCTGCGAGAAGAGTCCCTTCGACGAAAGATAAACAGGCGCACTGGTCTCCGCCGAGCCTCGCATTCTAGAACAACGAGCCAAAGCGCGAGAGCCTCGGCCGTCCCCATGCAACTGGCCCATCTAACAATGGATCGGAATCATGAAAGGCGCGTTTCGGATGCTGCTTCGATCCGACCTCCAAATTTTGCAATGTTTGGCAACGACATTGTCAGCAGGAAAAGCAGTGCTGCGACAACCACAACAGTCATGCCCGAGACAACCATGCCGCATTTCTCGACAGCTCAGCGAGTGGAATCACAAAGAAGGCCTCGTCCAAGCAGCAGTGGAAGTGTAGCTACTGATGACTTGAAACGTTCGTTGAAGCGAGGCGAAAGTACTGGCGCGATGAGCAACGCTAGCAGCGACTCTAGAAGTCAAAGTTCGCGCTGGGGGAGCGTCATTAGTGGCCTTTGGAGTACTACAAGGCGTCGCGACTCGACTTCTTACAGCACTTATAGCGGGTATGATCCGAAATCACCCACCAAGGCGTCATTCCGTAGAACGGATAAACTGTCCCAAATGGTCGAAGAAGCAACCCTCACAGACAACCCAAATGCTACTTCATCAGCGCGTCGCCCTTCTTCTGATGCCCTCAAAGGAACTGGCACACCAAGAGAATGCAAAGGGCACAGCCGAGATCCATCTATCCGCCCTGATAGGACACCAGATCCTAATGGTGCCTTCGAATCGCCCGTCAAAACATCCATCAATGCTGATGACGGTGTCATTGACGTAGACATCTCCTTTCCTGACTACATGACGTCCTTTGAATCGGCCATCAGCTCGCCATCAAGCAGCGGCTACTTGTCTACTCCTGGACTTCAAAACGGGCTAGAGTCGTTTGAGCAGGCCTCGCGGTTGTGCATCGATGGCGACCTCCCTCTTAATGCTGCTGGTTGGCTGAACCGTTATCATCCCGACTTTGCTCTTCAGGCTATCCCCCCTCAAGAGGACCTCATGGAGCAGATCAAGGCATCTCTACAGGCTGAGCCCACGCCTCCCCCCGCCCAACCCATTTTGGGCGACCTTAACGAGCGCTGGGTAGATATCAGCAGCGTTATGATTGCTGATACCACCACCAACTCGATCACTCGTCTGCGGTACCGTCGACTGGTCAAGCCACGATCGCCCGCTGACCATCGACCTCTTACTGGCCCACCTGGGCTTTCGACCTCATACGGGGGACTTCTGACTCCCTCAATCCTCCCTTATGAAACTCAACTAGAGGAAGAATGGATTGAAGAACCCGTCTTGCGCCCAGATGAGACCCTGACTGACGCTGTTGAGAGGGTCATCAGCTTGAGCCAAGATACTAGCAAAGACCACTCGTTGGCTTCCTCCCAAACACACAGTGACACCCGCATGAGCACTGAGGCCGAGGAGCCACTATCTATTACGGCTCCCAACACGCCAGCACTGCCTCAGGCACCTTTGGAGATTCCTCGTGTCCAGTGCAAGACTGTTGTCCTCTCCGCGCTTGAAGACAGCATTCGCGAAGTCATTGACATTCGCGAGAAGCGAACTCTAGAAACCAACCACGCTAGAAATGGCCGGTCTCGAAGCCCGCTTCATGATGCCATTGGTATGTGGCTTGACAATCTCGATATTACAGATGGATGAGTCCTTCGAACTATCCTCATCTTATGACTTTATGACTTTGCTTTTTGAGTTATTATCCGCATTCAATTTTCCGGCGGATCTACATCAGATTTGTTTCCTACCAAGACCTCCAAATGATACCCCATGTGTCGTAACTTGCGCACACATAAAACAAGCCTTGGAAACTGCCCTCCACGAGAAGAGCACGGAATCATACTGCTCTGAATCCTCTTTTCTTTTATGCGTTTCTTGTTTATGATTAGACCTTGCGCATTGTGGCATGTTCGGGGTCGCTCGTCTTTTTATCAGCCGAGATTGTGCTCTTTTGATATGCTTCCTGGCGAAGCTAACCATGGTAGAGGTTGGCGTTTCGTACCAAGGAAGGGGATAGCGATAGCATTGGAGTTTGGCGAACATTTATAAGCTACAACTACTACGATAATAGATGATTATTATTTCATATTTTTCTTTTCATGAGACTCCTGATCACGACCCTTCATACTCCATCATAACACATAACCTGTCCTATTGTCAAATCGGATCTGATGATGATTATAGAATTATGCGCTTGGATGTTAATCTGTATCCCCTGATATAGTATAATCTGACAAGTCAAATCACAAAACACTCAATTTTCATATATTATTGCTTTCATTTAGGAGATTTTACCCGTCAAGGCAAGCCATAATAAAACATATGTAATATCCAACCTTTTTCGATCGCTAATTCATCATTATGCTTCATCCAACACACAATCCTCATCGCCCAGTCAGACTTGACCCGCTGTCGTACTGGACACTACTCCTTCGCAGAAACGACATGGGGCTATTAAGTCGTTTCGTCGGCGCCCCATCATTCCCTCCCAGAACCCCAGGCGGCAACCCCAGGGTAGGAATACTGGCTTCGGGTACAGCCTCCAATGGCGTCGCAACCGCCGCTGTTGCAGGGGTGCCCTGGACTTTCTGGCCCTTCTCCATAGCTTCTCTGTAGAATTCCTCGAGTGCTGCCTTGTCCTTGCAGAACTCGTCAATCTCGGCATTTAGAGTATCAGGATCGGGAGTCGTTCCGGGTGACGCTCTGGCGGGTTGGTCGGCGGGTTTCAGGGCCGGTGAGTGGTAGTAATGTGTTGGCTTGACAATCGGCGATGCTAAAGCTGCAGACTCGGTCATTCCAAAGGTCGAGTAGGCGCCGTACGATGACATGCGACCGCCGCGGTCATTTAACGGTGGATCAGCTGATCGAGCTTCCTTGTCGCGAGGGTTCGCGGATCGGCTGCTGTAGAGACGATTTGCTAGAATCAAGAAGTCGCCTTCGTCGGTGATCTCGGCCAAGAGAGAACCGCTGCGGTGGATGTACTGGGTGTATTTATAGTCAGGTTTGCCCCAAGAGTAGCTCACATCGACGTTGTTAGGAAAGCTTGACGCTGCTTCCATATCCAAGACAAAGTCAAACTTCTTCAGAATTGCCGTCTGGTAAAAGTGTTTGTTTGGAGATGTAGTTGGGCCCTGTGAATTGGGGTCAATATAGGTCTCGGGCCTTTGATCCGGAGGACGAGCTGCCAGCTTGATACGATATGGCCTTCTAAAGGGGTTTGTCTCGGTAATAGTGCATGCCTCCCTGATGGGTACTTCTACCAGCCGCAGACCATACTGGCTGGCCTCTCGAGCCCAACTCTCAACTGCATCTTCAACCAGCTTTGTCGTCACGTTCATCCAGTCGATACGAATATGGTAACAACCATCAGGATTGTGAAGACGGTCGTAATGCAAGTCAATCCTCTCTGGTCTGTATGATCGCTTGCGATGGTCGACATCGTACTTGATGACTTTGCTAAGAACCACCCTGGATCGTTTCCCGCTGTGAGAGAGTGATATAGTCGGCGTTGTCGAAGTTGATGCAGGAGAGCCACCTTCGTCGACCGAACGACCCGACATCAAAGCCCGAGGCGAATCTCGGCTGGATGGTTCAAGACTTGGCGTTGGTGGCACTGCACCTCGTCGAGAGTTGAACCATCCTACATGAGGTTTGGCAAACTCGCTGGCGATTTGATAATAGTAGTTGCCATCGCGGAACTGGTGCCTCTTATCAACGTGAACAAATAGGCCCTTGTCTTTGGAATTTCCAGACCTTGGCTCATCATGCGCCATCAAAGCATTGCCCAAGGCCTCGGCATCTTCTCGAGTATCGAGGTCCTCAAAGTTATCTAGTAGCCATGTCGCCATATCAGATCCGATGAAAGATGCAGAATAGAGGCGAAGATGCCATCTTCGGTTCTGCAACCTCACACCTCCGTTCTCGACCGGCTGTTGCATAGCATCGGCCAACGTGGATAGATTCAGGTTGGATTTCTTGAAGCGCTCTTTGGCTGAAACAAGCCCCTTTCGAGTGCCCCCCTCTAGCCCTTCGGTGAGAGGAAGTGTTTCGAGTTCAGCAGCAATCACCACTGAGGGGTCGTCGGTTTTATATACAATATCCAAGGGATTGGGATCCCGTCGGCGCTTCTGCTGACTAACTGAGTAATATCTACGTTCAGATGGAGGGATGTAGCGATACTTCTGCCAGGATTGGGCAAGGCGTTTGATACCCTCGATTCGCACCTCTTCAGCGTGATCCCCAGTTTGCGTTTTTGCAAAGGGGACGTCCTTCCGCGAGACCGGGATGAGGACGAACCTTGCACGCCAGAACCGAAGGCTATCCATCATTTCGTCATGATGCCCAGCTATGTATGAATCAATCATGTTCCAATTTCGCTCAGGACGAGGAGTAAGAAGATCAATCTCTCGGGCCTCATAAGTATCATCTAGCAAAGTACGGATGGCAGGCTTGTAGATCGGTGAGAAGCCTTGAGAGGTAAATGAGGTATCTGTTGGCTTCCGCATGAAGATATTGACTTCGACTTCGGTGCCATTGACGCACGAGAGCTGGTGAATGCTGTTGCCAACGGACATGAAAATACTGGTACCATCCTCCAGGGGCTGGTCTCTTGAGAATATGTCGCCAATTTTGATGAGATTCTGTCCAAAGGCACGGGCAACCCATGGACCTACCACAACTTGGAAACCCTGCGTGAATCTCAAGCTGATTAGCTCCTGGATGAACTCCTGGCGAGACTTAGGTTCCTCCATGTCCTCGTCTGCATCTTGTTCAACGGTGTACGGATGACGATGGTACTCGGTATCGAACTGGGTCTTCGAGGGGAAATATTCAGTTGTTAGCGGCACAGAAGCAGGGCAGCATAGAGCCTTCCATTTCTGAACCTTCATCTGGCCGATTTGAGGATAAACGTGTTGCCATCGGCTATACAAGATAGTATCGTCAATCGCAAGACTTTCTGGGTTTGATGGATTCAGGAGTGTTAGCCACGGAGTAATTGAGGTGGTGGGTGACAGTGTGGTTGGGAGGTCTTGAACAGCGCCACCCAAAGCGCCAGCACGCAACTTGTTGGTGTAGAGTTTTTGAACATCGTCAGCGCGAAGGGCATTTGAAGACCTAAGATCGCGGTCGTCATCTCGTTTTGGTTGCCGATTATTGAACGACGTACCAATAGTCGATGATGCTGTCCTCAACTGCATCGCAGCCACGTCAAGATTTCCGGAATTGTTCCTCTTGAGAATGGGAATGCTAGGAGTCATAGGCACTCCCTCAACAATGGTGTCAGGGGCTTCTGCCCGATACTTGTGTACCGAGAGTGATGATGGATGACTGGCAATTGTCTGAGGAGAACTCGGCCGCAGTTCTGGACGGATTCGAGGGGTTGACGGCTGTTTGGCTTCGCTTGACGTGTGACCAGAGGCGTTGACTGTCTCGGCCTTGATTTCCGCAACTACTGCCTTTGGGGCAGCGATACCGAATCCCCGCTGTCCAAGACTAATCTGCCTCATGAGCTTCGGTTGTTTCGCAGTTGTTTTGGGGGGCTTTGAAGGAGTCGGTTCGGCGCTCTTCTTGAGGCTCGTAGGTGACGGCTTATCAGCGTCCATAATATTCATTGACAGTTTCCTTGCCGAGGGACCAAGAATTGGTGCCTTTTTCTCAGGAAGCGAAGTTCCATAGAGGCCAGAGTCCTCTGCCAATTGTCTTCTCGTAATTTCGTCCAAGTCCTTGGCATATCGTGACGAGTGGTGTCGGCTACGGCTACTGGAGATCTTCGCCCTGTGATCGTCAAACTCTTGGAGTTGCTTCCACAAGGACTTTTCACCAGGTCGTGCTAATCTATCTGGAACAAATCTTTGGAATCCATAGACATGATCGAATAGACCTTCTGGGGGGCGCCGACTGGGAATGTAAACAGTGTCATTGATACCAGTATTTCGATACTTTTGTGAGGACGGTGGTTCTGTAATGTTGGCCGGAAAATACGTATCGACTTGCAAAGGTGTTGTTTCGATCTCATTAGTCTCCAGGATACTCCTCATCTGCAAGGCGTACATGCGACACCGAATGTTAAATTCGGCTTCGTCGTCTTGTACGACTTTGTTGGACACGGACAAAGCGATGCCTTCATAGGAAAGGGCCTCGTCGGACGCTCCAGTCCAGAACGAGACATGTAACCATTGCGGCAGCGCAAAGCACCACTGTTCGCTTGTTGCCATGGACATGAGGGGGTCTGGGCGGCGCGAAAGGCTCATTCCCTTTGAAGGCGAGAATGATTCGCCGAGAGACTGGTAGCTTCCGATCACTGGCGTGGGGTGATTAGGTGTGCTATCCCGACTATGGAACGACCTCGAAAAACTAGAACGATGAGCATGGCCGTGATCGTCAGAGTACTGCGGATTGCGATACTTGAAGAGGGGTACTGAATGCAAAGGCATCTTTGGCATGCATATTAGATCGATGCCAATGCCATTCCCAACCAGTGCTTCTGTTGTCCTTCGCAGTGTCTCGTAGTCCACCTCAAAGACACCAGAGCCAGGGCTGATGACCGCGATGGAAATTCCTGTTCTGGTAAGATCCCTATCAATATGATCGTGGGCAAACTGAGATGAAGCTAGGTTGATCGCCTCAAGAACATTGCCGTACATAGCATAGGTCGATTCAGCCTTGACACGAGTTGAGGGAGTATCTCTAGGGATAGAATCCGGACCATCAATCGCTGCTTGTGCATTGAGTTTGTGATGATGCAGACTAATGTCCCTGCGAAAGAAGTTGAACTCCACCTTCAACTGATGCAGAATCTTGGTCCACTCTCCGCTGCCCATCTCGCTAACCACAACTCGATAGAAGTCTTTGTATGGTCGACGCGGCCCAGATGGCTGTATACCTGTGTAATAGTCACCCGACAGGTTGTCGAACTCGGCCGTCAAGCCAGTATCGTATTCCACGCGCGCAAAAAGCACAATGCTTACCAGGTGTTTAGCCTTGAGCATGGCCCATTTCTTGAACAGCGCAGGGAGAAGCCCATTGACGACTTTGTTAAACATGATCTCACCAGAGCTTTCCGCGTCAAATTCCCACATCTCTCTAGCCATCTGGATGAACAGCACATATCTAGCCGATTCGCTTCGGAAGATGGGCCTAGTATCACGGGTGAAGAAGGCAGAGTGCGTTCTACGACCATCGACATAGATTGCAGTGACTTGCGCCTTGATTGTACCCATAAACAAGACCGATTGGCCTTTGTAAACCGTTCTACCTGTTAGTTCTCCAACAGTCATTCTCCAAATATCTGACCTGGAGAGGTATTGGTCTTTGAACGACAATTCCACGTGGGAAGCTTCTGTAGCTGGGTTTTTCGCGTCCACCTTTATCATTGTTAGTGTCCTGCATTTTATGTGACCCGAGAATCTTTACCATCGTCAAGAGGACCTGTGAACCTTTCTTCATCCCAAACGCATCCGCAATGTGCTTCAAGACATAAACTTCGATATCAGGATTTCGCGTCTTTGTCTCTTGAGGCATATCTTTCGCAACAAAGAAGTACTTGAAGAACGCGCTGTCCCCATTTTGAGTTCCCAGTGTACCCTTCGAACCATAATTCTGATCATGACCAGTCGAGATTTTTCGCAAGTCGTCCCTGACTGTCGATATGCACATCAAAGTCCCAGGCTTCATATCCCCGCTCAATACATCGAAATTGAGTAGTACCTCGTCCCTGGCATAGCCCTCGTTGACCGTCACAGTGCATTTGCGTTCTATTCTTGTTCGCTTCTCTTCCTTTATGGTGGAATGAGTCGATACACTTGCGGGAGAAGCTGGAGCCTCGGTATGGGTACGATCCAAGCTAGACCTGCTCAGGTGTCGCCAGTGAGGCGGTCCCTTGCGCGGGACCAAGTTCCTGGAGCTTCCATTTCGTGACATGGAATCTTGCTGTGGCTGTGGCTGTGGCTATCGCTTTCGGTCGCTATGTTGGAAGGTTCGACGGGGCGCGATGCGATCCTGTAGCTCGCATGTTGATTCAGGTAGATTTACTGGATTAACGAAGCCGATCGCGAGGCGGTGGATGGAGATCGCTAGTCGCAATGGATATCGTCTGTAGTATAACGATTACAAAGATGAGGTTGGTTGTCGCGGCAGAATTAAGCCACCGTCTTCCGGTTTAGGTAGTTTGCTCATGAACAAGCATCGTTGTGCAACATGATTGGTTGTCGATAAAGCTACTGGCCTAGGTACCTCGGGAGGTTGTGCTCCACCTGAGGGAGCTTGATATTGAACCAGATATCATGTTTGTATTTCTTCTATATTTGATTTGTTTTCGTGCGTTGTTTCTATTTTTCTTCCTGGCACACAATTTCAGGTCATTGTCACCAATAATGTACATTGCATTAACAGCTTTATATCACGCTTTAATAAGTAAAAATGTCCTTAACTGAAGTGCAAACCTTGACCACCAACGCCTGTCGCTTCTCGCGCTTGTTTCTTTGCCCTTACACCAATAGTTGACGCCGATCGCAGGTAAGTGCAATGAGTATTTACGGAGACGTCCCAGCAGACTTTATCAAAGTACCTTCTGATGGACAAATGCTGCAAGACGACATGCAGAATCATTGGGGGCTGAGATGGGTAGCTACATATGCGGCCCAAAGTGGAAATATAAACATGGGAAATCTGTAATTAAAAAAAAAAATACGATTACTGGAAAGCGACCGGCTACTCGTCTGAGTGTGTTGGGTACCCTTTTTCATGGTCAGTACACAGAGATAAAGATGCGGGACGTGAAACTTACACCACGAGCAGACTGCAATGATGGAGTAAAGACAAATGAGAAGCCAGCCCTCCAACCAGTGGCTTTTGCCGTCTCCAATCAAGTAGTTGACCAACAAGACGGCCACAAACATAGTTGCTACTTGGAACAAGTCGAAGCTCAGATTCATCTGATCGTTGCCCATTCCCCAGCCAATGATAACCAGGAGGGGAATGAGGAACAAAGCCACTTGCATGGAACTTCCAACAGCCACGCCGATGGCCAAATCCATTTTGTCTTTGATTGCAACGGTCACGGCTGTTGCGTGCTCGGCTGCGTTACCCACGATGGGCAACAGAATCAATCCAACAAATTCCTCCGACACACCTCCTTGTTTCGTGACGGCGTCAATGGAGTTAACCATGAACTCAGCACACAAAGCGATCAGGACAGTGGCAATTGTCAGTGTAGCAATGGCGACCCAGAAGTGCAGCTGAGGATCTTCCTCTTCCTCTTCCTCCTCTTCGGATTTTGGAAGTCTGTGAGTGTTCATAAGCATCTCAGACAGGCGTTCATTCTCCTCGCGACCTGTCATTCCGCCCCCAACGAGAGCGCCAGGGACCATAATACCCTGTCGGATATCGCCAGCTCCACCACTTCCACGTGACCATGGTTTCGCAGCAACTTTCTGGCCTTCCTTGGCGAAGGTGCTGTGATGAGTCTTGAGCTGGAAGAGGAGATAGGCAGCATAAACAATGAGCAGGATGACAGCTGTGCCTCTTGAAAGACGGGCTACATTCTCGGTAGGTGTACCCTTTGCTTGATCGAAAACCGTTGGTACAATGACTGAGGCCACTGCCAGGGCGAGCATGCTGTAACAGCTCTGTTAGCGGCCACTCATCAACCAACATCTATGTCCACACTTACCTAGCAGCAGTCTGAGCGACAGTTTCGTTGAAATACTGAGCCTCACGTCTAAGACCTCCGAAGAAAAAGCAGAATCCCAGTACTAGGAGAAGGTTGCTCAGAATTGAGCCCACCAAGGATGTCTGAACAATAACCACTTTTCCGTCAACCAGTGCCAATATCGCGACGATTAATTCAACGGCGTTACCAAAGGTCGCATTAATGAGACCTCCCAAGACCTCGCCGGTTCGTAGAGCGATCTCTTCGGTAGCAAAACTAAGAATAGCGGCAAGGGGGATGATTGCGATGAAGTTCACCACAAAGACAGCGATCCGGCTGACACTGTGGACGTAGTTGATGGCGATACCGACAGGGGCGGCGATGAGAAGGATATTGATATATGAGTTGAGAAAGGTTCTCTGAAGTTGGTTTCGAACGGTGAACGGTTCTTTGGGCTCGACCTTGCGGAACAACTTCGTAGACTCTCGTTTCTGAAGTTTTTGCCTTTCTAAATCAATGTTTTTGTCTGCAGCAGCCACAGTATCTTCGCGTTTCCTATTTCGCAGTTGACTTTCATCGCCGACGAGTGAGCGTTGTGAGATGGGAATATCGTCGTTTCCATCAATTGGCGAACCACTAATCATCTTCTCCCGGTCATATTCGCCTTCTTTACTTCTCCTCATATCGGTCATCGTCTCTGCTGTCGACCACTCTCTGGCCGGTCCGCTACGGCCAGGTTCGGTGACAGCGTGTGCCAATGTCTCTCCAGCTGTGTCTTCTCGAGTTTGCTGTTGTTCCAGGCGGCCGGCGTCAGAAAGGGCGCGTGTTTGGCGTTTCCACTCGACGTGACGGAAGGGGTTCCAAGATTGATCAGTACTAGTACGACTAAGGGTGTGCGCTTGACGCTTAATGTTGAAGTGGTTGACTATGGTGGTGTGAGTAAGCAAGTAGCAATAGACAGTGAGGCAATAGTAACAGAAGTCCTAGGTCTCGTGACAGAAAAGCCAATTGTCGAGCTCGTAAATCGTGAAAAGTGCAAAAACTGAAAGGGGTCCTTACAGGAAGACATCGCCAAGAACTGGGGTCCAAGTTCTTACGTGGGTCAACTGATGCTGAGGTTGGGTTGCGTGCGTGTCGCTCGCGGCGCGGCTCGGCACTGCAAAGTATAAAAACAGAGGGAAAGATGGAGATGCCAAGGTTTCGAGAAACAGGGCCCAAAGAGCTGGTGGTGGGTTTAGTTTTGTTGATTTCTGGTCAACTCAATTTTGTAGTGAGGTCACCAGTTTTATCTTCCCCTTTATTTCCCTGGAATGGGTTCTCTGCTGGCCAGTTATTATGAGCGACACGTCAAGGGGCAGCCAGATGTTACCTCACAATTGGCACAAAACAAGCTCCGCGCAATGTCATATGTACCAGGTAGAGTACAAGAGGCCTCCTCCGGCTCTAGAACTTTACTCATCCAATAAGCTTGATTCAGAGCTTGTATCTAAACGCTTTTGGTTCATCCACTGGAATCATGGACAGCCACAACACAGCAAACGACGAGTGGGTGGCTGTATCCGTGCCAGTCGCCATGATTCAGGGCGGTGCTCCGTACCTCTGACCACTTCACTCAGCGACAGCAGCCCATTGGTACGTCTCGTGCGTGAGCTAATGAATGATTTGTTACTAAAGCCTTTTCCCTGCGAGTCATCATCAACTAAACTTGGTCTTTGTCCGTTGTAAATGCTTGTACTGTAGGGATTAGTCGGCGCCAAGCCGGCTAAGACTTGCCGAGCGATCTACTCATTTCTTGGCGATCCAACTACCCTGACACAATCAAAATTATGTCATCTGTATCCGTACATTGCTTTATCCAATTGCACTGTTTCTTGGCAATCGCATGGCACATTTATCCCCGTTCTATACCCAACTTGAAACTTAGCCATGATGATATCTTCATAATGCCTGTGTTCTCTTATGCTATGGTGTCCCAATAGTTATGTAAATCGTTTGGATAACTTCGTGTGATTTGCATATTCTTTTGTCATGGGAGAATGTTATGGGCTTTCCGATTTTCCTTTGACCCTGAGAGCCAGGCCAATGTGTCTTTCAAGTTAATAGGGGCATAAGGCTGTTGATAAATAAGCCCCGCAGTTGTATTCTAAGACATTCAAGCAATACGTAGGTACCTAGGTAAAGCTGTGGAGAAGCTTCAACGGATAAACCAAAGCTACCTAGGCACCTACCATAACAGACCTCAACAGACCAAGCACGCCAATACCCAGCCCAGAAACCAAGCAGCCATGTAAATGCCCGATCAAGAAAAGTCACTTATTAAAGCCAGGTCACATTACTGATTACAATACATCGAAATGACTCAACCAAGTTAGTACCACAACTTTAAATTTAAATAGTATTAAATATGCAACCACGCTGGTATGTAAATGTTGTGCTACGCTAATTTTCCTTCCTGTCTGCACCAAAGGGTGAGCTACATGGCCCATGGCGCATAGCTCAGGTATCATCAAGTTGCAAATCGCAAAGCCCCAAGGCTCCAAAGCTCCAAAAACGCCGTTTGTCTTCTCTTGGGTTCCTTTGTCATTTCAGAAACCCATTGATGCCATTATCGGCCAAGCCATGTTCCCGCTAAACGCTCTCTGCAATGCCGCCCTTGCGGGCCTAAAACGCCGTTCCCAACAGCATTCATAGCTCACTTAAAAATCAGACCAAACCATTTCAAATACCATGTCCCATGTTGAATTCCATACGCCTCAATGTCTGCTTAAATCCAGTCTCCGTCAAGATTCACATCCATCTCTGGCTCAGGCAATGGGGTCTTTCGAGGTCGTCCCCTTTTTCGTGGTTGGGAGTGAGAACGCGCCCGTTTCTTGCGCCCTCCCGGCGTGTGTCCTCCTTTTCGTTTGCGTCCCCTATCCGCAACGGGATCACCGTCCTCATCCTCATCGGCACTTGGCGTATCGGGCCCCAAGTCCATCTGTTCTCCGTCATCCACGACCTTAAACTCCTTGTCGACATTGAGGAGCTCTACCAAGGCAGTACACTTTAGAACCATCCGCTCTTGGTCCTGAAGTCCAGCCATATGCGACTCGATCTCATCCCAGACCTTGTCTCCGTGAACGCCTTGAACCTTCACTGGCGTCTTATTGAGATCCTTGGCTAATGCTTTGGCCTTGCTGTCGTTCCGGCTAGTACCCATGCTATAAAGCCGACGTAAGTACGTTCGCGTCTCCCACATCGATAGTAGAATGACGGACGCTGTTGTAAGCTGACGGAGGCGGCCGATTTCAACATTAGACGCGAGTGATGGCGGGGGCTGGTCGTCAAGAGATGTTACCACGCCAGTGGGGTCGGTTTGTGTTCCAGGCATTGCCGCTGGGGCCTCAGTCGCCGGCAATTGCAAAGCATCTACACGAACGTTGAAGATTTCTGACTCAATAGCTTGAGCAACCGGGGCACCTGTGCTTGTCACGATTTTCTCGATAGCATTTACTGTGGTTTGCAACTCTCCAACTGTCTGGTATTCGAAGAAGGCCAAATTTTCGGTAATAAACCGCGCAAAAGCCATGTGTGATGGAATCTCCTCAGTCGTATCGAGTTTGGCTAGATCAAAGTCCAGCTGACCACAGAGCTTGTCCAGAAAGCGCTGACGATTTTTCATTTTGCTAATCTTAAGCACTTCGATCAGGAAGTGCAATTTGGATTGGAACGGGTTGGTTGTGGCACCGCGAGTATCTTCAACGACGTCACGCTGGTAGTTAAAAGCTGACTGCACTGCTTTGGCGTACTCTCGCTCAAGAACGGTCTCATGCTTCTCATGTGAGTATCGGTGCTCAGAAAACGCCAGCTCTGCAATTCGGCGGTTGGTCGATGTTTCCAGAGTCATCAATGTAACACATGTCTCCTTAGGGTGTGTTAAGCCCTGTCGGTTGATGCTACCGAGAACCTCTGTTGCGAGAAAAGCATGATCACCCTGGCTTGAAAGTGCAATCCGGGATACGTGTTTCAAGAATCTCTGTGAAGTGGCGCTGGCGACATCATCAAAGTTAGTGCCTCCCATGACTGTCAGCTCCCTCTTCTTGCCCGTAGCCGGCGCTTCTGCTGCTGTTTCAGATCGCCTCTCTTCTGTAAGAAGAAACTCTCGGATTGATCTCAAGATCAGCACCTCAAGACCAGGGACCTTCTCCTTGAAAATTTGATCAAACAGCGTATACAGCTTAGGAACCACGTAGTTGCGGGGCCATGCTTGGCAAATCAACCCGAGGGCATCAAGCGCTGACTTGCGAATCTCGAGTGGTTTCGAAGGTGCGACAAGGGGGACCAACTTCTCAATGGCGAGCATGGGAACTGAGTCTCCTTTCCATTTGGGAAACTTTGATTTGAAGGCAGGTGTCCATTCATCCAGCTTGCAATGTTTTGCAATCATTCCAATGAGTAGACTGTATCCGTAAGTAAGCGAGATCGCGGTTTGGTCGATGGGTCTCGCTTGTATTTGATCGAGTTTCAGGATGCTGGATAGTAAGCCCCCAACTAGAGGCTTGAAAGACTTGAGTAGCTCACATACGACCTGGGTACAGGCAACCAGATCGTCGAGGGGATTCCGTTGGATGACCTTCGAGAGAGCTTTCAGCAGGAAGTTGCGTACTTCAGAAAGGAACTCTGTATGAACGCTGGACAGTGTGGGCAATACTCGACGGTAGATGATGGTTACATGTCGGAAAGCAGTCAGCTCTTCAGGCTTAGAGAAGTTCGCAAGGTGTGGTTTAAGAAGCCGAATCTGCTCGAAGTTAAATAGCTTGGGCTCAGCGTTTGCAAAAATCGTGAGTACTTGCAGCGCATCGCGTCCAGAAGGGATTGACGGGTCATCCGGATCAAGGTTATCAATCAACCCAAACATGTTGGCAACGAGCTTGGTGCAGACTGTAAACGGCCCACTCAGAGACTTATCCTTGGGCTTGAGAATGGAACGGAAGACCTTATCAAGCATTTCAGTGACTGTACCAGACTTGACCGTCTGGATAACGAGCGACACATGCTCATTGAGCGAGGTCTGGTAGACAGCGGTTCCTTCGTCTTGATAAAATGGCGCGAACCAAACTTCCTCAATCATCTGACGGGCCAGGTCGCGAACGCTCTCATCGGGGTCCTGCACTCGACGCAACAGCCCGTTCGCTATCATACTGCGCAACGATTTGCTCGGGTTGCGAAGATAAATATCGCGGGTAAGCTTCATTGCGCGCTTCCGTACACCAAGGCCATTGTCTTGAAATCGATTGACAATCATCGGCGTTAGTGAGGTCTCAAGACGGGGTCGCATAGTCATGCAGTTGCCAAGCAATCCGAGAGCAGAGTCTCGCACCTGTATCGATGAATCGCCGGCACAGTCCAGAATCAAGTCAATAACGGTAGAGTCGGTATCCAGGATTGAAGGATCCGTCTCTAGGACTTGGTTGACACTCTTGAGACTTCTACTTCGGACAGTAGCTTGATCACTAGCCATAGAGCCGAGGAGAATGTTCAGAATCTTGCCAAATGCTTCACAGAGTGGTGAACGCAACAAGATGATCGAGTAAGAAAGTTTGGCTTGATTTTTTGAAACAGTCTTGAAAGTGTACTCGTTGACAAGCCACCTGCGGTCCTCAACCATCATTCTCAAGCGATAGGCCAGGCGTCCGAGTTCCTCATCTCGTTCATCGTCCCCTTCAGGATAAAAATCGTAGCCAGTATGTACCTGGGAAGCCCAACTAGTGACTAGAAACGAGATGGCACTTGTCAAATGCGGATCTTCGATACTCCTGTTCTGGACATGCTCCAGAACGACACGGTAGGGGCCAGTCCATGCTACGAGCTGTTCCACGCGAGTTTTGTGTTCCAGGGTTTTGTAAGCGACATCAGCAAGGTATCGTGACAATTCGTCAGCATCATTGTCATCCGAAGAACTTGTAAGTCTTTGGACGTGGGAGCGGAGGCGCGAAATAGCTGCACTCAAACCACCCAACAACTCCAATGCCATATTCTTGGCTGGAGCTGCAGTCTTGGGAGCTTCAAAGAGCTGCACCATCATGATCATGAGGATGCGAAGCAGCAATTCGGCAGACGGCCAATCTGGCGAATCAAGGCATGTGGTAAAGTCTTCAACGAAAAGATCAAGCAGATTTCGGTAAGGGGTATCTCCGGATTTGGTGGAGCCGATCGCACGCTTGACAATGAAGTTTATCACGTAGGCAGCATTGCTCTGTGCCGCATCGAAGAGCGGAGTGACTGAAGTTCCGAGGTCGTTGATAGCAATAGCGTGTTGCTCGGCACCTTGTCCTTCACTATTAATTGAGGAAGCAAACTGCTTGGCTCCAGGTGCCGGGTCATCGTCATTAGAATCCTCACCGTCAGGGTTCCGTAGTAGTTTGCTGCGTGTTCGGTTTTTGTTGTTATCTACTCGTCCAGAGCTAGCTTGTACCAGCCTCATGATCAAAGCAGAAACAGGTTGTATGCTTCCTCCGTCAGAGAGCTTGAACTGACGAGCACTTTGCTTGCCAACCGGAAGCTTTTCCAGGGAAGTGAGGATTTCATCGATAATGCCCTGACGTTGTTCGGGCTTGATTAAGAAAATCTGTGAAAGCATGTCCATTGCCACGGAGCGGAGCCCATCAAATTTTTGGACTCCCACGACGGAGTCTTTCTCGAAATATGCGTTCTCCATGAAGATGAGGCGAGACGCAGTATATTCAAGTGAATTGATCACGGACTCTGAAAGTTCGATCTTCGTGACAAGCTCCGCTAGCAACGCGAATAATTTCTGGCAGCAGAGGAACACTGTTGTGATGGACTTCTTGCTCTTCGAAAATAACTTGAAAACACCTGACGCAGGCCCCGATGGACGAAGTTCTACAAGGGGCATGACGATATCTTCAGTGACTTTTCTGAATATATCAACACTCCTTTGAATGATGGTTTCTGAGTATAGCTGCTTATCCTCCCTACCGCCTGAGAGGATACGCAGACATGTACGGGCTGATTTCAGGATTGTCTCCACCTCTGAAAGTTGCTGAACCCATGCGTCAACGGCATCTTCGCTCCAGGTCTCGTCAACTCGTATATCAAGGTTCTCAACTTGCTTCAAACTAGCGTCACTCAGTTTCATGATTTGAACCAGATGCTCCACAGGGACCCGGTCGAAACATCTTAGAGTAATGATTTTCTGTATCGCGCCATGCATTTTTTGTTGCGACGAGGTGGTCATAGCAACCTCTTGGTCAGGCGTCATGGAAACGATTTCATCTTGCCCAGATCCATCTCCAAGCACTCGACCTACCGAGTTGAAAACAACGCGTACAAGCTTATCGAGCGCATGAAGGGCTGCCTCGCTGCGTTGACGCTGGTCAAGGCTCTCGCCAATCAGATCCTGGGTATCAGAGTAGCCTTGTTGATTGTCTTTTCGCGCCGATAGATGATAAGGGTCCTCCGGGCGCTCTTCAACCTCAATATACTCTTCTCGATTGATATTCGTAGCAGGGAGCTCGATTCGGAACGCCCCGTTCTGGCCAGTTTCGGCGATAGTCTGGACAGGAGACTGTGCTGTAGATCCTGAGGGCTGCACCGACGGTGGTGTTTGTTGTTGATGGTGTTGTATATGTTGGGCTGGGGCAGCTTGCGCATCGCTCACATCGACATATGTAGATGGATCGAACTGGCTCTTAGACGGTATGGCAACCTCAATCCTAACAGAGTTTGACCTGTGTGACTGAGAGTTATGCGCCGATAGATTGGGTGGTTGTGGTTGGTTCGGGGAGTTAATTGAGGAAGAACGCTGCTTGGGGGTCGATTGGCCTCCAGTTTGGCCGTTGAGCTGTTTGATCTCGGAAACGACAGGCTTTGTCGTTTTGAAATAGCCTCCCACCTTATCGAAGACATTTCTCGTGAGCGGCGACAAGCCGTCGATCAGGCTCTTGCCGGTTGGGGGGGTTGAGGTAGTTCCTGAGATAGAGGGAAACTTGCTATTCATTGGTCAGATATACACAATTCTATGCTCGGTATTTCTCTCGTACTAATGAGTTCTATGACTGGGTTTGATGTCTTGAAGGACATGCTCAACCGCTAGCTTGACATTGCGCGGCATCTGGTTGTGGCCTGCAGCTTCCTTGTTCAGGTTGTTGAAATCGTGGGCTTTGAACAAATCGGTAAGAGGAAGCGCAGGTGAGCCAGAGCCTAGAACGGGATCGGGAATGATGTCTGGCTAGGGTCAGAAAAGAATGTCTCGAGAAGCGGTGACAACTGACCTGAAATGAGTGGAATGGTTGAGGTCTGTGGTGAATAGGGAAGCGCCTCTTGTAATGTGAACGGGCGAGTAATGCCCTCCTCTGTCCCTGTTTGAGCAAACCGCCCATTCGGAGGGGCCCCGTGCTGATGCATATTGTTCATGGTAGGAAGAGGGAAGGCGACGCATCACATAGTCAAGTTCGAAAGAAAAGAGCAAACGGGTACTGGCGCATCGGACGGAAGCTGGCAGGAGGATAGGGACCAATGCGGATCAAAAGACACGCTACAAGCGCGTATTCGCCAAAATAAAGTCCTCAATATGCATGCGAATGGAGTCGCGATCGAGACGAAAGGGGGGGGGACGGTGTGAATCAAATGCACCTAAGCATTGTTGCTCACTTTGAAGGAAAGTAAACGTTGAGGTCGAAGCCTGCGGAAACCAGCATAGTCAGCCTCGCGAGATTTTGAGCTTTGCTTGGATGTTGGAAAGGCAATTGCTGATCCGTGCGCCAGGCACACCACCACTCAGAGGTTTTTCCTACTCGCCCCACTGTGGCCTCGCTAGTTTTTCCGGAGGACCTGACTTTCCCTATGATGACTGTGCCAAATTTTTGTTGCTGAATTGTAAAACAAATCCTTTGATTGTGTAGTAACTAGCCCAGCAATCCACAATGGCTGCGATTGGAACTCTTGTCTTTTGTACCGACTGCGGTAATCTTCTGCCCGCGACAAAAGGAACCCAGCGAAATGTTTTGCATTGCGAGTGCTGTGGTGCCGAGAATCGAGGTTTGTTCGCCTCTAGGGTGGTATTTTACGGGATCTAATCGTTTGCACAGATACCGGCTCGAAAGTTACCGTCACGCAAACAAAGCCTTCCGATTTCCCTTCTTTCCTGAGACAAAAGCTGCAGTCAAGCGTCCAGGCTGTTGAGAAGCACAATTTGCAAACCGAGAGCACTTCCCAGGAAACATGCCCCAAGTGTGGTCGTGAGGAGGTTAAGTACACCAACGTTCAGCTGCGCGGTGCAGATGAAGGCTCAACGGTCATTTACATTTGCGACTGTGGCAATTCGTGAGAAACCCGATTCCTTCTATTGAACTAATCTAACAATCTACTTTTAGATGGCATGAAAACAACTAGACGTAATACTCGACAATGCGAGCGTATTCATAAATCATGCCGAAGCTCCTGCGGTCTCAGGGATTAAAGCGTACTCGGCCTCTCCACCCTTCTCATACTCAGCGATATCCAGCGCAACAATGCAACTCTCTCGAACGACCTGTTCCTTGTCGTGAAGGAATTTTCTTAGGGTATCTTCGACCCCTTCTTCTTCGCCTAGACTTCCAAGGGCCTCAGCCGCCTCGTGTCGAACCATGCTGGCCTCATTGACATTGCTCAGCGCCTCAGTCAGGGCTGGGATAGAAGCAGGATGAGAGAGCTGGCCGAAAACGAAAGCGATCTCGTGTCGGAAAAGGGCAGACGAATCGGATAACCCTTTAGCAAGAGCGAGGACAGCAGGGACAGCAGTAGGCAGGTCGGGAGGTGAGGCAAGGTCTCGAAGGGCAAACATGGCGCGGTAACGGAGAAAGAGAGGCAGGCTTGTATCCATAAGGTTGCGGCCAAGCTCTTCAACCTCGGCCTTCTTCTCGGATTCGGGCATCGGGGGCGCAGGATCAATAGAGGCAAAATCACTAGAACATAATGTTAATCAGGGGCAACCCAAGGTATGATTTCACGAACCTAGGGCGCAACTTCTCCTTTCGTCGCTCCTCTGAGTTCTCCCACTCAATACGCCCGATAGCGATTTCGCAGGTCTCGATAATGCTGATGTCCTCCTCCTTGCGATCCCGGTATTCACGGAGAATGTCTAGGTTGTCGGCCCATCCCAAGGCACCAAGGGCTTCAGCGGCTTCGTGACGGCACATGGGGTCCTCTTTCAAGTCGGCGAGAACCTGTCGGAGAGGTTTAACGGCAGCAAGGTTACCTGTCTGGCCGAGGCAGTACGCGAGCTCGTGCTTGAGCAGGGCCGACGGCGAGGTGAAGCCAGCAGCGATGGCCTCGATCGCGGCAACCCTTGTAGCTTCATCGTCTGAGGTGGTCGCAACATGCTTCAGAGAGAAGAGAGCGCGAAAACGGATAGGGAGAGGGGTCTCCTCTGAGCAGAGGGATTTCCTCAAGCTCAAGACAGTTGAATCAGCCGAGTTATCAGCAGAAGGCGACATTTTTGCTTATCGAGATGGAATGGTTCGTGATGATTATCGCAGTGCCTCAGATCAGCTCAGAATAAAATCTTCGCGGGGTCCTGGGCTTATCTTATCTCAACCCACGAATGTGAAATAGGTAGGTACCCCGCCACTGCATGGTTTTTTTCTTTTGTCACCCATGATTTTTAAACTTACTGTAGCCGGTCCGATAACCGGCGAGCTCAGCATGTGCTTCAAGTGTTAGACCAAATAGCCAAGCTACTACCATACATGGGCCACTGGGGCATGGGAAACGAAGTTACACATTACCTAAAGTATACTCTTCGAAACTTCCATACCAATTTCTCGGGTTATGAGAGTACTGAAAACTATGGTAGTTGCAACCCACATCCTTGAGCCCCTTGATTACTGTTAGAAATGCTCAGTCTTGAAGTTTGTTGCGTAACGATATGGATTTATTATCACCAAATCTGAAACGATCTGTTGATACACCTACCTAGATATAATATACCTCCCTACATAGGTATGTAGGTATCCAATGGATGGATGTGTATTAGTTACACGGTAATTCCCAGTTGTTACGAGCACTTGTCTCCCAACGACTATATCTCAATATGCGTTTGATATTTAGCCAGAGTTCAAATAATTGAGAAATTATAGTATTAATCTCATGTATAAGTGGTTTCTGTTCATAGCAAAAACAGAACCTATCAGTCTCTGCGTCTCTTGACTCATTTGAGCGTTTGTTACTCCGCGGCGATAGGAGCTCCATTGTCTAACGCTTGCTAAGCAGCCAATTAACATGGACCTTTAGTACTTACCCTAGGAACAACCACCATCTAGTATCTATTAACTCAACCAACCCAACATTCTTTCGACTTTGGTTGATAATACGTTCCATACTTGGCACTTTGAACTGGAAAATCTGGTTCACATTTTTTAGCGCTCTTGCTGTTGTTTTCTCACGCCTGCACAGCGCCATCGTACAAATTTGCCTTAAGTCCATCATTAAGCTTCGGCCTTATATCGCCACCTCCGACTCCCTTCTCTCACTTCATTTAAACTCACTTCAACCATGGCACCGTCTCTTGAAGCCCCAGAGGCTGTAGACGATGTTCTCGCCAACCCGATCAAGCAGAAACCACAGCTTGTCGCTCCAGAGCCTCAAAACTGTGTCGGCCCCGACTCAGAGCAGGCCGGCAAAGCGGACGCATGCGCCGGGTGTCCAAACCAAGCTATCTGTGCATCAGCGCCAAAGGGCCCAGATCCTGACATTCCCATCATCTCTGCCCGCTTAGAGAATGTCAAGCACAAGATTCTAGTGCTGAGCGGAAAGGGTGGCGTGGGCAAGAGCACGTTTACATCGCTACTGGCACACGCCTTTGCAACAAATCCCGACAGCACCGTAGGTATTATGGACACTGATATCTGCGGACCCAGCATCCCCAAGATGATGGGCGTCGAGGGTGAGACAGTGCACGTGAGCGGTACGGGCTGGTCACCTATCTGGGTCATGGACAACCTCTCTGTCATGAGTATTCAGTTTCTACTGCCGAACCGAGATGACGCTGTCATTTGGCGAGGTCCCAAGAAGAACGGGCTGATCAAGCAGTTTCTTAAGGACGTAGAATGGGGTGACCTTGACTTTTTACTCGTCGATACACCGCCGGGCACAAGCGACGAACATCTCAGCGTAAACTCATTCCTGAAAGAGAGTGGGATTGATGGCGCGGTCATGGTCACAACACCACAGGAGGTATCACTTCTGGACGTACGAAAAGAGATCGATTTCTGCCGCAAGGCCGGTATCCGGGTTTTAGGTCTTGCAGAGAACATGAGCGGTTTTGTCTGCCCTAAGTGTTCAAACGAAAGTCAGATCTTCAAGGCCAGCACAGGCGGAGGACGAGCACTAGCTGAGGAGATGGGCATCCCCTTCTTGGGATCAGTACCATTGGATCCCAGGATCAGGATGGCGTGCGATTACGGAGAGAGCTATTTTGACTCGTTCCCAGATAGTCCGGCATGCATCGCGTTTCAGGGAGTTGTTAAGAATGTTGCGACACAGCTGGGATTAAATAAGCAGGATGTGCTGCCAGATCAATAGACAGTCTTTTTGACTTTACATGTTATGCAGATCATGATATATGGATTTCACTGCCGCGCCATCTTTCTCTCATAATGTGTGTCTGCTGATTACTCCGACTTGAGCTTGTCAGGAATCTCTTCCAGATCTTCTGCTGACTCGATATCAATAACTCGTCCAACTTCGGCCGTGTTGCGCATCAGCTCCTTTGCGCCGGCGTAGAGCATTCTGATTTCGGCGTTACATGTAACGGGAAGGTAGAAGATAAGTACATATGGCACGGAGAGTCGTCCATCGCCCTGTGCTCTTATTAGTATCGTATGTTTCTGGTGAATGCTCGATCAAACGTACCATGGTAAGGGGGTAGCTTAGAAGGACGAAACGAGGTGCGTGATCGGGAAGGTCGTCACCAACCTCCTCGAGGGACGTGTAAACGGTCTTGTCCTCGTCCTGTCGGATCTCGTAAGTGTTCTTATCGATCATGTCTAGAGCAATAGTCAGTATGAAACAAGCGGGCATAGACAGTTAGCCGTATCGAGATGAGACGTACATACAGATAACGGCTTGAGGTCCCTTGGCCCGAGAAGTGGTAAGTCGAAACTTGCGGAGGTGGTCCTTGGACTCTTGTGAGAAGGTATACAGTCGCGATTCGGACGCCTGCGCGCATAATGTTAGTTGGCGGATTGAGGAGAGTGAAGAGAACAAATGAGTGAAAGTACCATTGTGAAGTTATGTTAGAGTTTGCTAATATGCGAAGGCTCCTGTGTTATCTTTTTCAAAGCTGTAGCAGATACCTCAGCTTTTGCAATAGGAATTTAATGATCAGACAAGTTAGAATGGTGAAGCCCAATGCCCCGCCAAAGGGTAGCTGTTAACTAACCCCCACATTGTTAGCGAGCCAACGTCATCTACAGCTGTTGATATCCAGACGGCATTGGATCAAAAGAGAAACTTGCAGATTGACCCTGGTTTCTACCTATCACTTGATTCTCAACCTCTCCTACTGTATCTGCTCTCGGCATCCATGTTTTCACGCATCTCTCAGGTCACAAGACATCTATCAACCCCCATTGCAAACAACACCAGACGATTTGCCCTTGGAAGAACCATGTCTCCTATATCGGCGAATGAGCGCAACTCGCGCACTATCTCTACAGCTGCCTGTTTAATTATCGGCGATGAGGTTCTGGGTGGCAAGGTATAGTCATATAGTTAACTCTTCTTCCCTACAACATACAGGACTGACATCATGAGTTTAGACTGTTGATGTGAGTAATTCGAGAAAATATTAGATATTGTATTAATCCAGATAGACCAACTCTGCCTATTTCGCCAAGTGGTGCTTCAACCTCGGGATTGTAGGTTTCAACTATGACTAACTATGAACGAATGCTGAATAATTATAGAACCTCAAGCGAATCGAGGTTATTGAGGACGATGAAGGCGAAATTGTCGAGGCTGTTCAGAGGATGAGTGACCGCTACGACTTTGTCGTCACAAGGCAAGTCCTTCAACGACACTATCTACAGATTTAACGACTGACATGATTTAGTGGTGGAATTGGACCGACGTAAGAATTCATAACCTCCGGGTCTGCATTTGCTAACATCTCAGGCACGACGACATTACTTATCAATCTATCGCCAAAGCCTTCAATCTACCTCTCAAACTGCACCAAGAAACCTTTGAAAAGATGAAGCTGATGTCCAAGCCTCATCCCAACCAACCTAAGTTCGACTGGAATGTGCCCTCCCCAGCTCTTACAGCGAAGCTCCGAATGGCCGAATTACCAACAGACGAATCGCGTGATCTCAAGAAGCAGGCCATTTTCCCTCATGAGGATCTCTGGGTTCCTGTATCAGTTGTCAACGGAAATATCCATATCTTGCCGGGTGTTCCAAGACTTTGTGGGTCATGTCCATAGCACGGGTTGCTGTCTGCTGACCGACAACAGTCCAGAGACTTCTTGAAGGACTGAAGCCTCACATCCTCCCGCGCCTCACTGATCCTGAGGGCAAAGGCACACATAGAGTGCTATTCTCTACGCCCCTTCCTGAGAGTGGCGTTGCCGACTATCTCACAACATTGGCTGCTAAGGTTGGGCCTAAGGGTGTCAAGGTCGGAAGCTACCCTCGCTGGGGCAAGAAAAATAACACAGTCACTCTCGTTGGACGGTGAGCAAAAGTCTGCCAAGCAATCTAGTGATGAATACGCTGACACACATATAGGGACTTAGACTACCTTGAGAGTCTTGTGGAGGAAGTGGAAGCTGGTATTAAGGGTTTGCGAGTCGAAGCTGAGAGTGACGGAGAAGAAGACCCAAAGCAGATTAAGAAGCAGGCGACCGAAAACGCGGACAAGGATACCGCGGAGCAAGTTGCTGAGAAGCCTTGATGGGTCTTTGAGAGCTGGCATTCCTTTGAGTCAACAAGGTATTGAGGGAGAGTCATAGTAGCCTTGGCTATGGTTACATCCTTCGAAACGATCATGACGAGGGGACATTGGCTTACCGGCCTGTTTCGTTAGTATCCTTGAATATATGTAGACAAATCTTATAGCGTGTTCGGGGTCATAACCTATTGGCGCACAAGCTCGAAACTTTCGGGGATTCGGCGACCAAAACACGGCCATTCCGTCGATCATGGAGATTTGTGTTTATACGATAGACTGCAGAGTATATTGTTGTTGCTAGTCTCGTAGAACAAGTCAACGTCTATGAAATCTAGTACTACGATTTTGTGTAAGACAACCCATTTCAGCTTTACAACTAGTACCATTGTACGAAGTAGCTCCCTAGATAGACAAGCTTCGTGTTACCTGCCAAACTCAACACTTGTTGCCAACACATAAAACATTTGTTGTGCATCATGGTACAGGGCAAAGGACGTGTTGAGTTATTGTTGCATCACCTCGACTCTAGGGTTGGCCAGCTTCCGACAACCGAGATAACTGAAGCGGAGTTGAGTCTCATTTCCGAAGCCTGGGGGCCGTGACGTGGTATCGAGCTTGAAGAACTTGTCTTGTTTAAGCCATGCAATCATACGACTTCAAGGAAGACGAGGGGTGGTCGATTTCTTGTGTTGCAGATCGACGTTTGAGCATCAATATCGATGTGACAGCCTCGCGTAGAAGGCCAGAAAGCGATTCGCGCTTCATGTGATGGCACGTTGTATTTGGAAGATGACTCAAGGCTCTTTGCTAAGAGGAGCCTGGGGTGCGTTGAAGACTAGGGGTAATCACAACGAACATGGTGGAGGTGGAGTCAATAGATTGTCTTGGGGGCATCATAGCGGCGATAGTAAGGCTCGTGACATGATCGACACCAAGATCAGAGGTAAGACCTTGAACAACCCACGACACCTGAGGCGGAGATTGAAATATGTCGTGATGGGTGTCTTGGCGTGTAGAGCTAGGCCAGAGAGCAATCTGCCGAAAAGGGGCTGTTGCTAGGAGAAGGCCCAGAGGCATATCCTAGGTATCCAAGTGGACCATAGATGGTGGAGACGGGCACAGGCACAAACGCAAAAGACGTCATTCGTTCTAGAAGCTGACAGGAGAGGTTGGAGTGCATTCATGTTTAAGTCGATTACATTGGCTTTGCAATTGATCGAAAGGATCAAAAGACGAACGAGGGAGAATCCACATAGGAATACCTAGGCAAAGACGTTCCAGATAGACGCTTGATGACTCTTGATGACAGTAATCACATAGTGGTGAGGCTCAAAGTTGCATGGCATCGGTAATACGTGCCTACCTACTAGTAGGTACCTGTTAGCCTGATAAGTTTCTCTGGAGTTTGAGCTTGCAGATACCTATTCGGTCACGTGCACGCCGCAGCTTTTACAGGAACCCCTTCAACGTCGCGCTTACATGCTACAAACAGATATCTTGCTCCGGCAAAATGATATGGCTCTTTGCTTGCAGAAACGCCTACCACTACGCATGTGAGAAATTCGGAGCATCTCTCCAACCACACCTGGTACTCCAGGGCCGGTGGTGGCACGCAGTCGCTCGCTTATGAAGTGAGAGGACATGTCTACCTGTAAGGGTCCAGCGCCAATCGGCGCTCGCAATACAGGCATCATAAATAGCAGGGTTTTGCAAATTGGCTCGCCTCTTGTCAGATTCCTATGGGAAGCCGTTGCGGAGATTGTGGTTGAACACTTGAGTGCGATACGCGACGTGGCTACGGCCATAATTCAATCTCGATCATTCTCTAGAGAGTCTAGAGGACGGTAGCTCGTTTTTCTTTTTTCAGACACGTTGTAACCCTTGACTCTTAAAGGGCAAAGAAAACTACCAACGATGACATATTGTGAGCCTAGGGAAGAGCCGCAGCGGATCATACAGGCATCCTCGGTTGTTAAGCGAATACGGCATGCCTGCTATCAAGGCTCGCGAACCACAGTCCGTTTATCGACTCATGGGCATCAAGTTGACCATAGGAAGGTACGTCAAAAGTCTCGGTAACTGGTTTTAGTTTGAGAGTTTTCCGAGATCTCTGTAGCCATCAACCTAACCCTTTTGCTTGACCGAGAAAAAGGCTTCATATTCATCCCACCGAGCTTGATCTCAGCTACTGGTCCCTGAAGGTAGTATTTGACCAGAATATACATTTTCGCCCGATCATGTGTTGTGAGCTGAGTACGCCATTGGCTTTGTAGCTTTATCGTGCTCATGAACGGGTTTTTATTTTATTTTTTGAACTTGGAAACCCGTAACAAGTCAAGCAAAGATGCACGAAGGTAGTCCCTCCACTGCGGCCTTGCCATTCTTATCTTTTATTTTCTTCGTTCATTTCTCAGGTGTGTTTCTGTTAATATACCTAAAGTTATAAGATCTGCGAAAAGAAGAACCCAAGCTTGATATCGCTGACTTAACTTATGGCGGCTTTGAATTGTATCCTGTAATATTGAGACAGTAGTTGTCCGTGTCATAGGGATTAGGTCGTGTCATCTTCCTACCTACGCCATACATAGTACATCAATTTTTAACCCCCACCCAGCATTGATACTCTCAACACCCTGTCGCATCTTCAACAGCCTCAAACGCAGCAGCGCTAGTAGCACAACGTGTTGGATGGGTGCCATGATTTACCTCACTAAAGAGGCTGGATGCTGCAACGTTAGACTTGCATGTGCCTGTGGATGACAGGAACAAAAGCCAAGGACGTGGTGAAACTCTTGTTCTGTAGGCACTGAGACATTTTCATGGCATTTATTTGTGCATCAAGGATGACTCTTTGGCTGATTCAATACACTTGAAGAGGTTCTGAGGTTGTAAGGAATTTCAAGATTTTTGAGAGTGTACGGATTTGCTTTTTTCCACGGACATTGCCATCGCATCCTGAAATGCCATCGCATCCTGAAATGCCATCGCATCCTGAAACTCAAGACCAACGATAAGTGAGCTGTCATTATGGGTGTTCGTATACATGGCATCAGTTCCACTAGACAAAGAATGTCGTTATCTTAAAAGAAGTTAGCGAAAGGAAATACAGGCAAGGTTCAAGCAGTACACCGTTCGCCTGGTCGTTAAGGACCATAACCCTGGGTCTTGGACTCCGAACTAGCCTGCTTAAGATTAAGACCATCGGAGCTTATTCAACTCGTCACCCCATTTACTCCCCAGGTCAAGGGGCACAGTGATGGGATGGGGAACTGGAAACTGAGTAAGGGGTAAGGAACGTTGATCTGCATTAGATCGGGGCATGAGAGGATACGGTGGTATGGAGAATGGACTATGTCATCATCGGGGCGTTAAAGTGAAAAAGGCTTTCTTCCTCCTGTCACGAAGTTTGTTGGTTGAATCGCGATACAAGGCGCGCGGCTCATTCTCTGGAGGCTGGCGCTTGGGCCTGGAATAGTATGTCATTGGTTAGATACGATGAGGTTAGTAGTGGTGACAGAGACCGCCTGAACGGACCAATTCGAGCGACAACTGGGTGTTAGTGACTGTGATTGCTCAGGTATCCGTACCTGTGCAATAACAGAAAACCCCATGATCACTTGGCGCAGAGTGGATATATATTTCGTCTGATCTGGCTTATAAGTTGTGGAATAATGGCTCGGTTGCTCGGAGAGCAGTAAACAAAAGATGGAGAAGATGGTACGGAGTAGTAGTCGCGATAATTAATGGTATCATACATAGTAAGCTCGATGTGGCACTATAATATATAGACGGCCGGCCTCATTTACATTGCTCAACCAAAAGGGCCGGGGTCACGGCGTTGGTGTCTTTCGGGGGTGTTCCGCCATGCATTCTCCTGCCTTAGCGAGTAAGACAATGGGGTTAGAAGAACGGGCTAATTTGTTCTATAAACCATAGCTTAAAAAGAAGCGCGGAATAACTTTGAATTGACTTATCACAACCCAAGGATGAGGCGTGCCATGACTGCTGGCAACCTGGCAGAAGCAGGCCTGGTTAGCCGTTAAGGATCAGCACCCTCGTTTGCTGTTGCTGGCCAGTGACCAGTGGTCCAGTGCTTGGTGTTGTGGTGAATCGAGCACTGGTGAAGAGACGGGAGAGACCCTTGGCCTCCATGGCAGGCAAATTGTCACATTCAGGGACTTTAATCCATTGCCCCTATTCCACCCACTTCTGCTGCCACCCCTCTTGGCCGTCGGTCTGTTGCTTACACAGTAGTACCTCAGGATACGGATACGTACGTGATATTGGAAGCCATCGCATCGCATCAATGACAGCACCTGCGTCTGCTCGTGGGAACACAAGCACGCGGATACGGTGAGGAATTGCTGCAGCAAAACGTGCAGGATAATGCACAATCAACTGCATAGCACGTTACGGTGTGCTTACGATTGGTAGAGCAGACGCAGCCAGCCGCTGCCCTTGCAGAACCGTATGGAGGAGGCCAGCAACAGGACGCAAACAAGGCCAATTGTTAATCAGTGACGGCTGGAGCTTTTGTTGCTCAACCTACTGCAAGGCCAAGCACAAGCAAGGGTCCCCATGGCTTGGCCCACACTCGTTGCCAACCTTGCCTGGGGGCTTGCAGAACAACACACCCTTCCATCCCATACCAGTCTCTGCGTGTGCCTTTTTTCTACTGGAAGTGGAGAGCTGCTACGTATAGAAAGCTTGGCACTGAAAGCCGATCACTGGCAGCACCAGCAGCAGCCCACCGGGGCCAAAAACCCAACATCGAATCGCTGCTGCAGGCATGATCAGTCTAATTTGACATCTCTCACCATCATGAGTCCAAAAGAAACGGAGGCGACCGAATAGCAAGATTTCCCCTCTGATTTCTTCACTTCTGAGCCCTTTTTCTTACCTCTTTACCAAGTTGTACTTGTCTTCTCGTATGAGCTAGACAAAGAACAGGAGCAAGACAAGGCCTAGTCCAGGCGCTGTTCATCTCCATTCTGCTGAACCAACACTAGCCTCTACAGTACCTAGGTAGGTAGGCTGCTTAATCCCGCCGTCCGGGCGGTTGGTTCCTCCAGCCACTCAAATTGCAATATTGCTGGTGTTTCTCTTCAGTATTCCTTGGGAATACGGATAGAGGCTTCAATTTAGTCGGCATGGTCAGCGGCGCCTTTGAGCTTTGTGGTAGGGCTGCTAGAGGACAGGTGATAGGCTCATCGTCAGTAGAGTATTATCTCCTATGCCGTAAACGGACATTTCTAGATTCCGTAGAACATATCCCCATGCTTGGCCAACAACCAACGTTCACGGCGAGCCTGCCTCTACTAAAGCCATGGCATCTCTATCTGAAATTCTGAATATCGTTCCTCCCCTACCTAGCTAGACTCTAGAGGCTGGGCTTTATTGACCCTAGCCACCAATCCGGCCATCGGGTGTTCCCCCCAAAGGTCTAGATACCCATCCACTGACAGGACGGGAACGGGATATTTCCAGTATTCCCTCCACCCATTCGGTCTAGTTATCTATCTCAGCGCTCGGAAGCGCCCAAAGACATTGGCCACAGGCCACTTGGAAAGCCGTGGGGCGGGTGATGGTGATGGTGATATAGTGCCATGGTGTTAGTGTCCCAGGTGCGCACTGAGCGCTTCATGAGCAGAAGTGCTTTTCAGTTTTTAATCTGAACAGGGCCAGCCTGGCAATGACAAAGCCGTTCCCGTCTATTCCTTGCGACACCGTTAAATGTATGAAAGTTCATAGAGTCTCTGTTGGTCATTGTGTATCGGAAACTCGCCTCTCCACAAGTAAGAAAAAACGAGCAACCGCAAACACCCAGCAAGCAAGCAGGAGAAATGGGTAGTTCAAGTCCCTAGTACCTTATCATGGCTCTAAAGTTGTCACTGATTTGGGGCAAACTGCAAGCAATCAAAGAGTACTTAGTACTCATCTGCCCCATTCATTCCTGACAACCCATCGACGCCCCCTTCCGCCCCCTTCCCCTTCCCAGTCAGTCCCTTGCTCCCCTTCCAGGATGCTTTCCCTACCCTAGCCACTCTACCTTTCCCCTTTTAGGCCTTGTTCCCCTTCTTCTTCTCTCCCAGTCCCTCGACCTACAGTTTACCCTCGACTCCCTCTGCTTTGACCTTTTTTTTTTCGAACCCATCTGGCCCATTCAAATCGCTCTCTCCCTCTCTCTCTCCACATCCAGAGCTAGAATCCGCTCGCCCCAGTGGCAAACCGTCCAGTTCACTTCAGTTCATTTCAGTCTCCCTTAGTTCTTGCATCGTCTCGCGTCGACCGCAAACAACGTCCTTACCTCGATATCCGTCGTCTCGTCTTGAGTTGTTCGCCTTTCAATCCGATTCCTCGTGACCTACCGGATATTCATTCACGACCACCATTCCTGAGAAGAAGATAATCTTCGGGAGCGCAACTTCAATTTAAAGCACAATGGCTGCGAACACAAAGGTACGACGCGAAACAGCACCATCCAGAGTACTTTTCATCGAATTCCTGGACATAATACTGTGCGCTCGCCATGCATGATCTTGTTTCTGACTATGCTATCTAGTTCCTGCGAGAGTACAAGCTCGTCGTTGTCGGTGGCGGTGGTGTTGGTAAATCTTGCTTGACTATTCAGTTGATCCAGAGCCACTTCGTTGACGAGTATGACCCCACAATCGAAGGTTTGTCAACTTGCATCTTGCGTGATACTCGCGCCACGTTCTAGGCCGTACTAACCCATCACCAATTACAGACTCGTACCGAAAGCAGTGCGTTATCGACGAAGAGGTTGCTCTGCTCGATGTTCTCGATACAGCTGGTCAGGAGGAATATAGCGCCATGCGCGAGCAGTACATGCGAACCGGAGAGGGATTTCTACTAGTCTATTCCATCACTTCGCGACAAAGCTTCGAGGAAATCACCACCTTCCAGCAACAGATTCTGCGAGTCAAGGATAAGGACTATTTCCCCATGGTTGTTGTTGGTAACAAGTGCGATTTGGAAGGCGACCGAGACGTGTCACGACAGGGTACGTTAAACTAGGAATTTAGCTGCAGCATCAATCACTGACAACGGAAACAGAGGGAGAGGCACTGGCAAGGTCGTTCGGCTGCAAGTTTATCGAAACATCCGCCAAGTCCCGAATCAATGTCGACAAGGCCTTTTATGATATCGTACGAGAGATTCGAAGATACAACCGCGAGATGCAAGGCTACTCAACTGGCAGCGGTGGTACCTCAGGCGCGAATGGGCCCCCTAAGCCCATGGATATGGACAACGGCGAGCAAGAAGCTGGATGTTGTGCCAAGTGTGTACTGATGTAAACCGGAGTAATATGCGAGGACAAGAGGCGTACATCTCGAGGCGAGGCGAGATGTGACCGGCAGAATATACCCGCTATGTCTGGTTTCTGTCAACCGCATGCGACACGATGTGGGGATGCAATATAACCAACAGGCTTTAGGATGAGCATGGAGATTAAAAGTTATTTGCATCAGACGGGAGTCAGGATCTGGGTTCGCATTCACGTTTGAATTGGACGCAGCCTACGGAGATACCCCAGCGATATGGGATTAGGGACCCGGCTTGCTTACGACAGAAGGTGTCTTGTGAGCAAGGCCAATGGTTCATGCTTGATGACCCACGATCCATACGACATGGACCATGGATCGGCGTTTCTCTGGAGCGGCTCTCTATTTTGGACCTTGTGGATAAACAAAGAAAAGGATCATGCCCCTACTGGAGGAGAGAGAAAGACAGTGGGAAGGGAGGTTGTGCTGCCGATCTTGTGTATGCAATGTCATGCCATGCAATGCAATGCTACTCATTCATCCCTTCCCAAGGACCTCGTGAGAGACAAAATTCACCCGACCTTTTCCTTTTCTGTTTTGTGTTATCCGGGGAGGATGAATTTTTAAAGATTAAAGTACGGCTTCTGCAGGTTCTTATATCCTATTTCATACATGTAATTCTTTTGCTTCTTTTTTTCAGTCTTGTCAATCTCGAGGTCTCCTTCTCTCCAGCAGCAATGGTTTATCAGTCAGACAATACAAGCACACACACCCTTTTTCTTTTTTGCGGTTCAAAAATTCTTCGTTTTTGGCCTTCAGAGCATTCCAATCAACTGTGATTTCAGCCACATGGCTTTTCCAACAAAGACAATACGGAATGCTTTGTATCCGGGCTCGCCCAGTGAGTCCTTGACTAGGTAGGTATGCATAACACTGTGGATAAGTTCCGGATTCACTTGGTGAGTCTCACCCTATCTCCGTTGCCATCTGCTTACATCTGAAAATCGATCTATCAATTGCAAGTCTAGGTAGGTTCTATGTCTCAAACACGCCAAACTCCGGAATCCTCCCATTTCAAGCTCTCATTAGCGACCTTAGCCATCCATCGTCTTGCCATCCTCAATCTCATGAACACTGCCTGGGGCTATCCCTTGACACGGGCCGAGCAGTTCGGGCCCGATGTTCAAATTCCACAACTCCTTGTCAATAATCTTGGGCTGGTTGCCCTCGCGATTCTCCTCATTCGCAACCCAGTCATGACAATTCACGCATGCCCATGCTGTAGGCTGGCCAGTCACAATACCACCATAATCTGCCGATAGGCTGACCTGTTCGAGAGGCTTTTGGGCAAGACAGCTGGGACACACTGCCTTTTTAAAGCGCGAAAGCCGCCATTCTTGGACCATGGCTGAGTGTTTTAGAGCCTCTTCGACATAGTACAATCTGTGGAACCGGCAAAGCGAGGTTCCCAGCATCCTGTTAGCACATGAACAACCCGTCAGGGCCTCAGTGTCGTTAATGAACTCGACGGATTTTGACGGGTCATTGTCGGGTTTGTATATGCTCTGGGAATGTTCTTTATCGACAACAACGCCGTATATCCGCCGGGCACCGATGGCGCGGTACTGCGCTGCGTTCTGAGCACCGCTGCTCAGGTGGCCAGCGCAGTCGTTGCAGAGATAAGCTCGCATCCCGAGTAGTTCACTCTCAGTTATGGGGTTGTGCTCACGGCGGAACAGGTCCTTGACGTTGCTCTGGGTACAATCGTTGCATACCGGGAAATAACCCGGTACTGTGTTACGATGAGCAAGACTCTGGCAAGTGGCCTGGTCTGGCTCCTTAGTATTCCAGGAGCCACAATATCCTTTCCCTCCCTCACCTGGCTCAACGCAACAATGCCTTGTCCTCTCTCCTCTCTGCTTCAAGGGGACGTTACCCAGAGCATCGCACCAAGGTGCAGGTTCACTCCATTGGCCATTGACGACAGAAAAGAGAAGCGGCTGGGTCCTTTCTTCATCTGGCTGGCTCCTCGACTGATGCCACTCATCCATATCAATACCTTCGAGAGGGTTGAAGACCTTCCAGCGCGAGCTTTTTGCAGTCTCCTTGTAGCGTGGCTTCTGATCAGTCCCCAAGGCGAAACCGAGGAAGGGATTGAAGGCTTCTTTGGCGTTTGCATCCTTGGGAATGCGGTTTCCAAACGCCACTCTTTCCCGGACTGACCTTCTGTCGTCCTTGGAGGACTTGGTATTGGACCAGCGATCCCTATGGCCGACCTGGGCTCGATCATGAGACTGTTTCTTGCTAAGGAAAGACTGCAATAGTCCCAAGTTAAATTCGTCGGGGTTGATACCCTGGCCTTCAAGCTGTGTAGGAAGTGGCGGCGGTGCTTCCTCGCCAGTATCACGGGGTTTCCGGAGGCGTAAATCGTCATCGCCATATATGTCATCATCGTCAAGGTCGTTGATTTCGGGCATAGATGGGTAGGTGGTTCCGTTGACGAAGCTTGGTTGTTGAGCAGTTGGCTGTTGAACAGCTGGTTGGTACCCATAACCCGTGTTTCCATATTCTGGCTGTTCCTCTGGAGCTTGGTTTGGCGGCGTCTGTTGCTCAAAGCTATGTTGACCATAGCCCAGATTTCCGTACCCTGGTTCCCCTGTTAGAGGTTGGTTTGGGGGTAGTTGTGGTGCTTGCTGAGCCTGTTCTAAGAATTGTTGAACAGATCCCTCATCTCTAGCTTGTATTCTCTCTACATCAATGAGCACTGGTCTTCCTTCAAAGGATCGGGGCGATGTCGGCGGAGGCGATACGGTAATTGGCTCTGTAGCTTGTCTCATCTTTTCGATTTGGTCGTCGCGCAATCTTTCCCAAATCATCTGATATGCTTCCATATCGTCTTTCGGCTTTTTGGGGTTATGCCAGAGCTGAGTGATCATGTCACGCAAATCTTCAGCTTTCAAGTCCTGCAATTCCCGGGGCAACAGGTTCACAATCATCTTCCCGTTCGGAGGTTTCACGCCCTCTGGTGGGCGATGGCCTCGATGCAGATTGGCAATATATCGATAGTGCTGCGGGCCATCGTTGGCAGAGGTTATGCCGTATACTGGGGCAACAGGGCCGATCCAATCCTCGACATGTTTTCCATCCTTGATATGCTTGAGACCATTTGAGCCATAGCCCATGGCAAGATAATACAATGGGCCGGGATTGAAAGGTTCGGTAGAGTCGAAGTTGCGGGTTATTTTGGCGCGATCAAAACAGCCCAGTGAGTTTCTGGGCTTATCACACGCCACCTTGCGCTTTTTGCATTGCGTACAAGGCCTGGCTCTCTCACAGTTGTAGTTGCCCTCCGCTTTACACTGCTTGCAGATCAGAAACGGAGTGAATTGACCAAAACCAACCCTGCTCAAGTCGTGAATAGGATACCTTGCCCAGCTACCATCATCCTCGACGACAAAACAATCAATACCAAACTGCGTACAGCGTTCACATGCGTTCTTCCACTGCGTCCACATTACTTGACAGTAAGCCATCCGCCCTCCTGATTCGCATCCTCGGCATTTGCGGCGCCACGGGGTGACAGAGGTGACTTCGGCATACTCGTGCCACTGCGGTTTCTTATCCTTCGCTTTGTCGGCCTCTGCAATTTCGAATTCGGAACGTATCATCCAGGTTGATGGAGAAGACGGCTGGTTAGAAGGGGGTGCGACGAGAACTCCAAGGTCTATACAGGGGACTCCGTGTCTTTGGCATTGTTTGCAAGCTTGGTCGTTCTGCCACTCTCTCCTGTCGGAGATCCAGCTACAGCAGTCGTTTGAGTTCATTTTTGGGAATTGTTTGTGACGCAAGGAGCAGCGATCGCAGGCGTGCCGGAACCATGGTCGATCTCTAAGCTTGTTGGGTCGTCTTAAGGGCAACTTAGCATGGGCAACACGGCAACCCTGGTCTCCTCGACAGCGGAAGCACTGGTAGCCCAGCATCGGGTCTACGTCGCACGTCGCTTCCCGTCCGTGTTTTTTACAGAGGTCGCATGCTGTATGGAAATGGGTATAAGTGAAAAGGTTGCGATTGCCGTACTTTTTGTGCTTGAAGTCGATCAATCCCGTCTGCCCTGGGACTTGACACATGTGGTCATCTTCTCTGGCGATCTCGTTGGCATCTTTGGTTTGAGAACGATGGTCGGCGCAATTGCTGCACTCTCTGTTATACACCTCTGGGCCAGAATTTGAAATCTGTTTCCAGTCGCATTTTTGGTTGGCGGCGTATAATGTTTTCCCGATAGGATGATTGGCACAGAAATCGCAAATTATTCCTTTTCCTTCAGAGACAATCTCATGAGCTGCTCGTGAGTAATAATCATGGGCTTGATCACTGTCGTCTTTTCCGCCATCGCCAGTGGCTTGAGCCTTTTTCTTGGCTTTCATCGAGCCAGAAACCTTATTGTAATCGGATTTTTGTTGCTTAACTCGCTTCCTGGGCTTCTTAGGGGGGCCAGATGCGGCGGAATTGTCGTTGCCATCATCTTCTTCTTCATCATCGTCTGCTTTGCGCTTCTTAGCCCTTGTGGGCCCTGGACCTGCAACTGGAGGTGGGTTTGGGATGAAGTTGCTAATACCGCTGCTGTCACCATTTGCGGCCACGTCAGTTGCCTTCGGGGCCTTTCTCGTCCTTTTGGGGGCTGATGTGCCGAAGCTAGGCGGCGATTCTCGACCTCTCTTTCTGTGATTACTTGTGATTGGGGTAGCTGGTGTTGGAGCTGGAAGACAGGCTCGATTGGTAGAGTCTTGAGGAGTGTACCCTCCATCGTTACGCCCTGAGATCAAGAAACTAGGGGGAGGATAAGCAGAGGCATTTGTATGGTGAAAGACTGAAGGATAGGCGTCGTAGAGACCCGTATTTGGGGAGAAATCGTAGGCTTGAGTCTGAGAATAAACCGGAGGGTAGGGGTGAGGCTGAGCCTGAGCTTGAGCTTGAGGCTGAGCTGCCTGGATTAAGGAACCAGGGGGAAGATAAGCGGAGGCATTTGTATGGTGAAAGACTGAAGGATTGGCGTCGTAGGGACCCGTATTTGGGGAGAAATCGTAGGCTTGAGTCTGAGAATAAACCGGAGGGTAGGGGTGAGGCTGAGCCTGAGCTTGAGCTTGACCTGCCTGAATATAAGCCGGTGTCTGAGCATAACTCTCCCGACTATGAAGTTGAGCATCAGCTGCCTGAATATAAGCCTCCTGAGTATGAGCCGGGGCCTGAGCTGCTTGAATATAAGCCTCCTGGTTATAAGCCTGAGCCCAAGGTTGAGCCTGAGTATAAGCCTGAGCTGGGAGCTGGGACTGAGCCGGATCCAAAGCTGGAGGGGGGACGGGGACCTGGGCCTGGCTAGAAACGGCATGTAGTTGAGGTTGTTGCTGTAGCCCATAGCTCCCGTTGAAGTTCGACACCGGTTCTGCAGAAAGCTGTTCAGGCAGAGCCTGAAAAGGTTGGTCCGAGTTCAACCAACTCCAGTCATCGTGACCCTGATCTTGATTCTGATCTTGATTCTGGTCTTGACATGGAAACTGGAAAGGATAATTTCCCGACATCTTGCCCCAAGCTTGAAAAGTGAACGAGGGTTGTTCGTCTCAACGGTTGCTGATATAAGGATAGCTAGGTGCTCTGTACTTAGAGATTTGGTTGCGTATATCGGGTATGAAGAGCCAAGGTTGAGAGTCAGTCTTTCAGAGACCCAGAATACCAAGAGATGAATATTTGAAACGAGCTGTTTACTCCGATCAGAATACTTTTTTGCATAACTAGTAAGCGACTCTCAGACTTGAGCTGATGTTCTCGTACTTATTATCTCGAGTGTCTATCCCCCAAGTCTCAACTTCTTTGTCCCATAGACCTCAACCAACATGAATCACCTTTGTTGGACAGGACTCCTTTGAATGAAAACAAGCTGACCTAGTGTCATTTGATCCCCGATTTAGATCTCTTAGCTCTTTTATTCGTGTAGTGGGCTCCGGGTGTCTATTCGTTCTGGTGTCCTGCATACACAAAGAAATCAGAAGGATTAGGAAACATTCTCATATGCTATACCCCTGAATACCACACGAATAGACTTGTCCACCGATGAGACCAGTTTGCGATCCTCTCTTTGTACCGACGGGCTTGCCGAGACTTTACTATTGTCATATATCAAGTGCATCTGTAGGGCACCCTTGGGACTCCAGTTCTTTGTTAACAATCTTGTTGATCTGTTGGACCTGGACAGAACTTTCTGAACCCTCCATTCATGGCACTACAATGAAGCTAGGAGGCTGGCTCTGACTTAGTCTAGGCATGAACCTTTTCATCGGCCCAGGTGTTGCGAATAGCTTCAATCAAGAAACGCCACACTGCAGGTAGACAAGGATACCATGGAAAAGTCTTGCTTTTTATATCTACACATATTCTTCACATCGCACCTCGGCGTCCTAGGCAGCTAATCTCCATCCCCAGGCTTCCTAATCGTTAATGCTTTTCGCTATACCTTCCAAAATGTCCATCCCATTTTTCCGTCAAAGAAACGCTCAATTATCCTCGATTATCCCCAGTATACATACATATCTAATGGCATCACTTCAACTTCCCAACGGCCCCCCCCCCCCCCTCGTCTTTCTAATATCAACCATATATAAGGCTGGCCGTCCTTAATCTCGAATCTCCTCCTGTTCTGTCATTAAATCCATGACCCTGCTTATCCGGAAAACTGGAAGCGCGTAGCCTCCAGCTGACCGAGTCCATCACGAGGTGCCACATTTCGTCGTCTGTATGTATTGGTGAAATCTTGTAGAATCGCACGCACATTCTTCATGGCGCTGGGGTCTCCTGACTCAAGTTTCTCCTTGGTCTTGATCAAGAATCGGTTGGCCTCAGCTGGGGAGACAGTGCCCTCGGGTAGTAGCTGTATAGTGTGAGACACCCATTGATGAGTCTGGAGAGGAACCAGCTCGAACAAAGCGAGGAGAACACCGCTGCCATCTGCGAAACAGTCGCGAGGGAAAGTGATCATCATGCCCGCCATGACCTGCTTGACCAAGCCCTCACCTAGATTAAGTAGAAGGCTCTTGATGATGGTCTTGATCTCAGCAGCCGCAGCCTGTGGAAGCCCGTCGCTGGTGGCAGGGTTATCGCCGCCATATGACAAAAGATCACGCAAGAAGTGCAGCGTTGAAGATAGGGGGTCTCGCTGCTCAAGGGTCAGGGCATAAATGGATGCTTCAAAGATAGACCGCAGCAGGTGAGAAGGAATGAGCTTCTGGGGATAGTAGAGAAGGGCATCAATCAAGAGGCGGAAGAAGTCGTCAATGACGTCAGGAAGTTCCTTGGGCTGTAGCTCCGTCATGACTCGTAGGAAGGTTGTTGTCTGCGTCTCGAAGAAGGTATAGATGTTTTCAGTAGTAGCTTGGTCAACGTGCTCTCGCGCCTCAGAGAACTCGCGCAGGATTGCTGAAGTCACCCACAAGAAGCATCCTTCCCTTGAGCTGTTGAAGCCACCAGCAAGCTTGTTTGCCATGTCTGGAAGCAAGGGAGTCATAGCTGTGCGATGAGCGATAACCATGTTACGCCAGCACCTGCATACACGCTCGCAGATTGGAGTAAAGTCCAGGAAGTTATCTAGTACGGTGGAGAGGATCGGGAAGACCTCCTGCCAGTACTTGACGGCAGGGTTTTCCTGGCCAGGGTTGACAGGGGGGGTAACATATTGAACAAAGATGGTGATGAGCTGCAGATGATCTATATAATGTTAGTCTGGTCATAAAAGATTTGAACGATGCGATGCTTGTTTACCTGCGAGCGCTAGCTTGCCCTCTTCATCCGTGGCATTGTTGGCCTTTGTCATTAAGCGCTGGATCAACGGATCGCAGTACAGTTTGAGCAATCGGTAAATCTCCTCCGTAGGCTGGCAGGCCACAACGTTGGCCACACCCTCTGTGATCTCTTCCTTGCTTAGATCGGGCAGCTTGTCCAACACCTCATTGTAGAAGGTCTGAAGCTGAAGTACCTGGCCACTCAGGAGATGCTTGCAGTCTGTGCAGAAGAACTTGATGGCCAAAGCAGCAGCGCGAATGATCTCTCTGGAATCCGACTGGAACGATGTAACGATGTAGTTAAACTGAGGCTCGAGGTATTCGGGGTGAGCGGCTGTCCATTCTGTGTAGCGGCCCAGAACCATGATAGTTGCGAAACGGAGCTTCTCATGGCCAGGGATCTGCACAAGAAGGGGCATAAGTTGAGGAAGAACAATGCTCTCGTCCTTTTCAACCATGCGGCCCAGAGCACGCATGGCAAACAAGGGCGCCTCCAGCTCCTGCCAGTGAGGTACTGTGGTATCGTTGACTTGGTTGGCGTACTTCGACATCCACAACTGGATTGCTTCGAGTACCTTGGTGAGGCAGTCCGTAACTCCCATCACCTCACAGCAGTCCTTCAGTGTATCGCCCATCTGGTGTCGGAACTCCCTAAACTTCTCCTCCTGCTCACGGTCGCCATCAAATAGATCGGTTTCGTTACCCGAGTCTGGCTTGGGGTATTCCAGGTGCTTGAGAAGAATGTCCACCAGCTTGGAATAAACATCAACCAGCTCGAGCCGGCCTTGGATATAGATTTCCAGCACAAGATAGAGTTTGAGTTCGTACCAGAAGTTGAAGGTATGCTCAATCACATCCCGTTCCTTGTCTCTCAAGGCGCATTCCAATACAGCATCTACCAGAGGTCGGAAGTGTGTGGGCTGGCGCGCAATTCCGACAACCCAGCTCTCCGCAGCAGTTGCAAACACCTTGGTCAAAGCCTTGAGCGTTTCGGTATCTTCCTCCTCGGCTGCCTTTACCACTTGAGGATTCAGTGAGATGATTCGCGGGAAGAGTATCTCGATGATCTCTTGGCTCTCGTCCACGTCGCTGGTCTCTCGAAGCATGGTGCAAAGACACTCGGAAGCCTCCTGGCTGCAGTTATCGCTAGTTATGCCGCTGAAAACAATATCCATAAGAGGCGATTTGACGACATTGCCAACTGGGACCTCTCGAAGCCAGGACGTGATACACTCCATCAACTGAGGGTTCTGAGCGGCGGCGGCTGCAATGGGCGTCAGTGTTTTGTCAGTGGGAAGATATTGTAAAACTTACGTGATGACTGAGAGTAGTTGATTAGAAGTTGGACAACCTGGTCCGCATTATCGGCCAAGAGAGCTTGCGTTCGCATCGCAAGATCTTCTTCCTAGTTCCAAACAATTAGACTTGAACTGGTGCTGAGGTCGACCGGATTTGACAATCTCGAAAGAAGCGAATTCCCGATCTATGGTTTCGCGATCCACGTACAGACAAGGTGATCTTTCGACCTTCGGTAACTTCTTCAGGGAGAACCCGCAGGAAATCCAGAATGCAGGCGTGGCTCTCGGGGCTGTCACTGAGCGACTGAACAACAGAAGCCAGAACATCACTCCAGTCCTTCATCTGAATCGCTAGAATGGCCAGACATACACAAAGCTGGACACGGATGGGCTTGGGTCCTGGGGCGAAGTGTTTCAGCAGCATGAGAATCTGGGTTCGAAGGGCGGGCAATTCGGCAATAGGAACTTGGGTGGAAAGGTCGTATGTAATCTAGAAAAAGAAAGTCAACAACGGGGGCCATGAAAATCACCGCAAGCTTCAAACCTTTCCACGCAGGGTAATGGCCGCAAAGAGGGTGGCCTCTGGTTCGGCATCTGACTGCAAGATACCCATTATAGTTGCCCATGAATCCTTCTACGCATCTCCATTGTTAGTAACTTGACCGTAGATCACAAGTCCGCCACAACGCACCGATTTCTGAAATCTCTCCAAATACTCGTGAGCATGCTTCTTGGCCTCTTGCTCCCCGCTCCTCATAGTCATAACAGCAGCCAGCACATCGGGCGGCGCAAAGGCCTCCTGGGCTCCGTTGGTAGCCATTACGTATTAACCGGCAAGCAGAGGATAAGGACGTCGAGTATCGGGGTATCTGACTATGATGCGCACGATGGACCCTGTTGGTTGCGGCGCATACAAAGGGGGACAGCAGCAGGGCTCGATGGAGGCTACTGGAATCGCGAGAGGAACCTATGGCGAAAGGCCTGGCCGATGGCACTATTTGAGAAAGAAGGGAAGAAGAAAAGTGAGGGTATGAAATTGCAGAGGGAAAATAAGTCCCAAAAGCAAAAGAGTTGGTGATTTAATGACCTGGCCAAAGTCTTAAGGTAGGATAAGGTAATGTCCTTCAGAAGTAAATCAGAGTCCACAGCAACCTAATAGCTCTAGTCATGGCGGCGGGGAAACCCGAAGATCAGCCGATGTCTTTCACGCGTCATACCTTTTGATTCTATACATATTTACATTTGCTCTCTTTGTCTTATCGTTAACAATATGGGCAGTCGAAATAAAACACAAACTGTTTCTCCATAGTGCCCACCGAAGAGTTATGTTTGCGCTGGGGATGGCTGGTCAACTATTATCTGCCTACACAACAGTATTGAACCTACAACAGGAAATGTCACGTGTCTCGAAGACTTATTCCAACCCCCCCCCCCCCCTTTTTTTTTTTTTCTTTTACTAGGTACCTATAAATCTCGTCGTGGATATCGCGAAGTAGAAGCTTCGTGAACACCGGCCCTGATCTCGCCGTTTCCAAGAATAAGGCCGTTAAGTCTACGGTCGTGAGTGTCTGTGGGAATCTGGAGCTCCGATGTCGCAGGGACCATCTGTTCTGTCAAGGCCAGCCCATACAAATGCAGCGGGTTCTCATGCGCGGTGCCCTTTGTCTCGAGCTTGGCCATGTATCTGTTTATAAAAAAGTCATAAAATCCCTTGCCGTGGCCAAGGCGTCGTATCGACCCTGACTGGTCAAAGTCGAAAGCGACGCCTGGGACAACCATGAAGTCCAGGATAACTGGCTCAGAATTTTGAACATCAGAGCCACCCAGTATACGTTTTCTTGCATCGACAGTAGTTGGATCCACGCTTGGAATCCCCCACTTGTCCAGTTTGAGGCTCTCATAGTCTTGGACGTCTTTTAGGTGAACCATGTCCATCACTCGAGATGGAGTGTCCGGGGTTTGGAAAGGCGACTTATGAAGGTAAGGAACAAAGACCTGTTTGCCGGCAGCTAGTGCATGGCGAACAATGGCATCTGTCTGGACCTCAGCCGTTGGCATGGCCAGGTAGATGCTGATGTGTCTAGCATCCTTGTAAGGTTGGAACTCTTTCAAAGTCTCAAAGATACAACGGCCTGTGTGACTGGTGTTAGGTGAGGTGTTCTAGGAATAGACACATGACACGGCAATGAGTGATTGATTGGTTGTCATACTCTGGGTAGTAATGGAGTCCTGGGCGATCTTGGAGAGCTTCTGTTTCATGAGACTCCTCAGCTGCTGCTTAGCAGCGGGAAGGGATGACGCCATAACGTGCCTGACGAGACTGCAGTGGTAAATAGCGGTGGTGGGTTGGCTGATACTGTTTGGTGAGAAAGAGTGTTTTTAAACAACGTGCTGGAGAATCTTCCATGGAAGGATGTTGCGCTAAGAATAAAAAACGTTGCCAGCGTGACACGCCCTTGGGACCGACGGAGCGGATACGTGCCGAACCCAAATCACTTTCTCTGGCGTCATCACAACCATCCATTGTGAACGAAAGCCGACGCCGTCTAAGACACGGCCGGCGACATCGGCGGTGAGGCCCGAGAGGATAAAATAAAAAGCCTAATTCTACTACGAACTTGCTTTGATTTGGGGTTTGGTCGACAACGGCGGGTATTAAAAAAACCCGGCAAAGAAATAAATATTCCTAGTTTACAAGATATGATGGTCACCTGTTGCTAACGGCAAACCCCAACGCGGAGACTGACCCGGGGCATTGATGGTAACCCCCCACGCCAAAGCCAGGAGGGGAGTGTTTGGCAACATCAATCATCGATCGTGTGTCGACAAAGGAGGAGAAAACATACCGGTAATACGTAACTGCAAGGCTCACAGTTGCCCATCCAGAAGACGCAGTTACAATACCTACCGGCATGCATAACTGTTCCAGTACGGCATAACGTAACAAGCATGTCATTTCCACTATTCTTCCTGGGGTGAGGAAACTACTATGATTGGAAAGGCAGCCAGAAGTTATTTATTATTTGAATTGCCGGATCTCGGATTGGTAGAGACATTCTGGCCAGGGCCAGGCTATGAAATAATATCCGCGTCTCTCCACCGAGCAGCAACCAGAAAAAGCTTGTCATTTGCAATAGACGACGTTCTATTGCTCAGAAGTTGGGATAAACAACCCATTCCTCGCTAGCTAAAAGCATTGTCTGAGCAATTGCTGACGAGGAAGGAGTTTGAACATGGGGTGGTTCAATGCGCGGGATTTTGAAATGAGGATCCGAATTCCTTCCAGGGACGACTGGGGCATATCCGAGAAACTACGATATAGAGATCTTGATGAATCAAGGACAGTAATTCAGCTGACATCTCGTAGCATGAAGGGGCTGAAGTCTAATCTGTAGATTCTGTGCCAACAGCGGCAGATCTACGAGTCAATAACACTAGGAAGGTTCTTAGACTGCTGTGTTACTATGAAAGTGCCAGGAACAGTGTCTCGGTGTTCTAATAACCCGTAGGGACAAGTCCAGGAAGGGTGTCGAATGGGTCAGACCAAAGTAAGCCAGGGTAGTATTGGCCCCCCAGGGATTGTGATTGTGATTGTGATGACATTTATCTAATCAGATCCATCACCCATCAGCAAAAATTGTATGTTCCCTGTAGCCTGTAGCCGAGATGGGGATGCCAGGGCTTGGTTCGGCCCGCGCGTTTGCTACCGGTTGTGATGAGGTGCTCGGTGCTCAGTGCGTTTGGAGAAGGGCACAAGGGTTTGTATACCTACCTACCTAGGCAGCTGAGGTCTGAAGCTGAGGATTATTAGATAGTAACAGATCAAGAGCATCTTTGGTGGCTTATCAAGGCAAGCATTGCACTCTGAGTTCTCGGTAAGTGTGGCATCTAATTTTAGCACATTAACTTCGCCGTCATAAAATGTCACAGAAGTACCATAAGGTTTGCAAATCTTCACTTCTGAGAAACCGACGCAGGCAAGGTTAAGACGGTGCATATTCTATTCTGGTGATAGAATAGGAGCTTCCCCTGTAGGATGGTGCTTGGCGTTGGCAGTCTCCCGTAATTATTTGTGAATTGCAATTGGATAGTTTCCATTCCTTGCATTTGTGAAGGAAGCGTTGTTGACAAGTCATACAACTATCAATACTGGTTTTATGACGAAGTTTTGGAATGCCAATGTTTCTATGATTTGCTGAATTCCTACACCGCAAACTCTCTGACTCTGTAATTCATGCTGTTAGATATTGCTTGAGCCGCCTAGGCAGCTAGTAACTCATGCATAAAGCCATTTACGTGCCTGTGTCTTGCCTGGACTCTTCCGTCATCCCGTCACCGACTCCCCAGTCACCATCCGCTTGATCCCTGTCAGTTGTCACCACCCACTCAAAACCCTTGAACTCCCCACGCATGCAGACGTCTTCCACCAAAGCCCCATTGCTTTGCTTTGCTTGTTTGATGGCCACCATAACGCGCCATAGCCTTGTTCTTTGCGATTTTCTACCTATCACTACCTCTATGTTTTGTTGTCACTCATATCGCCCACTTGCTAGTTAGGACTCCATTTGAGGCACTTCACTAGTAAGACGGCCCCTCTAACCAAATTCTTTTCTGGTATCAAGGCCCTTTTGATGCTGCTCCATACCATTACAAGGCCATGCCACACGCCAGATCGATGATAGCTGGAGCCCGTTTAATCACGCCCCTCCTAAGCCGCTGTTCCATTCATTTGGCTGGACCTGTTGGTCAATGATAGTGGATATCCATATCCATATCAGATACACAATACACGCCCCCCGCCATGGGTGAACACACCACCAACTCTTCCTCGCCCTCCAACTCTTCCACCAAAAGAAGCCTTAGTCGCCAATCTTCAGCGTCTTCGTCCCTGGCAGAGAGGGTTGGGGACAGGGTTGCTCGTGATTCTCCTCCGCTGCGCCAGGACGTTGCCCTTCAGCCCCTAACATCCACGACCACGTCTTCATCCTCTGCCTCTACCAGGTCCACTGTGACTGTCTCACCCTCACACCCAGTCCAAGACAAGGGCCATGTCTTGTCGTATCAGGCTCCGGCCTCTCATATACCTCTCCCATCGTTAACTACCGCTGCTACCCCGGCTGCATTCGCATCTACATCCGCATCTGCATCTACTTTTACTGATGCTTCTGCCCTTCCTCCGTCGGTTCTCGTTGACGATCAAGATGCTGCGCAACCTCCTGAACATATCGATACCGACGATAATCTAGATGCCACTCCCCAACTCATAGACGGCGATCTAAATATGGCTTCCAAGAAAACGCCCTTCTTGCGCTCCGTCGCCGCTCGATCCGATGCTGCCCCCTACGGCTCCGTTTCGCTAACTCCCAGTCGCAATAACTCGCCCGCCGGTAGTGATCGCTGGGACCCCGATTCTCACCAGCTTCGCCATGTACCCGATACTATGCGCAGTGAAACCTCGCACCGGTCTATGCTTAGCAAGAAGTCATCCTCGAGGCTATCCGAAGAGATCGATGGCGCTGTCCTTGTCTCCGGCCTCGAGGGCCGCTTAGGCATTACCGAACCTACACATACTGGTGTTCTCGAGGGTAGTATGAAGGACGACTTGTCCGAGGATGGTGCTCTGTTGGACGATGCTTCTTCGACAACTTCAAATACCGAATATCAAGAAAACTCTCCTCACGAGGCTGTTCGTGCTTCTGTCCCGCCTACCGACAACACCACACTCTCCATAAATACCCCGCGCATGTGGTGTCTCTCCGTCATTTTCGCCATTCTCGGCTCCTCGACCAATCTGTTCTTCTCATTAAGATACCCCAGTGTTGCCATAACTCCAGTTATTGCTTTATTACTCGTTCATCCTCTAGGACATTTATGGGATTTCGTTCTAAAGCGCCCATATGACCCCGAAGAACAGTTTATCGATGGCGTTCGGACACCATCTGTTAGCGATGATGCCCTTAGTTCCCATAAGATTAAGAGGCGCACACGTTGGAGGAGGTGGTTGGCGCAAGGTCGTTGGAATGAGAAAGAGCATACATGCGTCTATGTCAGCAGCAATGTCGCCTTTGGCTTTGCTTTCGCGACAGATGTCATTGTCGAGCAGACCCAATTCTATAACCAAGAAGCTCCTATTGCATACCAGCTTCTTCTCACTATATCCACACAGATTCTTGGGTATGGCTTCGCAGGTTTAACACGCCGATTTCTTGTTCGACCCAGCGGTATGATCTGGCCTGGAACCCTCATGTCGGCGGCCATGTTTTCGACGCTTCACAAACAGGAGAACAAACCTGCCGAGGGCTGGACCATTAGCAGGTGGAAATTCTTCTATATCGTTTGGACCGTATCCTTTCTCTTTTATTTCCTCCCTGGGCTACTTATGCCAGCACTGAGCTACTTCAACGTTATCACTTGGTTCGCTCCTAAAAACGTTGTTATCGCTAACCTATTTGGCGTTTCCTCTGGCCTCGGGTTATTCCCCCTGACTTTTGACTGGGCGCAAGTCACATATGTTGGCTCACCACTGCTGGTCCCATTCTGGGCTGCCATGAACGTCATTGGAGGTCTTGCTGTAGTGATGTGGATCATCGCGCCCATTCTCTACTACAGTAATGTTCTCTTCTCATCCTACATGCCGATACTTTCCGCGGCTGTGTTTGATAATACGGGCAAAGTTTACGACGTTAGCAAGATTCTGACACCAGATTTCCTCTTTGACCGAGAGGCATATCACAACTACAGCAGAGTGTTCTTGCCAATCACATACGTGCTGAGTTACGGTGTTCAATTCGCTGGCTTGGCCGCGCTTCTAACACATACTGCTTGTTGGCACGGCCAGGACATTTGGAGATCTTGGAAACGAGCTCTTGAGGAAGCCCACGAGGAGGGGCAAACTAAGTACGAGCCTGTAGCGGATTCTCCTGGACCCCCACCTCGACAATCAACCGACAGCGACCAGAGGCGAATGTCATCCTCCACGTCTCATGTCGATGGAATTATTGGTCGCGAAGATATTCATAGCAAGCTCATGAAAAGATACAAGGATGCTCCCCTGAGTTGGTACTTGATCACGTTTCTCTCCATGACTGCCATCGGTATCTTTGTTGTGGAATAGTAAGTCCACGCTCATTAATACTCAAACTATACAGTTACTGACTTGTCTAGTTATCCTGTTCATCTTCCGTGGTATGGCCTCCTCCTCGCCCTCAGTCTTGGAGCGCTCTTCTTCATCCCCAATGGTATCATCATGGCTGTCACGAATCAGCACAGTAGTATCTACCTCATTTGCCAGCTCATCTGCGGTGTTGTGTTCCCAGGCCGCCCCATTGCTAATATGGTCTTTGTCACATATGGCTACATTTCATCAGCCCAGGGCATCAAATTTGCTTCTGATCTCAAGCTTGGTCACTACATGAAGATCCCTCCTCGCATTCTCTTCCTGGTACAGATCGTTGCAACTCTTGTCTCCTCTTTGACTCAGATTGGTGTCCTCAACTGGATGTTTGCGAACATCAAGGGCATCTGTACTTCTGAGGCTCTGAACGGGTTCACCTGTCCCATCGCCAGAGTCCATTTCAACGGCTCCATCTTGTGGGGTGTCGTTGGGCCAAACGAATTCTTCGGTCCAAAGGCCATTTACCGCTCTCTGGTCTGGTTTTTCCCCCTCGGCGCCCTCCTCCCCATCCCCTTGTGGCTCTACTGCCGACGTCACCGCTACAGTATCCTCCGCAAGGTCAACCTCCCCGTTATTTTCGGCGCTATGTCTTGGATCCCTCCCGCAACAGGTCTCAACTTCTCCGTCTGGGTACTCGTATGCTATGTCTTCAATTATCTCATTAAGAACCGCCACAATGCTTGGTGGAGCAAGTACACTATGACTTTGAGCGCCGCCCTCGACTCTGGTCTGGCCTTTGGTATTTTAATTGTCTTCTTCGGCTTCATTTACCCTGGGTTCGCAAAGAACCTCAAGTGGTGGGGCACCGAGGTTTACAAGCAGGGCTGCGACTGGCAAGCTTGCTCGTATAACACTGTTCCAGAAGGTGAACACTTCGGGCCTAAAACATGGTGAGAAAGGCTGGAAAATGCTCAAAGATCATATCAGCCTTTGGATTGGAATTTACTGCATATAGAATTGAGTCGTTTTACTGGGACTACAATGATAGATGGTATGGACGGGTAAAAGCATTTTTAGCAAGGCGTGATTATTTTACACAGATGCATTGGGCATTGGCTGCGGAATAAACAGTATTGATTCTACACGAATTGACATAGCACGTTACGTATGAAGCGAGCATGAAGTTAGAATGTTGCTTTCTCCGTCTATCATAATGCCCGTTTCTATCCCCTTTAGGACAGAATACCATAGAATACAGTGTAATTACGTCCGGCTTTGTAACTTGCCCGATTCTACAAATCGGCACCATGGTCCAAACAAGTTCGAACCATCTATTTCTCAGCTTCCCAGTCAGGGTTCTAGGAGTTAAAGTTAGTATGTGTGGACTATTCGTTCAGTGGAAAGACTAACCTTCCGCAGGATTACCAAACCCTCCAGAGTGCTGTTGAGGCTGATGTATTCCTCATCTTCAAGCTCAGCTCGCTCCCCGTATCCGAGCACCACTGGGGTGCTCTGAGTCTGCCAACCAGTGATGGTCTTGGGTCGACCAGCTTGGCCGACGACATCGACGGCTTGGCCAACGCGGACATTGACCTTGAGTGGCTTGAGGTCTTCGTCCAGTGTAACAAGGAAGCGGGGGTGCATAGCGGTGACAAGGAAGTAGAGAAGATAGTGTGACTGGCCAGTAATGAACTCTTTGGGCTCGATCATAGCGACGAGGGTGGCAAGCAGACCAGCAGCCGCTACGCGAGACAGAACCTGTCGGTCTGTGTGAAAGGGACTGATCGACAGAGTACCCTTACCCATATGGAGGAGACCCTGAGCGATTCGCACCATGAAGAGGGCGTCCTGGTCACGGTGGTAGTAGCTTGCGAGTTGCCGCAGCAGCTGGGCCAATCGGGCGTTGTTCGTGCCTGCGCCCAAAAGACCCATGGCAAAGATAGCATTGATAGCAACCTCAGGGTCGTTGTCGTGGCTGTATCTTGAGAGTGTATCGTACACCTTCATTTGAGGGTTGCTAGGGCTGATGAGGCCCATGGCAAGAGGCACGGCTTTTCGGATATTGGCCTCACCGTAGTGCATAAGGTGTCCGAACTGTCGCAGAACCATTTCTTGGCCAATATCCTCACCCATGGCCACGAGGGCAATGCCAATGACGGCATATGCCTGTAAAAGCTCGTCACCCCTCTTCTCCTCAGACTCCTCCTGATGCTCGTTGCAAATATGGAGGAGCTCCTGAATCTTGAGGACAGCACCAGTGCCGGCCCACGCGCAGATCTCAGCCATGATGGCGGTGGACTTGGCCATGGGGTGCTCGATAGCCTTGAGGGTTTCTAGAATGACATCGACCTCTTCTTGTCGGCCAAAGAAGAGCAGGCCAAGGCCAAGAGCCAAAAATCGTGTCCACTTATCGGTCAATTGGTTCTTGCGGTCATCATCCATCAGAGTGGTGACAATGGCCTCACTGATTTCAGGGTGAGAAGAGCCAGTGAAGATGAGACCGCAGGATAAAGCAGCCATTGCTGAAATCTGCATATCCACAGCCGCATCTGAAATCATGGGCAGTAGGTGCTCGAGAATATCCTCCTTGTTAGATCCGGCATAAGCAAGTCCAAGTCCCATGATACAGGCAGTTCTGACGAGTGGGTCAGGGTGGTACAGCTTGTCGCCATCGGCCAGGAGGGCGATGGCCGGGTCCGAATCCATGACCACACCAGAATTCATAATTCCAATAGCGAGCATCGCACCAGCCGAAATCTCTGTCTCTGACGAGTATGTGTACTTATCGATTTTGTCAAGGCCATTCTCAATATCCCACATCAAAAGAGTGCCCATGGAAGCGACAGTTGACATCATGCCATCGGCCTTGGTCTTCCACACCCACGTCTCCTTCTCGCCGTCGACGAGCATCATCTTATCGTTTCCGAAGCCGGCGTTGACAAATGCATTGACAAATGCAGCTGCAAGGTTATGTCGGGCAGAATCTAGGTTAGTCATTCCCGCAACTCGGCTGCTCTCCAGATGACTCTTGTAGATATCCTCAGTGGACTTGGGCTCAAGAATGTTGAGCTCCTTACCCAGTGATTTGAAGTGCTCTGATAGTTTGAGGTTACCAAGAGACTCCAAAATAGCAGTGTTCTCTTCTGACTGATCCTCAACATCAAGTGCTATTCTTTGACGGCCAATCAGGAATGCAAGTTGCTTCTGAAGAGCAGGGTCTTCAGCCTTCGCGAAATCGGCCCTAATAAGGTCGATATCGTGAAGTCGAATTGCAAGGACCATGGCCTGCGCGAACTGCTTGTATTCCATGTAGATATCGTGTGCGGTTTTGAGGAAAGTCTCGTTATCGGGGTAGGTGAGAAGGTTGACCATGGACGACATGTACAGACACACGCGAGCGTATGTGTTCTCATCCACGAACTTGGGCATCTCCTCAATAATTTCCAGCTCGCTCATGAGATCCACTGCGTCGGCCTCGGCATTGCTCTTCAGGAAGAGAGGGATTAAAACAAGTGCCAGGTCGATCAAATCCTTGGTCGAATCGTCATTAGCAATTCTCTTGGCATACACTTCTCCAATCTCGAGGGCGAGATGTCTGGTATACTCGTGACCCCATGAGGCAATGTCGGATGAAGGTGCGAGGAGTCGGTAATGGAGTGTTTCTTGGCGTTCCTCATCTGAAAATGTCATGCCGATGACGGAGAGGACATCCGCCAACGAGGTCTTGTCTTCGCCATCAGGCCAGTGTTCGTAAAGAATCGTCAAGGTCTCGTAATGCGGTCGTAGGAATTTCAGAGGCTTTGGAACTGCTGTCATGGATGACGTCGACGTCTTTATCGAGTTCTTCATGGCTTCCAGGGCGGGTTTATAGAGTTCCGTGTTTGACTCCTATACGATGTTTAGAACGTAACTCAAGGGATCCCCTCATCGAATAACTCACAGTCAAGCGCTCGACCATCAAGTCCAGTTCATTCTTAAGTTGTTGGTCTTCTTCGTTGAGCTCTTCCTCGGCGGCTGGAACCCTATTTAGTACAATATCGCATTGTATACAAACAGTGGGCTTCATACTCTCAATCTTCTCATCCTCTTTCTTTCCATTTGCCTGCTGCTTGTCCTTCTTGGCATCATCAATGGCCTTGCCTTTGCCCTTGTCGGCCGCCTTGGGCACTTCGCTGTCTTGAGCCATGTTGACGTCGACGGCTTAGGTGCCTGGTCGAGCTACACTTGACAAATTGAAGGGTTAAAAAGGTCGAGGTGTAATATTCGATGCGTGTCCGAGCTATATCGTCAGTGAACGCGGCGCGTAGAGTCAAATATCGGTCGTGTCGTGGTCGTTGGTTGTTTTGGATGGAAGGTGATAGAGGCTGCTTGGCTAAGCTCAAGATGCTTTGCTGTAGGTAGCGGTAGCTCTGCTGGGTTACGCGAGGCGCTGCCGCCTGGCTGGCCCCAGCCTCATCACGTGTGTCCCAGCTTGATGAGACCCACATTGACAAGGAAGAGGGATGTTAGCGATAAGATCTTGAAAAAATAACCCCTCCATCCAAGAATAACCCCTCCAACATCAACGACAAAAAGAAAATTCAGTTTTACAACAATTCTATTGACAAAAGTCCAGCTTGTTCACATTAGGTTTCCTGGAAATATAAGCCTACCATGAAATTAGATACACGGGCAATGCGCCACCTCGCCTCTGAGGATTGGCGAGTTTTAACCGCAGTATGTACTCCTGGCCAGCCATCATGATTGCAGAACTCATGAGACTTACACCAAATCTACAGGTCGAGATGGGAAGCAAGAACCATGAGCTTGTACCAACATCATTGATCGAGAAGATCTCGCGCCTCCGTGGTGGCGCCGGAAGTGTTCACAAGAGTATCTCAGCCCTCGCCAAGGTCGGTCTTATTGCGCGTGTCAAGGAGGCAAAGTATGATGGGTACCGACTCACCTATGGTGGACTTGATTACCTAGCACTTCACACCCACGCCAAGCGAAAGGATGTATACAGTGTTGGAACCCGAATCGGTGTGGGAAAAGAGAGCGATATCATGGTTGTGGCAGATCATAGCGGTACCCAGCGAGTCCTGAAGATCCATCGACTTGGTCGAATCTCTTTCCGAACAGTCAAATCGAACCGAGACTACCTCAAGAACCGACAGTCTGGATCATGGATGTATCTCTCTCGGCTGGCTGCCATGAAGGAGTTTGCCTTCATGAAGGCCCTACGCGAAGAGGGCTTCCCCGTGCCCGAACCAATCGCGCAATCTCGGCACACCATCGTCATGTCATTAATAGACGCTTTCCCTCTTCGACAGATCGCCGAGGTTCCCGATCCAGCATCTCTTTACGGAGATCTTATTGCCTTAATCCTTCGACTTGCCAAACAAGGACTGATTCATGGCGACTTCAACGAATTCAACATCCTGATCAAGGAGAACAGAACAAAATCCGAGGACGGCGAGGTGACCTTGACACTGGAGCCCGTCATCATCGATTTTCCTCAAATGGTTTCTATGGAACACCAAAATGCTGAGATGTATTTTGACCGAGACGTAAACTGCATCAAGCGCTTCTTCGAACGCAGGTTTCACTTTGTTCCAACAGAACCCGGCCCCTTTTTCAAACGTGCAAAGAAGACAGTGGGTAAGGATGGTGTCAAGAGACTTGATGCTACAGTGGAGGCCTCTGGGTTCACAAAGAAGATGCTGAAAGATCTTGAGGCTGCCATCAAAGAGAAAGTGGACCAAACAGCTCAACAGAGTGGGGATGAGGATGATGACGATGACGATGAAGATGACGATGAAGACGATGGCGGAGAAGAAGGCGAAAACGGCGAAGATGAGTCAGGAGATCATCTAGATGGCCATAAATCAGGCGGTCTTCTTGGCGATGAAGCTATGGCTTCAAAAGAGGATATAGTTGAGGAGAGCATGTCAAAATTGACAGTCTAGACGAGATGCAATGATACCCATGTCTTACGAGGTGCACTGATGACTATCACTCATCACGTTTGCGTTCACGACAATGCTGCAACAGCGAATAATAGAAGGAATTCTATGACATTAAGAAAGATTCTCTCTAAACGCCTCCGTCTGACTTTTATGGCATGAATGCCCCCGAATCTAAACTACAAAAGCTCATGACAGAAATCATGGCACGAAGTCCTCGAGTTTAACAGCTACCTCTGACCATAAAATGTTCCGCGATGGATTGGTTGTTGATGAATGAGCCAAACGCCCCCAAAAAGCAGAAAAGCAAATAAGGAAAGAAAGCGCAAGTACTGGCGTCGGCGGCCAGATGGAGTCAGCAACAGACTGAGGAGCTCGAGACCTCAGATTTCTTTCTTAATTTCCTTCTTGATGGAAGGGGATGCGTCGAAGGAGGTACCGACCGCCACCGTGTCCGCGTGAACGGTGACGTTTTCGTCACTCTCGGAGGAGGTGGGTGTAGCAACCGCTTCATCAGTGCTCACGCTGGCAGTCGCCCTATATCAAGAATTAGAAGAGAGTCACACAAAACCGGGGCAACCCTGTTCCATACCCAATGGATTGACGCTGGGAAGCCAGGCGTCGAGTCGCATTGTTGGTATCGGACACAGAAGGAGCCGATGGAATGGGACTGGGAACATGTTAACGTTTGTGGGAAGGAAATGAACATTGAACTTACGGTCGAGTGATGGGGATGGCTGCCCGTCGGTTCTGAACATGGTGAGGGTACATTGAACCACCATAGCCGACCAAAGGCGTGCCGTAGGCCCCAATGTTATACTCGTTTGTCCTGAACTGTCGGCGTTCAGCGGTGACACGCTTGAGTTCCTTTTGGGCCGGGGTATCGGCATAGCGGATGTTCATGAGAAGACCTTCCTCGGTGACATCATACCCATGGAATCTGTCGATCACTTCGTCACAGATGTCTCGGTTCTCGAAGCTGTAATGCCGTTAGATAGATGGAACTGCCCTACATTTGCACACATACCGAGCGAAACCAACACCGCGGCTGTTACCCATGCTGTCCCGGAGAATCTTGCTGGACAAGATGGTATACTCCCTGAAAATGGCACCAAGTTCCTGTCAACAGTTAGCGGTCTCAACAACATTTCAAATTCTCTTATCCAGCTTACCACTTCTGTCAGAGACTTTGGAAGGTTGGAAATGTAGAGGTTCGTCGAGTCATCGTCGCCCTCAGCCTTGAGACGAGAGTTGAAAGACTCCTGAATAAGTGTCAGCGTACTCTTCATTCCACTCTTCCAAGGGTTGGGTGGACATGCCCGAGCGAAACCAACTTCATATCCGAGACGATGGAATCCACGAATGCACATCTCAGAGTGGGCAACGTCGAAGAACTTGGCAAACCCGAATCTTGTCTTGGTCAGCAGTCGTTTGATCAGAAGGGTGCATATTGTGAACTTACCCCTTGCATGCACCTGTACCAGTATCAATGATGGCCTTTGAGGTCTCGACTTCACCAAAACGGGCAGTGTAGGTGAACAGAAGATCATCATCGGTAGTCGGATGAAGACCGCGGATGTAGACATTGCGGTTTCCGGGGATTCGATTTTCAAGACTCTGGTCGAGGCTCTTCATTTGTCCTGCAGGAGTGAAAACAGCAGGCACGGCCTGAGGGATGGCAGGGCTTTTGGCCAAAAGGTCGTCCAAAGCATGATCGGAGATCGGAGAAGGCTTTGGCTTGCTCGTAGTCTCGACTTGGTGAGAAGTCAAGAGCTGATGTGGGGAGGGTGTAGTGTACGCCGATCGGTCGCTGTGAACTCGGGGTCCATGTTCACGATTCGGCCAGCTTCCATAGAATGGGGTGGCTGGTGCGGACTCCGTAGTAGAGTAGGAACCGCGGCGGTTCTCCAAACCAGGGACTTCTGATTGGGTTCGGTCTCCACGAGGATGTCCGGCATTGGCACGAGCTGGAGTGAAAGGAACAAGAGACCCGGATAGGGCATATGGGTTGGCGTAGGCTCCGGTCAGCTGATAACCAGGATAGTTTGGCTCATTCGGGTGGTTCATGGGGATCGATTGGGAACCCGGCATAGACGCAAGAATGAGTCCATCAGGGGCTACCATGTAAGGTGGTGGCATGGGAACATGCGAACCCTGGGGAGCAGACAGACCCATTCCCGTGAGGCTCAGTCCCTGGAAGTGACCCATCAAAGCATTGTGGTCAGCAGAGCCAGGTATGGCGAGATGCTGGGGTCGCCTATCAGGTTGGTTGGAGATGAAGGGTGCCGTAATAGTGCTCGGTTCCATGGCCATCGTTGAATGAGGATGTATGACTGGGATATCTAACACAATTGAGACGTCAGCTTGTCTGTCCACTAAAGAAGAGCAATTCTTTTACTCAATGTGACGATAAGTGAAAACAATGTTGAAACAGTAGATTGAACATCTGAACAAACGAAAGGATCACAAGTTTCTTACCTCACAGGCAACAGATCGGCTGCAAAAGGCAGTGCAAAATGCGAATAATGGGGGGATGTGCGAAAATCTACCTGTGTTCCCAAAACTTTTAGTCAAAAGATCAGTTGCAGGTAGTCAACTTGAAGAGGAAAGGAAGGCTGTTGGAAGGGACCCGCATGAGGATCCTTGAAGGGTATCTGAACTTGCTAGAACGGGTGTTGAACCGTATTCTGGTGATCTAGTATCTTCAGGACTGGGGAGAAGATGGGAACGTGTAGGCAAAGAAGTGATCAGGGTACCAAAGGATCGTGGATCGAACGTGCCTTGAGGGCGTTGATGACGATCAAGCACCTGATGGACAAAGCAGGCTGGAAGAAGCCGATGATGACGAACTCTGGAGTACCAAGACTGAGATGAAGCGAGAGTAAGTAGATAGGCCGTGCAAGATGGAGTACAGAAGAGATCAAAGGGTATGAGGGACGGTGCTTAAAGAGAGCTGTGAAGAGAAGATGGAAGATGGAAGAAGAGAAGAGACGAGGAGAGGGAAGATATGGATGGAGATGGAGGAAGAGAAGAACGAAGCAAGCGCCTACCTAAGAGTGCACAAAAGTGATATCGTCGGAAAGAGGTACTGTGATGAAGGGGGAAGGCTCTTCTGCGGTTGATGGAGAGGCAAGAATGATGCTATCAATAAGACGGGTGCTCCCGCAAAGATTCCAAAATAATGCGGATGATGAGATGAGAAGGTGGGATGGAAGGATGAGAAATTTTATTTATCACGAAGAGCCAGATGAAAGAGAACAATAACATGGCCTTTTGACAATGCAGGCTTTTGTCGTGGTAGTCGCGGTGGCAGTGACGGTGATAACCTAAGGAAGGTGGATGCTGTAGCTGGCAGCAGCTGCGAAGTGACAGCTGCGAAGTAAAGTTGCGACTTCCACTTGAATGCAATGTATCGATGCAGTAGGTAGGTAGGTACTATATAGGCAGGTAGCACCCTTAGGTTCTTGTAGGTAAGTACTAAGGTAGGAGAATTCAAACGGCGTGTTCAAGTATTAATGTAAATTGTCTCGAACGACATGGAAGTGTTGTATGCGAAGGCAGAATAGTGAGCTGTACCTGCAGCAATAGCTTCAAGGCTGTGTACCGGACTCAGAGCTGAGATACCTACTAGGTTAGGTACTAACCTTAGGTATAGTAGTTACCTCCAGCTATAAGGTAATTGTCTTCAAATTCTTTTCTTGATATCAGCCTCTGGAGTATAGGGGCTCCGGCGACTAAGATTCAGACAGCACTAGACCTCTTTCCAACTAGATGCATTCTGCTTAGAATCAATGGGAATTTGAGAGTCAAACGACCTGAGATCGAGTTTCCCTGGGTAGCAAGCTCATGGCAAAGACTCCAGAAGAAACACCTCTGACAGAACTGTAAATGCAGGTGGAGGCTACATACCTGTGTAGATGTGTATCACCTCAGTCTTGGGTTGAGTCTTTCTGTATGCACCACGCCACTGGTCAATCAGTGAGACTTAGTGTTGAGTAACGAGATATATGTCATGTTCTGAATTTGATATCATGTCTTATATGTGCTAGCAGATATCGTCAAATCTGCTTAAAGGTCTCAGAAAAGCTTGACTTGAAGGACGGACAATAGCTACTTCTTAAAACACACAAGCCTTTCTTCTTCCCGTATGTCGGCATCGTGCATATTTGTGCATCTGATGTTTTTCGGCATTATGCAATCCATTGTTTGAGCTACTTGATGTTGGTAAATAACCCTCATCTACGGGCCAAGCCTCTGAGATTGGTACAAGTTCACAGCTCAAATACATGTTGGCCTGTTTATCGTCACTTCCGTTGTATTTAGACCTCTAATATGCTGAAGTGGGACTAAAAATCTCCTAAAATAAGTGTGATGTGCGAGTCCATATGATCGCATGTCATGAACATCCAACCGTGTCGCTGCAAGCCGACTACATTAGATCTAGGTTCTCCATACGTTTTCCCTGAGCTTGTGTGAGTGGCCTATAGAGCCTCATATTGCCTTTTCCGTCTTACTTCCTCCATTTGTCATCAGTTGGCGTCTATGATAATTGTGTGGCTTGTCCTTGTATTAGCTGGCATTGTGTTCCCATGCGTTTGCTACCACTGTCTTTGTTACTCTCTTCTCTGCTTTAGTATCCATTTGTCAAATTATACTCGGAACGGTTACTGGCCTCAAACCACAATGGCCCTGTCTGCTTCTCTTCTTGTTATCCGTCACATCGATCGCTACAAGGCTCCGAAGCCTCCATGGTGCTACTGGGTGGGTATGGATTTAAAAAGAATATCCTTGGGAATCTCTTCCATGCTGATATAATAAGGGAATGATAGCTAAAAACTGTGTTATAATATGGAAGTCACTAGTAATCAAGTTTGTTAGCTGATACTCTTGATGCTATGTTTCTAAAAGACATGTTGTTGCAATATCTTCATATCGTGTGTTCTTATGTGACAGAGAAAAACAGCTTTATATCAAATACAGTGTACAGTATCTCCTGGGTATTGCGGGGAAACAGTTCAGATCTCAATATGCACTCCAGGACTTCTTTCTACTCAAGCCTTCATGCTCAACCTATCTCCGTCTATGTGGCTACCCACTTTTGAGGCCATCCAACTCAATGGTTGAGCAGCGTTGAACTGAGGGTGAGTGTGTTGCGGCTAAACGCCATGCTTTCAGTCTAAATCATATATTCTTCTTGAATCCTTCTACGCTTAAACGTTCTGATATCAGATCACGATTATAGATCATATATAAAGCATATCTTGGACAATACCCAGGCCAGAGTAAGGAAATTGTTTTGTTTGTCTTATTCGACTATCTGCAAGGCAAAAGTCAGCATCTGGTCTTTGAGTTTGAAGTCAATAACTTATACTGGAAACAGGATCAAGCATCTTGCATAACTGCAGGGTAGGCATGATTTGGTATCGCTGTACTGAGGCCTTGTCTAGGTACTAATCCAATGATATGTGATATTTACCCAAGTACCTACTCATACAAACGACAAGCGACAGATTGACGATTCCGTCTTCATGCGTTGAAGTTTCCGCGCTTCTGAGATTGGTGGAACGAGCTCATTGCCCGGCGTCACGCCACGCTTCGTGGTGGAAGGCTCTTTCACAACACGCCCCCTGTTTGTCTACCAAGCATAAAAGCCATCCTAGAGGCACAGTATTTTTGATAACTTGTTTCTGTTTGCGAATTCATGTCTAGTGGACTAGGGAAGCGTTACCACGCAGTTATCCTACCAAAGGCCTCTTGGACTAGTCACAAGCGATGACAACAGTGTAGATGCGACAAACCATATACCGCAATGTACCAAGCCATCCAAACACCATCCTTCTAATAAGCTGTAAAGAAACCCTCGAGTCTACTTCATGTATGCTCATCAAATATGACCACCACCGTATATTGTAGTGGAGTAGAACGCCAGCCGTGAAATCTGACAAGTCATCGTCACCGATGATCGTAATGTAGCATGTCGCTGATCGCTTCTCCTTTTTCATGACCAAACATCCTCCTTTAAATCTCAGTCAGTATATGATTTTTTAGGTAGTATGGGTGAAGTAGTATAGTCACTACGTACCTGGTATTGGTTCGCCGACCTCATGTTCTTTACGATCTCCTCACCCTTGGCCTCAGAGACCCCACGTCCCTCAGCAATAATTTGGGCCAAGACAGTGTTGACCTCGCGGGCCATGTGAGCTGCATCACCGCAAACGTAGAAGTAGGCCTTCTGGGAGAGCAGGTCGCTGACCTCCTTGGACCGCTCCTTGAGTCGGTGCTGGACATAAACCTTCTTCGAGCTCTCTCGAGAAAAGGCGGTAATCATCTCGAACTTATCACCAAGAGCCTCCTTGTATTCCTGAGAATTTATCAATAAAATGAACCAAGTTTATAGGGACAATTGTCAACTCACCTGCCATTCCTTTTGATACATGAAATCCTCGGTGGACTTTCGGCAACCAAAGAAGAGGAGAGTCTTTCCGACCTCAACACCATCACGAGCTTGCTTAGCACGCTCCTGAACGAAGCCGCGGAAAGGAGCAACACCAGTACCAGGGCCGATCATGATGATAGGCTTGCCAGGGTCTGATGGAAGCTTGAAGTTGGAGTGACGAACGTGGACAGGAACATGGATACCATCATACTTGTTGCGTGGGCCTGTAAGCTCGTAGCTCTGACCGAAAGGGGCAGGGTTAGGGTCCCCGTTTTGCTTCTGCTTCAGGGCAAAGAGATAGTTTGTAGCGACGCCGCGGAAAGGGTCATCTCGGCCAGGAATCTGCTGAGACTCAATGACGGCAGTGATGGAGATCTTCTTTGGTTGAACCAGAGAGGAGGAGGAAATGGAGTAGTAACGGGGCTGGAGTTTGGTGAGACCTTCAATAAAGGCAGAGAAGGGGATCTTGGTCCACTTCTCGCCTTTGCTGACGCTGGCGAGGAAACGAGCGATGTTGTAGTAGTGAGGACCGGTCTTCTCGTGGAAGTAATCTTTATCGCTACCGAGGCGGTTCATCTCAGCCTTGATTTCGTCATTGGGAGCGAAAGCGGCGAGAGTGGAGACGAATTGGCGGGAAACAGGAGCGCAGATCTCGAGGTGGTATCGTAGAATGGCGTCGTAGGTTGTAGGGTTAGGGAAAGGAACCTTGGCAGTAGGCTCAAGAGCCTTGACGGTGACAACGCTGTGCTGCTTGTCGGAGAGATCCAGAATATCCAGGAATCGGTTGACCTCCTCACCAGGGTTGGTGGGCCAGATAGCAATGTGATCTCCAGTCTCGTACTTGAGGTTGGAACCGCTGATATCAACATCCATGTGGAGGCAGTTTCTGTCCTTGGCAGAGAACAACTCGTAAGATTCGGCGATGGGGGCGATGTAGGGGTTGTGAGAGTTGAAGGGTCCCTTGGCAGTTCCCTCGAGATGCAGCTTGTTGGGCTCGCCGAGGTATACTTCATTGGCTTCAGGAGTCAGGTCGTCGCGCTCATTGATGGCAAAGATAGGCTCATAGACGGCCTCACGCTCCTCCAATCCCATCTTCTTAGCGAGAGCCTCCCACATGGGATCCTTCCAGGCCAAGAAATCCTCTTCCATGGTGCCGGCGCCATCGTCACCTTCACCAGCTTCGCCGATGCGGTGGGCGCCAAGCTTCTCAAGAGCCTTGTTGACATTGCGGACCATGGAGTTGTAGTGCTCATAAGTGTTGTTTCCGAGACCAAAAGCCACGTAGTTGAGGTTGCCCAGAGCAGGATCGTTGCCCTCGTTGAAGCTGGCGTCCTCACCAGTGATGAATTCGTAGAAGTCGACTGCGTTATCGGTAGGCTCGCCTTCACCGTAAGTTGCGAGAACGAACATAACAACGTTGTCACTAGGGACAGTATCCAAGTTATCGAAATCATAGTCTTCAAGATCGGCAATCATAGTGTTGAGTCCGAATCGACTCTTACCCTCCTTGGCGAGACGAGAGGCATAGTCTTCAGCAGTACCAGTCTGAGAACCGTAGAAGACGACGCAGTTCTTGCCAGATTCTTCCATCGCCTCGACAATATTCCTCGTACGACCAGGCTTAGAAGTGCCGCCGGCAGCGAAGCCATTGGCATAAGGGTCCTTGGCAACACCCCATAGCTTTCCCTTTGTAAAGTATGCGACCGTTCCGAGGAAGATAACGCCAAGGACGATAACGTCCAGAGTGTCGAGTTCAGCCATGACGGCTACAAAAGCGCTGGAGCGTCTTCGGGGTTAATAGGTAGAAAAGAGCCAGCAAACAGAACGAAGCCAGTGACGAAGCAGGATCTGCCCAGATTCAACAAAGTTTCGAGGTTTTGTCCCAATGCTCGTCGGCCGGAAAGGAGGCGGGGGAGGAAGGAAAGTGGGATGTGGCGTGAAGTGTCTGGAAGAAAGGATGCGCTGTCAGTAATAAATACGCGCTAAAAGGTGCTAAGGTGGGAGATAAATGGATGACCCAAAGATCCTTTATCGTGCGAGGTGAGCTTGCTAGGTGCACTTACACTCAAATGATCAGCACTAATTAATTAATCATGAACTTTTGACCACTTGATCATAATAAACTCTCGGCTGTCTCACAAGGAGTCGTCGATTCAAGCAAACAAAACGCTGACTGGGGCGGAAAATCAGATAAGTCCCAATACCAACGAGAATGCCCAGTCCGGCGAAACCTCAACGGGACAAGGTGGCTCCTCAGTCCGGCTGCGGAATGCTACGGAGGTTTTCTCTCGCTCTCGGGGCTCGGATTGAACCCTTAAAACCGGGGTTTCTTTAGTTGGGGCTCAATTGCAGGATTCAGGATTACAAGGGTCCAGAGTCGCTTTTGCTGTGATATAGGTAGGTAGGTAGACGACGAACGTGCCCGATTTCCAGTTCAGTGCGCATGAGCCTTTGCAAGTAAGTAGAGAGGATATTGGGGCTCTTTTAGAATCATAAAGGGATAGTCAAGTTATGAGAAATAGAACAGATCCAAAAACAGGGAACTCAGAACTTGATATGTGTTCTCTATAATATCGAAGTAACGAGGTCCGGTCCCCGGAAAACGGTAACTGACGGCGGTCGAATCATGCGGTCGGCGGCGGCGGGGTTCCGAAAACGAACACGCTGAAAGAAGAATGAAGCCGCCATTTGCACGGAATTCAACACTTCCCGTTATTGACTCCCGGTCAACTGGCCTCGGCATATCGAGCAATGGCATCCATTCAATCTCTGACCTTGATCCCCGAGTTTCTATCCGCGTACTCATTCTCGACTATCTTCGTGAGCCCTTCTCCTCATACTCAAGTACCCACGATCTTGACCTTGTATCTTCGAATCATCTTGCATCAGTTGGTTCCGCCCTCCTTCTGTGGGAACCATCCCGATGTTTCGCTCCGCGGCGACGCGTCTTTGAGGTGCCGAGGACACATGCCCCGACCCCTCTAACCGTTTAAAATCGACCACCTGGAAGATTCGCGAAGTCCAATCGAAGGTCACAACACATCCATACCTACCTACACATCACTAAACCAGCTGATCGCTTGCCCTTCTTGGTCCAGCGTGGCGGCAAGCACCCTCATTGACGGACTGTTTGTTAAGAACAATGGAGAGTGCACTGACCTTCTTTATACGTTCTACGATGTGGCACTTACCTCCAATGACGCCAAGATAGCTTATCAGACAACTGTCAGTTTGTTTGCTCAAAGCCGATGGTCCATGGAATGCGGGATATCGGCATGCTGACAAGCCATGAATAAAGCTGTCTTGCATGAAACCTCGGGATCTCCAAAGTTTCTACGAAGAAAAGGCACCATCCTTTGAGTATATGATCATGACTCGCGGTGTGTTTGTTTCCTTTCCTTTTGAATGTGACTGCCCCAAGGCTCACTTATTGAGCGTCGTAAAAAGTATTCTCATCATGTCTCTGGGGCGACCCCGTACTCACAGAGGCTCTTTAAAGGCCTGTCGAAATAAGCCATTCAGCGGGCCGGGCCAATGCTGGACATTGAAGTTAACGGTAGCGTCATTGCGCGTGGTCCAGCCGCTAAAGTCAGTCGGTCTTGGGCTGGGGTCTTTGTCTTCGTTGTCAAAGACTCCCTCGTATACGCACATGCAGCATCCCTTCAGACCCGTAAATACCTTGAGCTTTTCTCATTCTCTTCTTTCTTCTTCTTCTTTGCCCAGTTGCGATACTGACATTGAAATTGAAAAATCACCGTAGATCATGGGATTGCGACATAGAACTTGAGGATGGGTAAGTCCAATTCTCTTCAAGGGTGCGGTGCCCACTACTTTCAGTACCTTACACCAACACCAACCCCTCTCTTCCCGCACCACCTCTAAAACTTGGGCTGTATCGCGGGAATACCTTCGTCACCAGTCAGCACAAGGTAGCTCCAGATATCCAGCCTGAGCTACTGTATTTATAGCAGTTAGTCAAGCGTAATCGACATCGCTTGCTGCCAGACCTTGCTCTGGACGTCCCCGCAGCTGTTTCACCAGCATCTCCAAACATCTCAGTAAAGATATATCCTTTGTTGACTAACCCCTTGTGCGACCCATAGTGCCGTCGCAGCCGCCACCGGACCACCTGCAGGATACGCCCAGGTTCTCTCCCCGGCCTGTTCCTAGACTCGAAGAGGAGGAAGAAGATGAGAAGAATTGGGATCAAACATTACGCCCAGTAGCTTCAGACTCGCCGGCTGTCCATCGATTTGCGCACTCACGAGACTCGTCTGCCGAAAAGATCCCACAGACGCACCCGCCCTTGGCCTCCCCACGACTTCACTCGAGAAGCCCTCTTAGCGGCGTTGTAGAACGAATAATCGATCCGAAGAGTGCTGTATACGGTCATCATCGTCAAACCTCGATCGTTCACGGCATTCAACACTCAAGAAATGGCAGCTTGGCCAGCACCAGCTCCAGTCCCCTCAGCCCGCAGATGATTGCAGCCGCTGGCGTTGGTTTTGATCTCCCAGACATGCAATCTGTGGGCACCCGTATCGATGGCGACGCCAGTTATCCTTCACGGCCACCTACAGCTCTCTCCGGAAATGTTGCACCTATGGATCGCCCCAATGCCACCGATGCTCCCTACGGCACGACCCAACGAAAGCTCGAACGAATGCATAGTAAATCTCGGCGTGATCATACCCCTCATCACTCTCACTCTTCGCGTCACAAAGATGAGCAAAAGACCGTCGGCGAATATGCACTCCATGTTTTGTTCACCTCGGTCAGTCCAAGCTTCAGTCTTGCCAATGCGCATTGCAACTGACTTGATGGTAGTTTATTGCACAAGCCGAAGAAAAGTTAACAGAATGTGTTACGGTCCCTTTCGACCCTGAACCCAATGTCGAACAAATATGCGGCATGGGTGTTGACCCGGCCTTCGATCAATTGATCGTTGCTCTGGGTCATATTGCTAGCCCCAGACCGAAAGCTTTAATTGACTCAATGATGCTCTGGAGGAAGAGCAAAAGTGATGCTGCCAACGAAGCTCGCACTCATCTACAGCAATCTCGCAATGCTGCGGCCGGAGGTCCCCTTGTTCGACGAAATACAGAGCCAGTGCAGGCTGTGATACCCGGCCAAGGAGGTCCTGATTCTAGTTTCCCGAACGGTCCACCAACGCTTGCAGCAAAGCAGGAATTTGTGGCCCAAGCTGAACGCCGGTCGACCGTATCTATATACATTCTTTGCCGTGTTCTTCTCGAAGTTATCAGTCAGAGCAACTTGCCATCCATCACCCCTGAGATGGAGGATAAGTTGGAAAGCATCATTTTCGGACAACTCAAAATTGCCGATCCTGAGCAACTTTCGGTGTCATCTCTTAAGCTTGCTAATTGGAGTCTTTTTGCCCAATTGCTTGGGCATATGAGTAGCATCAACTTTGGCGGAGTTACCAGAAGATTCATTGAGGACCTGGAAAACTCCCTCCAAGAACGCGTGGTTAAAAGTCCTACTATATCTTCTGGTCGCGATGTTGAGGGGAAGGTGGAGCTTGTGCTATGGGGCATGAAACATCTGAAGCTTAAGATCTCACCTGAAGAGTCCTGGGAGCAATCTTGCGATTTCCTCATCTCACTTGGTCGCCTATTCCAAAAATCCCATGGCCAAAAAGTCAAGGCAACCTTCTGCCAGGTGATAGAGATGCTTCTTCTTCCAATTGCAGCAAAGGCGAGCAACAGCCATTTCATGCATCCGAAATGGGCAGAAGTACTCGCTGCCGTCGGACCTCGCCTTGCTCAAATGTTCATGAAACCGAGGCATTGGAACTTTGCGTTTCCCCTTACTGCAACTTTGCTCTGTGTTTCTTCTCCAGACAATTTCGGCTCACAGTGGCTGCAATTGATATTGCCTTTGCAAACCAAAGTCAAGGATCGAGCGACTAAACCTCTTTGCCTTCAAGTCATCTCTCGCTTGCTATGGACATACTTGTATCGCACTAATGAGACCTTTCAAAATAGCTTGCGCAAGATTGACGAGGTCATGAAACTTGTCCTGCCGTCATCCAAGCGAAGTCTGGTCGCTTCGGATACCCTTTGCACTGAACCTTTGATCCAGATCATTCGAATTGTTGGCTTCAAGTATCCTGAATATTGTTTTAGGAATGTTGTATTTCCTCTAATTAATGCTGAGCTTTTCATTTCCAACAAGGAGTTGAAAGTTGAGCAATTGGATCCTGATCGAGTTGTTGTTGGCATCAGAGCCTTTCTATACATAATGTCGGATTTGGAGAAAGGAGAACAAGGGCGACCCCCATTTCCGCAATACTTCGAGAACCCGAGCCCAAATTCGACTACCGATCGATTCCCTGCCTCCCCAGCGATGGCATGTGCTTACAATTCTCCTCCTTCACAACCAACAGCGGCTTCCAAGGAGGAGTATATCACTCGCCCGGTCCTAACGCACGTGCTAAGCGACGGAGTTCGAGAATTCTACCTCAAATTCTGTGAGATTCTTGGAAAGATTACAATTATTTGCGATAATACCTTTGGCGGACAAGCGGCACTTGATGAGAAGTTCAACAGCCCCTTGCCAAAAACCCCTATTGCTGAAACCTTCACTTTCTCTCGTAAAGACGACCATCAGAGTGCGGCAGATCAGAAACAAGCATTTTATGAACTCCTTCATGTTGCTGTTCAGGCGTTACCACGGTGCCTTTCTGTTGACATCCCCTTCAACTCCCTGATCAACTTGTTATGCACTGGAACAGCCCATGTTCAATATAATATTGCAGAGTCTTCAGCCAATTCTTTGAAAGCAATCGCAAGACAGTCGCACGCTCAACAGGTCACCATGGGCTTCGCTCGTTTCATTTTCAACTTTGACGACAGGTACTCAACAATGTCCGACGGCGGAATGCTTGGTCATAGTCATATCGAGAACACATTGCGTTTATATGTTGAACTATTGCAGATTTGGATCGAAGAAATCAGGCAAAAGACCAGGGATGCCGCCACAGATCAGCCTGAAGCTAACGCCTCAGACAAGCGAGGCATCAAGCTTGATATTTCTAGTATATGGGCAGAGGTTGACCAAGCTGAGGCCCATGGATTGTTCTTCCTTTGTTCGCAGTCACGGCGGGTTCGCCACTTTGCAGTGACAGTTCTTCGCTTGATTGTCGAATTTGACAAGGCCCTTGGAAAAGAAGCTTCTGAAGACAAGGACTCAATGAGGCTCATTGACATTCTAGAAAACGAATCCAGTAACGTCATGGACTTCAATGATGAACAGCTATCCGTTGCTGAACGAAGTCGACTACAGCGAGGCCTACAAAACACCAATAACGGCGCTCTTGTTGAACTTTGTGCCAGTGATGTCTCTTACGATACGACTCTCTGGTTCAAAATCTTCCCAAAACTCATTCGAATGGCATACGAGAAGTGTCCATTTACGGTCACTATCTGCCGTGATCTTATTTGCAATCGCATTCTGCAGATGTACAAGCCAATCGTGTACCTTTCTGAGCCTTCGAGAGGCCTGTACTACAACAACGAGCCTGGAAGTGCCAGGCTTGGGGCACGATCTGCAACAACTCATCCTGAGGTGATGGTGGAGCAATGGAAGCTGTACTTAATATTTGCCTGTACCGCGCTAGCAGATCCTGGTGCTTTACCAACTGCCCAGGACCCTCAGCACGTACGAAAGGTGTCCAAGGCATCGTCCAAAGACAAAATTGTGACAGCTCGAATGCTGTTCAAGTACCTGATCCCTATGCTGTCGGTCTCGTCCGCATCCGTTCGTGATGCCGTTGTTGTTGCCATGGGCTCCATCAACATCCATATTTACCGGACTTTGCTCGAGGAACTGCAAGGTCAAGTCTCTCGCTGTAATGACGAGGCACGCGCTCGGATACATCAGAGAACAAATAGCAATCCAAGGAGGAACCGAAAGATGGATCTCCTTCGGACGGAAATAACTCATGTTTTCAAGCTCACTTCGCACTTTCTAAGAGAGCCCGAGGTTTACAACGGCGAGTTTTTCTTGACCACTCTCACCACATACACAAAGGACCTGAAACTGTTCTTGATGGACGGAGAGGTCCAGATGGACTGGGAGTTTCAGAAACTCCGACGCCACTACTGTGGACTTATGGAAGCACTATTCGAAGGAATCAACAGGACCAAAGATCCATCCCGATGGATGACATTTGAATCGCGCAAGTCGGCATTCTCACTTATGGAGGACTGGTGTGGATTCTCACCAAATCAGAACCAAATTCGCGTCCGAGAAGATACCATGCGTCAATCACTGATTGATCAACAGACCCTGGGCGAGCGAGGTACTGCCACCGCTGCGATGGAGATAGAAAAGAGGAATCTCCGGACTGCAGCACTTAGTGCTATGGCTGCTCTGTGTGGTGGGCCGATTAGTGTTACCACTGAGAGCAATGTGGTTCTTCAATTTGATGTTCGGCGCATGCTTGCTTGGATCGACTCCATTTTCAACTCTGGAAGCGATAAGATGAACGTCATTGGCAGGAGAGCTCTTCAAAACCTCATTGTCCACAATCAAGAGGTCCCTTACTTGATGGAGCACTGTATCGCACGATGCTACTTGGCAGGGATCCCCAAGGTGCTTGAAAGCTACTTCGCGGTAGTCACACAAGTTCTTCAGGATCATATTGACTATCCTTGTCCATTCTGGAAGCTCCTTGGCCTCTGCCTATTCACCTTGGGCAATGATCAGAGCGAGATTCGATCTAAGTCTGCAACCGTGTTACGCAGCCTGGAAGCACGACAACAAAGAAACTCGAAGATTCAGGACTTTGACATCAGTATTTCTGATAAAACACAAGCTGTGTATAAACTAGCGCAGTTTGAGATCTCCAAACGCCTTGCCAAACAACATACGGAACTGGCTTTTCATATCTTCTCTGAGTTTACTCTGTATTTTAAGGATATACAACCAGCAGCTCAACGAAATGTTGTTGCAGTGATGTTGCCCTGGATTCAGTCTATAGAATTGAAGCTGGACCCAAGTGGCGGACCTGCAGCGCAATCATTTGTCCTGCTCGCAAACCTCCTCGAGATCACCATCAAATCCAGCGGTGCATTGCACAACGAAGTCCAGGCTCTTTGGCAGGCTCTTGCAACCGGACCTTATCCAGGAAATGTTCGCTTGGTTCTGGAGTTCATTATGCAGCTATGCCTTGAGCGCCGAGAGCAGAACTTTGTTGAGTATGCCAAACAGATTGTCGTTTTTCTTTCGACAACAAATAGCACACCAGGCATCAAGGTTGTTGAATTCCTTCTCATGCAGATCACACCAAAGGCTATGGTACCGAACGAGAAACGAGATGCCGTTGAGCCACCAGCAGACATCAATCTTCTGCCATATTGTGCTAATCTGGCCGAAGCTCTCCCGGTTGGAACCAAGCAGGCCGGGTTTTCTCTCGGTCAACTGTCATTGATTCTCCTTGTGGATTTGATGGTGTCGCCGGTTCACCTGACTCAGGAGAACGTCCCGCTTCTTCTCCAGGTGGTTACTGTCCTGTGGGATCACTATACACCACTGGTTCAGGAGCAGGCACGAGAGATGCTTGTACATCTTATCCATGAAGTGGTGATCTCGCGGATCGATGACCAGACCCACGACGTCGACAAGAAAGCTATTGAGAATCTGATTGACTTGATTCGCGGGCACGATCGCTCAGTAGTCTGGGGATATGAAGACAGCAACGGTAAGGTTGATGATCACAACAGCAAAGTGCCACCAAGCATGGAGTTTCTTACAGCAGAAGTCATCAAGACTTTTGAGATGACGTTCCCTGGAATCAAAGAGCATTGGGGACGACTGTCGCTCACCTGGGCCACGTCTTGCCCAGTTCGACACCTTGCTTGTCGGTCATTCCAAATCTTCAGATGCGTTCTCACGTCTGTGGATCAGCCGATGCTGGGGGACATGCTCGCACGACTGTCCAATACTATTGCTGACGAAGATCCGGAGATCCAATCATTCTCGATGGAAATCCTAACGACCTTGAAGACCATTATCGTCAAGCTTGATGCCGATGACCTTCTCAACTTCCCGCAACTCTTTTGGACTACCTGTGCTTGTCTGGAGTCTATCAATGAGCGAGAATTTTTAGAGGCCGTCGAGATGCTCAACAAGTTCCTTGCCAAACTGGACTTGAGCTCACCGAACGTGCGCCGAATACTCGCTGATGGCCAACCATCCCGTTGGGAAGGGATATTCGAAGGTGTTCAGTCCCTCCTTCACAAGGGTCTGCGGTCATCCCTATGCTGGCAACCAACTCTCGACACCATAGACAAACTAGTACCACTGCCTAGCGATGGTTTAGTTGGCGATGATTCGCGACTGTTCTTCTCGTTGCTCTCCAACTTTCCTCGTTTCTTGCACGAACTCGAAAAGCCTAGCGCTGATGAAAGCGTCATCCAGACAGCAAGACTACTCCAGGAAGAAGCGGACAACCAGGGGCTGGCTTGTATTGCCGAGGCCCTGGATGATTTTGCTTTGGGTAACCCCCAAGACAGCAACAAAGACTTCATCGTTGAGCTATGGGGAGCTTTACGAGAATATTACCTCCCTCAAATGGATTTCCAGATGGTGACGTTCTTGACTGGACTTCTTACAAATTCCTTGTCCTGGGTAAAGATCCAGACTATGAGAGTTCTTTGCGTTGCGATCCCTGAAGTGGACATGCGCAAGCCAGAACTCGCCGGTCATGGATCTGATCTCATCTCGCCACTGCTTCGGCTGCTCCAGACAGAATTCTGTATGGAGGCACTTGAAGTGTTAGACAACATCATGACAATGTCTGGAAATCATATGGATAAGCACCATCTAAGGATGAGTATGACGCGACCGACCTCAAGGGCGATTCGAAAGGAATATGAGCGTACGCAGAGTTTGTTTGGAATTCCCGAGGCATCAGGATGGGCTATCCCTATGCCTGCAAAGAAGACAGATGCTACACGAGCCAATATCCACGCCGCTTTTTACACTTGCCAGGGCTCAGAAGGGACGCTGACTGAAACTGCACCCACTCCTGACGTAGAGTTTCATGCCGATGATTTCCCTTACAACTACTTTGGTGCACCCGAGCGGACCGAGACGATGCTTTCTGACGAAGGCCGCGGCGATGTTCACTCAGGAGATTTGGCAACTAAACTGGATAGCCTTGACGACTTTTTCGAAGAACCATCGAGTCCTACGACTGATGATGATGGCCGATCATCAAGAACAATTACCGAATATACACCGGAATCCTTTGAGACCGGAGCGGAACTCTACGATGAACAGATTCTGCCTATCCTACATGAAGCCTCGAACAACACCACTTTCCAGAACGGATTCGCCGATCGGTCCCCAGGGCTATCGAGAGAAACGAGCTCGAATACTATGAATCCAGGTGCCTTCAGTGTGGTTATTCCCACTGTTCGACCAGGATTGCATTCCAGATCTATTACATCGCCATCTGCCCCAGCTTCTTACCAACCACAGATGGGCGACATTATTTCCGATGATGAGTACGTGGGAGGTTTCTCCGACGCTGATGATGAGAGGCCCGGTACAGGACATACCGAAAGCGCGTTTTACTTAGAGAATATGATCAAGCCTGTGACACGAAGACCGCAGTCAAGAATGAGGCGTGTGCCCAGCAGCCGCTCAAGAGATGAGAGAAGTCGGGAGAAGCCACCGCCTCAACCGGCATCGCGTTTAGCCAATAGCATTTTCCCACCGGGAATGCAAGAGCATGGAGAAGGCGACATGTTATGATAATGTTGAAAAAGGACTGGCTGCAATGACCATGTTTTATAAATGTTTGAAATGTTGTATGATGGGTGGAACTTGTGTGCTGCGCTGGCGCCAGGGATATCTAAACTAGTGAAGAGAGGTCGACAGGGTGCTACCTATATAAAAGGTGATTTAATACAAAGCGACTGAATATTCCCTCCCGTCTTCCCCTTGCGAATTTTTACGAAAAGCTCGTTGACTTTACCCCCCTAATAATTCTTACTGCCCAAAAGCTAGAACCGTTTCCACCTTAGTAATCACTATTCCGCTCAAGCGATATACCCCTTTGTTGCATATTGAGTATGCAAATTCCGACTCTCATACCCGAAGGTCTCTTGGAAAGATATATCAACCAATACTCTTTTAAGGGATAATGTCTGTTTTGTTTCGAGGAATTCAAAATGCCTCGAGACGAGTCAATCAGCCAACAAAATGGCCCCGTGCAACAATTGGCTCAAGATCCATGAGCAAACACAAAGGCAAAGCTCCCAAGCCCTTTGAACTGATATATCCTGATGCTCCCACCAAAGAGCACTCCGATCTTACAACGTTTCTATCATACGTAGAGCGTGTTAGCCTGGACAAGAGGTCTACAGTTTATAGGGGCACACACTACGAATACACAGTCGCCGACACCCTCTCCCAGTATGGCTTCTTCCTCAAACGCGTTGGCGGCCAATCAGATCGTGGCATGGATCTCTTGGGCATATGGACGTTGCCCTCGACATCTCAGGCATGCAAGGTGATTCTCCAGTGCAAAGCGGGTGCTCGAAGCGCGAGCCCCATGTACATTCGCGAACTCAAGGGCGCTATGGCAGCAGCACCTCCGGGGTGGCGAGGCACCGACGTGATAGGCCTACTGGTGGGAGAGAAACCTGCTACGAAGGGGGTGCAGAAAGATATGCACTCTGCAGATGTAGCTTTGAGCTATGTGTGTTGTTCTAAAGAAGGGGAAATTTTGCAGCTGCTGTGGAATACCAAGGCGCAGGAGATAGGGCTAGAGGGTGTGTCGGTGGGAATGAGATATGGGCAAGAGAAGAATCAGGTTGTGTTAATTAGGAGAGGAGAGATGTTGCCACTGCTAGAAAAGGTGAGGAGCGAGGAGGGGGATAGGGTGGTGGACGTGTCTGCTATTGAGGCCGAAGAGGCGCAGTCCTGATGTGATGTAGACTAGGCAGCTCACGAGAGAAGTATCACTCTCATGCATTTTTATGTATATTATAGAACAAGACTCCGCCTAAATTACAACGGTTACCTTTCATGCTGCTGGTAAACATATATGATGAATTGTGTGTAGTCTCTACCATATAGGAAATATGGCAGCAACAGAGCAAGCGGATATGAACGTTATCCAAATTTATTAACTGCGAAAACGTTCTGTGATGACATGGATATCACGAATCCCTCCTGAAAGTCCTTGTTGTGTCTTCACTTCCCCTTAATCAACCGTCCTCATTTCCTCTCCATGTTTACATGCCAACCTTCGCGATAGCCTTCTTCACGCCCTTCTCAATCTCCTTGAGATGGTCCTCTGGCTTCTTTCTACCAGCAGTCTTGATACCGTCATTCCCGTCCATGTCGAAAACATCGTCAAAGCTGAACTCTCCAGAAACCACATCTTGCTCAACGAGATCGCGCGGCATGGTCTGCTCGTAGGTATCCCACTTCTGACCTACATGATATTTGTGACAGAACTGCTGCTCAACCGGTTTGCCAGAGTCGAAGCGGCATTTCCACTAGCCGCCGCTCGACTTCTGGAAAGGTTCGGCCCAGTGATGGCTGGGGTCGTGCCATTTCTTGTCCCATTTGTTGGGCTTGCTGTTCTTGGTGCTGCGCATCTGAGACTCGAGCTTCCAGACCGCCGTGAGAAAGTCCTTGTACTGTTTGTCGATGGTGTTTCGGCGGTTGAGGTGGACGATGCCGTAGCCGGCGAAGGTCGGGAACCACTTGGGGATGTCAGCCTTGAGGGGAGTCTCGTACATGTTGTGGCGGTCAGGATCGTTGCGAGTCTCGGGCAGATTGTAGGGGAAATAGTTAGTTTCCCACCCGAGTCCGTCTGAGTCAATAACCTCGGGAAGTTCATCAACTTTGGGTGTCTTGGGGACCGCAAAGTGGAACTTCAGTTGCTTAGAGTAAGCTTCTTTGAAAGCTTTCTTCTTGGCAAAGGCTGCTTCTTCGTCCAGCCAGCTCGAAGGGGGGCAGATGTTGGATTCTTGATCTTTCAACCACTGACTGTACATTGAAAGCTTTGAAGTGGAAGGAGTAGGAAACAACCCACGAAGGCTTTCGGATTCACGAAGGACGGCCTTCTGATGCTCAGTCGGAGGCAAATGAGAAGTGTCTGGGTGATACGTAAACTCGCCGGCAATCAAACCCTCGACAGACCCATCATGAATAGCGACCTTCCTAGTCAACGCAGCTACGTCAGCCTTGGCGTTGTAGATCTCTCGTTGGACCTTGGGGCTGACCATTGGGAACTCAGTGGGTTTGTTGCTCAGATCGAAGTCATATGTCTCGGATGCCTCTTGCTCAGCGGCAACACGCCGTTCGTCGTTGACTCTTTTGACGGCAAGTTTATAGTGATGTCTCTCATGGTCAGCGTGAATGGCATACTCTTTGCGGATATCACCCTCAATGGCAAGGGGTTCGAGAAAGTTGACTTCGCTGTGCCACTTGTGTAAGTAGAAAGGTATCTCGGGGTCAATTTCTTCAGCCATGGCTTTGGGTGCGAAGTTGAATTCATCGTCCTCGGGATATTCTTCATTGCAAGGATGAGGGAAGCTGAAATGCCACTCCTTTCGGAGCTCGAAGGGAAGCTCGTCATCTGTGGCGACATTGAACTGGAATCGGTGGAGAGTGTTAGGCTCGTGGTACTTCTTGGGTTGACTGGCTTCAACATCGATGTTCCATTTGCGCTTGATGTCTTTCTCGGCATCTCGATCCGTATTTCTAGTTGAAATGGGCTTGTGAGGGCCAGTAGGCGGCGTGTGAACATCGACGGAAGATACAACAGCCGAGTTTGAGCTGCAGAGGTGACCCTCAAGAGCTCGACGAGTTCGAGGCGTGAATGTCTCAGGATTGCTCGAAGATGAAGAAGTTGGAGAGATCTCTTGATTAACTTCCTCGTCAATCTTGGGAAGCATTGGTTCGTGGGGTTCCTCCACGAGGAGCGAAGGGGGAGGCAGGGCACATGAGGCCGACGAGATAGTCGACGTCATGGTGAAGGTGAGATTGAGTTTCGAAGTTTCAAGATGTGTTTCGGGTAGATTTATCTCCAAGTTGAGATTCTTTATCGGTTATAAAATGAGAAGATTTGTGTGCGCGAAGAGAGAGAAGAGAAGATATCTATCTGTGATGAGTAGACTGCGCCGAACAGCAGTGCCAGTCGCTTCCACTCACCAGCAGTGTCAGTCACTCTCACTCACTAAGCCCGAACAAGGCGAGTTTCGACAATAGATGCTGTCTGAACAACAGAACACAGAACAGTTGTGGCCTTCCAAATATTGAATGCAGATGAGTTACCGATTATAGGGGCACCGGCAATGTGAGATACCCCTTGCCAGCGTTCGAAGAGGCAGCACAAAAGAGCAGCAAATTTCAGTTACCACCTGCGATAGTGAACAAGGGGAGCTTGATAAGATCTGATCTAATGATGCTATGTCCGTACTGTGGACGAACTTTGTGTAGATACAAAGTTCTTCACCTCAATTTAATAGGCCGTAGCCCCTCCCTCAAGCTCTCTGATGAGCTGACGACTCCCTTGCGTACCTTTACCATCAGTGAATCACGGGGCGAAGGACAGATCTCGATGAATGATATATGAGGAGCAGACCTGCTTTTAAACAGTTTGCGACCTTGCCCACGGGTTCTGAGCGTACACGAGATCGTTTGTGACGGTTGCACTTTTCGGCGGAAACCGGTGTGTAGGTACAATGAGAGACTCGTGGATCGGGATATTTGTAACGTTGAATGGTCATACATGAGATTCGTGTCGACTTCTAGAATCATTCCATAAGCATACTATGATATACAAAAAGTTCTTGGCCAAACCCCCCGCTCCCATCTATATCCAGTGTTGTACATGATATCGCACAGCCAGTCATCGCGGCACGTGTCTCATTCATCTATTAAGATGCCACAGGCCCTACCTTGACCTGCTCTCGAAGTCTCCTCTCCTCAGCTGCCCTGCTCTGTTTATCTTGCTTTCTCTGTCCTGCCTCAATCTTTGCAAATTGACCACGCGCGCCGTGCTTGAGCTTGGTGATCATGTCCGAAGCCTTGCCTTTGTCTAAGTTTTCGGGCTTCAAAGGTTCTGCCTTGCCGCGCATCTTATTGATGAAGTCGACCTGTCCCTGCGTAGGCGGCAGTGTCCGCCATTTTTGATAGCGGTGAATGAATGTGTGGGGAAACATCTTTGCCGCGAAGCTGTCCGCTCCGTGCACTGCATCGGTGAATGTGGCTGCCGTGAGGATTTCCCGAGGCATTGCGTATGGGGTTTTGGCGACACCGGGTGGTAGGGCTCGTACTTCTATAGCTCGGTAGAGCGGCGCCGTCGTGTTAAACTGTTCACTGACCCGTTCAATGCGAACATAAGAACCACTTGGTGACGATAGCACAAACTTTTCTTTTCCCACCTGAACCCATGCATATTTACTGATAGCGCGTATGTGCTTCTCACCAGACGTATCGGCGATAAGATCTAAAACCGAGTCATAGTCTGTGAATGTAATACTATCGGCTCCAGGCCCGGAAGTTGTTTGGTAGGACAGGGGCTGCTGGGACGTGACATGCTCTGTGTCCTTGATCTTGCGCAAGTCATTCACTGTTGCCCTCTCAACCAGAATATCAGGATCTAGACCAAACAGTGTGGGCGTGGTCACAATTCCAGTATCCAAACTCGAGACGAGATCAATGATATGGCAATTCTTCTTCCCTGGATGCAATCGCATTCCTCTGCCAATCATCTGAACCAGTAGGTTACGTGATCTTGTCGGCCTGCCGAGGATAATGCAGTCGATATTTGGGATATCAGTCCCTTCGGTGAACACACCACAGTTGACTAATACCGGAAACTCTCCCTTTCGAAAAGCGTCCAACGTGTCGCCTCTCTCAATTTTATGGGTCTCCCCAGTCACATATCTCGCGTCGAACCCATGCTGGCGGAATCGATCTGTCAGTTCAACGACGTGGGCGACATCGACGCAAAACACAAGTGTTGATTTCCTTCCTGCAGCTTTTGCCATCCAGCTGCGGACTGTGATGTCGTTTATCTCGCTGGTGTTGACAGCCCTGGAAAGATCAGCTGGAAGGTAGTCGCCAAAGGCGCCCTTCTTGACGTCTGATAGATTCGCTTTCGATTCAACGGTGGTGAAGATGACATCTGACAGCCACTTTTTCGAAATCATATCTACGTAGTCTTTGTGATAGACAATCTCGTCGATTGCTGCGCCTAGCTTAACTCCATCGAAACGCGAGAACGTGGCAGATACACCAACCAGATTCGGGGAGTTGGGACGCTTCTGATCCAGTCCAAAATAACGAAGAGTCTTGAGATACCCTGGAGCAACGATATGATGGGCTTCATCAACCAGTATTAGTTTAAATCGGGATGGGTCGAACTTCGTAAGACGATTCTGTGATATTATACTTCGTACACTAGCGACTGTAATGTCCGCTGTTCCAGTTGCATGGACGTTGCCCATCTCAATCTCAATCCTCATATCTGGGTACGCGCGTTGACAGTGGTTCGCTGCTTGCTCCACAAGCTCGCGACGATGAGCCAAGATCAATGTCTGCCCAGCATCCTGGTTTGCCGATGGTATTTTGTCAATGAGTTGTGTGAATATGACCTTGGATTAGTTAATCAATGGATCTCAAAAATGAGAGAAGAACACTCACTGTTTTGCCGCTTCCAGTAGCCAGCGATATACCAACTCTTTTATGGCCACTCTTCAAAGAGGACAGAACTGACTCGATGCATTCTTCTTGATAATCTCGAAGCTGTAGCTTGGGCAGGTCATGAACAGCAGCTGAAGCAAAAGCTCTGAACGTCTGAGGTTTTATCACAAAGGAACAACTGGCGGCTCTGGGCCTTAAAATACATCTCGATATAGCTCGTAGCATTGCACATGATGATAGGTGCAATAAAAATATGCTTCGTCTCATTGAATTGAAGTGGAAAAATACTTCATGAATAAGTTGTCATGAGCCTACGAAGATTGAAGATGGCAATTGCATTATGTAAGCGACGCTCTCCACTAATATTTCAGCTTCTTCGGCTGCAGAAGGTCTACCACTCAGGAATTTTCAGTGACAATGAGCAATGAATTGAATGTTAATATTCAAAGTTATACCCAATTTTCAAATACTTGGAGGGTTCCTCTTCACTTGTCCGGCATCCGCTCCTAGTCTGGAGTGCTTTTCTTCAAATTTCTTTGTTACCATGTTTTCACCCTCTCATATCTTGCCAGATATCATACACAAAAGAACATGGAGTCGGAAACCAATCATGATCTCCCCGATAACGGCCTGAACGACACAGAGAATGCCGAAGACCTGGAATTGAAAGACGAGATCCCGCTCTGTGGACACTACGCTGCTGATGAGACCGAGGCATCTGGAAGTGTGTACACTGAGAGCGAGGATGAAACAGATGAAGAGAACTTACTAAAAAGGCCTGCCGAAGCGGAGTTGGTTCCTCGAATTTTCAAAAGACAAAGAGGAGTCCTCAAAACCGAGTATTTGGATCTTCTTAATAGAGACATTGAAGATACCGCGCAGCGTGTGTGCTTTGTCGACGACAACGAAGAGACCCTTTTATCCCCGAGCCAAATAGGACTCACCTCCTGGTCGATTCCAGAGAAAAAGCTTTTCTTTGAGGCTATCGCCCGCTTGGGTCAGAGTGATTTTCCGGGCATCGCGTCCCGCATAGGCACCAAAAGCGAGATCGAGGTGAACCATTACCTTGATGTGCTCCGCAGAGCTCGACTCATGAGACAGCGAGAAGTCAGACGTCCAGCTATCGAATTTTCTGAGATCCCTGCTGCAGTCGAACTCAGCCAGCAATGCTGTCACGCCTTGGACGAAGCCGCGGATGCTATTTCGGTGCGCCAGGAACGAAAAGAGGAGCAGAGAGAAGAGAACAAATGGGGAGACTGCTGGGACATAACCCCACGAATCGCTCGCCGACTCGACAATGGTGAAATTATTGCTGAAGGGCAAGATCTTCCTTTCTCCAAGCTCTTCAACCTCCATGCCTGGTTGAAGCTTTCTGAGCGCATTTTTATGAATTCATCCATCCCTAGCGAGAATTGGGATTCTATCGATAACAGGCCTCCTTCCATGTGGGCGACTACATTCGAAGATTTTCAGTCTTTGGCGGTCTCTATTACGAAAAGACTCGTTCAGACAACAATGTTCTTCAGCGAGTCAAGAATCAGAGCGAAAAAGGAACTGATACCAACTACTCGCGAGATTGTCAGGGCACAAGACGTCGAAGCAGCCGTATTCTCCTTAGGATTGAATCATAATTCTCATCGGTTCTGGAGCAAATGTGCACGAAGACTACGACTTGAAGTTCATGAGGAGCCACCCCTGCGAGATGACGAGGAAGCAGAGCGCGAACCTCTAAGCTATGAACAGGTTGAAACCCTTCTATCAATAGGCGACGAAGGTTCGGATCAAGCCATCGGACTACAGCCTACGCCTGACCTAGAAGAAATTATCTACGTTTCTGAAGACGATGTCCTCGGCTCTGACTTCGAAGAACCGCCCCAGTTATTTGACGGGGAAGAGCTTGCAATTGAACGAGAGGCAAACGAGGTACTGCAATTTTCAGCCGCGGACTTTCCAGAAACGTACCGCAAGAAAGAGACTCTCAAAAACCGCATTGCAGTGGAGCGGCGACAGGAGCAGTACGCCGAAGAACGTGACCAGTACGTCAGCTGGCAGGCTGAGAACGAGATGTGGGATCTGCTGCAGAAAAAGCCACCCATTGAACTGCCTAAGATGCCCTCACCTGGCCCTTTGCAGCGATCAACTATGGATGTTGAGAGTATCTTCCCCATAGGAAGGGATTGGAGAGCTAGGACCAAGTACCGCAGCGAGTGGGAGGGGGAATAGCTGAAAACACTGAGTATCCATATACTGAACGTTAGCCAGCGTATGGGCATCAGGGCTTAGCAAACTTTTCGTTCAATGCAATAAATACTTATGGCTCACATGCCAAAGGGTATCTGACCCGCCCTGTCTATCCGATTCATCATACATAAATCAGCACTGCAGCTTAAATCAAAGTCCCTAACGTCTCCTCTTAGGCCGCGCCTTTGCTTTTGCAGTTGTAGCCTTCTGGCCCTTCTTGGCACCTCGTGTAGATTTGGAAACTTGTTCTTCACTCTCCTCGGAACTCTCTTCCATCTCACTAGACGAGTTTTCACTCCCCTCTTCTTCTTCTTCTTCTTCTTCTTCTCCTTCATCATCATCGTCATCTTCCTCTTCTGTGGTCTCGGCCTTTTCTTGCTTTTCGGCCTTGGCTGGCGTGGTCTTCTTTTTCTGTCGCGAGGCGCTTCGCTTCGACCTAGGCGCTGGTGATGGGGCGTCCGTACCGTCCTCAGTATCTTCAACCGAAGTGCCTCTTGTCTTTGTATCGCCTCTCTTACGCTTCTTGGCAGGGGAGGGTGGCGGAGAAAGGTCTAATTGTGCTGGTGATGTTGGAGCTTCGCTGGGAGGGGCGGGGGCGCGTGCCATCATGGCCTCGAAGAATTGCGCCCTTGGGAGTGAAAACTCATTGTATTCAGTTTCATCTTCGTCGAAATTCTCTCGCTCATCGATGACCTCAAGGTTGTAATAGGTTCTGAGCTTCTGCCATATGTATGGAATGCGCGTATGTTGGTAAAGATCAGGATCGAAACCGTGGTTCCGCAGGTGCTCCGAGATCGCTATCATTCGGAAATGCCTGTGCATGCCTGCGTCCTGCTAGTCAGTAACAGCTTATTGTTGAGAGAGAAGTTCAACTGACCAGCCGGTTTCCAACGGATGACACCCTTGAATAATGAAGCCACTTGATCATCCGTCCAAAGATCATTGTAGTTGTTGTTGGGTTCTTGCTGTTTTGTCTCACTAGACGCTTCATGGTCACCAGTCTGGGGAGTATCGACGTCCATTGCATCATCATCTCGTGCAGGAGTTGGTGTCGCTGCAGTTTGAGTGCTAGCTCGGGCGCGCTTCCTAGGCGCCATTGTGATCGTGATGTGGAAATCAGATGATATTTAATGATGGGGTTTGTAGAATATAGTCTGCGTGTAGCGGGTGTTTATGTGCTAGGGCGATGTCTTGCTGGTATGGGTGGTGTTGTCATCCCGAATAAAGTTGAAGGATTCAAGCGATCGTCCAATTCGATGTGCTCGTTGGGAAAGAGGTGTGCCGATGAAATCATAAGACCGAAGAATCGGGAGCCTAACCCAGTGCATTTTTAGCGTAAAAGTCCCTGAAACGCGTCCAACATCCACTGGAGCGCGTCGCAGAGGGACATGGAGCATACGCAACCACGCGTTAATTGTCTACTTAGGTAGGTTCCATTACGCAACAAGCTTAGGCTCAAGTTCAACATTGAAACCAAAGACATACCACAAGGTATGATGATATCGAGCATCGCATGGACTTGATTAAGAATAAAAACTATGCCTGAATCGAATGATGATCTTGCGGCTGTATTCGCTGTGCCTGACTTTTGGAAACCGTCGAAATACCTTCATCAATTTGATGGCAACTCTCAAGCTCGGAATCCCTTCTTTTCTCCTGGACTCAGAGGTACCTTGGACGGTGACGCCGTGCTAAAATTGTTACTAACTTGTATGTTCTAGGTGATGTAGACTCAGACCTTGTACAGCTCGGCCATCTGTCAGTCGAGCAAAGCGGCTTCTTCAAACTACCATCTCAGCTTGAGGCTCTACCAGAGCCAGAACCAGAAACGACGTCCTCAATCAACAATATTCCAGTCCTCACAGAAAGTGTTGCCGACGCAGAGCCTATTGGTGACATATGGACATACACCGATGAGCCAGAGGAGAAAGCACCTGAGCACAGGACTTGGGACAGCTTCATCGCAGCTACACCAGCAGGTAAACAGCCACCATTGGTTACGGAAGCTGGAACCTCCGTCTACGATGCCTTGCTGGGTTGGTCTATCGACCCTCTTGAGATGAAAAGCACGGAGGTCCCTGTCGTTGATACCAAGGCCTACTTTTCATCCTTGCTTGCTCTGGCTCTTGGTCAGGAATCTGTCTTCTTTTCCAAGCAGGAGAAAGGCCGCACTTTCATACCAGCAATGTCCAGTATGCGGGTTACAGGATATTCCAAAGATGCCCTTCACGGGTTCGAAAAGCAATGCCACCGTTGCGGCTTAATGTTATTTGAATTACGATCCTTTGTTGATTCTACTTACGCAAAGCGCTCATCCAAATGTGGTGTTGCTCTGGCTGGAGTTCTTGATCAAATTCTCAAGGATGTCCAGCGACATGTCGCGCTTCACGGTCAGACGCCGCGGTCACTCTTAGAACTTCAGTCTACTGTCAAAGGATTACTTGCGATCCTAATACCATTTCAAAGACTTACCTCCAAGTTTCGCAAAGGTTATGAGGACCAACATGTTCTTTCCCAGGTCTTCCACGAAGCCTACTCTGTCGACTACGGTGAGGAACAGCTCCGTGGGATCATGCGCGAAGTTCTGCAGAGAGTTTCGTCTCCATGGATTGAGTTTATGGAAGAATGGATCGGGACCAGACAAGAAGAGGGAATTCCCTTAACCAAGGCCAATGTTGGTGGAAGCAAAGGCTTCATCAAAGTTGATACGGAGAAATATACAGACGACTTTGGACAAGAAGTTGAGGACATCGACTTTCGCCTGGACGACACTAAGATGCCTCATTTTATGCCCTACGATATCGCAAAGTCAATTTTTGAGACCGGCAAGAATCTGCGGTTCATTAGGGAATGCCACCCAGAGCACCCCCTCGCTTCAGCAAATATTATCAATGCGACCAATCCCCCAAAGGTCGGTTGGCTTTACGACTGGGACGCTATTGAAAGCCTTGAGAAGCGGGTCACCACGTATCACGATGATCTCTTGCGAGCGATCCGCGATTGTTCATCTGATGTGCAAAATATGCCCCAAGGCTTTAAACACATGCCTGGCCCTGAGGTTGCAACTCCATTCTTTCGTGACAATATCACGTCAGAAACAGGACTCGTGAATGCCCTCACGGCGCGCATGGACGAGCCCATACCTGATAAGAGTAGAGAGGATGCATTGAGTCAGATTCTTGGTGAACGTCTTGCGCAGTCTGCTGCCCGCAAATCCAAACCTCCTAGTAGTGGCTTCGACTTTACGCCTCACCCATCACTTCTTCCGGTGCTTTCGTTCGGAGGTATTGCTTCTGCGCAGTCTGAAGTTGTCAACCAGGAAAGTCTTCGGTTGCTATTCAACAATCATGATTTACGAGGTCACCTAAAGATGCACCGTGATTTCCATCTTTTTGGTAGCGGCATGTTCGTAAGCCGGTTATCTCACGCCCTATTCGACCCCGACCTGGAAACCGCCGAACGACAAGTGGGAGTTGCACGACAAGGAGGTGTCATGGGTCTACGCCTGGGAGGCCGGGATACTTGGCCGCCGGCGAGTTCGGAGTTACGCCTCGCTCTCATGGGGGTTCTTGCTGATAGCTTCGAATCGGACAACGAGTTCGCTAAGGAGAAGCTGGCTAGTATCTCAAGAGATGCATCTGAGCTACCAGGTGATATGAGTTTCGCTGTTCGAGATTTGTCGCAGGAAGAGATTGACAGGTGCATGAACCCAGACTCCTTGGAGGCACTTGATTTTCTTCGACTATCGTACAAGGCACCGCCTGCTTTGTCGAGCATCATCACCCCGGTAATTTTGACGCAGTATGATCGAGTCTTCAAGCTGTTGTTGAGAATTATGAGGATGGTTTATGTTGTCAACCAACTCTTCCGAGACGTTAATGCTAGAACCAGCCGTTGGAACGACCCTGAGGACATTTCATACCGATTTACTCGAGAGGCCCACCACTTCGTCTCGGGTATCACCTCGTTCTTTATGGATTCTGGAGTGGCCATCCCTTGGGAAGCCTTCGAAGCTAAAATCAGCAAAATCGAAGCAGACTTGAAGAATCCTTCAATTACCAAGAGTACACCGGACAAGGTTGAGAGCCCCGACAGATTGAGGGAGTTTCATTCGCGAGTACTTGATCGGATCATGCTTTCCCTGTTCCTCAGAAAGCGGCAGCAGCCAGTGCTGAACTTGCTTGAAGAAATATTTGGCACAGTCCTAGAGTATGCCAAATTCTCTCGAACAAAGGCTATGGGGAAGAACCACACCACAGATCCGGAAGACGTGAGAGAAATTTGGCGATTGTATAGCAACTTCAAGAAGAAAGTGCAAATATTTATCACCGTCTGTCGAGCCTTGACAGAAAAGAGTCGATCAACAAGCAACAAGGTCTCTGATGACTTGTCATTGAAGCGGGAGGGTATTGGTGAGGACCACATGGTAGCTCAGCTATTGCTGAAGCTACAGATGAATGACTACTACACTAAGTAAAACTAAAATCCATAGTCTAGGTAGGTAGTCAAACATTAGTTATACTCGATGAAGAAACCAAATGCATAATGAAGACCCATTGATATGCCGTTCGTACCCCGCTATCGATAAGCCTCTAACACTGTCTTTAGTGGCGGCCCCTCCAATGGGCCCCAATTATCATGGATGGGCGCTTTGTTTATTAAACATAACATCAACAAGTTGTCAGCAAAATGTCGCGGCAAAGTGTAGCAGCGCGCAACTTGTCCCTGACAGAAGAGCTTGAGAAACTTGAGCAATCGATTACTCTTACTCTTCAGGGTATGTTTATTGTTCTCTTTCATGTTGCACAAAGCTGACAAGTTGGCAAGAAATCGATCACAACTTCAGCAAGTCGCATCGCATAGTAACGACAAGTATTCTGCCTCTCGTCGAACAGTATGGAGAGCACTCTCGCGCTGTCTGGGAAGCTTCCAAGGTCTGTTTAGTTACTCGAATCGGTAAGAAACACGCTCACATTAGATAGTTCTGGAAGCAATTTTTCGAAGCGTCAGCCAATGTTTCCCTCTCTGGCTATGAAGAGCTTGCCAACGATGACGAAAGCGAAAATGTGGAAGAGAGCACGGCCATGAGGGAAGATATAACAGAAGATTACACAGCGCAGCATCATGAGGATGTCACCGCTACAACTGGCGTCGAGCAATCTACCTTCCAGGCGGAGGACTCCCTACTCGATGATGGGGAGCTCACAGGAAGCACACCACGACCTGGAAAAACAAAGACTCGATTCTCCGACATGGAATCGCCCTACGAAACCATGAAGCGCGAGATGGAGGGTGAAGAGAACAACACCACAGTTCTGGACGATAACGAGGACTCGACTATCTTGTTCGCGCAACACACCGCCAGACTCCCCGATATGTCTATGACCCCACAGGCCCAACGCGACCACACAATGACTGGCGACCAGTCTGTCCAACCTCATAAGGATCCTCTGCTACACCGTGTCCTTGATAAGAACTACCGTATCCAAGCAACTCCACACAAAACCGCCCTTCGCATCTCGCCGCTCAAGAGTGCCCAGCCCAAGAGTGCTCAACGCAAGCCTGCTTGGAACGACTCACCAGGCTCATCGCCTGAGATGGCTGTGCCCACTCTGCGTAGCGAGGTTTTCATGTCGCCCTACAAAAGCAATGCCCGACAACGTCTTGCAGCGGCAACACAAGGTCCTCGAACTCCTGGTGTTAGCGTACAAACCCCAGCAACGGCGCGCAAGACCCGAGATGTCTTTTCTGATGATCCTGTGACAGCCACTGGCAAGGAGAAGTACGAGATTGACTGGGATAGTGATGACGGGGACGAGGATATTGATTTATACGCTGGGATGAGTCCGCCCAAAACAATCCAGTTCGCGCTCCCTCCTTCAAAGCTCTTGCAAACCCCTGGTAAGTTATCATGCATTGTCTTAGTCACCCCACTCTACTAACAGTGGCTCAAAGCACGCGAGGCAAGCCAAAGAATTGTTGGCGATATTCTATTGGATGCTGGAGCCGATCCAAACTCATCCGAATACAGCCCTTCTATGGTAAAGATGAACGAGGATATCCTAAATGATAGCTTCTAGTGGCACCAGTGTCAAGTAAAGAGAGCGAATATTGGTGTTCGTTAGATATGTATAAACACTAGTCTCGCATATAACCAAAAGATACCCTTCGCTTCGTTTCAACTGTTGTGCACATATTTCTTTTCAATCCGCTATCGAAATCAGTCCGAACTTCAATCCTCCAGTTCATCGATCACATACTGAATCGAATTTGTGACTTGAGGGCTTGCTCCTGGAGCTTCTTGGCATCTATTTCGGTTCCGTTCTTCTGCTTCTGCTCGTCCTTTTTGAAAAGGGGTGCAGATGAGGAAAAGGTGGTAATTGAGGCAGTCTCGGGGTCGGCAGTCTTGGAGCTGCTGTACTTGGCAGTATCTACCTGAGCTACACCTGATGGTTAGTACTCTGTTCCTGAAGTGAAACTCTTGCAAGGAATGCTTACTCTTGGAGGTTGTGGAAACGTTGTTGGACATGATGGATTTGGAGGGACTTTTGGACAGACCGACTGGTTGATAATAGTTGACAAGGTTGTGGTTAAGCTCTTAAGCTTAATGATTTGTATACCTCCTATTGGTATAGAACTGCAGATTGCTTTTGCCTGAGAATGAAGTCCACAAGGCGTTGCATCGCCATTATATACTTGTTGCCTGACACAATAATATCACTCAACTTACTCATCACATCAGTTGGACTACACCATCAGGAGTCTTGCGCAGTCTGCTACAGTCGTTGCGTGAGTCATTACGAAGGCTAATCTCTTCCTACCAGGCCCTAGGGCTGACGAAGGAGCAAAATGATTAATCCAAGCAGTGTACACACGTTAGGAAAAAGTCTACGTATACCTACAGATAGCGTATAGGGCTGACGAAGAGTCCGGGAATAGGCATACGTATGTACCATGTAAGCGTACACGCAGAATACTACGTTATTGCCATCATGCATTAGGGGAGAAGCAAGTTGCATGTATTGGTCGCTCGGGTACGACATCCACGCAAAAGACGAGCTTGACGCATATGCCGGCGACTACTCATTCGACGATTTTGTATCGGAAGTTGGAACGGAATCCCGTTCCGTAGTAGGGTTCATGTTGAAAATATGGCATCCTCAATTGGGTGGTAAGACGTTACAGATACCAATGCTCTGGTTTATTTTACGTTTAAAATCTTATCTTTAAGAGAACACTTAGATTTCGATCTTTTTTCTATGACCGCGTAAGATAACAACCGGTAGACAATACTGATGTCACCTGCACGTTGGTGAGTCAGTATGGGTCGTCATTCAGCCGCGTCTTACTCCGTTCACCATGACTGACTGAGTTGGGAACTTTTTGTTCAGGACATATTCGAATGTGTTCGGTATGGGTCCCACAATAGAGCGTTCAGGTATCAATGTATCAAGGCATGCGTCACCGGAGAATAAGTAGCCGCGCGTTGATTCTGCGTGTTTGACAAAGCCAAGGAATTTATGCTTAAACGGGCAGCTCATAAACTAACTTTGGTTGGAGTTCAGATCTTAGCAAGCCACATGTGGCTGTGGATGTGCCAGTGGCGCCCGCAAGTTTAATCTTATCGATAAACAATCCCACTAGCGTCTAGCGCGCTCGTCTTATCGGACAAATTTTTGAAATTTTTGGGAAGACAGTCGTGCTAGTTGATTGATACTTGGAAGTTGGTGAAGACGTCGCAAGCAAACATGGAGGACCAAGTACACAAGCCGCATCGCAAGTCCAAGGACAAAAAGGAAAAGAAGCAGCATACAGGGGGTGAGTTGTTATTACAAATGCCCTCAATTCGCGACGGGCGCATACTAATGATCATCAGAGCGCAATCCAAAGGCGTTTTCGTTTGCCAACCCCGGCAAGCTTCAGAGACAAGCGGCGAGATCGCAAGATGTAAGGCTCCTTCTCTCTCCATTCTTAAGTATTCCGCAATTCTAATTACCATCAATAGATCAAGGAAAAGCGTCTTCATGTCCCGCTCGTCGATCGATTGCCCGATGAGGCCCCGCCTCGACTTGTCACCATCGTTGGCCCTCCCGGCGTAGGAAAGACGACTTTGATGAAGTCGCTCATTCGACGATATGCCAAGGAGACGATATCCGACCCTCAGGGCCCCATTACAGTTGTTACATCTAAGAAGCAGCGTTTAACTTTCGTCGAGTGCCCGAACGAACTTGAAGCCATGGTCGACATCGCAAAAGTTGCCGACATTGTCCTTCTCATGATTGATGGAAACTACGGTTTTGAAATGGAGACTATGGAGTTTCTCAACATCCTCGCTGCGACTGGTATGCCAGGCAATGTTTTTGGTATCCTGACCCATCTTGATCTCTTCCGCAAGCCGCAGGCGCTTAAGGACGCCAAGAAGAGACTTAAGAGAAGACTTTGGACGGAGTTGTACCAGGGCGCTCACCTCTTCTACCTCTCTGGTGTCATGAACGGCCGATATCCTGACCGAGAAATCCACAATCTGTCGCGCTTCCTCTCCGTTATGAAAAACCCTCGTCCTCTCGTATGGCGCAACTCACACCCTTACTCCATCATCGACAGCTTCCGAGATGTTACCCACCCTACCAAGATCGAAGAAGATCCCAATTGCGACCGATCAATTGTTCTATCCGGGTATTTACGAGGTACAAACTTTTCTTCGCAGAACCAAAGAGTCCATGTTCCTGGTCTGGGCGATTTTACGGTATCCAACATGGAGGTCATGCCGGACCCTTGTCCAACGCCATCAATGGAGCAGGCAATGGCCAAGATTACAGGCAAAACTGGACGAAGGCGGCTTGACGAAAAGGAAAAGAAATTGCACGCGCCTATGTCGGATCGTAGCGGCTTGAAAATCGACGGTGATGCCATCTGGATCACTAGCGACAAGGGTTTCAGCTTCGACAAGGATGAGGATGAAGCCGAGCGAGGAGAAGGAGAAGAGATGATTGTCGGCCTTCAAGCTGAGAGAAAGCTTCTTGGTCAGATGGAGGGTGGTGTGCAACTTTTCAAGGGCGGCAGCAAGGTCGAGGCAGTTCCTGACGAGGAAGACACTGGAAGAAAAACACACCGCAAGCCTAGATTTGCCCAACGAGAAGAGGGTGACGATGAGCAAAACGAGGATGATGAGAGTTTTGTCAGCGGCGACGAGGAGATGAACTCGGATGCCGAGGTTGAGTTTAACGAAGGCAAGCTCGGCAAGATGTTTCGCAAGGATGCCGACAAGGAACTCGGTGATGATGACCTTGCCTTTGCCGACAGCGACTCAGATCTTGGAACATTGTCTGATGAGGAAGAGATAGAAGATGAGGAAGAATACGATTCCGACGAGGAAGCAGCAGCGTTGAGATGGAAAGACAACTTGAACGGCACTGCTATGAAGCTTCACGGCAAGAGGCGCTCGTATCACACAAGCGACTTGGCTAGGTTTATGTACGACGATTCATTGAGCCCTGTGGATGCGCTGAAGCGATGGAAAGGTGAGGAAGACGAGTCGGAAGAAGAGAATATCGAGGACGATGAGGACGATGATGACTTCTTCAAGAAGTCGAAACAAGAGCAGGAAGATGCAGTGGAGGATAGGTCAATACCCGCCTACGACTATGAGGATCTAGCCGCGAAGTGGGCATCAGAGAAGAACGTCGAGGCTCTACGGAGGAAATTTACATCAACGGCCCTTGCCGCAGGCGATGACGATGATGGGGATGAGGATGGGGATGGCAGTGATTTCGAGGGCCTGGGAGATTCAGACGATGAAGGCGACGGTGTCTTTGAGGATCTCGAGGCCGAAGGCGAAAAAGAGCCAGCACAATCAACAGCCGAGAACATAGAAGCCGAGCGAGAGAAGAACGCCAAGCGAAAGGAGGAGCTCAAGATGAGATTTGAAGAGGAAGATCGCGAGGGTTTCCTCAACGACAAGGCCAATGCCCGACGAGAAGGCGGTGATGTTCAAGAGTTTGGCGAGGATCAATGGTACGAGGCGCAAAAGGCTATGATCCAGAAGCAGCTCGACATCAATAAGGAGGAGTTTGAGAACCTCGATGAGCGTCAACGTTCTGCTGTTGAAGGCTACCGCGCTGGCAAATACGCAAAGGTTGTCCTCGAGGGCATTCCAGCGGAGTTTGTTAAGCTCTTTGATGCACGTCGTCCTATCGTCGTGGGTGGTCTCTCCGCTACTGAAGATCGCTTTGGTTATCTCCAGGTCCGTATCAAGAGACATCGCTGGCACAAGCGTATCCTCAAGACAAACGACCCTTTGATCTTCTCCCTCGGATGGCGCCGCTTCCAGACCATGCCCATTTACAGCACCACCGACTCACGGACACGTAACCGTATGCTCAAGTACACACCTGAGCATATGCACTGCTTCGGTACTATCTACGGTCCCTTAATTGCCCCTAACACAGGTTTCGTCTGCTTCAACTCCATGTCTGCTTCGACGCCTGGTTTCCGCATTGCCGCTACCGGCACAATCCTCAGTGTCGACGAGTCCACTGAGATCGTCAAAAAGCTCAAGCTCACGGGTACGCCTGCAAAGATTTACAAAAATACCGCCTTCATCAAGGACATGTTTAACTCATCTCTTGAAATCGCAAAGTTCGAGGGCGCTTCTATTAAGACCGTATCTGGCATCCGTGGTCAAATCAAACGTGCCCTGTCCAAGCCAGAGGGTCACTTCCGTGCCACCTTTGAGGACAAGATCCTTCTCAGCGATATCGTCTTCCTACGTGCTTGGTACCCTATCAAGCCTCACCGCTTCTACAACCCCGTCACCAACCTCATCGGCTGGCAGCCCATGCGTCTCACAGGCGAGGTCCGTCGTGACCAGAACGTGGCCACTCCTCAACCCAAGAACAGCCAGTACCGCCCTATCGAGCGCGAGACACGCCACTTCAACCCCCTCCGCGTTCCACGCGCGCTCGCGGCCGAACTTCCCTTCAAGTCGCAGATCGTCGAGACCAAGAAGCAGAAGAAGGAAACATACATGCAGAAGCGTGCAGTTATCATGGCTCCTGGCTCCGAGGAGAAGAAGGCACGCGCCCTCATGCAACAGCTCCTCACGATCCGCAATGACGCCGCTGCCAAGCGCCGTGCTGCGAAGGAGAAGAACCGCGCTGCTTTCCAGAAGAAGCTAGCCGACAATGAGGAAAAGAAAGAGGCTCGCGAGAAGCGGGAGTCCAAGGACTTCTGGCGCAAGAATGGTCGCAAGCGTGCTGCTGCAGAGGATGGAGGTGGTGGGAAGCGCAGAAAGTAGAGGGAAATATCTCTGTCTTAGTTACCTGCGCTGTACGGAAGTTGTCAGAAAGGTGTTATTTGTATACCTTGTTGGGTTGGCGTTTCGAGAACCAAAAGAGAAATCATTTGCATTTTACGTCAACACTATTAGCCTCTTCGAGATAGCACGATAGTGGTACTTGTATATTCTAATCTTGATCACCAATAAATCCCACACACGCAGTGCAAAAGAGAGATAGAATCTTGAAATAGAGCATCTCGATATAGTTAAAAGTTGAGTCAATAGCATTGGCCCTCGGCGAGCTACAAACAATCCTAAACACCTATCCTCGAGACACGAACGTACAAAAACAAGCAACTGGGCAGATGAGGTGTCCTTCCATCGACGTATTAATCAAGAGTCCATAAAGGAACCCTCTTCCTGACACCATCATCTGCCCGGATCATCCGTATTTTAACCGTCTTTCATCAACGTCAACTAGCGTCGTTTGTCGCATTGCGTGCTAAGGAATGCTCCCATAAAAACCAATTCACGCCCGAGTCCAATCTGACAATCCCTTGCTCCCGATTCAAGGATAGACATACGCCCCAAAATGCCGTAAAACACATTCATTGCTTAGGCCAGCCTATGCCTTCTCTCAGCTCGTTTACACATGGCAACTGCATCGCGTTGGTCGTTTAAGAAGCAAGCATGGGCTCCTTAACGGGGACAACGTCCTCGTGAGGGAGCTCAGGGGCCGCGATGTCGATGGCGGTGGGCTCACGCATCTCCTCCTTCAAAGCGGCAGGAGTAGGGATTTGAGGAGCGTCCACAGGCTTGACGGGGTCCTCAGTGGGAGGAGAGGGGAACTCAGGCTGCTTGGCAGAGATGGGCTGCTCAGGCTTATCAATCTTCTGGCGAGAGGGGGTCTTGCCACGGAGGAGGTCCTGAACCTTGCCGCTGTAGTCGCCGGCGTACTGCTTGCTGATGTTGGAAACTTGCTCCATCTGCTTTGAGGCAACGCTCTGGATCTGGGCGGTCTGGGAGTTAATAAGCTCAGAAGCGTGGTGGAGTTGCTCATCGATCAGCTCTTGGTTGGAAGTGTAGATCAAGGGAACGACGAAGGCGACGGTGGTTCCAATGACAGCGAGGCCCCAGTAAGGAACAAGCTTAACGAGGTGGTAGGACATGAAAGCAGCAAAGAAGGCCTATTCACTGTCAGTTCTCGGAATCATTTTAGCTGTCGACTTTGCACTTACAGCAACAGAAGCAGAGACATTCTCGGCGAAGATGATTCGCTGAGCCTCGATGACAAAGAAGTTAATGAGCTCGTGAACGTCCCCAATAAGAGCGTCCAGGGTCTCACGGGGAACTGTGTAGTATCGTCGAGGGCGAACCTGGGTAGCCAGACCGTTGTTGAGCACAACCTTACCAAGAACCTCGGCAAGAACGGTCACACCAAGGACCATCCACGAAGCCCTCAGACCCCATCGGAGAACATCCACGTATCGCGCGGCGAAGATAGCACCAATGATAGTGACATAGGCAATAGCAGATGCGCCTATTGTGTCACTGAGGTCAGCCATTGGTCATTAGAAGATGGATCAAATTGACTTACGAGGGTTGTTCCAAGAGAGAAGCTCGGAGAAGAAAGAGTGATAGTGTGTGAGAGGCTGACCGGTGGCCGCGGGATTCGCAGGAGTGCGTCGAGCAGCAGCCAAGTTGGAGAGCTCGTTGGAAGCCTTCTGAGTGTGATCGTAGACGTTCTGAGCAACGGGGCCTAAACAAATCGAGAATTAGCAACAGCTCAACTATCATGTGCTCTGGGAAGTTGTCATACCATTAGCAACAGATTGGTACGCAGCTGCGGCGTCTGGAAGCTATGTCAGTTATTTTGTTCTATGGGAAAAAAACCCAAATGGCGGGGAGTGGCATTGTCGTGCAAAGATCGCGGGGAACACTGTACAATGTGGTTAGCAAAACTGTCCAAAACGACCCGGGCAAAGTCAGTGAAATTTTAGAACAAACGTACCTCACTAGTCTTGGTGGTCTCAAGAAGAGAGTTGCCGTTGGCGGCCAAAGTGGAATCAGCCATTTCGACGATCTGGTGCGAAGAATACGTAAAGAAGTGGTGCGCTCGCAGAAAGAATCGCCTAGAGTTGGAAAGTTGAAGTATGGGCGCGAGATTAGGAGGTGAATCGGAAGAAGGTGTTCTGTAGAAAGCGAAAAGCGGCGTGAGCGAAAGTGGCCAGAGAATTTTGGACAGCTTTTGTTTGTTTAAAATGCAGGGTAGAAAAATGACAAGGGGACATTAAAGCTACGTATCCGTAGCTACCTCTGCCTGCTCCGCTCCCCGTCTCTAGTCCTACAGCACAGCTGCAACGTTTTTTTCGTCTGAGCCGAATAGCTAGCTAAAGCAGACTTAAGGGGCGTCCGATTGAGGGAGCGAGGTGAGTGGTCGTATGGGAGAAACGGGCAAGTCAAGCGAAACGAGCGGCCCCGTCAAAAGCAGAGGACTAGGTCCAGGATAAGGCATGTGAAACGTACCTTGAATGCTAGATGTAAAGTGCGCGGATGCAAGGTGAGGTGAGTTGAAGGTGATTGGGAGTCTCGAGAGATGTATGTGTTGAGGTTTGTATGATGGAGGAGAGAGAATTGGAAATGACGTTGGTAGAAAGAGACTTCTCTTTTAGGAGCTGGAGGGGACCAGGCAAGTTTCGTCCTTGTTTCGCCCTTGAAGAAGGCACGGGGACGGGACACAAAGAGTGACGACAGTGACGCCTACCAGCCGGAGCCACCTCAGCAAAAACTGGACAGACTTGCAACTGTAGGTAGTCCACCTGCAGATTGTTACTCCAGCTGGTATCCACGCATTATCCGTACACTGCCATTCACCACTGTGATTCACTACACAATTTCTTTTTTAAGTGGACCGACGCTTAACAACGCTCGGCGTCAACGAGAATGAGCCTATCCTGCGCTGTAGTATCTCTTTGTCCAAAAGCTGGATGATGGAGCTTGGATACACGATCCATGATGCTAGTGGAGCTCTCTAGCTCCGGGCCAGGATGACGCAGTGCTACCCAAAGTCTAGACCTAAGAAGTACTTCCGACATGCGCTCCACCGGTCAGCAGATGCAGGTACAGTCAATGTCACCACTTCTCCAAGCATCAAAGCTGACCCGTGAACAAGGGTCAATCCCGTCATCAAAAGGCTGGAACAACGACATTCCAATAGAAGCATGCAGCTCTAAATGTGACAAGAGTCAATTTTTTTCTTGAGAGATGGAGCCATTTACAACAGACGACAGCTTACTCTTTCAGGCCAAGCACCCGACGGCAATCCCTTGCAGATGCTGCATAAACCTGAATGATGCTTTGACGTGATGATCTGGTCATTTCCAACGCATGTGAAAGTCGCACTAAAAAGGGGGGTTCTTTATCTCCAAGATGACAGGGCCTGGCCTTCAAGACTCTAACTAAAAGGGCACAGGACAAGCCCACAGTTTCCTTATCACCACCACACCCAGGAATATGTACTGTAGCATCAAGAAAGGATAATAACAAGCTGTCCACAGGGAAGTTAAATAGTTATGCGTTAGCTTTGCTGTACATACTACATAGCTTGAGCCTCTTATAGAATGCTAATTTGAAATTATATTTTCGAAGACTATCCGTAGGTAGGTAGCTATAATATAATTATCTCTTGTTCACACTCTTGGAACTTCCTGCATACTCCACTTGATGCTCGATGCCATCAGAGCTGGTCGCGCCAAGGGGTATACAAGATTCCAGACTTCAGAGTTGTATTCAGTGAAGGTAATACTAATACACTTCCAAGCATACTATGGCAATATTCTGAAAAAGTTTTGAACAAATCATCAAGACTATCATGATTGATGCTTTGTTTGGGGCACAGACAATGACATAGGTGCCACATGCCAAGGTCAAAAGACGAGAGATCTCCATCGATGGCTTGCATCATCAGTACGTACCTACCCATCCAACACCATTCTCCTTCCCTATCTTCCATCCAGCGGCACATCATCTGGCAAGTCCTCCAAACAAGGTTAAAATGTCTTTTCAATTATATAGACTTATGTATCTATCAGTCCGCAATCATGCGGCATTCTGAGAAGCCCCACAGAAGCTGCCAAATAAGCTGCTCTTTTGACTCCAACTCCCGTGCTAAGTAGACAAACGCCCTGACATATGACGACAATGATGGTACCGTTGGTGGCATATGTGAAAACAAGGGAAGACAACCATGAAAAGGGCACAACTGGCCAGGCCCAAAGCAAAATAGTAACAGCCCCACAGTTTCTCGCCATCCCAACACATGCGCTCGACAAACACAAATCTTATGCTTCCCAAAATATGTACAAAGAATCGACAATTTCCACATCGAGACATGTCGCGTGACCTATTCGTGGACATGGCTTAAGCCTCGTTGGAACTGAACCCACAACGCAAAGTATCTCTACCTTCGCCAACCCCAGAAACTTCCTCCAGATGATGGAGACCCAGCATTTGCTGATGCTGGCTTCACTGCAACTTCGTTTGTGGCAGTTGCCCCGTGACCAGTAAGTAGACCAAACATTCCGCCAGGTCCGGATTGCGATGCCGAAGGAGTGTGAGCCGAGACGGAGCGGCTCAGCCCGTGAGATTTTCGAATAGACTCCAACTTTTGTCGCGCCTCTTCGGCTTCTTGCTTAGCCACTGCTTCAGCCGTTTTGGCTTGCACAAGCTCAGCCAGCAATGCTTCATGCTCGCTCTGGGATGGAGCAGGTCCTGTTGTGGTCACCACCGGCACGCTAAACTCGTGGTTTTGAGGGAGGGACGATATCCGTTTGTTGAACTTGCTCGTAGTAGTTGATATAGGGTCGTGCTCCTGCTGTTGCTGCTGCTGCTGCGGTGGGTGCGGCGTGGTCTTACTGCGGTTGAGCTTGAACTCTCGAAGTCCCCCTCCAGTCTTGCTACCTCGATCCACATCGGCTTCTTTAGTTGACTCGTGCGATGAGCTGGCTGATGATACTCGAGACTTCAGACCATGCATCTGCTTCTCAAGCCTCTGCTTATCTTGATGTAGGGACCTGACATGTGCATGACTTTCCCGCAGTTGCTCCTTCACACTTGCCATTTCCTGGTTCAGATCCAAAATCTGGCGACTGTACTCTTGCGATTGTGAGAGTGCAGCAGCGAGCTGATCTTTGGCATGGTTTAATTCATCCCGCAGTTGAGCTTTTGATATTAACACAGACGACCGCCGTCGGTCATCCTCAACCTGGAACCGCTGTTCAACCACATTCAGCAAATTCTCCAAATCCTCAGTCGTTGACGGCTCTTCTTTTGGAGCGTCGTCGTCGCTCGGCTCAACGTTCTCCTCAGAGCTTGGTGTCTTGGAATCATCATCCTTGGCATCTGAACTATCCTCCTTGTCCGGTGAGACGGTGGGTTGAGGGCTGTTCGATCTGGAGTCGGCCTTCTGTCTCAATCCATTCAGAAGTGATTGAACCGCCTTACGGTCTTCCTGTCGCTCTTCGCGTTCTCGTTGCAGCTGGTTCGATAACAAGGCATGGTTGCGCTGTAGCTCACTGAGAGCGGTCAACAAGTCTTCGATCTGACTATGCAAGTTTCGTTCGTCTGTATTCTTATGAGCTGTTATTGTCTTGTTGCCGACCGGTGTCGATTCGCGCCCATCCTCAGTGTTGGAAGAGTCTCTAGACATGGTGGTAACATCTGTCGACGACGAGCTAGTGACACTAGCCGAGCTGGCTTCCATTGAGTTCAACGTCGATGCGAGGCTTTGTTTTGATGCGCTTCGTCGCAACATACTCGATGGTCTGGCTGGTGCGTTGTTTCCTGGGCTCAGGCTGGAAGATTTGGTGTTGATAGAGGTGGCCCATATACGACCTAGGAAGCGGCTAGCTGCAGTGGTTATCTCAGATCCTCTTACAGGGCTGGTGCTAGCCGTCTTGGACTCCCGATAACTTTGCTCAAGCTGCTGCATGTTTTCGGCGGTCACAGCACCTGTCAACCCGACAAAGTCCTGAACAAATTCATCGGCATTGTAATGGTAGCAATCCCAGAGGCCACGGGATAAAAGAAGCTGCATCACATCCTCCATTTCGGTGCAAGCCAATAGTCGCGCCTCGTTCTTCCGCATCAGGGATAGCGCGACTCTCATCAATGTTTCCGAGGCACCCTCTGCAAAGATCACGTCGTAAATACGAAACAGCATCGGCAAGGGGCAGGTCACGGCGAAGAAACTGAGAAACCATTGAGAGACATACGCAGGGTCGACCTGTAGCTCGTCGAGGTGATTCGACAAGACTGGGAGGCTTTGGCGCAGTAGCTCCTTGAATTGGTATATGCGTACGTGGAGACCCGAGAGATCAGGGAGGAAGCACGCCCTTAAGTCGTATTGCTCCATGAGGCTGAGATCGTTTATTAGTCAATGTCACTGTGACCGACATGAGGGAGGAAAATTCCAGTGGCTTACCGGACCAAAACACAAAATGCCTGTTTATCGGGCATGTGCATCAGCAATGGGCCGACCAGAAAGGCCAGCCCCTGGCAATAGCCGATCTTGGTGTCGTAGAGACTGAAGCACTTGAGGACACGGCCAAGCATACGTTGTCCGTCGCCCTCTGGATCGCGGAACATGTCTACTCCTGGGAAACTTCTGCCCAAGTCTTTGCCAATTATAACTTCGTATGGACTAGACTCGCCGCAGAAGCGGTCAAACTGTTCTTCCAATACAGCATCCCGAGCTCCAGACATGCTCTGCCAAACCACTCCACGTAGTGGTGGTGGAATACCTTTACGGATCTTATTTGAGAGAAGTGTCGGAAGTCGAGCAGCAGTTTGCTTATAATCCTTGACAAGAGCGGCGTAGAATTCGAGGTCTGTCATTGGGGGCGGAGGCAACATCGAATATCGTAGTGCAGGTGGTGTTGGTCCTTGAACCATCTGACGGAGCTGTGCCATCGAAGGCGGACGAGGTCTGCTAACTGCACTACGTTCAGCAGTAGCACGGTCGACGCCTTGGACCTTGACGCTTTTGGGGTTCGTAGCCAGCTTTGCATTTTCCTGTTCAAGGCGGGCCAATAATAACGCCGTTGACTGTATGAATTAGCTCGTATGTCCCAACGTTTGGAGATGTCCAGGCTCACATTATCTGTCTCTTCATCCTTTGTCTGCTCATCTTCCTTTTGCTCGAGCTGCTCCCAATTCACCTCGTCCTGATCATCTGATACATTGCCATCATCCGCCAACTCGTCTTGTAATGACCGTGTGGTCAAGATTGGCGGTGGCATAGTCGCTGTGGAAGCACGCAAAGCTTCTGTATCGACAACGTCTTCCTTAATCAAAGTTTTCGATTCGTCGTCCAAGCTATCATCCTTATTATCATTTACCAGTAGGCTAGACTTGCGGGATACGGGAGTGTCAGGACGATCGTCGACTGGGTCTTTGGTCGGTGTCGTTTGACTTGTATTGATAGTTGAGGTGGTGATGGGAGAATCGAGGACTATAGGATCCGGTTCAGAAAGGCGAACCGTTACCAAAGAGTCGTGAGCCATCTTGGGGGTCTCGGGAGCTGGGTCTTGTGCCATCATGGATGCTCGTTCGGTAGGCGCGGTCAAAGGGAGAGACTCATGTAGGCTCTCTCTAACTTGGGCGTCCATACCGGCCCGTCAAATTGGTGGAGAACTGTGGGAGAGTCTCTGAGACTGGAACGAAAGACACAATCTAGCACCAAAGGGCAGGCAGGAATCCCCTGTGACAACAGAAAGGACCTGGGCGTTTTGTCGCGTGTTGGTTCTGGTTTGTGTGTATCAGAGAAAACGAAATGGTGACAACAGGTCGAAAAACAAGTTTAGAGGTCGGAGAAAGGGCCAGCCTGCCGAAGAAAGCGCCTCAAGTACAGAGTACGGTTAGGATGGCTCATCGAGGGGTGGTCCCAGAGGCTGAAACGGAGCTCTTGGGGCGATGTCGATTTCGGAGTTGGAATCTAAACCAAACTCTAAGGACAAGCTAATTGTCTGAGGACCAAAGGATGGAGGAGTGGTAATGAAGCAGCGGGCAAAGCATTTACGATAAACACGAAGAGAACGTCTCAGCAATCGTGCGAGGCTGGCGGTGGAGTTTCAAGGTTATGTTGGGTTGTCTGATTTGGATATTCACCTTCTCCCGGTAAGAAGTTGAAGCCGGCCAGGGGTAGCCGGTCCATAATCTGGACCCTGGCAGCTACGGCGCGCAGTAGCGCATTAGTGCAGGCTGCCCTGAGAGTTGAGAGGTGCCCTGAACTGAAGACGGGTGCATTGACAAGGAATCTTGAACCAGTGACACTTCTTGTTTTGGACCCGCTCATTTCATCCATTCGCCAATGTCAATGGACCGTTCCAGCACCCAACAGCCTTTGAGCTTTGTTGACGATCCGCTCCAGGCCCGGCATCGAAAGCGTCTCTCATGGTCTCACCTCACTGGCCGGCCGAGGTGACGGCGGTCCGGGGGAAACCCAAAAGAGACCGGGGCTGGCTAGGTGACCGCCACAGAAGCATGAATGGGGACCACGCGTTTGCGACACACCGTGAATGGTATGTCTTTGAAGATGCGCCTGTTTTTGGTTTGTCTCTGGTCATCTATAGCACCAAGTCATTGTGCATGAGCCTGTTTGGACCGTAGATCATTCACATCTGGACCGTTTTGTTGTCAAGGTGATCTCCCTCAAATACTATCCAAGGGCAAATTTCTGAATCTAGTGACATGCGTGACGTGACATTCATTGTCAAGACTCGGTTCCGTTCGGATGATATCCAGGCAAGGTAGCCTTGATGCTCAGTGGTTCATCATGCAGGTCCGCATAAAAACTTCAGAGGCGTCGGCTGTGGCTTAAGTCGAATGCACGTTTCCGGGTTCCTTGCATCCATCCCTGAGACTCAGTTCAATCAGCAAACGAAGAAGAAAAAGACTTCATTGGTGCCAATTAGATCGTCCTCACTCCTCACCAGGCTCACCTGTCACGATCAAAGTTTGCGGTTGTTTTTAACTTTAACCGATCTGCTCGCTAGCTACAGGCCGCTTTATTGCCTGGAATGAGTCGACGCATAGTCGTGGCCATCCTGGAGCTCTCTCCAAATTCTATCCACTTATCACAATACCTAAGATCCAAGCTTTACAAAACATTGCTGCGTCGAACGCCTCTTACATCTATGAACAGGACATTATCGCAATGCTAACGATTCTTGGTATGATTTCCCTTGTCAACTTCATCTTACCGTGTGTATTACTTGAAAGGGGCCAAGATGCCGCATCTATCACACGTTACCGAAACTGTTCGGTGGCAAGTTCTTTATTCGTGATGTCCTTTCGCCTATCTTTCTGCATTACGTCGACTATGAGATCCATTAGTTAAATTGTATCATTCCTCGTTCCTTTCATCGTATTCTAGTTCCCACAATGAGGATATAGAAGACTCCCCAGAGCTCCATCGTCATCCATTTGTCCATCCACCCACGGCAGTACCCGTCGAGCTCCTTTTGACATGACTACAGAGCTATTCATCACAGTGACGTTCTCATAGGAGCTTTTTGTAACGTTCATCGCCAAACCAACCCCTTTCAAGATCCATGAGAGGACTTTGTACATGACATCAGATCCCATACGCTCCCATATCATCAATCCACAGAGGGGAATCCAACAGTAACTTGTTAAGACCCAAATCGATATCAACAATGGTAAAATACCGAAGAGCATCGAAGGCAGGTCGGTGATGATCTCAAGGGAAGGGCTTGGGCGAATCGGCTTGATGGCGGCTTGATCCCGAAGATAGCGTATCAGATGCTCTCGAGCTGGTCGAAAGATAGAATGTGAAAACAGATAATAGACCAAGCACTCTAAAAGCTCGTCCTCCGTTGGTTGGTCGTCTTGTACAGTATCTCCTTGTTTACCAACAGCATGGTTGAAAGTTGGGTGAAGATCTGCAGTTGCATATGGCTCGTAAGAAGCGGGAGCTACTTGTCCCTCGATGATGGATGCGACGCCCATGTTTACTAGAAAGCTGATTTTGGAAGCGATTTTGGGTAAAGTTGAATATTGTTTATTGTCATTGACAAACGAAAAACATAGTGGGCTCTGCGGGAATATTTGTGAGTGTTCAAGCGGAGAGAAACAAGAGCGGTTTAAAAAAGATAATAATGAACGCAAACTCACACAATGAGGGAGCATTGTGAGATTCAGTGTTCCCGAAAGCGTGTATAATGGATATAAAACCAATGATAATTTGCCCAAAGCGGATTGCTTGATGTCTCAAGCATCACGCTCACTGATATGAACTGCTCTTGCATTTGGTTCTTGAATGTCTCAAGTTTCAAGACCTTAACCCCGGACAGACTTCGTCCCACGCACGGTCTGTCCTCCATATTTGATTGATTTAATTGTAAATAAGGTTAAACTTATGCACATAGGCCAAACGGTAGGCTCAGATGGTAATAGATCTTGAGACTGGAAAATGCATTAAAGCTGTCAAGGGAGCTGGATGCAGCACTTCCATTCGATTCTCGCCCATTCTCACTCTCCAGAACCTGCGCATATATGATATATCAGGCTGAACAGGAATCTGGAAAGGGAAAGTTTTGAACTGACGTCGTTCGGGTTAAGCTCAAAGGTTGCAACGGGAATTATCTAGGTGAAAGACCAAACTATCTCTTAGATATAGAACGTGATCCCAGTATGAATTAAGGTATTTAGTTTAAAAGTTAGGATGAACATTAGTTTAATATTACTCTATATGTTTTTGTGTTATGCGAAATAACACAACCCTGTGCTATAACTCAAAGAGGATAATGAAAATATTGGTTCAAAGGTTCTCCGACGAATACCGAATCACCACTTGTTAATGCGCAGGTAATCGAGTTCTGTTTGTACAGCTTGTGTTCATTTACGTTTTCGTCCAAGTAGTCTGTTCTATTATGGTTCGATGTCTGGATATTGACACCATGTGCAAGTGGTGAGACAACCAACCACCCAGGTTCCGCTGCCAGTTGAGACAGATAAGAAAGTATTGAGGCTCAACCGAAGGTTCACTTAGGAGTCCAAGCGCAAATAATGCTCCGATGCATTGCGATCAACATTAACTAAAAGCAATATGCGCAGCCTATTTCGTCGTAACTGCACCTCCCTTAGACGCCATTAAGCTTGTGGGGTGTAAAGCACCATAAGAAACAGGTACTAAAGTCTTACCTAAATATGTATATATACAACTCTAGGTATTCTTCAACAGATACGCTGCCTAAAGCCATTGCTTTGCCATGGATGTCATAAAAATCTCCGTAAACCAAGCCTTGGTGGAATGCATCCTTTGTCTACAGCAGCGGTGTGGCTTGCATATTGGGGCATGTTCCAGACCGCATCGTCAAAGTGGTCGAAATATCCTAAATAGGAAGACGCGATCGATCAGGTGAGGACATGAGGATTCAATTTCTCGTACGAAAATCATCCCCGCACGCATCTACTACGGCGGTGAAGTGTCGACGTGGGGGAATCTACACTACATTCGCTCGTGGCCCGCATCCATACCACCCCACAGTGCTGCAGCTGCATACATCTGGTGAGCTGACGTATTATCTGTCTGGTATTCAGATCGAGCCTGTCGAAACAATGAACTCACGCATACATACATATCACTCAAGCATGAAACCAGCTGGGGTGCTTCTGCAGGTCAAAAGAAGCGGAAGAGCATCCGTTCCGTGAAGAAGTTGATGACAAGGCAGCAAATATGAACCCAGGAACATCCATTCGAGATCCGCGGCATATGTCGAGTGGTTACTTTGGCTTTGTACAACTTGGGTGATGGGATAGTTGGGGTTGCGAGAGCGGAACGAAGCTATCGCGAGGAGTTTATTGGACGACCTGCTATTCCCCCGGACAGTCTGTGCCCACGATAATCATGGCCCGGATCGATCTAACTAGATCTGCAATGCCATCGAGATGACGATATCCCAAAACCTCAACTGCTTGGTTCGTAGGTCTGATCAGGAAATGCCGTTGGTTTGTCCTCGTGTTTGTCAGACGCATAACTCGGTGCCGATAAGAGACAAACATTGTCACGGTGCATGCCGGTTCATCATCGAGGGGTTGAATCGAATGTCTGCTGATCATGGGATCGGTCTTGGTTTTTCACTGCAGAGAGTGGGCCAGGGCTGGGTGAGACGTCTGGTCGGGTCTGTTTGTTTACGAATGAGTGGATCAAGATAACAAGGAGTCAAGCAAGGTTGTTGCTTATTGCGACGACATACACAAAAACGGGAATGTAGTTGACTGTCACTCTTACAAGTATTTGCTGAACAAATATCGGTGAATGAGCAAAATGAGATATGATATTCGATGTCAGCCAGCCTCTTATCGCTGGAGGTGGTCTTCACCTTCACAGATCACCTCCCAAACCCGACAACTTCCAACTTTCACCCCAAGCCTCTGGATTGCCAAGCTGCGAGTCAGAATAGGCCATGATGAGCCATCCACTGTCCCGCAGACTGGGCAAATCTTGGGCTAGCAGGGTCATGGCTAATTTGATGATCCACCTTTAGTGGTCAATCCTTGGTTCCATTGTTTGTCTGTGTTGGATGCCTTTTCGTACAACAACATTTATTTCCATCGCGGCTCTTCACCATTGAGTAGCAATGCGAGCACAAGTTGATTCCAAACAAACAACGACTTGGTTAAATCTTAGCACCTTCATAGAACAATGTCTTCATTTCGAAAATATTCCGGCCACTACAAAAGCTTCATTTCTCACATGGTCTTCAAGGCCCGCAAGCCATTAAATTTCCTTGGTTTTCATCCTCTAATAGTGCATGTAAGTCAAACGTTCGGTGGACCCTAGACATCCCTCCAAGTAGAACCTTGTCCACTGGCGTTACACCCTCTCGATTCTGGAGCCGCTAAACATCTAGTTCGCCCAGGGGCCTTCGCATGTATCTATTGGCAGAGGAGTAAGCGAATAGGTACGTGATACTCGCCTGCTTTAGCGTCGTCTGCCTCCCAAGGTTCAGCGACAGCGCCCCGGGCCTTGAAGTTTGTCATTGGACCCCAACTACGTATGGGTAGGGAGCATCTCGCTCCTACACCCTCTTCTTTCTCCCCAAGATTGCTAAAACTCGACTCCAGCAACGGGTTCTGTTGTTGGATCATCATATCTAGTCTCCCCCACACTCGCTGCTGTGATCCTTTTCTCTCCTGTCGTTCGTTCGTAAAACATCAATCTCTGAACTCTGCGCTACTCCCTCCATGGAGCGTTGAGACAACCCCAAGCAAGGCGCAGAGCTTGCTCCCAAGACATCAAGACACCAACAAATGTTCTCCTCCCTATTGCGACGCCCCAGGGCTGGTCCCCGTCGAATTGATCGCCGCCGAAATACAAGTGCTTCTCCCTCCCCAGGCCCTGCTCGACGACGTTATAATCTAGAAAGACATGCAACGGCCGATTTCACAGAAGCCGACGACGACGATGGCGATGATACCCACGATGAGGGCTTGAGACGGTTTCAAAGTAATGACCGTCGCACGCATAATGATGGTGATGAAGACGAGGATGAGTATGATGAAGGAGAGGGAGGCAGAGATGGCGAAGATGGACGACGCGGTGGCCTTCCAGTTCTGCCTTTGTTCTCGGCATCTCATTTGGGTGCGTACCAAGACATTGCTATTGCACATGATATCAAAAGTTGTTGGACTATGCTAACTCTGGTCATGTAGATTCCCTCCCCGTATATAGCATCACACACGCCATCCGAATTATTATCTCGACACGCACTGAAACGACACTATCATGGGACCAGCTCCGATCACCCCAAGTCTCTCAATTTCTCGTCAAGCCCATGCAACAACAGATTCGCGCCCAGCATTTCAGCCGTGCGACCCTGTATGCTCTCATGATCAACTGTCTCCAATTCAACAAGGAGGGTGAACGCTACCCAGGCAATGCAGGAATTAGTAGCACTCGTGCCAAGGTTTGCGAATTGCTGACTCTCAAACTCCTTAAGGAGTACAACACTCGAGAGCTCATTGATGCCCTCGCCTACGACTTTTACCCACTTCAAGGCCTCCCCGGAGCTCAGGCGCCTACATCTCCACGAAAATCACCGACAGCTACTTCGTTGCCCTTGATTGCGTCCCGAACATCAACCCTTGAGGTTGCGATTCGAGCCTCGGCCAAACATTTACTTGCACACCCCCTTGTTGTCCAGCAGCTCGAGGCTATCTGGAGCGGCGCAATTACCTTCCACTCGTCTGCTGATAGCCTCCATCGCGAACCTCCACCGAACAACGGCCGCAGTTCCAATGGGCTCATCGGAAAAGCGAACGATAGAACGCCGCTGCTTGGATCCATTGCCCAGAAGGAAACGCACTTCGCCCCACCAGGGCGACGCACGGCGTCGCTCTATGATCCCCGACAAGCATCTCTCCTAAAGCTTTCCCGTCTCCGAGTCCCTAGGTACAGGTCTTTCCTTTCGACAATATCTCTCGCGGTCTTGATCGGGCTGTTCCTTGCTGTCCTCGCCGAGCGTTCTGTTCAGATCACTGGCCTGGAACTGATTTTCTGGTTCTGGAGCGCGGGCTTCATGCTTGACGAGCTTGTTGGTTTCAACGAGCAGGGATTTGCGCTTTACATTATGAGCTTTTGGAATATCTTCGATCTTGGTATTCTGCTATTGCTCATCGTCTACTACTGTATGCGAGCCTATGGCGTTTTTCTCGTAGACGCACACCACTGGAGCGATATGGCGTATGATGTTTTAGCGGCCAATGCAATTCTGCTTCTTCCGCGTATCTTCAGCATCTTAGACCACTACCAATATTTTTCGCAGCTTCTCATTGCTTTTCGGCTGATGGCTGTTGACCTAGTGGCGGTTTTCATTCTTATTCTTATTCTTTGTAGTGGATTCTTCTTCTTTTTCACCCTGACAAAGAACTCATTTGGTGCGAGTGATGTTGCCTATAAGATCTTTCAGATCCTTATGGGTTTCACTCCTGCTGCTTGGGAAGTGTAAGTCTCCTGGAGACACCAGCTGCAAGATGAAGCTAACAACCGGTAGATGGGATGCGTACAATTGGTTAGGGAGAGCCTTGTTGGTCCTCTTTCTGAGCATTTGTCATTTTCTCGTCGTGTAAGTTCGGCTTCAACTCAACATTCGCTTTTCTTTTGCTAACCAGTTCAGGACCATCTTGATCACGGTCTTGACGAACTCATTCATGGCAATTGCGTCTAATGCTAATGAAGAACACCAGTAAGTTACCGAACTGTATCGTGCAGGTTCGTTCTAACCATATTCAGGTACTTGTTCGCAATCAACACCATCTCCATGGTGAAGAATGACGCACTTTTCTCGTATATTGCTCCCAGCAACATTTTTGCGTGGCTTCTCATGCCTCTTCGATACTGCATGCCACTGAGACACTTCGTTTGGCTCAATCGGACAGTGATCAAAGCCACCCATTTCCCCGTACTGTTCTGCATCTACTTGTACGAGAGATACTGGCTTGCTCCGTCCATGTACGAGCCAACTGACTTGGTGGAACACCCAGCCCGGGATCGAAGTCGGCATATCTCCTTTATGGATCCCGCAAGTCGAGCTGCCATATTTAGTCCAAGTGTTAGGGTTCGCGAGGAATCGGTGGCTGGCTTCCAAAAGGATCGAGCTCTCGAGGAGGTATTCCGGCGTCTACCCGATCCCCTCACACTAAGGACACAGAGGCGCCAAGAGAGGCGGAAGACCCAGACAGCGATTCGTAACTGGATGGATCAACACGACGATAACGATGCCTCACCAGGTAACTGGCAAACACCAGAGGGTGCTATGCCTCCTTGGCAGCGAAGATCCAGCGTCGGTCTTATTCGCACTACTAATCTTAGGCGTGTCTCGGACGTTAGATCGACAGCGAGCGATCCTGCTGATCGGATTTCCAACGCTGGGAACCCTCTCCGCCCATCGTATTTCTCTAGGACTCGCTTGACTGGTGATATGTCCGAGTACAAAGATCAGACTGATGCGGATGGAGATGACGAATTACTGACAAACGATGAGGACGAGGACGATCATGGTACAAATGCTGGACAGAGTCTGGCCGCTAGAAGTCATCGAACCCATGAGGAAGCCGAAAGCTACTTTGCACCAAATGCCAATAGCTTTGGGAAGCTGGCATCCTCTGTGAGCTCCTCTGGCAAGAGGAGCTCTTCAGGCAAAAATGTGTCCCAGACACCTCGACCCAAGCGAGGCGCGCATAACAGGACACTTTCTACGAATACGATCCTCTTCAATCCTCAGGATGTTAAGCAAATGAAGAGCCCGCCATCAGCCTCGCCTCCTCTCCCTGGCCAGTCTCGCCCACGAACCAGTGGGCGCATCACCGCTGGAGAGAAAACGCCCAGGCGCAGCTCACCTCGCCGATCTATGTATGTTGGCAACACCAAACCCAGACCAGTGATGCCACCACGAGGCATGACTGAGGCTGGAGCTGTCAGTCGATCAGCCCTACTCAGCATCGAGCCACGAAACCGTCCCAAGGATATTAGAAGGTTGTCCTCGGTTGACCTGAGTGCTATATCCGATCAAGTAGGAGGTGATCCTATCGGAGCCATGCCCGGAAGCTTCCAGACTCAGATGGCGCTTGCTATGATGAAGGACAATCGAATGCGGGTAGCCGGTGGTAACGACTCCGGTGACCGCGACAGGATGGGAAGACTAGTGTTGGCTAGAATGAAGACACTAGAGGAGAGCTTTGCGGACGTGATCAAAGAGATGCGAGATCTGAAGAAGTCATCAACGGTTCCTACCACACGGCGAAACTCTTCAGGGGATGAAGGAACCATGGCGCCCATGATCGAGGTGGCCGGACGAGACCGTTTGAGGAAGAACCACATCGATAACAGTCAGCGCAAGGGAGCGTCTAAGCGACCTGTCAGTCGAAGAAGCCTAAAGGAGGCTAAACCTGCGTGGGATTACAAGGGGAAGGGCAAGGACGTATTGTACGAGTCTGACGATGAGGCGGAGACAGATGACAGTCAGTTGAAGGGGGGGTCATTGTAAAAAGGACACGGCATGGAGTTTGGGCATAGCTTCGGTACGTTAATGGATGCATAAGAGACTGGAGTATTTTGGCAATTAGACGGTAACTCGACCGCTGTATAATTATATTGCACCTTACCAAACATGATCCTCTCAAGACTTTAGATGACATAGGCTACTCCGTGAGAGCCTTGGGGGAAATAATTCTCGAAAATCTGCGGGCCAAGATGATCGTCTAGCGATAGTGGGATACGTTTGCGGAGAACCTCGTTACGCACGTTTAACAGGCAATAGTATCCAAGGTGCAACAACAAAAACAGTATTTCAGGCACCTCGGGTATAAATTAGAACTCAGGACTGGCTCATCATACTCTGGTCATCTGTATTCGTATGCGTGAACTTCGGAGAATGGTGTTCTGTTGGTCGTACAGGTAATCTAAGATACCTGCCTTCACAAGTGTCAATGTATCTTCACCTTCTATGGATGTTCATATTACTACCCTAAACTTGGAGGCTTGATAGGTGTTAGCATCGGAGGTTTTTATTGCTAGCGTCTCGCACTGGTGCCTATTAATGAGATGCCAACATCCATCCAATTGTTGACTGCTCGCCACTCCAATGCAATGTGCAAGGATCGGAAGATCACAAGCGCATCCTCCCACCTGGCAAGAAATAATACCCTTGGGTTTTTATACTGGCCGGATCTCTTGTCTCGTTCTCAAGATGCCTTATTATTGAGCCAAAGCCCATTATAATTAACCCCGTATGCCTAACTGACGAATTAGGAATTGGAATTCATGTGCATCATGGTGTTCTGTTGACTCACAAAGACGTTGGTAGCTCACCCGCTCAAGCCCGTTCAATGTCTCCATTTTTTTATGTCACCTGAAATGCTCTTGCTGTACTGTAGCTGTAAGTTGGCTTAGTCGCATTGGCTGAATTGGATCATGGCAGCCTCAAGGCAACCATCCATCCATCTGGAACTCAGGCATCAACTCCGTTATGGAGGGGTAGAGACACAAGTATTTAATAGCCATGTGTGTAGGGGCAGGTACTTCTATAGGGCTGTGCTGGACTGACATTTGATACCTGCCATATTTCAAGGTCAGCTCATTGCTTGCCCTTCCAAACTCTCCGTCTTACATTCATCTATATCCCCCTTTCCAATAGACATTCGCATCAAAAACTCTTACAGGAGTTGCTTCTTTATCTCATTGCATACATCTGGTCTTATCTGCCTGGCCTGTATCGTCTGACCTACAGGCTACATGCATACATAGACTACGGGACCTACATGGTCGACACAGCCGCTTTTCTCTGCGATATACCTTCCTTAAGTCAGCCTTAGCAGTGACGCATATAAGCTTGATGTCTAGTATCTACAGCTCCTGCTGAACTGCGCAAAACTACAACTTCCCAACTTCCCATGACTGAACCTTCCGACTGCCTCTGTTCCCTCATCTCTACTGCTTTAGACGTTCCTCGTATAAAGCTTCCCAACAACACAGTCGACGACCACGTCTGTGTGACTGCCATGGATATCCCTGATGACTGGAATTCCTCTAATGACTGGCAGAGCGACCAAGAAGATAACGATCCATGGAGCGACGAACGCTTCGATCCTCCCGACACGAATAATAATAATTTAATAGAGCTTGCTGGTCTACCCGATGTCCCTAGCCAATTTCAACCGCAACATCCTTTTCAATTTCAGTCTCGAGATGAATTGACACCGAAGCCCGCTCCTCTGTCGAGCTGGACGGGCGCTTACTTCAATAAATCTAACAATTTTTCCAATACTTCGGTATCAAACCTAATGCCAGAGAAGGAAATGGAACAAACCCGGCTCTTTGAGTTGTACCGACTTCACATGGTGTCTTTTGAGCTCAACGAAGGAGATGCTCTTGTTTTCATCGACTATCCTGTCCATCACAAAGGAGTTCTCAATCATACCGACTGTAATGGCATTGTTTACAAGTCACAACAATTCCGCCTTCACTCCAGCAAGCTGCTGGAAACCGGTTCCTCCAAGTTCGCCGAACTCCTTGGTCCTACATATCAGTTCAGAATACAACGACGTCGAAAGATGGTCAATAAGCTGCCTGAAGGCATCAAATATCTGATCGATCTGACTCCGCCTTCCGAAGGAGATGAATTGGTTTTTCAGATGACCGAGCTATCTTTGACTCCTGGAATAATCGACTGGTGGAGCTCATATATCCGCAATGGAGTTGATCCATTCCTCGTTTGTGGTAAGTACCAATTCTGGGACGGCAGATCTAGAGCTAATAGAACGCAAACAGGCCATGATGATGTTTGCATGTGTTGCAGACAACCAAAGGAACCAGACACCCAGGGAGACGAAGATTCAAAACCCTCGGACGGAGCCACCGGTCACAAGTTGAAGGAATTCAACCTTCACCCAGAACGCGCCTTGCATATGAAGGCTGCGAATGACAATGAGGTTTTAGAAACCCCTCCGTACCGACACATCCCAGACTACTGCCCGATCCGTCACCGTAATGGCATTGTAAGATTGCTCATGTTGATCGAAGGCAAAGGGGCCATTCTTGACTCTGCGGCAAGGCTATGGACTTTAGTCAAGCTCTCAAACATCTTCGACTGCAGTACTATTTTGAGGGATCGTGTTACCCAATGGATCATGCACGGCCAGAACACCACTTTCATTGAGGTCCTCCCAGAGGAAGCTTTGCAAATAGGATACTTGCTCCAGATTCCCCAGGTTGTCGATTGTAGTTTTAGGGTCCTAGTTAACGAACTCGCCCTCAAATTGGCCGCCGACAAAAACCCACATGTGGAACCCAGTCAGACTACAATATTTGGGAGAAGACAGAGCAATTTGCCTGACGAGCTCAGTAATACAGTGCAACATGCAGCCCAAGCGCTTGTCGACAGAGTATCAGACACGAACGCTAAAATGAAGAATCAAGCAGACTTGTGGAGCGGCATCGATGAGTGGCAAAAGCTGCTCATAACTGAACAGCTTCTCCGACAGGAAGATACGCCTCTCAGTAGACACGCCCTCGACAAACTTCGAGTTCTCATGCACGCTCTAACTTGCGAAGTCACTCATGCGTGGGAAGGTGTGATGAACTCGACACCAGTTCACGGCCACGAAACGTATGTGACTATAGACAAAGACCGTCTGACATACGTGAGACCTACAGATTTTGAAAATGCGACTGTGATTATGCAGGGGTTTAATACAGTTCAAATGCTCCTTTGCGCTGCGCCATACAACGAGGTCGGCGTTAAACTGGATGGCCGAAGGTGGAACGGCAGTCGATGCACGTTGGATGGGTACAAGAACAGATCATACCCAAGTCTGGTCGAAGAGGCAACAAGGGCACTTGACAACTTTCTGGCGTGTTCTCCCGAACTTGCCAAGAATATACTATGGAGGCGTATATGTGCACTGGATGATCGCAGCTTCCCCGTGATGGGCTTATACTCGGAATACAAGCCCATAATATCACTCTATGCTCTCGAATACGACGTGAAAAATCGACTTCGGCCGATCACTCTTTCGTGGAGACGAAAAAACATTGAACTGCCGCTCAACAGAACTCGTCATCTGCTCCTCACACTCACCGAGAATGAACTCAAATATCTGCCTCTTTGGTGTGGAGGCAACGATGATGGGAGCGGTGGTGTCTTTGAGGACAGGATCCCGCCAGCGGACCTGCTGCTGGCACCCAATGGGCCTGGTCCCGGCTACCACACAGGGCTGACGACAATCCCTTCAACACCCTCGAGCATCACGGGTTCCATGATTGAAGACATGGATGCACTGCGAGTTTGGGGTACTACGACAGGGGCTTCGGTCAATGTTCACGACAGTATATCAACAGTATACCGACCAGACCAGGTTATTGCCGAAGACAAGTCCATCAGCTCGGAATCTTTCACTCTCGGCGGATCTGGATTTGAATATGAAAATGCCAGGTATGCTGTGCCTGCAGAGCATCAGGCAATGGGTGGAAGCGTCGACATGGAGGTTGAAACATTGGACTCGGAGTCTACGGAAGCTTGGAACTCGAACAATGAGGATGATCTGTATATGTGGAATGACGATAGCGACAGTGATGAGAGCACGGACACGATCTCTTGATGGCTAATTTTTATATGCAAACTGGGACAATGGTACTAGAAATATCAGAAGAAAATGCCAATCTAAGAATACACATATTATGTGTCTCCCGTCGCGAACTGGTTGGAAGTCCTTGAACTAGACGGTAACATGCTTCGGTAAATTCGTGTACTGTGACCAAGGCCATTATTTGATAGTCCAAGAAGAAATATGTGCCCTTTGAAACCTCTGGTTGAAAGAACGGCTATGAGTTTATATTAGTTAAGTCGGCTTGAAAGGGGGACTTCCCAAGAGAGCACCCAAGAGACTTGAACTGAATTACCAGAAGGTCTAGGAGTCGAGTGACCGTAAAGTCAAGGGTGGACTCTTTCTTGATGAATTGCCATAAAGAATCAGTGTAATGCTAGACAAATAGGAGACCTTTACTCAAAATTTCTTAAGCTTAGAGAGGCCATTGAAGTAAAGTCAATCACCCCCTTCCCTAAACTCTAACCCAACCTTCCAATCATTTGAAACAATTCAAGCAATGGCTCGGCCCGTATATTCCTATATTAGCTTGGTTGAACTGAGCGCTGATGTTTATCTAGTACTGCATATAGCCTTATCATTCCTCGTGTTGGTATTTTCCATTTCCTCGGATGCATAAACATGTATAAAAGTCGAACCTGACCAAACGCCGATGCCATATTGAACCTATATCAACCTCTGTTCAGAGTGTTGCCAGCTCCTTTGGGATTGTGATCTACGAATTCATCCCATTCGCGCTGCTTGTACGTCTCGCGATCCACAGCATCCATATCATCTTCATCCACCACTTTCTTCGGCTCTACGCCACCCTGCAGAATGTTTCCTTGTCTTCTTTCTTCCTCGAGATACTCATCGATAGACATGGTTGGTAAATTGTGTCCTGAACGAAACACATCTCGTGTCATTTGATCCCGCGAGCCAACCAGCGTAAACGGTTGCAGAGGCTTGCCCTGCTTGGAAAGCAAAGGACCGGCCTGTAACGAATGAAGACGCCGGAGAGGCTGATCGAGACGAGAAGAGTTATCATCGGGGGTTGGCACGTTGGTAGCTGAAGGGGCAAGCGGCCGAGGCGCTTGTGCAAGAATCTCAACCTCACGATTCAGCGAATCCAATGCCTGAAGAGCAGAGTGTACAGCAAAAGTAAGTTGCGTCACATAAAGTTCCCGCACAAGCTCCTCATCGCCATTCTCCACGTATCGCGGATTCCGTCTCAGCATCTCCAGCTTCTCCTTCAGCGCCTTCTCAGCGCGGTAATTCGCAATCTTGCCATCACGTCGCGCCGCAGCATCGTTACTCGCAACAACAGCAAATTTCTCAGGATCGTCGCGATATCTCTCTAGAACACGATCGTATGGTTGCTTAACTAGACCATAGCTGTCGACAGTCGCGAGGAAGCGCTCGTATGCGGCGCGAGACTTGGCGAGGACTTCAAGGCGTTGATCGGGGCTTTGGTTGGGGGTCTTTTGTACGAGCTCTGCAACTTGGGAGTCGAGAAGAAGGTAGGGTAGGTCAGATGTAGATACGTCTTCTATGCCTTCGTTGGGAGAGAAGAGAGCGAGCGCAGAGATTTGGTCGCGTGCTGAAGTGTATAGGGAGAGTGCAGCTTCGAGATCGGAGCGATAGGCGGGGGACGTAGCTTCGAAAGCGGTATCTAGGGCATGCCGCTTTTCTTCGGCGGCCTCGTAGAGGGAGCGCAGAGATTGCGGTTGTTCTGAAGACATTTCAAGTATGGTTTTTCTGTGATGTGAAGTTTGCTGAAGGCAAATGAGCGAGAGGTGGATGGAGGGGATGATAAATTGAACCCCTGGAATCGATTTGAGCCCCGCGCTAACCTGAAGCTCTTATCGATAAGCGACATATTTGTTGGAGACCTTCAGCTACACTGAGATTTGAGACGAGGGAGTATGGAGTACATTTGAGCAACGTATTGTACTACGTACAAGCTAATATGAATAATATGACATGTTGACCATATGTGGATATCAAATAAACAGCCACGCCCAGGACCTGATTAAAGCAAACGTCCTGCATCCTTTGACGCCCTGAACCCAAACCGAATTATCATCCCAGATTTCTTCCCTCCTTGACCCCCTTCATCATGCCATCTACTTGCAATAATTGATACTCGAAGAAATCACATCAAAGGACCTATCGTGCCGGTTCTTGAACAGTAATGACCAACACTTTTTAGGCCTTCCCAACTTTCATCCACTGTTTGAAAGAGTTTAATCATCGTCATCATCCATCTCGAAGGGATCGCTCTCATCGTCTTGCTGCATTGATGAGTCGTCGTCAACCACAACGGGCCTTCTTGAAGCCGCTGCACGCCCAGGTCGGGCTCTCGAGGAAGCCTTGGGAGGGGGCGAGTCTGGCTCAGCCATCTCCTCGTCAGAATCGTCATCGAGGACAGACTTCTTGACGGCCTTCTTGGCAGCGTATGCCTTGGCTGCTGGTGACAAGGTAGTTTGCTTGGTTGCGGGACGCGAGGCGACCTTCGCTGCAGCTGTCTTGGTTACTTTGGGGGCGGCCTTGGGCTTCGCTGGTTCTTTGGCTTTCGCACCAGCAGGGCGACCACGACCCTTCTTGACAGTAGCAAGGCCGGCAGGTGTTGGGTCTTCGGAGTCCGTAGCGGTAGGCTTGGACTTGGTCGCAGCTGGCTTAGATGGAGCAACAAACGGCTCATCATCAGAAAGAAAGCTGTCAATGTGGTCCTCTTTGGTGGCCGTCTTGTGCGGTGATGACTTGGCGAGAAGCTCATAATTGGTATCGTCAGGGCTGTCGTCATCAAAGTCGAACGCCTTGGCCGATTTGGGCCTTGACTTAGACAGTCCGCTTGAGCTGGCATTGCCCTGGCTAGAGTCTGGTCGGCTCATGGCATGTAGACTAAACCTGCCCCTTTCGCGATCACCAGCGGGCTTATCGATGCCTTTGACTAGCGCACCAACATCACCAAGCATCTGATCATCGTCACTCTCAGAATCGTCATCGATGACTGCCTTTGCCTTAGATACAGCCGCTCGTTTGACTCGTCCATTGTCTGGTGCCTCAGTTGGTGGTGATTCGGATGTCTTGACTGCAGGTGCCGATGACTTGGTGCGGCTCAGAGCAGCGTAGTCGTCGTCAGAGAGATCCGACAGCTCCATGACATCAGCACTGGATTCCTTTTTGACTTTCGGCTTGGAGCTGAACATCTCAGCAAACCTTTGAGCACTCTTGGTTTCCACCTTGACCGCTGGTTTGGGAGCTGCCTTCAATGCTCCTGCCTTTGGTCTACCGCGACCCTTCTTATCAGGCTCATACTCGTCATCATCCTTCACTTTGCGGCCACGAGCGGTACCGGCACCTATCTTTTTAGAGACGCGGCGGCCCAAGCGGCGGATGCTCGTCTTGATCTCAGCATCGACTGCAAGCTGATTCTCCCACTCGGTCATGAAGTCATCCAGGTCGCGACACCAAAGATCCTTCTCAGTAAGTTTTTCAAGTTCGTCGTACTCCGCCTTCTTCTTTTCAATCGCTTGCTTGAGCTTTTCAAGACGCTCAGCCGTCAAAGACCAAATTGGCATCTACAATGCGTTAGTTGCCATACCGTTTACGCCTTCAAGAGAAACTTACCGAGAGAAGGTAATCATAATCACGAGCACCACCCTCTAGGTCACCCTCCACATCGTGGTTCTCCTCATCTTCTTCTTCCTCATCTGCGGTTTTCTTCTTATCACCGCCACCAGGGGGGAAAGCCTCGTAGTCACGATCTCGAAGCTCCTGCACAAGCACAGCTTTCTTCTTCTTGCCAACCACAAGCTCTCCATCGATGATCTCCTTGATGAATCGGGCCTGGTTCTTGAGCTTACGATAGTCTGCGTGGTACACTGCCAGCCAGTGTTTCTACAAGGGTTAGCTAGATCGTCTGACATTTGCATGAGGAACATACCTTTCGTTCAGTGTACATATCGAGACGGTAGTGATAGAACTCCTCAAGGATATCCTCTACCTTTTCGTACTTGCGAATCATGCCTCTGGTGTCGAACGCAACCAAGTTGGAGGTAGCGACCTGCTTGGTCAATTTGAAGCGCTCGAGGACGCCTTCCTCAAGGACCTTGCCCATGTGCTTCTCGTCCACGGCAATCTCAAAGTGAACAGTGCTGTGATCGTTGAATTCCTTGTAATCTTTGATCCAGGCCGGGCCATCGGTACCGCTGATGATCTTCTCCAGCTTGCCCTTGAAGTCGTCGGTCCACATACGAATAGGCAATTCGGTGATGACAACTTCGTTGGCCTTTTGCTCGTTTGGATACGCGATACCATTGAACTTATAGCGATCAGGCCCAGCAGTCTCGGGCGTGCCCTTCCAGCCACGGAACCAGGGCATCATGGTTTCAAAAGACTTTTCCTCCAGATCATTCTCATCCAAGCGACCCATTCGACGCTTTATGTTTTGAACAATGTCTAGCGGATGGTAGTTGGGAATAGACGTACTCCAGCCTGTGCCAATACCATCGGCACCGTTGACCAGAACCATGGGAATGATCGGAGCATAGACCATTGGCTCAATCTTCTTGCCATCTTCGTAGTGATGCAGCAGGTTTGGCTCATCCATAGGGTGGAAGATCTTGCGGGCAAACGGAGAGAGGCGAGTGAATGTGTAACGAGGACTGGCAGCATCAGATCCTCCGGCAAGTCGAGAACCGAAGTTTCCACTAGGTTCCAGACAGTTGATGTTGTTCGAACCAACAAAGTTCTGAGCAAGGCCAATGATGGTCTGCTGTAGCGACTGTTCACCGTGATGATACGCTGTTTGTTCGGAGACATAACCAGCCAATTCAACCACCTTTTTGTCTTTGATCAAGTTTCTCTTGAAGCAAGCATAAATGACCTTACGCTGACCAGGTTTGAAGCCGTCTAGAACGGACGGGATGGATCGCATGTTGTCAGCCATACTGAAGAGAATAAGCTCTTTGTTGATGAAGTCGGAATAGGAAATTTGCTTGGTCGAGTGATCCAGATAAGTACCAGGCGTGAAGCTACCAAGCCACTCTTTTCTGGCATCTGCTTTCTTCTTGGAGAAAGCCAACTCAAAGAGCTCGGCTTCCTCGGGTTTCATGGTTTCAAACTCCTTCAAGTGATCGTCGAGATTGGTGAAATAGACTTGCGCATCTTCGTTGGAGCTTGTTCCCAGACCCTTGAAATACTTGGAGTGCCACCGAGTGAGTTCGTTCTTGTGACTATCCTTCCACTCCTCATACTCCGGCTGTGTGAAGAAAGACTTTAGTCGCTGGGGCTTTTTGGGGTTTGGGCCCTGCCAAACTTTGACAATAGGAGTAATGAATTCTCGGAAGAAGTCGGGAATTTTGAGAAGCGATGGGAACTGAACCTGAAGGAAGTTGATGAGAAGTCCCTTGATATGACTACCGTCGTGATCCTGATCGGCCATGATCATCAGATGACCATATCGAAGGCCCTTGTTGTCTGTGTAGGATTGCTTGTGCTTGAGGCCCAGGAACTGTTTAATGTTCTGGATCTCGGCGTTTTTACTAATCTGATCAACTGAAGCATCGCGCACATTGAGCAGCTTTCCTCGAAGTGGGAAAACACCGATGCGGTCAGGGTCAAGAATGGCACGACCAGAAACAGCCAAACCCTTGGCAGAGTCACCTTCTGTCAGGATCAGGGTGCATTCGTGTCCTCTTCTAGTGCCGGCAAAGTTGGCTTCGACGAGCTTTGCGTTGTTCACTCGGCTTCGTTTGCCTCCATCAGTCTTTGCCATCAACTTGTCGGCCTTCTTCTCAGCGAAATCCAAGATGTTCTGGAGAGCATCGGACTTTGCGATCTTCTTGAGAAAGTCTTCACCAAGTTTACATTTGCTACCAAACTGGCTGGTCTTGGTAGTCATCTGCTCCTTTGTTTGTGACGTAAAGGCGGGGTTGTTGATGTAGCAATTGACAAAGATGAAAATATGGTTCTTGAGGTGGTTTTGCTTCAAAGCATGGCCCTTGCGCTTCTTGTTCAAGGCCTTGAGAAGAGCTTCAGTCACCTGGTCTGCAATGTAGTTGACATGAGTGCCTCCGTTAGTTGTAGCGATTGAATTGACGAATGACACTTGCTGAAAGGTACCGTCAGAGACAGCAAAACCAACCTCCCAACAGGGATGCGACTTGTCCTTGTCCATCTCCACCGTGCATGTTGGAGCTCCTCCTTCCTCGGAACTTCTTTCCTTTGCGATAGACTTGGCGTAGAGATCACAGTAGGCCTTGAAGTCCTTGATCTTGATTTGCTCGCCGTTTAGGAAAACCTTGATTCCCCGAATCGTGCCCACCATGTCGTAAACTCTTCGGTAGAGGAGAGACTCCAGATCGTCATCAATGCCGTCCTCCATGCCAAAGCGTTTGAAGTCGGGCTTGAAAGTGACTCGGGTGAAGTCTGTGGTTTTACTGCTTGTGATTTTGGCTTTATGCATGGTCTGCATGTTGTTGGTCCAAGTCTGCTTGTACCTCTTACCATGCTCACTGTCTTGACATTCAAGGTTGAATTCAGTGCTGAAGACGTTACACAGCTTGGCGCCATAACCGTTACGACCTCCAACGGTCTTCTTCTCGTCATCATCGAAGTTGGAACCTGCCAACAAATGTCCAAAGATAAGTTCGGGAATGTAAATATTTTCTTTTTCGTGAATGACAATAGGAATACCCTTTCCGTTGTTTTCGACGCTGATCGAACCGGCCTCACGGTCGATATTGATCTTCATGTACGTCATGGAACCATCGCGCTGCTTGTTGTCGGCAGCGTTGACCAAAATCTCGTCAAAAATCTTGTAGAGACCAGGTACGAAGTTGACGGCCTTGAATTCCATCAGTTGAGTCTCTTTATTCAAGACCCACATCTGTTGTTCTGTCCTCTCAACAGAACCGATGTATGTATCAGGTCGCTTGAGTATGTGCTCTAGTTGTGACAGCTTCGTGTACATTTCGGTAGCGGTCTTCTTCTTGCCAGGTTTGGCGGGGCTGTCGATAACCATGCTGTCATTCTCGAGCTCCTCCAACGGCGTACCAGAAGACTTGCTGACCGCAGGCTCCTTCTTCTGCTTCTTGGCTTTTGGGGGTGTGTTGGAAAAGCCCGAGGCAACGCTCATATCGTCGTCATCACTCTCCGGAGTTGGGCGCTTCTTGGGCGCGCTCTTCGTTTTGAGGGTTGTTTGCACCATCTTCTTGACGGCGGGCCGCGCAGCAGCCTTCTTTGGTGCGGCTTTGGGTTTCACTTTCTGTGGATAGATTGTCAGATTATGTTCATTGGGAAAGTTTAGATATTCAAGGCTGCTGGTCGTAATGCTTGATACGAAAAAGAGGGAGTCGAAAGGCTGTGATGCAGGCTGACAAGAGAAGCGGGCAAGCAGTAGAATACAATGGGCATGCCGTGTGCAAAGTGCATTGTTTTGTAAAGCAAGGAGGGGTAAGAGAGAATACTACTTACGGTTTCGGGGACGTAACCATCCGACTCCTCCCCAAGACTGAACATGGACGCATCGGAGTCCATTTTGTTGTTGTTCGAAGACAGAGAAAATAATCTGGCTTGAGGCGCCAGGACAGAATTTGAGGACCAAGGAGTTGAATACAGGGGTGCCAGAGATGGACAAATTATAGACAAGGGGGTCAACAAGGAAGGACGAGTAAATCGAGCACCTGGTGATGCTCGCGCACAGAGTCGTGACAACAAAAATGAGGGAACAAGAGGTACCAGACTTCCCATCAACAGCTTAAACGAGCCTACCTTATTATGTTGTTGTGTCAATCAAGGGTCTTGATTGTAAACAAATCTTACAGGGACGCGACTGCGACGACCCACTTCTGGTCGATGTGGGGCGCGCATGAATGCCTCAGGTTGAACAGCGCCCGAACGCCAGACCCCGTGATCTGGCACATGATCTTGGACGGTGTCGTGCTGATCTCTAGGGTAGCAACCTAGGTACCTACCTCCCAGAAACAGACACACGAGGCACGTCCAGGTGAAGAAGTCAACATAGTAGGTAGGTGTCTTTGATTTATCAATTGTTATTCTAATTCTAATTTCTCTTGTGGAGTAAAATCAGACTTATCGCTTAACCCTCAAATATTTGCAGGGAAAAACTCGTTTGCTCCAAAGCCGATGATCATCGCCTAGCCAGTTTGCTCATAGACGCGATGAACTTCAGACCTCCGACAATGGAAATCACTCTCGGTGCCAAATCCTCTTCAAGGCTAGCATGATTCAGTTTGATTAAGGTGCACTAAAATCATCTATAAAACAGAAACATAGCAATCCACTGCTGTCTGTTGTCTCGTCGCATTCCGGCTTCGGCTCGTGACAAACGTTCCACAGGTTTGCCAGAACAGGAGCTTTCATAAGCCAGTCTAATCAAGTAATACCATCTAAGGAGGTACCTCTGACTTTTGGTCTAACAGCTTTCCATATGGAGAGTACGGCAACTTGACAAGTATCCGAAGCCGGCCCTGTTCTAGTCGTATCGTGGTCGCTTATTCCCCGAAACGAGCCTGTCAAGCTCGAAGTCAGACATGCACCGGCCTCAGCCTAGGTCTGGCGGGCCGAGTCAGAGTGTGCAACTGGGGGTGAAGGAAAGTCCTGCCAAATACCTGTGTATCTCCATGAGATGAGCCTTCAACTGTTGTTTATTCTCCTGGTTTCACTGTCTTCGAGATTAGCTTGATTGAGGCTGACCGTATCACCACCAGAGGCCTCAACGAGGCTTCGACTGCCGCCTCATCCTCAGGGCAGTTGGAACCTTACTTTGCAGGCCGTATCATCTTACCAGCTATCTCCTTTGATCGATATGCAGTATCGCTGTGCACCAAGGTCGGGGGTTTCCATCTTATTGATAGATCGACGCCAGTTTCTTGTTCTTCAATATCGACAGGCTGCTGCTACCTGGCTTTTGTTTTATGTTGCTATATGTCCTGTTTTTCTTTCTTTGTCCCCTGAAGCTGGATTGCACCAGGACATTCAACCTTGCCAAATCAAGCAAAAATACTACCTCTATCCTTTTTCGAAGCAACTGTTCGACACGGGCAGGGAGACTTATGCCACACCGACGGGGGAGGAATAAAGGTGACACGGTCCGAAATTCGATGCAGGGAGCCGTGTTGTATCTTTGGCTGCGCCTGTGCAAAAGAAACGCTAGCTCGCCATGGACATCCGCAGTCATACCGCTCCGAAATCGTACAATCATCTGAAACCAAGCCTTGAGAGCTAAGGGACTCTCTACTCTTATGCCAATGGATAATCATTCATTTCCGAATTCGTCACAACTCGGTCCGATACGCTTGGTGGGAGATCAAACATGACGTTCAGCTTTCAAAATTAGGCACGGATGCCATCTCCTGTCCCGAATTAGGAGTGCCAAGATACTTAGACAGTGCCGCAAATGCTAAATGCTGCAGACTACGACGGTGTTCACTCAAGAGATGCCATATCCCGTTGTTGGGCCCTGCTTCTACCCTTTTCCAAGCGCCTCTGGGTGACTTGTTAGCTGCAATCAAACTGCACCACTGCTAGCCACCTCGAATAGCTGGGAAGATCCGACCGTGAAAGCGTGTCGTTTCCCGACCCGTCGGCTGGTCGCGTCAGATGTAATGAATTTCGCGAGACGGTGTTGACGACTTGAAGCGAGTAATCGCATGCCTATTCATGACAAGGAACGAAGGAAGAATCCATGGTAGTTACAATGGATGATACCACCGTATTTCATAGATCAAGGTGTAGTCATACTGCACTAGTTGAAGATATGGTGCATCGCGGCTTCAAACAGTCTCCCCGAACCCATCAAAAACTCGCGCAGAGGATTGCCAAAGAGTTGCAGGGCACCCCAAAAGACGAGGGGCGGATGCATTGGGCATAGACTTGTGTTCCCCCTCGGGGATTTTTCTTGTGCCTGTACGCCAAAGAGCTTGTGAGGGTAACAAAGGCCAAAGACGTGACAGGTTGATTCTGGCCTCGCCGCGATAGATCATAGGAGGGGGAAAAACCAACAAACCGACTTCTGGAAGCGCCATCGAACTTTCACCAACATACCGCCGGTGTATTATGCAGTGGCTATGCACAGCTCTTTTGTCTCGACGGAGGGCCCTTCAAGCCCACCCACGACAAATAGGGCCTCCTCAGGTCTGTACTGACCGTAGCGATGGGAGACACGTCTCATAAGTCTTTCGGCAATGTTGATTTGCAAACTATCTCTGCAAGGAAATGTGCTCTGGCTGTCAGTTGTCATACTGACACGTGGGGGCGACTCGAGAAAGACTAGGGGAGTGTTGAGCTGAATAACAGGCTCTCAGTGGCAGCAAGACCGCTGTCTCTTGTTGTACAGACATGAGGAAACAGACTGGGGTAGAAGCTCCTGGATGTTGTATTCTGCAAGAATCCGCGCATGTACTTCATTTTCATTCTGAGCTCGTGGGGCGATCTCAGCAAGGCGAGACAGCCAATTCGTTGTTTGGGTTTCTCTATTGCGGCTCAAAGCTCAGTCTCCGCCTCCAGCCTCCTGACTGTACCAGGCAGTCAGCCAGTCAATCAAGGAGAGACGAACTGCGATGATGAATTAGATGAACCCAAAATCGTGTGGTGACCTGTCGAGTTAAGAGCAGAGGAGAAGAGGTATCGTGGGAGTGTAACGAATGGCACGGCGTGAAAGCTGGCCTATCCACACCCAATAGCTCTAAGCTGCACCCCCTGCTGCAGTTCTCTCTGCCTTATGGTCCTCCTAATGCGGAGGAGAACTCTGGAGGACATAGGGAGCCGTTTGATAAAGCGGGACTCTGGACTCAAACGCTTCTTGCCAGGCGGTTGAGCAAAACCGTAGCTGTGGGACAACGCAACAATACGTGCCTATTATCAAACTATCTGGAGCCCTCGTCCTTGCATTCCATCTCAAGGCTCTCAGCTGAGCCCAATCTCTTTTGCTATATCATTAATACCCTGTTCCGACATCCTTCCGTCATCTATCACTTGGTGGCTGTTCCTAGTATCTGCTAGCACCAGGCGGTGGGAGCTCGTGAACGGAGCTCTTCTCCCTTGGAAGCCGGCATCGATACTCAAAGAACAAAGAAAACTTACCGGAGAGTGTCGGCCTGACCGAGCAAAGTCGTGACCGACTTTTGGAGTTGCAGGTTTCCAAGCAACTGTCCGAGCCACGTCAAGCTGGGGTTCCTTACCACCGCCCATTTTGGTACGCGCAGACACATTTGCCCTTCTCCGACTTGTTTGTCAAGCCGAGGAGTGACTTGAGAGGCGAGGAGTTTCCACCTGCTGTCCATTGCGGCCGCCTGTCCTTCCCTGCAATCCAGAAGTAGTTATATCACGGCCGCTGCCCGCTGTGTTATCCAAACTATTTGGTTCAGTCATCTCTCTACGGCAAAATAGCTGGCTTGTTGCATCCTGCGAGCATTTATACACCTCAAACTACTGTTTATGGACTTCTGACAAACGTCGCTTGCTTCCAACATGTTGTCCGTTAAAGGCCTCCTGAACCCAGCACCAGCTGGAGATAATGATTCCCCCTTTCCCCGACCAAGTCCTGCGCCCGAGTTTCCGCCTATGCCAAACATCGGAGGGCCTTCGAACCAAAACCGAGGCCGTTATATGATGGCTTCTGACAGAGTCGGACTGAAAGACCCCAACAACTTATCCAAGTCGAAGTTGCGCGGTCAAGTCAAATTTCACCCTTTCGAGAACCTAGACGAGTTGGCATTGGAAGAGATACACAAATTCCGAGTCAAACCATTTGGGCACATCCAGGAAACATGCCTTCACATCCCATACAACAGTGGTAAAAAGGACTTTTTTGAAAAGACAGGACGAGAAAGCTTTGAAGGTAAGTCCTTTGTTATTCCTGGTTACTGGCTACTGACTCGGCCTTGTAGTCTTTAAGTACGAGTTTACTCTTGCCGGAGAAAGCACTGAGTTCGCTGTGATGTGGGATTATAATATTGGGCTTGTTCGCATGACCCCTTTCTTCAAATGTCGTGGCTATGGAAAGGCAAGTTGAAAGAAAAGGGATGGCCGAAGACAAGTTCTAACTACGGAATAGACAATGCCGGCAAAGATGTTGGGCCTTAATCCAGGCCTCAAAGAGATTACACACAGCATTACTGGAGGTTCTATTGCTGCTCAAGGTGTGTTGCTCTCCGCCTCGTCTAGTTGTCTACTCATCAGTTATGCAGGCTACTGGATGCCATACAGATGTGCCAAAGCTATCTGCGCAACCTTCTGTTATCCCATTGCAGGGGCCTTGATTCCTATATTTGGTCCTAGTTTTCCATCTCTTTGCGTTGACCCCCGCCTGCCAGAGTATGGCCGTATGGTTATCAACCCGCAAATCATTGTCGAAGCGACTCGTGAGGCCGAATCGGTTCGGCGCAGGCATATGAGCACAATACCACCTAGTCTCCACAGCGCTACAAGCTACCCAAGAGACGAACGAAGTATCTTGCAGGGCACTTACTCCCAAGAAGAACGCCGACATCGATTCCGACCCCGCCTGGTCTGTGATCCTTCGTGGGGCATGGACAGCGACGCCGACCATCATTACATATCAGCCCCCAACTCAGCCTCGAGCAGTGGATCAGGACTTCCCGGATACATGGTGACGTCTCGGCCGGGATCGAGCTGGACTGCTGCAAACCCCCCCAGTCCTGAGCCGAATCCTTGGCTCAGTGCAGTACCTCGCATCCCACCCTTGCAGCCTGACGCAACTCTTCCCACTTCCGCATGGGGACCTAAGCGACGATTTGAACACGGAGACTGGGATCGCAACTATATAGGAAGTGTCAGTCCCAACATGAGTCCCAGATCCGTCATCATGGCCTCACCTCCCGAGGCTAGCCCTATGAGACAGCGAGCGACCAAAGAGCTGCACAGTGGCCATGATACGGCCGAGAAGAACGCAGCCATGCTTCTCTTGAACTTCAGTATGCAGGATCAGGGGCCTTCTTCCTCTAATGTTGTCGAAACGCCACCTACTGTCCCTATGAAAGAGGCTGCATTGGAGGATGGACATCGCAGGAAGAGACAGCGAACCACTTCGCCGTCTACACGACTTTGAAAAGGAGTGGAAAAAGAAAAGTATTTCTATCGAAAAGGCGTCTTGGGGGTATATCACCAACAGCGAATAGAATGGGATAGCTCGGGCACTTGTTTACTAATCATCATCTTGCAAACACCCGGATCATATGAGCCGCATATAGCACATCTCAAGGGTTTGGAGACAGCAATCACAACTCACACTTAGCACGCAAACATCTTTGTAAAACACGTTAGCTTTTTATTTATTTCTTATCCATCAGCTCGCCTCTCCCTTTTCAGCTGCCCTCTTCGCCTTGTGCTCCTTTGTCCACGCCTCCGCCTTATCCTTAGGCACAACAAAGATTCTCACCACCTCGTCCACCACCTCAACCTTGCCCGTTCCTAGAACCTTCAGCAGGGGCACTCGCTTGCCCATCTTAAGCAAACCACCCGTCGTAGTTTCCACGAACGCCTCCACTCCCGCTGTTGTATACGCACCCTCATTGTCCCACGGTAGGGGGAAGATATAGCTCAGATGATCCTCGAGCGAGTGTGTCTCCTCAAATGCCTTGATGAAATCAGACTCCAGGTGAAGAGGGTACAAAAGCACCGTTGGAAACGCAAGCGTGCTGCGTGGGTCATCAGGGTCTGGGAGTAGTGCAATGCCCGCGTCTTCCATCTCTGGTGGCTGAGCTGTTGTACGCGTGGGAATATTCCTCGCTCGTAGTGCAGCTTTGACAAGCAGCGCACGCCGCTTCTCCTTTGCCTCACGCTCTGCATCCCTCTTGCGTCGTGCATCAATATCCTTAGCTCGCTTGATGATATCGTCCGCCACCGCTCGAAGCGACGTATTGTTCTCGTCTAGTGAAAGACCACGTGCGCAAACATCATCAGCCTCCTCAATACGATCCACGGCCAGGAGAGCTCGCGCACTGCGGAAGTAGGCCTTGATGTTTCGCGGGTTAAGGCGAAGCGACGCAGCGCAGTCAAGCCAACAACTTCGATAGTTCTTAACAGAAAGATGGCAAGCCGCACGGTTAACATACAGCGCCTCAAGAATCTCGCGCTGCTTCTGAATCTCCTCCTCAGTGTCGATCACACCCTCCTGATTCTTGGTCTGCTCGCCCCTCGCGCGCTTGCGCTCCTCACCAGCAAGAATAGCAATGCCCTTGCCATAGAACTCCTTAGCATCAACGTAGCTCTTGATCTTGAAGCACTCGTTTCCACGCTCCTTAAACTCCTGGCCGTTCTCGAGGGGGGTGCCTTCATAAGCTAGAGCCTGTAGCGCAGCAATGTCGTCGTTTTCTTCATTGGCATCGAGGTCTGTCATGAAAAGCGGCGACTTGTTAAGATCCTCCCATACTTCATCGACTGTCTTTCCGCTGGCGATGGCATGGGCTGGTGGGAGTTCAGGCTTAGTCGCCTCTGTTGCGCTGGGTTGAGGTTGTAGTGAGGCCTGCTCCAGCTTCATGGCCTCATCCATCTTGTCTGTAATCTCCTCGATATGCATTTTGCCTTGTCGAGCAGATAACTCTGCTGCTATTGACTATCGAGTGTTTTTTTGTCGCGAGTCTTATGTCTCAAGTAGGTATTGGTGGGTGGATTTAAGGTGAGTGAGTCTGCTAAAATTTCTCCAACTTTTGGTGGGCGGCGAATTTTATTGGGCATCAACCTCTATCACGACTCGCATCGAGAGACTTCTATCCAATGTTATTAAGGCAGTATCCGGAACCAGAAAATGATTGGAAGCCTTGAGAGAACAACTAGCAGCATTCTTCTTCTATTTCCGACATGATTTCTATGGTCAATTTATCAAGGCACAATGGTGTAAGTTAAGACTTTTTTTCCTTAATGACTTTCTATTTCTATTCTGTGGCCTAGGTTTTTATCTACATAATACTCCAAATGCCTCTTCTAATCGCAAATCCGTTTACTTGACCAAGGCGCACTCCTCGAATTTTCTTCATGAATCAAGTCCAACTCTAAAGTTGAAGAAAAAAAAGAGCAAACTAAACCAACCAACCGCTATACCATGGATATACATAACTTCGTAAAATGCGGCCGTGAAAAAAAAAACCCCTCTACCAATCGTTTATATATGCAGATGATTGAAATATAACCAAGCTCCGAACTAGTAACAACCTCCAGGGTATAATAAAAAACAGAGTGACTTGCTTGTAAGCAGAACAATTTTTTTTTGAATGTGGGTTGAGGAAACCTCAAATCGGTTCGTTTTGTTCGTACTGACTTGCCACAATCAAGGAAAGTCGTAAAACTCGGTCTCAGTTACTGTAACAGTGTGTTTGTTCGGCGTAGCGGAAATATCCTTAGAAGGCCCCTCGTTGCGCCGACGAGAAACAGAGAAACATTGAGCTGCTCCAACAATAGCGACAATAGCGCTGCCATACCAGGCCAGGGCAGAGCAATCTGACTTACTACCAACGGTCCACAAGAAGCCGGCGATGGGCGAGGCAAGCATCCGACAGGCAGCGCCAGCACTGGCTGCTAACCCATTGACCTTGCCAAGGGCACTGGCAGTTGGTGTGGCCTCCTTGATAAGGATCATAAGGAGAGGGTACAGGATGATCGAGAGAATGTTGCGGATGATTAGGCAACCGAAGATCGCTGGGTAGATGATGTCTTCAGGGACAACGAGAAGCATCGGCATCAGAATGTAGATGATGGGGTGAAGGACGGTGACGAGTAGGAACAGGCGGTAGGTTCCCAGCATCTTGACAGCCCAGGGGAAGACGAAGACCTGGATGAACAGAGCAATGCCACCGTCAACAGCCAAGATAACTCCTACATCCCGAGGAGTCATTCCTAAACCACCAGGAGAGTAAAGGGGGAAGATTGAGCCACTCTTCAGCATTTCAACGACGTTGGCGCGGTGTTCTTCGAAGAAAATAGGCAAAAGATGGTCGAAGCACATCGAATGAAACGTAAATAAAGCCAAGGCGATAATGAAGCCAATAACACGGGGGTTCCAGACATTGATGCGAACTGCAGCTTTCTTCTCATCTTCGCTGCGGAGAGCGTCCCAGTCTTCGGTTGAATTGCAGGTATTCTCAGAGGTCTCGATCGCACCATAGGCCTCCGGCGCAACCTCAATCGCCATTCTGTTGTTGGAAGAAAGCATTAGAGGGGTCTCTTCGTTGATACGACGTTCGGTGATGGGAGTCTGATGGGTTGGCATATCGGGGTGGGTTTCCTCGAGGAGGAGAAAACCGAGCACAATGCTCACCAGCAACAGTCCTGCGCAGATAACGTTGGGAAGCAAGTAAGGATATCGATGGAAGAGGCTTCCAGTAGGGGCAAGTCCAGGCCAAGAGTCATGCGGGTTAGCAAACATGCCACCGATGGATGGGCCAACAATGGTTCCAATGCTCCAGATAAAGGGCATTATGGAGTAAGCACGTGCTGTAATATCGGTTAGTTATGGAAAACATCCATGGTAATAGGATGCAAACTTACGCTCGTGCTCAGGTTTGGTCACCAACTCACCAACCATGGTTTGGATAACGCCAATATTTCCGTTGAGCAGACCACCGAGGAGACGACCAAACAAGGCAATGCCAAAACTAGGAGCCATTCCTACGATCAACATGCTGATCATTGTGCCCACGGATCCAATTATCAAAACAGGCTTGCGGCCTATACGATCGGACACACTACCCCAATACGTCCCCATTGCAGCTTCCGCCAAAGAGAAGGCTGAGATAAGAATACCCGAGTAAAATGAGGCATCCTCCTCACGACCGATTTTGAAACTCTTGACGAGAGCCCATGCATATGGAAATATAGAGGTTAGAGCAATTGGCTCAGCCAGTCGAACAATGGCTGATAAAAAGTTAGTACATGATACTAAGGAATGCAACCGTTCGTTGGCTTACCCAGAAGAAAGAGCTGCATGGCCGGGAAGGCATCTGGGTCACGAGGACCTGTACGAAGTATAGCCATAGCTACCTATATAGGTAGGTAACTAACAGTTCACAGCCTGGATGGGAGTGAATGGAAATAATCGAACTCAATCAAGATCGATTGTCGCTGGGCGGAGCGACAATCTCACGATGGAGAGATACTTGGAGGCGAAAGCGATTGTTGGGCTTGAAAGGATGTGCAAGTAAAGACCAGAGGTCAATGAGTGATCCCTTGGCCAAGGTGATTGACGGATGTCAACAAATAAGGGATGGAGATCTTGGGGTTTTGGGATTGGATGAGAGGCAGCTCGCTTTGGAGAAGTTTGGAGATAGATGGAGCAGAGTTAGTTGGTTAGTATAACACAGCAGAATCACAGTCAATACGGAAGAACAAGACTTCGGACTGGAAAAGGGAAATGATTCAAGCTTTAGAGTTGAGAAGTTAATTAAACAGGTGGAAAGTCAATCACGAAGGAAAGAGGGTGGGAGACGAGATATTTCTACCCAGCAGAGTCAAGCAGGTGAAAGTGAAAGCGTGAGTGCAAGAGGAGGAGCCGCCCATGTAAGTGCGGCGAGTCCTTTGAGTGGAGACCGAGACCGCAATCAAAAGCCAGCTTTCAGCTTGGAACAAGCCCAGGCCAGACACTACACTGAAGAGCCCTGGCTTGGTTGATAAGGTCCCGCCCGTCCACCTTGGCGGAGAAAAAGAACCTGACTCTGGGCGACAGTGGGACAGTAGAAGCTTCGTTTGCAGCATGTGGGTCTCGCTAAGGTTAGTGTTTGTCCTTGTTACTGGGAGTTGCATACACCATCAGGAAGAAATTGACCAACAGCTTCATACGACAAGGCCTATTGAAGAAGAACCTTGCGGTAGGACAACACCCGGTGCGAGTAGAGTGAGACAGAGTTGGCGTTGGGTTTGCCTGATCTTCACTGCTTTCTCCGTGTCAGGTGTCAGCGATAAGGATTCTGAATCATTTACTCACAATGTTTCTGGTGTTTCCGTCCACAGCCGCGAGGAAGATATGATATTGAAACGCTACACCTTCTTGCCCCCTCTTGCAGTTTGCTTGACTCGGCTGATATGCATATGCATCTCTGGCCTGAGACACGGCTACATAACCACGTTCATGCTCTTTTCGTGCCACTGGCGACTGCAGATCCAAAGTGTCTCGTGATACAGAGAGACCAGACTCCTCTACGGACTATCGCAGAGTAATTTCCGGACTATCGGCAGGTGATCACTTGGACACAGAAACAAATGGAGCCATATTTGGACGGGACCGATGGAGTCGTTGGTGTTGGTGTTGCTCTCAAGTCCGTGTCAAGGCAGCCAAGTGTGTCCTGATGGAGGGGAATTCTCGGGAGGGTCCTGGATTTTGCATGCAGCTAACGGAAGTCTAGCTCTTCATTGGGCGGCTTGGCCGATAGTGGTCCGTGTCAACAACGTCGCATGCATGCATGTCGATTGCCGGTGGGCCATTCCTAGGATACCATTGAGGCCAGAGCTTCCTTCTAGCGTATGACTTTAACCGGGATGATTTGTGTAAGGTATATAATGATTGGTTACATCTTAGCTAAGACCCGCCACCCTAGAATTGAAAATTCTCTCTTCCTGGTCGTTTCGTCGCATTGCATAGGTATTGCATTCGTTCCATCGGAGCCGATGACCGGGCATTGAGCGACTACCAAGGAGTGTTTTGTTTGAATGATTCTTTTCGTAACATCAACTGTTAAGCGCTGCGTAACGACTCAAGCCATGCCTTGGCTTGAATGCGCCACGCAATCTGCCGCATCAGCCATTATGATTCATGAATAACCATGTGAAGTTGATGACAACTGCAGTGCGGAAAAAGAAAAGTCATTAGATCATACTTTCAATTATTAGTATCGACTATCATATTACAGAGTATAGACATGTCGTTCAAAATCTGATGCACTCTCAAGAGCATGTGCTGTGTCTGTCTGTATGGATAACCCCTTGTCTGTCCAACCCATCTTCCCTTGGTTCTCACGAGCTTCAGCAGATCCTAGCAATCCAGATGGTTCCATGCAACTCAACGGCCAACAAGGCCCTTGCCGAGACCGCAACCCTGCGTGATGCCGACCAGGTTCCGCTACTGGTGGATTCAACATCCAACACCTAAAGCGAGATACGAACGAAAGTATGCGGCTCAACAACGTCAGTGGCAGACCGGGTTTCAGGTCCAAGAGCATGAAAAAAAGCAACACGCCAGACTTCCATGGATTCAATTGAACGAGTTCACATCAGTGGCGGGCTACCAACGTTGAGGACAGATATGTACAGACATATGCAGACATCCATGTCAACAAAACAACCCTGAAGTAAACATCCGAGGATCGGGTGAAGCATAAGGGGACTTTGAGGCTAAAGCAGAGCAGAGATTAGACGGCTGGAGGTGTGTTGGAAGCGGAAAGGCTGATGTCGCTGCAACGTGCGACTTTTGCAACTTGACTCACTTGGTCTTGGTGCTTGGCTTCATCCTCGAGATGGTGGTGTCTGTGCGCAACGCCCGCTGGTTCCATCTGAGACTCTGTGAGATTCCTCCGAGGTTTACTTACGCCCCTCCATCTTCAGAAGGTCTGGTTCTTCCCGTCCACAACACACCTTTCGGGGCCCCATCTCAACAGCTGATCTTCTTAATTCCTTTCTGTCAAACATCGTCATTTTCTCCATATGACCCTCAATTGCATGTCATTCAAATTAAATGAGATATCGTCCGTGCTTTTTGTGCTCTTCTGGCTTGAAACGTCGTTGCACACACATCCGCAGCGGTCATCTTCTATAACCTGGGCGAGTGTGTTGTGTGTTGCTTATCTCGCAGATCACCACCACCTGGCCTGTCGTTGTGCGACCCACCGGCTGTTGACCTGCAGCCTGCATCCAAGGACGCTGCCTGTACGGATACTGCATCATGGTTCCATGCAATTTGCATCGCCGATAGTGCTCCGTGCCGGGTCAGCAGCTCACATCTCCCTTAGGCTCTGGTGGTAGGTAGTGCGAGCAAAGAGACCCAGCCACCATAAAGCAGCAACAGTCAAATGTCCACCGCCTTTTGTGAATCCTACCGCCGCACTCACGACTAAGGCATGAACTGGACTACCGGAGTGAAAGCAGGGGGTTTCTGAGGCCTAAATGCTAAACCTTCTCAATGAGGGGAAAGACTGACTCCAGATCGCGTGGTCTATGGTTCCCTTGAACTTGACCCTGTGCTCTCGCAGAAGAAATTCCTCGTCTCGTCGCGCTACACTTCAAAGGACCTGTCTGGGCCCACTCTCCACTGATTACCTACCCACCGCATCTCAGCGTATGCATGTAACGAAGCGGCGCTAAAAACTGGTTGCGCTAGTTCCCGTTGTCCTCTGCTTCGACTCCATCAGTCAATGTCACGGCTCCCAACGACATCCATATGAGTTGGATGGCTGTGACAACGGCAGCATTCGAGTTGAGGGCAGGAGAGCGGCTTTCAGGCTGATCATTGCGTGAGACAGCCGGTTGAAGTATTAAAACAACAAGGATCTTCAGAACAACGGTCCGAAGTCCTAAACCAGTCAGTCGTTCATTGGGTTGAGCAGATTATCCATCCTGCTCTTCGGACCATCGGCTCACTCACCGATCGAAAGCACGAGTCGCCTTGCCAGCCTGGCAATTTTGACAGTAACAGATAGGTACTAACTGGGACTTCTTTCCAAAATATTCCGATGGTCCGCAACTACCAGACCTGGTTAAGCTACTGAGCAAGGGCATATGATCCAGACCTCATTTGTCTACAGACAAGCAACACAATCCCCGCACTAAGAAACTGGCTTGTGGGGTTGAATCCTTGGATGGTTTCCCCTCCCAAGTAAACAGAAAACAACAAGATTAGCGCGGTTTGAGCTGGAGACCACTATGGATACTATCTCCAAAAGCTTCATTTTATTCATGCCGCCCGTTTCTTCCCTTCCCCCTTTTCGCCCCCCCTCAGATCAGGGCGCCCAACTGTTTCATGCATAGGACGATCACATTTTACGGCCCGGCTGCTTGCATCGCCTTATCATAAATTGTCTCAGTTAGCGAACGCATCCGCGTCTGCCGTTGAACCCGTGCATAACAACATCATGCACACTGGGTAGAAACCTACAGCTCCAAACGCACCGCAGCCATCGGCAGAATATGTCGAACATAAACCTTACTTCAAACCCTTGGACTGGCTTGCCAGTTGAGCCAATTGCGGCTTATCAAACCCCTCATTCTGACTTCAGCTGCATCGGACATAAGCAGCTAACCAGGACGATGGTACCGCGCCATCTAAAGCCCAGATCAAACGCTGCCGCCTCCCGGACCAAGCTAAAACGAGCGTGATAGGATGGGTGTGAAGTTTATCGCTGTAGGTCCGGAACTTGGTGATCAGCATTCCAGAAGTGATTGCCAATGGTGGCAAGGGCTTGGATATAAGCCATTGTTGAACATCAGCATGTGGCGTTGCCGCACCAGGTCGTGATTTCTACACTGTCGTAGTGAAACGATATCTGTATAAGGCTTACTGCATTGCTGCGTGTCAGCATACGCGTTCTCTGTGTTTCGTTCTTCAACGTTTGCCTTTTGTTGTCACTGTGATACATTACTCTTTTATGCATTTCCACGTTTTATAAGTCCTATTTGAAAATAACAGAATTATCATACTTCTCTTCCTGAACCCCGAGAAAGGTTGATTATGTCCAGGTCTATCACGTTCTGCCTTAGTTTCCAGTTCAGATTGACCAGGATATAACATTTACGGAAGTACAGTCAAGCGGGGATCGCACGTATTAACTCAACAACATCATATCATCAATGCCGTTAGCAATATTACAAGCCGCTGATGCGTCTGAAGATTAGACCGTCTATCGCTGTTGTACCCCAGCCTCTATGGTCTACACGTAATCTCTTGACGCGATCACTCTACGCCCATTTCCCTCAGAATGGCTTTATACCGCTCCGCTTCCTCAGCCATGGCCTCAACACTTCTCGGTTTCCTATCATCATCATCAACTCTCTTCAATCCTCCACCCGGCTGAGGCCGAGAACCCATCTCCCTATCCCATAATGCACCACCAACATTACCCTCCTCTCCCGCGAGCTTCACATACACGGCATCCGGGCTTCCCATATCTCCCACCGTTCGCGGGACAACGTGAACATGCACATGCGGGACCGTCTGTCCCGCGTCCGCGCCGTCTTGCACGGCGACTGAGAAGCTCCCGGCCTCGGGCTCGGGAGTACGGAAGTAGGCGCGGGCAAGGAGGCGCTGCATGAGCTGCACTGTCGTGAAGAGATCGGAGATCTCGGCGGGTGCTAGGTCCGTGAGACGCCTATGTGGGTTGTGTGGACAAACGAGGATGTGGCCTGGGATGAGAGGTTTAAGATTTACCAAGGCGAAAGAGTGAGGAGTTGTGAGGAAAACCTAGCATTTGTCAGTCCTGAAGTGACTTGAGGGTATCATCTTACTTGATTTGTCACTTCGAAGGGTCCAAACTTGACTATCCGCCCGGCAGCCCTGGTTGTAGTCATGATGCTTCTCACTGAACGACTCTGTACACTTGACCAAGCTCTAGATGAAAGCATGCTCCAATTGGCAGAAGCCACTTGGTCTAGTGAGTGTTTCACTTGGTAACTATATTCAAGTGTTCAAACCAATCGATTGGGATCGAAGAAAGGGCGTTGTTTCAGCACTGGGCTGGTGTTGTTGCTATGTAGGCAAATCACGACCTTTGTGATCTGATGTCATGAGTGAGCTTTCCCCTGTGAGAACTTAAAAGGACCCACATAATCTTTTGACCAATTGTCTAACACTGCCGACAAGCTTGTTGAGATATCTCCGATAATTCTTGCAGGAAGAACGAGGTTTTATATAAGTAGTGTAAAGATAGTTCTAATTATATTTTGTATTTATGAGTTGCTTCGTGCATCTTCTATAAACAATCCAGTGGAGCATGAAAACAAACTGATGTACAAGAATTAACCACAGCCAAACACCTTTGTACTGTAACATAAAACAAAGTGAATCGTGAAGCGTCTAAACCCCGGGTATCTACTAAAACCGGACTTGATCTTCTTCGTCTAGAGGAATTTGCTCTGCCGATGCTGCAAAAGCTTCCTCTGTAGGATTGAGAGGCTCTCGTTCTTCTGGCTCGTCTTCCCATACAACTATACTTCATTAGTTTTCAGCCCATGTTAAGAATGGAAGGTTTACTCACCATGGGGTCTGATAGCGAAGCTCATCACGAGAGCAACTCCAAATATGCTTGCCAGCAAGACAAAGATACCTTGGTCGAAACGTCCAACCGTCAGGGCATAAACACCATTAAACAGGACTGGCCCAAATACTCGTGCTAGAGCATGCATCATACCGATTGCTCCAAGTAGCTGACCGACTCTTTCAGTAGGGACATGCTTGGTGATCATGGCTTGACCAATAGCACTTCCAAGACCACCAACGGCGGTCGTTATACCGCTTGCAACAAACACTGCGGACGAACGAGCAAAGACGTATCCAAGAGATCCCAAAACATCCGAGATCAAAGCTGTCCGAAGAATTATGATGTCGAGCTTGTCTGCACCATGGTTCTTCTCAACCAAAGCGACCCCAGACTCGCGACGGCGGCGAGCTGCTGGAAGAATGCCAAAAATGTAGTTGATAACGGGAAGAACCCCCATGAGAACCACCACTCTGACAAGCGATAGCAGAGAAACAAACTCGGACTTTTCTAACAGATCCCAGTGGTACGTGCGTCCAGTGTAGAGAACGATGACAGCACCTGCAGACATGCCAGCTCCCAGGATGATGCAGTCGTTGATGGCAAGAGCAATCAGGTTGCGACGAAGGGCAGGTGAGGTGCCAGGGCCTGTGGGGTAGAGAGCTTTGAGAGGTGAAAAGGGGTTCGCAGTTCGGAGGGTATTCATCCATGATGGCGAGACTAGAGATACTATCTCCTTTTCTTTTTCATACTTCTCTCGTGCTGCTAGTTGCTTCCTTTGAGACAGAGACTCAGGAACAACAAGCAAAACAAATAACATAAAGCCAATGTGACATCCCATGACAACATAAAAAATAGACAGCAGACTGCCAGTCCACTTGACAAAGAATCCTGCAAGAAGAGGACCAAACGCAAGTCCCGTGAACAGGCATGCATGCACATAGCCCATAGACATAGCGCGCTTTGAAGGAGGGGTGGAATCGCTTGTGTAAGACTGTGTCATAATGTTCCCTGCAGTAAAAGATCCTGTCATACCGTCAAAGACGCTGCCAAGTAGCAACCAGCGATAATTTACAGCGTCGGGGTATTTGGCTACCAGGATGGTGATGAACTCAGCCAAGACTCCGCCTACAGACGCGAGAGCCATCAGTCTTGTGCGGCCATATCGGTCAGACAAGTGACCGATTTTGGGTGCGGTTATGGCACTTAGAATGCCTGTAAACAAGCTCATGACCAGCATGAACTTCGCAGCGCTTGCTTGCACTTCTGGGATATCGCATTGAGGGTTATCGGACCCGAGGAGGACGGGCTGGAAGACTGCGTCCGGATTACGGCTGTGCTGGTCTGCGAAATATTGTCTGCAGACAAGTTGGAGAATCCTTATTGCATATGCTGTAAGCCAAAAAATACCCACATTGCTGAGAACAACAGATGCTTACAAGTCAAGTTTCGGAACCAACACACCTCCAAAAGCGAGAGTAAAGATGATATATGGGCCGAGTAGCCAAAAGACCTACAATCAAGGTCAGAACTGCAAAAGACGGCTTCGGAATCGCCAGAGCATACCGATGGTCGCCGCCACCATGGAAAGCCTTCAAAGTCCTTGAAATTGTCCCAAACCGGAGTGGTTGATGGGGTTTCGCTATCTCCATCGCGATGTTCCGAGCTGCTGGACAGCAAGTGTGCTGCTTCGTCAACGACCGCGGTCTCTTCCTCATGGATATTATCGTTCTTCGCCATGGTTTCTAGCGCGCGCGCCTGCGTCGGTTCGGGTCGGATATGTTGGGGTGCTGCGCGCAGCAAGGTATAGGCCGATGAAGCCTGTATTTAATCACGGTAATCGCTGGGGCATGGCCAAGAAGGAATCGAGAGATGGATAAGGGGTAATAAGGTTGAGGTATCGCATGTCTCAAAGCCAAAACAAGCGAGAGGGTTGTGTCGCTTGGACTGTCATGAGATAAGTGTGACGACGGAAGATATCTGGGGAGGATTAATAATGAATGATCTAGGCGCATTTGGGGAGCTCTCTTGCGGATACATGATGAGTCCAAGTGCTGGGATGGTGTTGTGGAGTCGGCATCCATGTTATCCATGCTAGGCCTGCCATCTGTCTAGGCGAGACGAAACACGATCGTTTCAAGGTCTGATAAGCCATGAGTTTTTCTTTTTTACAGTTGTCAGTTTCTTAGTTGCTCTTTATCCACAGTCTTCAATGCCTTTGTGATGTTCATACTCAATCATGTTGTATCGCGCCATTGTTGATGGCATCACAGCATCGTGTCGATTCATGCGAAATTGCTTTTCTCCCACCTTTGGAAAGATAGATAAATGAATGACGCATTCTCTGCGTCCTCCGCATACCATGCAACTAGGATCTGGCAGTATCTGATAAGCTAGGGATGTGCTGGCGTGCTCGTGGTCTCTCGTTGGCCTGATCTGATAGGCTATCTTCTTAATTGTGGCATCGCATCACACCGGGCTTCGGTAGGTTCAAACTCCGACTCCGCAAAGTCCGCTGCTATCAAAAAGAACAAGCGCGCGGCATGGAATAGGATCATCTGGTATTATAAATCTGCTTTTGAGTTCTATGAACGCGTGTTTCAAAGGAGTTGCCAACTCAATATTTAGTCTGCTTACTTCTTTGTCCTGATCCTCGCGCCATATCCAATATGGTTGAAGGGAGCTCTTGATAAGCACAACCTCGTTGTCAGATTCGGGAGCTAAGAAACAATGTCATGAAACTTGCTGGAGCAAGCGAATATTACGATGATCAGGTACTTACTTTGCGACAACACATCTTGGGTGGTCAAGATATCACAGTTTAGTTAGTGGTTCATTGAAGCTCAAGCACGTAGAAGGCATCTCATACCTCTTAATTTAGAAGTCGGAGTTAGTGATCAATCAACGGCTCAGCATTCAATAGCATGTGGCAGCTTGCTTTTGTCTTTCTGCTTGCACTTGTTACAACACCTGAGATGATGATGGGACCTGACTTCACGCTGCAAATGTGGGGCTGTAAGAGCTCTTCAACTGTCCAATCACAAGCTCAACGTGAATGACTCAGCAAAGGTTGCGCGCAGTTGAAACTTGGATATTTTCAAGAAGCGTGTTTCGCAGCTTGGTCTAGGCTCCATTGCATCAACTCCCATACAACGCGCCTTCAGCAAATACCGCCACGATGCCCGTCGTCAAAGGAGGCGTTTGGACCAACATCGAGGATGAAATCCTCAAGGCCTCCGTCTCCAAGTACGGCCTTAATCAATGGGCGCGTGTCTCGTCTCTGCTGGCGCGCAAGACCCCCAAACAATGCAAGGCTCGATGGAACGAATGGCTCGACCCCAGCATCAAGAAGATTGAATGGAGCAAGGAGGAGGATGAGAGACTCTTACATCTCGCCAAGATCATGCCCACTCAGTGGCGCACAATCGCTCCTATTGTCGGCCGAACCGCAAACCAGTGCCTCGAACGATACCAGAAGCTCCTCGATGAAGCCGAAGCGAAAGAATCGAGCCTTGGGCTGATGGGCCCCGAGGGAGGCGAGACGCAAGCGCCCAGCGCCGATGATGTGAGAAGGCTAAGACCTGGCGAGTTGGATCCCGATCCTGAGACGAAGCCTGCGCGACCCGACACCATCGATCTCGACGAGGATGAAAAGGAGATGTTGAGTGAAGCTCGTGCCCGTTTGGCCAATACACAGGGTAAAAAGGCCAAAAGAAAGGCTCGAGAGCGCCAGCAGGAGGAGTCACGCCGTCTTGCTGCTCTGCAAAAGAGGCGAGAGCTTAAGACTGCTGGTATTAACATCAAGATCACAACTAGGAAGAAGGGCGAGATGGACTACAATGCCGATATTCCCTTCGAGAGAAAGGCTTTGACTGGTTTCTACGATACATCAGAGGAGATGGCACAAAACGAGGCACAACGCGCAGCCTTCGACCCCCGAAAACAACAGCTGGCCAGCAAGCGCAAGGGTGAGGGCGAGGAGGACAACGACCGAAAGCGAAAGAAGACGGATAAAGACGGGGCTTCAGAATCATACAAGGCTGCACTGAAGGCTGGTCAACTACAAAAGATCCGAGAGGCTGAACAGAGTAGCAAGCGTCGTTCGCTGGTCCTGCCCACTCCCCAAGTCAGCGAGGGCGAGTTGGAGGATATTGTCAAGATGGGCAGAATGGGCGAGGCTGCCAATCTAAGAGCGAGGGAGAGTGAGAACGACGCCACGCGAGGACTTGTCAACACATATTCTACTCTTAACTCGGCTACTCCTATCCGAACGCCAAAAGCACCCGAACAAGAAGATCACATCGCCAACGAAATTCGAAATATTCGAGCCCTTAACGATACAAAGTCCGCCCTTCTTGGTGGCGAGAATACACCTCTCCATGAAGGCGCATCCTCAACTGGTTTTGATGGCATTACTCCTCGAAAACAGATCATTTCTACTCCCAACCCAATGGCCACCCCCCTTAGGGCGGATGGTGTTGGGTCTACCCCCGGCCGACCTGGACAAACGCCCATGCGAACACCCAGAGACACTCTGTCATTGAACCAAGATGGTGGCATGTCCATGGTTTCTGCTACCCCCAGGGATATCAGAATGAGAGATTTGGCTTTGCGCGGCCAACTCAAGGCAGGCCTGGCTTCTCTCCCCAAACCAAAGGATACGGAGTGGGAGTTTGATATTCCTGACGAGGAAAAGGAGCTTATGCAAGTTGATGAGATAACCGAGGAAGATGCTGCAGAGCGTGATCGTCGAGAGCGCGAGAGACGAGAAGCTGAAGAAGCCCTCGAATTCCGAAGGCGAACCCAAGTTATGCAGAAGAACCTCCCTAGGCCAGTCCACGTGGACCTACCCAGTCTACTGAAACAGGCCAACAGCATCACCGACGTTACTGAGTCTCTTATCGCCAAGGAGTCGGCAAATCTTATGGCCAATGATGCGATGAGATATCCTGTCCCTGGCGGACAAGTCAGCGGTGCTCCTAGACCACTACAGCAAATCGATGACGATGCCCTTGCTGAGGCTCGCCTATTGATAATGTCGGAAACCAAACCTCTTCCCAAATTCGAAGATGTCCAGATTGCCTTTGAAGCACGAGCAAGCAGCTCGCTTCTCTTGGGTCTGGGCTGCTACAATGACGACGACGAGGAAGAACAAGGAGTAGTCATGAAGGAAGCCTTTGACGTGAGTTGTAATGAGTCTTGAAGATTGAAATATTGTACTAACTTTGTCCAGGCTGTTCAAGATTCCATCATGGCTTCTGCCGAGACGGGTGCCAAGCTGGAGAAGAAGCTATCACTCCATCTCGGCGGGTATCAAAAGCGACAGAAGATGCTACGCGATAAAATGGGCGACGCATCTGATGCTCTGGAAAAGGCACGCGTTGCCCTGGCTGGCTTCAAGACACTGGCCATCTCGGAGGATGTGGCTATAGAACGACGGCTGAACGCCCTACGTGATGAAGTTGGTTTCGTTAACCGACGCGAGAGAGAAGCACAGGAGAATTACAGGAAGGCAAAGGAAGAGCTGGACGCGCTCATGGCAACTGGAGTCAATGGGTTTCATTAATCAATACGGTATTTCATGGTGTATAAATAGGGGCTCAAACAAGGCTGTCTAATCCAACAATCTGGCCACCAGGTCATTACATTTGTATACTTACAATATTTGTCCTTCCTCCTTTTGATTCTTTCACTATATAATGTGTCGGTCTGATCTATTTGTGTCTTCTCACACCCAGACGAGGTAAATGAATGGGATAAATCATCCACACAGAAGCAAATGCGAGTACGGCGCAGCAGACGAAGGTGAGTCGTAGTGCAGCTTCATAACTCAGGATTACCTGCTCACGATACTTTGGGGGAAGCTTGGCTACCTCCTCGACTGACTCTCTCACGCGGCGAATGATCTCATCACGGTCTTCTCCTGTGACATACTCCCCAAGAAAGTGGCGTAATGCGTTCTGAACGACGAGAGAGCTACTGGCCACCCCGAGAACCTGGCCGAGACTGCGCCAGAGCATGAGTGTGGAAGTCACGACAGCCTGCTCAGTTTGAGGAGACGCAGCGAGGATCGCCATGAAGGTGCCAGGAAATTGAAACCCCTGGCCAACGGATGAGGGGAGCAGGATGAAAAGATACACCCAGGACGGGAGGTCACGATGAAGAAATGACAGGCCAGTTGTCCCGATCAAGATACATACTGTACCTGCCACAAGAGGCCACTTCAGCCTGCCGGTCCAGGTAACGGCGAATCCAACAAAAGTGCCTGTTGAAGAGGCAGCGATGGTTGGTATAATGAGACGAAGACCAGAAGAAGTGGCAGACGTGAGGAGGACAGCCTGGAAGTATAATGGACTGCAATGTTGATCAGCAACAAAAAGCGTGGGTTTGTGTAACATCAAGGCTGCCAAGGGGGGTTCCAAATGGTTTGTCAAAGGGTTTGTTAAAGGGGTCGTCTATCAAGAGGGTGCCCACGCGACGGCCCCAATCATCAACAAACGATGGCAAACTCCCATCACAGACTTTCCCGGGTAATTCTTCATATGGTTTTTAACTCATCGTGTGGAAGTGGATTGACTTACATATTGAACAGAATAGAATTGCCGCAAATAGCTGCGATAACGTTGGAGAAGATGAGATTCCCACGAGGCTGACGGTTCAAGAGATGAAGCGGCATGATCGGCTTATGAACTCTCGATTCGACATATAGGAAGCAAGGGAATGTCGCAACGAAGATAACAAGGCTTGCTATAACAAAAGGATGCGACCCTAGAAGATATTAGCCAAGATTGCAGGAATTTTCAAGTCCCTTGTATTACAGCCAAGGCACTTTATAAACCACAGGGAAAGCTTACATGGCAGGACATTTCCTCCAATGTTGAGACCCAGAATCATAAACGTGATAGCTGTAGTTAAGAGCAAAGAGCCTTTGATATCAAACTCCCTTAGGGCTTGATAGACGCCTTTCCTCTCTCCCTGAATCCCCAGGTCGTCCGGAATGGCAAGCCATGCAACGATCATACAAATAAGGATCGGTGGTATCTGGACACCGAACTCCCATCGCCAACCGAGATAATCTGCCATTGCACCTCCTGCTGCAGCTCCAAGTGATGATCCGACACCATAGTTCATGTTCATATACGATTGATACACGCCACGGTTCTCAATGGGCACGAGATCTGAGACCATAATTGATCCAATCGTCATCACTCCTCCAGCTCCTATGCCACAAAGTGCTCGTCCAAGAATAAAACTCTCGATGCTGGTTGCAAGAGCACACCATGTTGTCGCGGCCGCAAAGATGCCCAGAGCACCGACAAATAGAGGCTTTCGACCTAGGGCATCTGAGAGACGGCCTAGTAGAGGCTGAAAGGCGGACGAGGTAAGGAGAAAAGCTGTCGACAGCCATGAGGCGGAGTTGGAGGCGTTAAAGTAAGATGTGATGACAGGATGGCTGGACGCCATGATAGTTCCATCAAAGCATGATATGAAATACGCTGTGAGGATTTGAGAGAAGATAAACCAGAAGCGTGTAGGCGTTACGCCATTAAGAAATGGTGAAGACGGCGTGTCAGTCACAGTGGAAGTAGCAGGCTTCCCTGTGATGGAATGGCGTCGACTGTGGCTAATAAGAGGAGTTTCTTCACGAGGACGACCATTGTCCAAATCCTCTGAAATCTCACCCTCATCTTCTTCACTCTCAGCCCCGCTAATAACTCCCTGCTCTTCCTCATCGTTAAGGTAATGGCTAGCCTTGTACGAAGGGGGGCGTAGCATAGCAGTCTCGAATGGCTCAGGTTGAAGGAAATGACCGCCGGTTGTCAAAGATCTCGAAAGATTTTCGAATTCTGCTGGATCAACGAGGCTCCCGTCACTTTCACTACTCTGAGAATTTGGCCGCCGGATCGGGACCGGGACCGGTGCGGGAGCTGCTGCGGGACGGCCGATGTCCGACGGAGTCATAACGGCGACTGATAACCTCCACAAGAAGTCTTGGCTGGAAGATGTAAGAAAAAAAGAAAAGGAAAAGGGATGAGGAAGAGGGGGATGAAATAGAAGGATCAGATAAAAGACTGAAAAAGAAAACAGCCTGGGGATAATGTCGAGCTGTGGAGTCTGCGATCACGGCAGACTTTTGCGCGGATACATCCATCCCATCCACACAAAGTGCGCCCCACAGATCCGTCGGGATCCCGGCTCGTATCTATATAATACATGTCAGGATTAGAAATGCGGTACTCCCACAAGAGGCTTCTCGGTGCGAGTGTGAGTGTGAGTCAAAGGCATAGTATAGATTGTGACTATGCCGGTGAACGGGTCTGACTGGCACATGGGTAGTCACCTGCGAATGCAAGCTGCAAGACTAGCCAAAGTGAACTGGAGGGGTCAGTTTGTATGTATTGTAAATCGGAGTCTCCGCCAACTTCAATTAGGTAGGTATGGGGTAAATCTATTCCTGGCTTGGGTGAGAATCGTTAGCACTATTCAGTTATTTGAGAAGATCATACAATTTAACTCGCGAGAATAGTTGTCAGTTCTATAAACCAGTTAACAATAGTCAATCATCAAGTTTAGCGTATCTCAGCCTCCCTCCCCTCTTCCCCTCCTTCATTAACCCCGGCTTACAACCACCCATGCTCATGCCCACGCTCGCAAACAAACATCCCAGCCAAATCCATCATGTGCAACTTGAACAGATCAATTACCGAAGCGGTCCAGCCGCCCCCAAACACCCCAATGCAATATGCAACCCACAAATCCGCAACTACTCTATAGTTTTGCTCTGAGATGCTGCAGCCACCAGAATGCCCGCGCCTGTAACGCCTCCATCGTGACAAGGGCTGAGTACGACTCTTAACGGGCTCTCGTCGCCGAATCGTTTGCGCAGGAGCTCGTTCAGAAAGTTCTGGCAGTCCTGCAGGTAGTCCTGAAAATGAACAATGCATCCTCCTGTGTAACCTACACCGAGTTCGTAGTCCCGATCCAACGCTTTTGATCTTGCGTTAGGGATTTCTTCCGCCAATGTCAGAAGGGCCAGTGTTGCTGCTGCCACAATGCCAGCTGCTCGAACTTCAATTGCCTTGGCAATTCGATATACTGCAACAGCGAGGTCCTCAGTCCACTCAAACGGCGGCTCGCCCGACGACTCGGGGAATTCTTGCTGCAGCATTATTACAAGGGCCGATGGTCGGAGGGGTTTAAAGTGGCTCAAAAAGGTCGTTGTGAGGTTGTGCTGTTGCAGGAGTCGCTTGGGCAACGTTTCTGCAGCAATGCCCAAGTGTTCCGTCAAGTAGTCGACCAGCATAATTCGTCCCAGTTCGCCAAGGTAACGGCCTGCCGTCATGAACTCCAATGGTTGGAAGCCATTCAGCTCGCCTTGCGCGTCCAACGTTTTATCCCATCGGCTGACCAATCCAACTTCGTGCAAGGGAGGTGCAGTGCCGTTGATGCTCCATTCAGTATTGATCGCAATTTTGACATCCTCTACTCGTTCTTCTGGTCGAGCAGCGACGCTCTTTGGGCGTTTAGATGGGTCGAGCTGGCTCAGCTTCAATGGGACAGTTGCGTTGCAGCCCGTTCCAAGAATAAGACCCATAGCAGCACGTCGGTTCAAGCCTTCGTCAAAGTTAAAGATGAAAGAAACCAGGGTTGACACCGAGTCATTAGCAATAGCCTCGACTCGAATGGGCGGCAGTTCGTGTGACTTTGCGCGGTTGTATCCATCGGTGAGGCGGTCGCCCAGATCCTGGTCAGATGAGATAGCGAACCCCTTGCCCATTTGCATGAGTGTAGCCTGTGAGATCGAGTGCTGTACCATGGGAAAGCTGAAGGTTACACCAAGCGGCAATGCCTGGTCGGTCTGTAGGTGCAGTTTGTCGCATCCATCTTGAACGACCTCGGCGATGCATTCGCCAATCCAAAGGAAGAGACTGTCCGGGTTTTCGTTCTTCAGGTGTTCATCGATGGGCCAAGATTTCTCAAGGAGTCTCCTCACATGTCTTGTGGGTGAGGTGTCGTCGGATCCGTTGGTGATATGGCCGTTGGCTTTGTCAGATGATGCGGCTTCGTTGCCGAGTTGGACAAAACCCACTCTCAAGTTTGTGCCGCCTCTGTTCTCAGTTAGCTATAAAAGGGATGATAAAGACTGTATAGGTTCATGACTAACATGTCGATAGCCAAGTGGCTACAACTGATGTTAGTCCAAGGATTCTTTTTCTTTTAAAGAAAATTATGAGTAGTAAGGACTCACCACCCTTGCTTCCGTTTAGCTTCTGGTCGAAGGATAGCTTCAGATATGGGCGTGGGCAAGAACTGGTTGTCAGAGTCGGCGGCAAGCTTCTCAAACGTCTTGAGAAAGAGCTGAGATAGCCGGTTGATCTTGTCAATGTCGACAGAGAAAGGTTCCAAGAACTCTTCGATCGATAGAGGAGAGGCCATAGCTGAAATAATATCGCAATCAGTTCTGGTAGTGTCTTTTATCGAAGTAGATTGTAGTGCAGTGTCAGGGTATCATTCTTAGTAGAGTAGATATGACGTTAGGCAGATGTAGGTTGAGATGGTTCGAAAAATCGCCAGCAGAAAGGGAGCTATGAGTTTTGCGTGCACATATAAAGAACGTGGTAGAGGCTCTTATGGAAAGAGATGCCGCGTGAGTAGGTACCTAGAGAAAGGTGCGGTGATTAAGCAGTGAATCTGAGATTGAATTAGAGACGAACCACAAGTCGTGAGAAAGCAAGCGGACGAGAAGTTATTCACCTTTCAGTCAGTGCAGACGCTAGCGCATAAGAGCTGCACCCTGATGAAATGACGTGGAACAAGTCCTAGATGTACTATATCTTACCTTGGCTTGTTTTGAGGCTGAGGTAATTGTTAGAATTTGACCCTGATTACTGTTTATATCATTATGCGCCATCTCATCCGGAATCGATTGATAAATCACACGCGATTGCTTGCGGGGTCAGTGGGCACCTATTCATCAGCCTCTCAGTGCCCCGCTAAACCCCTGAAACGAAACGGTTCCATGATTTACAGTACAGCTCTCTCTCTCTGTCAGGGATGTCCCAATGAATGATGCGGATGCTGACTAGATAGAACCAAAAACCACAATGCCTGGCCTTCGCACCAAAGTTATCAACGGGACACATAGCTACTATCCCAATCTTATGGTCCAACTGAACAAGTGGTCCTAGTCCATACCTAAGTCAATAATACACACATTGTGCTGTCCTGATGCCTCATCAAAGGCTTATCTCCCAAAATAGCACTAACCAGATTGAGACAAATAGAGCCGCATGTGAATGTGATGCACTCCTCCACCTCCCCCGGACTCTCTATTAATCAACAGCATATTCATTTATCATGGATGAGAAACATTCCTCTCAGCGAGCCATGCTGCCGCCTCATTCTATTCGTCGCAGTCGACCTACCCTCGCACTAGCCTTCATCATCGCCGCCGCATTCACCTTTTGGATATGGCAGCCATTCGAGCCTCTAGCTCACGCGTCGTCGATCGTCAAACCTACAAGTGACGATGTCAAGACAACCGAACGACTTGTTCCTCTGGAGGCGCACATCATGAGTAAATGTCCTGACGCAAAGGTAAACACTTCAGCCTTATGTTGCCGCAGTTACGGCTACTCACTATTTCCAGGAAGGTCTGGAACTATTGGTACTCCCCGTCATGGAGCGCGCCCATGACAAGGTCAACTTCACTCTATCTTACATCGGCAAGTATGTTCATACTCACTCCCACCTAAAAATCACAGCTCACCATCCCTCCTTAGACCAACTGCCAACGATGGCGTTGACTGTATGCACGGTCCTTCAGAATGTATGGGCAACATCATCGAGCTCTGCGCCCGCGAACTCTACCCCGATCCCAAGATCAACCTCGGTTTCATCATGTGTCTAAGCCGTGACTACGACGATATTCCTGAACGAAGCCTTGTCGAAGACTGTGCACTCGAGTTTGCTATCGATTTCCAGAGACTTAACGACTGCGCTGTTAAGGACGATGGCGCCTACGGCTTGAGTCTCTTGCGCAACAGCATCAAGAGAACCGCAGATGTATGACGACCCGGCTTCAGATAACATACCTATGCATACTAATATGATGATAGGCCGGTGTGACAAAGAGTCTTACTATTCGTCTCGATGACAAGATCTACTGCATTCGCGACAGTGGCGAATGGACCGACTGTCCAAACGGAGCTGGCGTTAACGACCTAATCATTGCGATCGAGAAGCTGCGCCGCTAGACTTGAGCGGTTCGAAGATTTCAGTCCACAACTCACTCGCCTCTCCTAATGTGTAGCTCATCGCAATGCCGTCCATTCCCGCCTCCTCGTCTCCCGCCATCGCGCCCAGCGTTTCCATAATACTCTCGAGCCCGACCGCCTTGCCCGTCGCCTGTGTCCCCCCCGCTTCGAGTTGAACATGAACGACATGAACATGGAAGTGATAGTATGTTGGCTGGTAGTGCACATAGAGTTTCAGCTGATCCGACTCAATCGACGGGTACGTCTTGACGGTGGCATCGATAAGACGGGTCTTCATGTGCTGTAGCCAGGGAATGTGCTTCTTGCGGAGGTCCCTCAGCGACCAGATATCCCGTCGCTCGACCAATGCCAGCAGATGGAGCGCGTCGAGCGTTTTGCGGTCCCAGTTGAGGTCCGGCAGCATGAGGAAGCCTTCATCACCAGCCTCACCCAGCTTCGTTCTATAGATGACATCCTCAACTTCTTTACGCCCTTCAATGATGTTGAATACCCAATTGAGTCGCCCTTGTTCCCTCTTGCTGAGCATATATGGTCGAATGTGGTCCCTGTAAATCTCTGGTGTTTCCGTCGCGAACCGCACGCCCTGCTTGCTGTACTTTTTGACATGCGTTTCGGTGCATGGGTAGATAAGGTTGATCTTAAGGTCAGCGAAGAAGTCGTTGTCGTCAGGCTTGCTCGTTTCAGCGCCGCTTCGGCCCATGAACCAGTGATAGATATCGTTGGCGCCCAGATTTTGTAGCCGTGCGAGCTGGGCGGGCACATCGGCGAGGTAGGTCTGTGAAGCAGGAAAAGGGGCGCGTTCGAGGATCAGTAGAGCTGGCTGGTCGTCGATGGATCCGTAGAGGGAGATGCGACGACCTGCTTGATCTATGGAGTTTCTAAATCAGATCATTGACCTATGGTTGAGTAAAGGGAGATGAGGTGTTTACCTTGGTTGAGAACACGATCGAGCTTGAACTTGGGCACCAGGGCCTCTGCATTCGCTTTGACTTCAGCCATTGTTAATTGAGGAGGACTGAAGCTCAGAATCTCAATGGGTTTCTGCCCCTCTTTAGCTACCTAGGTTCTACATGCATACTTACTCAGGTATCTACTACACCTTGCCCCGCCCCAGCCTAGCTACCCCTCCGGCTTTTCTAACGCCGAACTCCGTCTACCGGCCGCTCTAGGTAGACTTCACATAAAGCTTTCCGGAGCTTAAGCTGAACCAGTCGTCATGGGAAATATATACCGTCCCATCTATTTGTCAAAGTTTAGGTTCGTCGGGGTTGTAAGCAGAATAGCTATAGATCATGGTCAGCAAAGCTGGGCAAGGGATACTCAGTGCTTACTCGGTATAGCCCTTTTCATCCGACGTGTAAAACAGCGACCTGTTATATTTAGCTAATGGCCAGCTATTCTGAATTCGTGCTGGTAAATCAGGGTTTGCTATTCAGTTGTCAGTCGATATTTTGATGCTTTTCTCGCAAGATAGCTTACGAATAAAGTGGCGTCCGAAAGCTACAAGATCATCAGTGTGGTTGGCATGCCGGACCGCAGAGGAGGGTGAAAACCCACCGGCGACAATGAACCTTACCCCAGAGTTGCTAACCACGTCTCTAATCGGAGCAAGTGTTTCTCTCTCCGTGGGGAGGGTGTCAAGAGAATCGTTTCCCCCTTCGATGCGAGGTTGGACGGCATGAATAAACGCCAGAGATGGTTGGGCCTTGATGATGGCCTCCGCCCAAGGGACGAAGAGAGCCAAGGGCTCGGTTTCTCTCATGCCTTGGAAGCGAGAGAAGGGACTCATACGGATACCAACACGCTCGGGGCCAATGGCATCACAAACAGCGTTAAGGACTCTCAGTGGAAAGCGGAAGCGATTTTCAAGGCTGCCTCCATATGAGTCCATGCGATCATTGCTGTTGGTTTGGAGCTAACGAGGTCTTAGTCAACCTCTGGAAGAGCGTGTATGTACTTACAAACTGGTCGATAAGCTATATGAAAGGTCAATTACTTGAAATGTGAAAGTGTGACCTGTCAAAACTCACATATCCGTTGGCTCCGTGGATCTCAACTCCATCAAACCCAGCCTCGATAGCGTTGAGAGCAGCTTGTCTATAGTGGCCTACAAAGCGATCCATGTCTGTTTCGGTCATGACAATGAACTTGGCCGGGGGCTCCTTCGATCCATTTCCCTTGACATCAAAAGGCATAGAACCGGCACTGTAGATATTGGAGACGATTTTGGGGTTCGCTACTCGGCTGTAATATAGAGTTAGTGCTGTGTTGAAGAAGACGTGGGAGGAGAAATTGAGGCAAGTACCCTAACGCCCAGAGTTGACAGAAAATCAAGCCTCTTTTCTCATGAACCTCGCCCGTAATGGCCCTCCACGATTTACACTGCTCCTCGGAGTATATTCCAGGTACACGGGACATACCACCAGCTTCATGGGCGATGAAGGTACCCTCAGATATGAGCAGGCCGCCAGCTGAGGCCCGTTGAGCGTAGTAATCTTTGGCAAAAGGAGCTGGGACTGCCGTCTTCTCATCCGCACGCCGCCGTGTCAGAGGAGCAAGCACAACTCGATGCTCAAGCTCAGTATTTCCAACCTTAACAGGCGTAAATAGCTTTGTTGTTTCCTTGGCGGTCATGATGGTTGTTTTTATGTAAGATTCCCACGACGGCAAAATCTAGAGCTGCACAGCAAGAATAACGCAATATACAATGTTTACCTATCTCGTAATGTTGAAGGGCGATTGTTTGAATCGAGTGTGGAGGTGTTGTTGACTACCTAAGTAGGAACATAGTCCCGCAAATGCCTCGGTCCAACTGTCCCGCAGTTGGACCAGACTCTGGCAACTCGATCAACATTCATGAGAATATTGAGTATGTCTGTGTTCAATTATCTCTCGGCTTTTGTTTATATGAAGTAATAACATTGCTTATTGCCTTACAATCAGTGCCTGAGTGAGAATTGAAGTTATGATGTTAGAGTATAGTCTGTTCTAGGGTAAGGTAGTTGAGATGGAGTACAATCCTAAGAAACCAAAATTCATTAGGAACGGATGCTCTAAAGATAAAATTAGTCTCACTAATCATACGCAATGATACTTATTATGTTTCCAAAGCTCTTTAAACTTCAGCATGTTATCCTGTCAAGTTTGATGGGGTCCTACAATGGAGGCCCAGTCATAACAGTATGGAAGGTTCAGGACGACTTAATAATAAAACGCGATTGGCTCATCAGCCCATAGGGGATTATTATACTCTTTGGTTTCATTTAACATCAAAAGCATAAGGTATTGATCAGACGAATCCTGGAACTCAAACGACGCTCAGGCATATCCGGTCCCATATAATCATTGACCGATAATTACGGAGCAGTAACTCATTATTCTACTGGCTTCATGACGAGAACGCAATTCTATAATCATAAGATGTCTCAAATTCATTCAACTTTACGGATAGCAGGTTCTGATCGACGCACTAACACTCAGCTCACTTCGCTTGATCGGTAGTGGACTGTAGGCCAACCATAGCGCATCGTTTCCAGCGAGGCACTTCCCAAAGAGAGATGGAGGACAGGGTCACATCGTGGCATGACAGAGCGGTTCATGATGTCCCTAGCCCGGGTGAAACGCGCTTCCAGAGAGAGCAGGGATTAGACATGGATCGCAAATTGCATCTGCAGGAACCCGAGTTTGTTCTGTACGTACCGATCTGCGAGCAGATGTATAAAGTCACCACGTATAGTATAAGTATAGTTGGAGCACTGTATGGATAGATATGAGAGCACAAATTTGTGCTTTCTTCTATCACCTTGTGCTTGTCAAGTAAGGAGAATGCTGCTGTATCCAAGCAAGGGAGTATAGGTAGTGGAGGCTGTGATATTTCCGACATCGAAATCTCAGCGCATTGTGTCATGCGTTTCAATTTTCAAACGATCCAAACCATTTTGTGCATACACGCGTTGCTACTCCAAAGTCTCCTAATACCGACAATGTGTCGCATATGACATGGTCTCCGCTGGAGCACGCAAGAGGCACGAGCAGCTCACAATGCTACTCTGCGCGGCGATGCGACGTTGGACTGGTTAGCTACAACAATGGGAAGGTAACTATCAACTAATGTACTCGCCTTAAACACGGCAAGTGAGTCTAATGAGATATGTGTATGAAATATATTGCTGACGTGAACAGCTGGCTAGAGTTTGGACGGAAGAGACGTTGAAAATGCAATCTCTAAAAAAAGGAAAGATTGAGCTGGGGCTCGTCTCAGCCACCCGCGCATCGAATTAATTGGTGGCCAAGATTCGGTGGCTGCACGGTAGAACGGTGAGAGGGTTGCATCCGATGAGTTTCTTTTCTTTCCAAATGCGCGTTTCTCCCTCACCAAGCTTTGTTTTCCTACCTTGCAAGCAACGCTACGTGCATATTCCGTACATCATGTGTGTAACGATAAACAGATGAAGTGACCGTACAGATAGTCGCTAGACGAAGCCACGTCAAATCGGGTCGAAACCTGTTTTCGTTGTTGTGTATGGTCTTGCGCAGCCGAGCTATCAACGTAAGGAGGTAAATTAGCGGCGTTTGTCATGAGTGGAGGCTAACAACTTTGTTGATGAGATCCAAGTGGACTAAAAGTTTCATAGTTTCTGAGTCTGACTAGTGCACGTGGAGCCGAACGCAATTGGGAATAGGAAAGCCAAACGTTGGATCCGAGTCGAGACACAAATAGGTCAAGATCTGATGTAAGGGGGAGGAATGACGATGACTTGCAGACTGGATGTTATCGCAAACACGTAGTGAAAAGCCTCTTGCAGTTTCAACCAACGGAACAAGTTTGTGTGAGCATTGTGTTCTGTGGCTGTGTTCCAGTATCAGAGCAAATGTTGACCTGATTGTCAGAGGTTTAATGCAAAAACTGGCGATGCAGACCCAGAAACGTGGTGTTGATGCTAAGTTTATGGGGTCATCTAGCGATCAATAGCGGCCCGTAAGGGCTATGCAAGACGTCGTTTAAGTGGTGGATACGAATGGCGCTAGATGATCCTGTTCGGCTTCCGTTCTACTATCCTTGTTCCCCAAGATTAAACATGGCAGGCTAGCTGAAAGAAAGAAGTATCTGAGTCATACAATCTTAGAGAGAAGATACATCTGAGACTTTGCCGTTGTCCCTGATCTACTCCCTTTCGGGCTTAGAGCCCCCGACTTACCCTGGCTATCTCCATCCCCTCCAGTCAATTGTTTGGGCAGGAGCATGGGGTCCAAACACCAGGCGTCGGCACCACTTTCGTCCATTTCGATCATCCTGAGCTCCTTCATGTTTCTCTAAATCCCTGCTTCTCTCACTGCCGTCCTCTTGTCGTCCCTTTTCCCTCAGCGCACGAGTTATCTTAGGCTCTCCCATCGGACCCAGGCACACCAGGCGTTTCTTGACTGCCCTAACGCAGCCAGTCACTCCCCCTAATATCCCGACCGGGGTTATCCTTCACCACCATCCGTCGTGTTCGCTGGGCCTGAACTCGCTGGGATCTCTTCTCGTGTCGACTTCCTCTTCTCTTTCTTCTTCCTCCCCCACCCGTGCCCAGCCAGTGTGCGTATCATCGCCTGGTTCGTCTTCAACTGCGCGCGCTCAATCAACTCGAGCCTAAACGACAATCGAAAGGACTGAACTTCCAGGTTCGTTCTCTCGAAAGGGGCCGTTTCTCGAGGACCATCTCACCTTCTTTCTTTCGCTTACGACATTCGCTCTTTCCCTTCGTGGAAAACTAATCGTAATTTAATATCGCCAATTGTTACCATCGTTTTACCACATCACGAAATCGATTGCGCTTCGACAATTCGACTCGTTCAACCTAAACTAATCAATCACTCATTCACATTCACATTCACTCACTTGTTTGCTCAGGAGAGCAGTTTTTGGTTACGATTATTAACCGCCCAACATCTCTCCACCAACTTGCATCGACCACTCTGGACCGCTTGCGACCCAATCCTTCGACGAATCAGGCAATCATTTCAAGTTTTTATCCCGACGACCATGACCTAGGTGTTGAAGCTCAAGACATCATCGAACTTGGACCAACTCAACCTTTCAGATGGCTACGCTCAATCAACACTCGGCGCCGTCGCGGGCTCGCCAGTCGCGAAAACATGTAGCTAAAAATGTCGTTCTTGCTGCCTTTCTTTCAGCTTCACCGATGCTCGTTTCGGCCCAGGATTGTATCTCTTTGAAAGACTCAAAGGCTTGCCCGGCATTCACGTCTGCTTCTATCTCTACAGGACAAAACCTTCCTGAAATATTGTGAGTTCTCCAGTTCTGAAGCCACATAATTTTCTGACATGGAATTAGTCCATTCTTGCGATATGTTTCGGACAGAGCATCCTTCGACAGCCAGCTTTCGAACTATGTCCAGAGAGATTATGTGCAGAGGCAGTAAGTCAAACCTTGGGATCGCATTCTAACCTGTAGGATTGGCTGACAGCTACTAGATATCAATCGTTGTTTGGGTGCAGCAACATCCAGTTGACAAATACCAGCGATCTGTATGCTAGGTTTACCACGACCGTGCTATGCAATGCTATTGTTCAGAACTCTATTGGGCCTTGTGGCCTTTCAGAATCGCAGTCGCGACCCCTTTGCGCTGACAGTTGTGCTGAGTTTGCTCAGAGCGAGGCTTATTTGACATCAGACGACGAACTCTGTTCGAAGCCATCAAGCAATTTGCTCCAATTGATCAGAGCAGACTTTACTAACTGTGCCCTTCCCGGAGGCTCACTGGACACCTCGACATGCATTCCGGCCATTGAAAACGAGTCACAGAATTGTGGCTACGGCAACAGTACCGTGGGACTCTGTTCCTATTGTGGTTCAGGCGGCCTTAACTCGACCGACACCTGCTGTTACAATTCCAATGCCGAGGAGCGCTGCAAGGATGTGACATTGCCAACCTTGGTCGCTACTATGACATTTACCCGAGTATCACCAACATCTTCAGCTACTGAATCCGCAGGCAGCGGGAATGGCGAAAACAGCGACGAGGACGATGAGGGAGGCCATGGTTTGAGTGGTGGAGCAATTGCTGGAATCGTTATTGGAGTTCTTGCTGGTCTTGGTTTGCTCGCACTCGGTCTCCTGTTGTGCCTCAGGAGGAGACGACGACCGACAAGTCCAAAGGGCAGCATTTTTAACCAGCCCTCGCCCGCCCGACAGGGCCCAACGACCATGGCGCAAGCGACATCTTCGGCCGCTCCTCAGGGTTATGAAGTTCTTCCGGGTGGACGTATAGCACGCATGTCTGCCCTGGAAGGGCATTCCGGCGATTCCCCTTCGCATCACCGAGATACTTCATCAGCCGCTGGGGGGATTGGAGCTGTAGGAGGATACCAACGCAGGGGCAACTCTTCTTCCGACGAATTTACATCAAGCCCACCCTCGTCAGAAACTCGTGGCGGAGTACTTCGACCACCGCCTACTAAACCTCGACGACATGGCTCCCTATCCAGTAATTCGGCCCTTGGCAGCTCTGTACCACAGTCCCCATCCAGTGCTGGGGGATTTTCGTCACCCCAGGGCGTGGCTAGTCAACAATCAGAGCAGTTGCCTTTCTTCAAGGATTACTACTCTCAGGATGATATCCACCCTGGTGACCGCATTGCTGTTCTCTGGGCATACCAACCACGCGCAAACGACGAATTCGCCCTGGAACGTGGGGATATGCTCAAGGTTGTGGGGATATGGGATGATGGTTGGGCAACAGGCGTGATGCTCAATGAGCGGGCAGAAGAGTGGGAGATTCGACGACAAGCACAGCGCGATAGTGGCGTCTCGAACGCGTCGGGTCGCCGCGACAGCTCACCGGCGGTAGAAGGCGAGATCAAGGCGTTCCCTCTGGTTTGCGTCTGTCGACCTGAACACTGGAGGAAGACAATCGAGGGTGATGGATCAACGGAATCTGGTTTCAATGCTCAGCCATCATTCTCATGATTAATACAGTCACGAACGCGTTTACTTGAATACGACCCTGAAAGGTACTACCATAGATAAAGAACCTTCTTCATAGGCGGCTATGACGCCTGACGACTTTTTAGCGATACTGCAAATAAGTTTCTTCCTCTTTTGATGATATATACATACATACACATTACCCAGTTCTACTCTTTAACGAGTGACGTTGAAAGTTACATTCCAGCCCCATTGGCATCTCGGGAATGGAATGCGGCTAAATCTAATAGCTTTAGGTATTCCTTCACAGATACTAGCAAGGGCCAATAACTCACCGATGCAAGTGGCTATTAACTCCCTGCCTGCATCATCACACTTTCTCCGATGTATCCCAAGCGTCAGAGTATTTTTCCGCAGGCTCATCAAAGGAGGGACGATGTATATTCAGTACCCCCATGCCTCAGCAAGGCGAGCGCCACAGCCTGAGATGGTCCTCACTGTCATCCAACGTTCCATGTCTGGAAACATGCTCGGTTTCTTGGTGCACACTCCAGTAGGCGGCATTAATTGTATCCGCTCCCGGGTCTCGATGCGTCCAGAAACCTCTTAGCTACCCCCCTTCAGATCCTCAGGAACCCCCTGTTCCACTTTCACATTGCTCCTTTCAAATTATTCGTTGACTTCACAGTATCCTCCTTTTTGTGGGCAATAGGGCTGAGATCTCGATGATAGGCCCGGGCCAGCCCAATCCTCGTCCGAAAGAACCTGGAGCTTTCCGTCTGGCCAGGGTGCTTCATCCTCAACAAACTGTCTGGCAGCCCGGTAACCTACTTCCAGTTCCCTAGGTACCTAGTTTACTGATTCCAACACTCTGGCGAGCTCTTGACATATTTTCCTGGCAGCCTTGGGAAGTCTACCATAAAAATATGCAACGCCACTTGCCATAACTTTTGAGGGACGTTATTTTGGCGATGTGCGATGAATCTGGGGAACTTGGGGCGATGGAACAAATCGACTCCACTAGGAGTTACTGGGTTCATGGAAGTGACTGCAATGCACATCTTGGTGTTTATAGGTGCCAACATCTTCGGTTTGCGATGTAAGGTATTCTTCTTTTGCTGTGGATTCTGTTTTATGACAAAATGCTACAGCCTGAGAGACCTTGGGCTTGAGTTTTCAAAAGGTATCCGTTGTCTGCTTTGCGAATACGCAACATAATGTGTAAAAGCATCAATATTATCTCTCGCCCATATCATATCGCATCCCATAGATAAGACTCCAGGACTCGGTGCCGACGATCTTCAGCATGCAACACGCCTCAATTCATACCCAGGGGTATCTGGATGATATACCCGGGAAATGGCTTACATACATGCCTTGAACTGCTATGACATGGCGAGCCGACTCAGGCAGCTTATCTCGCCCTGCCTTCGCGGCTGGTTGAAACTGCATAACCCGGGAATTTCTTCTGCACAGCACTTCAACTTTGACTACATGAGAATGGACCAACAGAGTGGTACCTTTTAGTGCCATTATTTCCTATTTACATACTGAGAATTTCCTGGTGTTCCTTATACCAATCTTTTGAGTATCTGATATTATACAAGTCGCAATTATGCTAGCTCTAGAGTACTTCAACTCAACTCGCCACGGTCCATCAAGTGTCTGTCAGTGCCGTCGGCGCTGCTATCTTCATCCCCCCCCCCCCCTAATCGCCTCTTCTTCAACAACGGCTCTAATTCCGGGGTAACCAGAAGCAAGGGCGTCCCAACGTCCCGCGTTTTCCAATGGTGGACCCTTTTTGGCCTTGGCATAGTCTACAGCCAGATACAAAGTCTAAAGAAGGACTACTACTATTCCCTCAAATGACTGCTCCGGTTGCACTCCAACAGGCCAACCACGTTCTCTATCAACTTCTTTGGCATTCGTCAGATTTTCAAAAGTGTGAGTGAGAACCTAAAAGCCATCCAGGCGACAAAATTTGAAGATTTCGGTCTTGAGGAGAAGCGTCGTAAGACCAAGGGTATTCGACGACTGACGGTACAAAGATAGCGCCATACAAGTGACGCTAGTTATGACGGAATGGCTGGCTTTCCTTATTTGATACTGTAAATATCAGTTACTGGATGATGTTGAAGTCTAAAATTATCAACTCTATCATAGGGCTGAACCAGGGGTTGGCCTTGGGTGGGAGATGGAGAAAAGCTTGGCAAACTTTAAAGAGATCTTAGGTACCCTATGGTATGATGGATCTACGAATATGGTAACATCACTAAACCTGTCGTCACAATATCATGGATATCATCCTAACATCCATGATTTCGGGTTCGTCATTGAAAATTACCAAAGTTCTGGATCCCAAGGATAAAATAGTAGACTATCTATCACCTTGAGTACTGTGATCTTCGGTAATTCAGGTTGGTTGGTAAAAGCGCGAGTTATCTCTCCAGCGTAATTCATAAAACCGATTACTAGCTTAACTCCCAAATGCTCACGAATCATCATCTCCAAGTCTCATTTTCGCCCTTGAGCTGTTGTCCTAAAGGCCAGCTTAATTCCGAGCTTGCCAATCATGTCAGCCTCGCCTCTTTCGCGTCCTGAAGAACCGCCGACATCTTGTTGACTATTACCGAAAGGGAATGCCGATCTCCCGCCTTATCGGCCTCGCAACGCCGATGACCGATGGCCTACGGTTTGGGTATGGTGTTTGGAGCTATTTGTGATGAATGAGCATCATCGAGGTATGTATATAACTGATCCTGGCGTTTGTCAGGAGATTTCTTTTCAGCTCATAATGGCAGACTTGAAATTTGCATCTTGAACCATAAAGTTTCTTTTCTCTCTCCAATATCACTTGACTTAATCACACCATCATTGTCGCTTATCTCTTCAACATCATCAAGCTCACTTTACCTTCGATATCTCTGGTGTTTCTTATGTGCCATACACCACTTTAATCGCAATTATCATTGTCACATATCTCTTCGAAATGTCGTCATCGCCCTCAGGCGGAATGCCTCCAGGGCCTCCCTATCTTCCCCAAACTGCAGGCCTCGGTGGTCGGCCTACTCCTTCAGTCGATGACCCTATCAGCGGAGTGATCTTGGGGTTCTTCGTTGCTGGTGCCGTTTTCAACATGACCATCTTCCAGCTGAACCGCAAACGATCCCATAAGTTTGTCTTGTCGGGCTTGCTCTTTGGTTTCTGCATGGCCCGCATCACCGCCAATGTTTTGAGAATAGTATGGGCTTCATATCCCAAAGACATCAGCATTGCCATCGCCGCGCAGGTGTTTGCCAACGCAGGTGTTGTACTGCTGTTCGTGGTGAATCTGATCTTTGCTCAGCGCATCCTGAGGGCTTATCATCCTCACATTGGATGGAGCAAGCCTGCATCGCTAGTGTTCAAGTTCTTATACTTTTCCATCTTGGCTAGTCTTGTCATGCTGATTACTGCCGTCGTTACCAACTTCTACACACTCAACAAGCATACTAAACAGCAACTGCGAGACCTACAATTGACTGGCAGCACGTTCCTTGCCATCCTCGCGTTTCTTCCCCTACCCATCGTCGGACTCTGCTTTATCTTGCCGAGGAAGGTACCAATGGATAAGTTCGGCCAAGGTCGCATGAGAACAAAGATCTATCTCCTAGTCTTCACTACAGTTCTTCTCGCCCTTGGTGCGGCTTTCCGAACCGGAGTATCGTACAAGGTCATCCCTGCTCAACATCCTCGATGGTACCATAGCAAGGCTTGCTTTTATTGCTTCAACTATGTCATCGAAATCATCGTCGTCTTCTCATACGCCCTCTCCCGCTTCGATCGACGCTTTCACATCCCCGACGGTAGCCATGCCCCTGGCGACTATTCTGGCAGCAACAAGAAGACTCAAGAGCGCATGTATCGCGTCAATACCGAGGAGGAAGTCTTTGGCGACGATGAACGACCACGAGAAGCGGCCCAGCGTGAACAGCAACAGAACCAATGGGAGGCAGGCCTTCAGAAAGAACTCAACGAGGAGACAGTTTGAAGTCGAAATCGCTTCTGAATCGTGTTGCACGACTGTATTATTTGTGATACCCTGGGGAATTATGGGAACACATAGCATAGACGATGGGGTTTTGTATTACCGTCAGCTGGATGAAGATGGTTCGGATCAGGAAAACAAGAAAGGGGTGGCTTAACCATATACGAAGATGGCGGCCCCCATTCATTAATAATTAGGACGATCCCATGATTGTCATATTATAAAATAAAATGGCAATAATTGCAACCTCCATACCTTAAACAAGATGTTGGTTGTCTTTGAACAGTGCTTGCACATCTCTTAACACGAAACTGACTTTATGCTTCACTATTTACATCATCACAATAAGAATGAACTGTTTGATCATGCATGCGTGTTTCTTTCTCTTACAGCGCGGAACTCAAATATGCGTATCTAAGCAGCCATGAGATGGACGCGGTAATCAAGTCTACCAAACCCTTCCCACAGAGATATCATGCTGCCCCCAATGCAATGATAGCTTTGTAGTGACCCCCAATGCAATGATAGCTTTGTAGTGTTGGGAAGCTCGTGATAAGCAAAGATGAAACATCCGTCCAATTCCTGCACCAGAGTTTAGTTTCGTTCGAAGGGTTCGTCGTGTGGAATCGTACAAGGCCGAGCCGAAATGGGCTTGAGGCTGGCGCAACCACCCAAACATGGCGATCCAATATTCGGTTCGAGCTTTGTGAGACGTGGGTATACGCGACAAGATTAGAGGAAGTAGTCGGGAGTCCCTGAAGTAATGTTAACCACGTTCGATTCAAGTCGCTGATAAAACTTACGCCTTGAGACCATGGGCTCGCCAGCTCTAGGGCATGGATCGAATTGCAGGCTGGATGTGGTTAGCAATGCGCTATATATAGGATAGAAGTAACTTACAAGGTGTACTTCAAATGCTCATCAATCTCCATGATGGCGGCTTGGTTACCGCATCGGTAGCAGTAATTGGGTGCTGTAGTGTGTTAATGCTGTAAATGACTCTAATTCGACTGTTTATCATACCTGAGAAGATGGTGACAACATTTCGGTCTTGAGACCAATTGTAACCCTCCATGACAAGCTGATGAGCTCGCGCAATCAAAGTTAAGCCGTTGTTGTGGTTGAAGGCTTCTGAGATATCCTGACCGAATGTGTACCCCGCACCTCGAGGAGAAATTCCCCAGCCGCATCGGTCGTCGGGGTCTGACCAGAGAAGATCACACATGGGACCCTCGTGGGGAACCTCTTGGATGCGGTCCAGCGCTCGGATATTATCCAATGTATCAATGCTGGGAGAGAGACCACCGTGAAGACAGAAGATTTGGTTGTCGATCAAGGCAGTGAGGGGGAGGTAGTCAAAGAGGTCGGTGAAATACTTCCAGACATTAGCGTTTCCGTATTTGCGGAGACATTCGTCGTAGAAACCGTAGACCTGAGTGATCTGACGGGACTCGTGGTTTCCTCGGAGGATGGTGATTCGCTGAGGGTATCGGATCTTGAGGGCGACAAGAAGAGTGACGGTCTCAACGGAGTAGTAACCTCGATCAACATAGTCACCTGTCGAGGGTAAGTATCGAATGTGCAAAGCTGAAAGATCGAGGCGTACCCATGAATAGGTAGTTGGTGTCGGGGTTGGGTCCACCAATCTTAAAGAGCTCCATCAAATCGTGGAACTGACCGTGGATATCACCACAGACGGTAACGGGGCATTTCTGGCGAGACAGGATCAGCTCAAGCATAGCTTGCCGGCGCGTGCCATCAACGTACCACTGGCTGCACGTTCGACTCTTCCTGTAGAACTTCTCGTGCCTAAATTGTAGATTAGCATTTGATTGATCACGCGAGAACGGCATCGCTTGTGGACTATGATGTATGTCCAATCTGATCGCGGCTCGACCGTTGGATATCACACATCCAACCAAGCTCTGCACCTCGATGAGTTGACGGCTTTACCTTGTCGCACAGTCTCTGAACATCAGCTTCGGCCAACTGCTTGCAGGACATCAAGCTCTCAATCCAACCGTCGAGGGTGGGGATTGTAGTGGGCTCAAAGTTGAGCACGGGCGAAGCTTCAGCAGGCGCTCGCCCGACGTCCTCCATATTGGTATCCATAGCTCAGCGGTATCGAGTCGGTTGTTGATATGGTTATTGTGGGAGGTTGAAATGACGTTGACGTGAAGTGACCGCTTGAGTCGCGAGCGGGCGGTGGGGCACGAACACAAAGGCGGCGGTCGTCAGGGGAGGAGAAAAGCAAACCAGGGAGATGAGATAATCAGCAGCTACCGACACCAGCAGCAGCTTTTGTGGCTAAATCGATCTATCGCGGGGAAAGGGAGTATGCGAGAAAAAAAAAAGCGCAGGACGATGAGGGCGCGCCAGGCTCGTGAGTGAAGATTTTTTGGTGGTCGTTGTTAGGTGATAGATGATGATGGGGAGCGAAAGGAGGAGGGAGGGATAGATGGATGATGTTGGTGGTTGCCAGCCTAGGCCTGAGCTGGCGCCAAGTTGGGGCAGCGCCAGCCAGCGCAACGCCAGTGTTTGCCCCTTCCACTTGCAGCCTTGGCCTCGATTATCGAGGTAGCGCCTCGTGTGGCGTAATATCAGCTTTATTATGAGTTGGTGTTACATATCCTATTGAATTATAGCAGACGTCTCAATTAAAGAACCTTTCTCAAACGCTGTATATGGCTCGTAGTCAATTAATTTGCAGCATATACATTGAACCAACATTTGTCCATTTCGTCATCAAAATAAGGTGCATTGGGTATGGACCTGACATCACAAAAGTCTGACCGAAGACGGGTGTGGCTTACATACCAATTACATTGACACGACATATCTGATAATAACCAGCCTCGCTAAATTCATGTCATCAATAATTGCTACAATGGCTCTCCAATTCCAGCCTGGGTATTGCCATACAAGTAAATCCACGATTCGGACAAGGTAACCAACAAAGTCGCCATCGCCAATCCATCCTCTCTTCAACGCCCTAAAACTCCCGTTTATGTCAATCCTAATCCGACAGAAGCTTCCTGCTCAACAGGCTCAAAGTTTAACAAGTTGCTTCCGACCAGATTCTCAAAGTCAAGGCCGACTTCAGATAGCAGCTTGGAATGTTCCTTTGCTCTCTCCATGCACTGCGTCCAAACCTGTCCTCTAGGCTCCGTGCTGCTAAGTTGGCGTGCCAGGATGACGTTGAACGCGTCGACTTCTTCTTTAGCCCATTTGACGCATACACTCATCATAGGCGGTGGGAAGCAAGACTGGAAACACTGGACCGTGTTGTGGATGACCATAAAGTACACAAACGAGAGCTCCCAGATGTACAAATGCAAATCTCCCTGGAAAATGCATTGCCTGAACCACGTTAGAATATGATCTGCTGACACTCACCCAAAAACTTACCTGGTTCGTTTTTGAATTGTACCACTTCTCGCCGAGAGATACGATTCCCGAGCACTGTCTTCAAAGCCGAGCCTTGTCAACCAGCTGACATTGCGTCTTGTCTTTGTATTGTTGTCGTGCGTCAATTCAAGCTCGCGAGCGATCATATTGGCCAGCTTGGCGCATCGTTCGCCCACCTTGAAGTTGATAAAGTCTTGGGCAATTGCATGATTCTTCAGACCGCGAGCGATTGCTTTAAGCTTCTCAACGCGAGCCACAGCGTCCTCAAATCTTTGCATAGCAATGTCAATATCGAGATCATCCATCTCACTCTCAACCCAGCGCAAGTTCTGCTGTTTGCCATCCACCTCAATGAGCATATCCTTGATATCAGACAGCGTCGCCAGAAGTTCTGTCTTTTGAAGAAGACCGGGATCTCGTGAAGCGAAGTAGTTGATCGTCTCACGTGCCTTGTTGTTAGCCTCCATCTCGGATCGTAGACCTTTGCGAAGCTGTTCTATAGCCTTGCGCACATTGAGGAGCAGCTGCTTTTTCTCGGGGTCTTGGGGTTTCTCCGTCCGATAGATGAAAGATTCCTGACCAACACCTCGTACCATGATGGCATCCGCAAGCTTATTGCGTCCACCAGTTGACGATTCTCCAGTGCTTGACATGTCCACCACTTCGACATCTAACAATGGCCAGCAACGGTCTGCCACCAACTTCATCATCGGTCCTCGTGCGTCTGAATTCGGCGCATCTGCCTTTCGCTTCTTACGCGATGCGATGAGGAGGTGATCATTAAGCAGAAAGATCTGCATTGCTCTGCGTGACTTGTATGTAGCATTGTCGAGTTCAATCCAAGGACCAGCATCTTGGACAACATGTCGTCCCACCGCATTAGGGAGGAACTTTTGCGATCCTTCCACACCCTTGAACAAGGCTTGCATTTGCGAGTTCCACATTGCACTTCTGTCGGCGATAGACGTGCGCCTGTCTCTCCTGCTACTGATACCAGGGGCGCTCGAAAGATCTCCAGGCATCGGTTCGTCGTTCTTCGCAGCGGCCGCTCTCATGGCTGTCGTGTTGACCTTGAGCTCTGACATGAAGTTCTTGAGGTTCCTCATCTCGCTCTTGAGCTTTTCTGCCTCCTTGCTGATTTTGATGAACTGTGTTCTGTTTTGCATAACGCTCTGTTGTAGATCCATTCCCACGCGTGTCTTAACCTTGCGCAGCGAGTCTTCGAATTCGCGGATTTGATCCTCAGTTGCATCACTCAAGGCAGCCTGGACGTATCGATCTGGCTTCAACTTCGCATCTCGGAGACCCTTAATATCAACGACTGGAGTAGCTCCAGGTCCCGAACGCGAAGGAGGTTTTCTAACAGCTGCCGCCGTATCTCTAGGCTCGTAGTTGCTGAGAGAAGGCATCTGCGGCATTGGAGGTGCGGTGCCATTGGGACCTGAGGGCGGTTGGTTGGTAAACCGTGTTGAGTATCGTCGTTTTACGAGATCTGAGGTCTATATGGCGATGTGAGCATGGTAAAATTGAGATAGCTTCTCAACCAGACTTACCTTTCCACCAGCCATTGGGGGAGGACGCGGACGAGGTCGAGCTTGACCAGCATCGCTTGGAGGAGGTGGCATGTTGGCATCATCTTGAGCAATCGGGCCTGAGATCTGACGAGGAGCGCTGATAGTAGGCCTCTTCTTCCTCTTGCCGCTGCGGAGGGATATCTTATTGCGATCCTCCATCTTGGGCGAGTGTTGAAGCTAGACGGCGACTCGGGGGACTCGAGGTTGGTAGTCGAAATGTGTCGAGATGGAATTATCAAACTTATACAATAACGTGAACAACGTCTCAAATCAAAACTAAATGCTTGTCTGGCTTTTGGCGCCAGCCGACGGGAGCTCTATCATGAGCTCTAGTGCTGTACGTGTAGGTAGGTAATGGTTGGTTCCTGGTCCTTCACTGAAGCAGCCAGCCACGGGTATCCATGGGAGGTGCATCAGGAGGTGGGGTACGTACCCAGCCTCTCAGCCGCGTTACGTGAGGTGGGCTGTGAGTCTGTGACAGCATGGAATGGATGTTTGGACAGACATTATTAGGTTGGAAATGTCCTGTTACAGATAAAGCTCCAGCAATTCTGAAAAGAGGAATTTTACTCTAGCAATATTATACAGAAGATTCATAAATATTTGCAATCTATTTACCATTTCAATTGATTCTGTATAGTATTGATAGGTTCTTGACTCTGCCCAGCTTGAGAAGCACGCCCAAATAGGCTTAGCGCCGCCATCATGTGCTCCGGATCTAAAAAATTGGTTTATTGCGACAACTGAAAGCTTGCTGCTCCCGGACGCTCAAACAGACTATAAATCCGACCTCGAGCATTGACGTCGTAATACCCTCCGTCTCTTGGTCTCCGACATCGCCAAGTAACATCTCGAGCCCCGAAATTACCCATTGTCACTGTACGGGGGTAATATATTCGGCCTTCTGCTTATTGCGTCCCGAGCTGCAACCTCCTCACCTACATCATCAATCTCCAAAATGGTGCAGCCCACCACCCTCGTGACGGCATCCGTCGCTACCGCCGCCGCCGCCATTGTCGGTAAGACTGCACCATTCTTTCTGCTACGACTATAGAATTATGTCATGCAATACGATATCAGTTGCGAACCAGCAAAGCTACGGTACACGTTGGCTAACGCAATACCTTCTGATCAGGTTACGCCGTCTACTTCGACTACCAGCGTCGAAACCAGGCCGAGTTCCGCCGAAACTTGAGAAGGAACGAGCGCAAGCAGGCCCGCGTCGAGAAGGAGGAGGCAGAGGCTTCTACTCAGCAACAACGTCAGAGCATCCGTGTTAGAGTGGAGGAGGCCAAGGAGGAGGGGTTCCCTAGTGGTGTTGAGGAGCGGGAAGCTTTCTTCAATGAGCAGGTTATGGCTGGAGAGATGCTCAGCCAAGATCGTACGAGCTACCTTGACCCTTATATCATATACAACTTGCTAACTGTTGCTTTGCAGCTACTAAGACTCTCGAGTCTGCTCTGGCTTTCTACAAGGGTCTCAAGGTCTACCCTGCTCCTGGCGACCTGATCCGAATTTACGACAGCACTGTTCCCAAGGTATGATGGGGAAAGAATCATGAATTTGAATCGTCTCTAACATCTATACAGCCCATATTAGACATCCTTGCCGAGATGATCGCATACGACTCATCCCTCGACATTCGGGCGCCTGCTGCTCCCGCTGGCATCAATCTTTCCGACATTCCAAACGTTGGTCTGGATTAAAGAGGGATGTCATCTGTCTGAGTTTCCTCTCCGCTCCTGGCACATATATACCCAGACGTTGGAAATGAGCTTGAAATAACACCCTTTACCCCCAAAATCTGTACCATGGCAAGCCTGAACAACAGGCTTTCAAAAGAAATGTCTAATGGAGACCTGACGGCCTTCAATGTACCATAGTTCCGCTCTTCCAGCTTCCATAGAGCTTTGTGTAAACAAATGTACGTTGAAACGAATAGGTTATGAACAACAATAGCTGGCACGTTTCGGCCACTCATTATCTCTTAAAATGTTTCTTTGTTCTTTACTTTTCCATTTCCTATCTTTGGGACTATGAAGCCTCAATCTTGCGTCCCTTTCTATCTACCCTCTCATCCTCTGGGTTAAAACCTCCGTTGCCCCAATTTGCCCACTCTGGTGTCGGGGTCGCGTCCATATAATCCTCAGGGGTCCAGCCGCCTTCATCAGGGGGCCCTCTTGATTCGAGTAATTCGAAGAACTTCTTGTAGTCGATCAAAGTGTGCCATTTGCCGTCGACATAGAACCTTTCGCTAGCCAAGAGGATGCAGCAGCTGTGGGCGTGCTCGGCAGCAATGCCATACTTGAGACCCTTTTCCTTCAGCCTCTTCTCAAGTGCTTTGACAAAATCGCAGACTTCCCAGTAGAAGGGAACATTGGACATGCTCAAACCAGCGTTGGAAGATGTTGATGTACCGCAGTATGTGACACCCTTGACCTCGACGAAGCAAGGTAGACCTTGCTCCACGAGTCTTGCGTATCCTTCAGCCTCTTCCTCAACGTTGAACCCCTTGACGAGTGTCAATCGGAAGACGGTTCGGTGATGAAAGCGCTTCTCACGAAGGATATCAAGACAACGATTGAATCGCTCCCAAAAGTCTCTGTGAAGAGGTCTGTCAATCTTCCGCAGTGACTCCTTATCAGCCGCATCGATAGATACGTAGAGTTGGGTCACGACCTTGAGAGCAGCCAACTGATCAGGATGTTGTGCATTGCAGACGAGGAAGGAAGAAATGCGCTCCTCGTGTAGCATACCAAGAAATTCGTTGATATAAGGGTAGAAAATGGGTTCTCCCACGAGTGACAAGGCACAGTGCTTGATTTGCATAGCTTCGGCAAACCGCTCAGCTCGTACACCAGGCACACCGCGCATCATCTTGATCTTTTGGTAATGATTTTTCTTGACTCCTTCAAAGATCATCTCGGGAGGATCCACGACCCATCGCCATGTTGTTCCGACGGGGTTTGTGCCGTGACGCCAGCAGAAGACGCACTTGTTTGAGCAGGACAGCGAAGGAGTAGTCTCCATACAAAGGTGCGACTTAATGCCGTAGAAGCTGTACTTGTAGCAGGAGCCACGACCTCTTAGAGCTGATTTTGTCCATCGGCATATCTTGACTCCGGAGTGAGATCCCACGATGGCATAACCTTGCTTAGTGAGGGCTTTGTACGTGGGCGATTCCTTAGCCACCATTTCCTTGGGTCCCTGAGGAACTGGTTTCCTTTTGGAGGAGCCGTAGTTGGTAAAGTCAATAGCTAGAGGGGCTTTCTGAGTCGTTGAGTTGTCATCTTTTCGAATCATGCGTCCGAGATCCTCAACGTCGTCCAGGTCCCTTCCACCTTTTGTCTTCTTCTTAGGTTCTTCATCGTCGAGAACTACTTCACCGTCATCTTCGTCCTCCGCGATGTCTTCAACATCGCTTTCTTCTGCGGCTCCACTGCCAGGAACTCCTTCACCCAGGCTACCAGTACGAGCGACATGTTCAATAACTTCTTGAACACCCTTGCTCCATTCCTGCAGACGCTCTTCATGATCACTCTTCATGTCGCCCATTCCAATAGGGTACGCTCTCTTGCGGGCAGTAAGCTTAGCCATCCACTTGTCAATTTCCATGGCCTGGAAGCAGAAACCATCCACCTCAGTAGGCCAGTTCTCACTGTCGCCAAAACCGAATACAGAGTAACCAAGAATCCCCGATAAAGGCGCGGTATCAATTCGGAAATCATGATGTGTTTCTTGGAGGTGCTCGAGGAAAGTGTCGTTGATGGTATCAATGTTGTAGCTGGGAATCAGGAAGAGGTAGAAGAGATCGGCATCACCATGTCCCTTGTAGGGCGCAAGGAAATAATCATCGAAGTCAATTTCGGTGAGGTCTCGAAGTTCAGGCTTGAGAAATTGGCGACCTGACTGCTTGGACAGCTCGCCTAACTTTCCACCAAAGTCTTCGATGTACGCCTCCGCAATCTTGGCCGTCTTAGTGGTGATAGAAGAGAAAAATACTAGAGGCACGATAGGTCGAGCAAGATCCTTCTCTTCTTCCTTGTTTTTCGATGGCTTTCTTGCCAGGCCACCCTTGATTCTTCGGGGTCCCTGGGTTTTAACATTCTTTTTCTCTTCGATCGGTTCGATGGTGGGGATCTTTTCTTCGAAGACAACCTTGGGCTTGATGGGCTCTTCAAAGCCCCCCTTGAACGCCACTATTTCCGTCTTTTGACCATTTATATGGAAGTAGATTCGGGCCGCGACGAGGGTGACAGCGATGGTTAACAGAATGGGAGTTCGGTGAATGTGCCAGACATCAACCAGATCTGCAAGAGTCCCGTCAGCAGCACGTTTGGCGACGTTGGATAGTACATGGCTTACCGTCGACAAAAGAGTCGAGGCGCGAAGGCGACGAGTAATTTGCCCAATCCATTGTGATAATCTGCACGCCTCCAGACTCCCTTGAAATTGTGAGTGGGAATAATTGGGCGAGAGCAGCCACACACAAATTGATGAATAGAATAGACGTCTGGGGAAAAGCGATCAAAAGTTTGCCCCGCCCTCTGAAATATTTTAGTGGAGCCCGCGCTGCCGTCACGCATCGCCAATGGAGGGGTAGTGATTAGGTAGCAGCTTACAGTGTCATTTCTGAGGCCTATGCAAACTCAAATTTTACACAGTAAGTTGATAGGTAGCATTGAAATATCAATATGAGAAAAGAAAAACACTTTTATTTACTATGTATTAACCCCAAATTTCCATACTCCAATGTTTTATAGTCGTTAGATGCAAGCCAGATAAAGATCACCTAGACCCTTCTGTCTGATCCTGCAGCTTGAGACTTCTCTCGCAGATCCTTCAAGCAAGGTGCGTGGAACATTTCGCCTGTAATAGCAAGCTTGGCAGTTCGGGTTGCAACGAAGACCCATAGCAAGACCACTGAGATAGAGATCATCTATTTAACAGGTTAGTAAATATAATCTTCCAAACGATGACAGGTTCTCATACCGCTGTAGAAACCTTAAAAAAGTCGCTATCAAGGTTTTCGGCCAGTGAGTTAGAGCATGTCGCCAAGACTCCAATTGGAAAGGTGAATCCCCAATATCCAATGCTGAACGAGGGAGATTTTGTGGCAATGCTAATGATGGCAAAGGCCAGCCAGACCAGGCCGAATCCATACATGATCAAGGCAAGGAAGACGCCAAGGACGTACAGCGTCTCACCAGCTCGCACGGCAACCTCACCGAAAGCATTGGTCTTTGGGGTCACCTGCATGGCGACCTTTCCGAGTTGCTGGATCGCGAATCCTCCCTGCCCAAGCGGCCCTATGGGCAACATGGCCGACACTATCACCTCCTTCGGCGGGAGCGAGTGAACTGTGAGACGATGGAAATACAACGCCAATACACAAGCTGCACAGAGCTCGCCAATGCCCCAGATGACATATGAGGCCACCAGGGTTGTAAGCGCGTGGTGATGGTTTGGAAGAACTTCTGCCACCACTCCACCGGTCGCAGCGGCAACTACTGCTGGAACAATGGGCAAAAGGAGCGCAGCCGTGATGTTCTCGAGGCCGGGACGATGACGGTGCATCACGACAAAGGGCATTGTGATACAGGTAGCAATCGAGAGACATACGTCAACCCACCAGAAGGCCCAGGCTAGATAGATTACCCATTCTCCCCATTGCTTACAGCAGAACACCATCATGTTGATGATAGCTACTCAAGGGTCAGCATTAATTCATCGTAGTGGATGTATTACTCACTTGCAAAGGCCATAGGCATACAGCCGAGAAAGAGGCTTTGGCCAGGATGTGCTATCATTGCACTCCATATTTCAGGATATAGGGCATAACGAGTCATACTTATGCCGGAGAAGACTGTGAATAGTATGACGTTAAAGCCAAAGAAGACGTAAGATATGTACTCTAGCCAAATGGTATTGTATGGGAAGTTGTGCAATAGAATCGAGACGATCCCAGTTCCCATGCACACGGCGAACCAGCTATTGTATCATGTTAGTGTTGAACCCTTGTGATGATCAAACAGATACCTACGATGGTGTAAAGTTGCGTACAAGTCTTCTCCAGCCGGTATTTTCCTTACAGGGCAGAGCCGATTCGCATGATTTCTGCATAGAGCCGCTACATGCCGCACCATTTGAAGTTGAAGTGGCACAGTCAGCCATTGTGAGTATGAGCCCAGAGGATTCCACTGTCAGATGCGATGTGACGTGAGCTGCTGATCGAAGTAACGACCGGAAGCTAAAACTTTAGAGGTTCTTTCGATGGTCCAATCAGAATGGGTTTGAGACCCCAAATGTTGTTCAAATTGAGACTTGATATATATATGGTGTCGCATGAAATCTGACGCCTTATCTTAGGATAAAATAAAAATTAAGATGATAATAAGCTGAGAGGGAAGACATTTTTAGGCCTTTTTTTCAACGTTGAATAAGCCGTGGCGACTTGGATTGCTCATCACCGAGAACCGGACTTGCATCCCGCTCTCGAGAATTGTACATAATGGGATCCACAACTCAGGTCGGCGATAGCGGGTATCGCAATTGAGTCCCCGAGAAGAATAGAAGAAATGTCATCTTGCAGATGAACAGTCCTATCGATGAAACACCACTGGCACTTCCAAAGCAACTCAACTGGAATGATTCCTTTGGTCGTATCTCCTGAATGTTTCGTAAGAATCGCCGCCTTTGTTGCTCAAACAAAGGAGTAAGGTACCCAAGTCGTTTACCGCGAGATACCTTGATAAATCTTGGGGCTGTTAGCGTCGCTGCGTCCAACCAGAACCTCCAAATCAGTTCACAGGACCAGCGCTTTTGTCGTTCGCCGACTCAGCCTGTCTGTGCCGCCCAAGATATGATGTCGGTAGCAATCTACGACCCACAGCAAGATGTCGGTGACACTATCTGCCGGCTTGTCAGAGCCGGAGCTGACCGTAGCAATAAGGGAGATGTCCACGCATTGTTGACCCCGCCCTTTGTTCCAGAGTTGTGTTGTCTTCTCCTAAGATAACTTAAGTTCAAGTTATAGAACACTGATATCACCAACGACCAAGCACCATCAACAACATAGCAGTCATGGCCATCGGCATCTTCTCCAACCCTTCTGCCCTGGGCGTCAGCCATAGCATAATCCCCAACGTGGGTCCCTGCCAGAAGAATCGTTTCGACGAACTCGTGGTGCGACTCAAAGATGCTCTTGGTCCATCGTCGGGTTTGACTTCAGATGACGTTGACGTTGACTTCCTCCAACAACTGATGGAAGGTTATGACTGCGCCGAGAACATGTGGTCTCGCTATGCGTTCGGCGACCGTAGCAGGGGCTATACGCGTAATCTCGTCGATGAAGGCAATGGTAAAAGCAATCTGGTGTGTTGCCCAGCCCTTGACCCATCTCAACTGTGCTGATGCCTCTACAGCTTGTCCTTGTGTGGTCTCCTGGAAAGGGGTCCCCTATCCACGATCATGGCAACGCTCATTGCCTGATGAAGATCCTCAAGGGAAATCTGACAGAAACCCGATACGCATTCCCAGACCAGAACGAACAAGAGAAACCGATGAAGGTCATCGGAGAAAGAACATATAAAGAGAACTCGGTCGCCTACATGGCAGACGAGCTGGGACTGCATCGCGTGTCCAACAGGGGTAGCGACTTCGCTGTATCCCTTCACCGTAGGTATTCCCTCAGTCCACGACACTTACCGCAGTCACTAACCTGCAACTTTACAGTATATACCCCTCCCAACGTAGCCAAGAAAGGATGCCATATTTTTGATGAGAAAACGGGACGAAGAAGCCATGTACCCGGTTGCCATTACTATTCAGCGTATGGACGGCTGTTGAAGGAGTAGTTGAAGTGAACGGGGCTTCGAGAGCCACAGCCTTGATGAGAAATGACCTTTGCGTGATTGGCGCTGCATATATTAGAAAGCGCTCCTTTGATATGGATTTGCCCAGATTGTTTATGAGCAGGATAATAGCAATAGTGAGCGGAGGATGGTCCTTGAATAGCAGGTACTTCGACGCCAGCATACTTATAATGAACTTGATCAAACGAGGCCCGCATTCAATACCAAGATATGCAAAGAGTGAATGATGAGATGAAGGAGGAATAAATCGACTGATTAGAGCTGCTGTGCTGCTCGCCGTTTGCTCTTTCTCTCCCGCAACTTCTATCACGCAATCGCCGCTTTGCCCCGAATTGGAAATACGTGTGGCGAACACTGTGATACACTGTATTCGCGATACCGCCATCCCGACCGATAGCCGTTAATGGTAAGAAAGCAATATGGCAAAATAAATAATTTGAGGAGTTTAATAATTTCCTAGTAATAAGGCAACTATGAAGTGTTTTCTGAACGGTTTATCGCTAAGAATGAGATATTTTTCGTGTGCCGATAGCCGCAGTGACTCCATCGCACAATCCTCTTGCTTACCTTTACAGCTTCCTGGCAATCCAAAGGCGTTGTCCACGTTGTCCAACCAATTGAAATCTCGAGAATCCAAGTGCTAGAGACTCTATCGGTCTCTTCTACCACGTATTTTAAGTATCTTAGTACCTAGGTAAGGTACCTACGTTAGTAGGTAGTTAGCATTGCCTCTAATAGCCTGCCATTGGTTGCCCGGTCTTCAGCTCCGACACCTTCAACAAGAACTCTACTTAGCTCTCTGCACATGGAGAGATCGAGTTGCCATGTCTAATACGGCAACGGGCCTTCGATACAACCCCGGACTCAGGATAGTATGTCTACCTAGTATGGGTGTCGATGCTTATGCCTCGGCCGAGATTCGAGTTGGTGATCGTTTGACAGTCATCAACAAAGTGGTCATATCACAGTCCAACTCGTCCTACTCGAGCGCTAGTATGGCAAGTCAAAATTGTCTTCGCTCATCATAATCGTCGTTCGTGCCCTGGATTTAGCATCTCTTCATATGAGACCGAATGTGACGTCTTCCCCTCATGCAGTTAACCGCCGACTGTTTACTAGAGCGCTTCAGGAACAACATGGGTATCTGAACCTGGACTGAGAGATCGACACTTGGAACACCAAATACCGACCACTTAATGAGGGGATATCCCCAGGAGAGAACGTGATTTGCACGGATTGATCGAATGTGCGGGTGATCTCCATGAGGTTATCTCAATTATGCCGGCACCTGCACCAGAGTAAGGAGCTTCGAGACGACTTATATAAAGGCTTTTCTGGTCTCAACTACTTACAGGTGTTGACCAGGTCTCCAGATCGATGAATATTTCAAGAAGCACAATATGCGTATCTTCACACTCTTGGCCATGGCCCTCTCAGCCTCTCTTGTTGAAGCTCTTCCGGCCAAAGACTTGACTACCCAGAACCAGGAATATGTCGGCTATCTCATCTCCACTTTCAGTGACCCAACTCCTGAAGTCCAATGGCATCTTTCAGATGGAAATTCGGCGTTGAGCTTCAAGTTCTTGAATAGTGGGAAGCCTGTTCTAACCTCAGACGTGGGAACCAAGGGTGTTAGAGATATCTTTCTCACAACAAACACTGCTCGCTCCGAGTACTTCATCATCGCCACTGGTATGTCGCTTACGCCTTGTCACGGAGTATCACTCACAGATCATACGATAGACCTAGACATAAATGCCCCTGATTTCACTTGGGACTTGGCAACACGGAATGGCAGTCGTGGCCTTGTCATATGGTCCTCAAAGGATCTTATCAATTGGTCAAAACCTTCACTCCGAATGTAAGGCAGCAGAAAGTGTAGACCTGCATCATCTTACTGACTTCCAACAGCGTTGAGTCAGCCACTGCAGGCATGGCTTGGGCGCCCTCTGTTGTCTGGGACGACCCTACCAAGCAATACTACGTTTTTTGGGCCGCCAAACACTACGCCGTTTCTGACCCTGAGCATAAAGGCACCCCAACTCTGGACCGCATTCGCTACGCGACTACCAAAGACTTCGTCAAGTTCAGTGCTCCGAAGGACTACCATGCTCCCAAAGACACTGGCCTTATCGATCAGGAGTTCCTGTATCTGGGCAAATCAAGCCATTTCGCTCGCTTCCTAAAGAACGTGACTGTCGACAAAGTGTACCAGGAGACCACAACGACGGGTCTCTTCGGAACCTGGACTCGCGTCCCTGGATATGTCCGGCCTGAATCGCCACTTGAAGGCCCAGGTGCTTTTGCGGATCTTCGAACCCCTGGGCTGTACCACCTTTTCCTCGATGACTACACCGAATACGTTCCATTCCAGACTTCTAACATCCTTTCGCCAAAATGGGAGAAGTCGAACTTCCTTAACTTTCCGAAGGGTCTGAAGCATGGTTGCGTTACGTCTCTTACAAAGAAGGAGTACGATGCGGTCGCTGCCAAGTTTGGTAAATAATTTTGCTGAATCATGTTCATGAATAAAGATGAGATCCGAGTTGAAGTTCTGAAGATGTTAAAGTAATGGTACTAGATCAGAGCTTAACAATGAGCGGCACTAAAGTAGCATGATTCACAATTTCACAAAGGGAGCATAAAAAGTTAGCTCTGCGCTCATTTAATTAAGATTCAGGCATGGTTCCACGTCTACTACGTAGATATACTAAGATTAGCTGATATATTTGAATTCAATTTCTCATTGACCGTGTCGAGGTCCCCTACAAAGAGGCCCTCAAAAAGTACGATGCCGCTTCCACCGTAAGGATCAAGCTTGGGGACTAAACAAGCTTATGGTAACTTGGATTAGATCTTAGGTACTCTATGTTAGTTCAGAAGTGTTATTTCGGTAATCTTAAGGGAGGGTCATCTCTTATGATTGAGAAAATGTTCGAACTCCAGTTTTAGAGTTATAATTACAGTACGACACAAACTTCACCAACTATATCCGCTCACCAAGTTGAGGTAATCCCAAGCTTAAGAAATACAACTGGCCATAAAATTTTGACTCAAGGTTTCTTTCCCGATATCATAAAAGACCCTCTTTCCTAACTTCAACTTCTTCACGTCAACCCTTCTCCCTCACGCCCTCGTCCATCATATCAGGTATGATACCGTGTTGCACTATCTCATGCCCTACCAAAGCACGAGACTTTAAATTACTAGCAACAATGTCTGCTCCCTACGTTCCCACAGGTCTCGCAACGGCACAAAAACCCAAGAGTCGTCCCTTTAACTCATTTTGCATGCGGAAGTACGAAGAAGAAGACGACAACCAATATCTTGCCCACAGAATCAAACGCAAGAACCGCAGGGAGAAGATCCGCCATATGCTTAATAGCATAAAGCATTTCAAGTTACCGTCCTCTTCACCTGCAACTTGTTTGGCAGCGCCTAAGAAGCGCAACTTCAACTGGGTGATCGACACCTGGCATGCTCCGACATCTTTTCATCGACAAGAGCTACGATCCCACTCTCCTTGGCTCATATGCCTTCGATTCTTGGCTCTTGATTTGGAGGTTGAACTGCAGGATGGGGGCGTTCAGTCATGGAGAAAGTTGCCTGTCTCCTTACCAGAAGACTTTTCGGGGCATGATAAACTCTTCTGTCAAGTGCTAAACAAGTTTTGTCGCCGGGTAGTCTTCTCTGAGGTATCTGGTAACTCAGACTACCTCATTGGTCGCTGGCTCATCGTGGCATATATCTGGTGCGATACGAAGGAGCAACTGAGAAACTTTGACTGGATAAGTCAGGTGTCGTTTGACACTGTCTACAGCTACCAAGCCAGAGAAAGACTTGATACAGATGAATCTATATTCCTTTGGTATAAGTTCCACGTAGTTGTGCGCTCATCGAAAGGTTTGAGATGGGAAACTGACGAGGATAAGGAATATGAGGGTACCGGAACCGAGAGAATGTGTCGAATCGTCGATCAACAGGTCAAATCTTTTCTGGAGATAGGTAAAAAGGCTCCCTTGCCTCCAAAGAAGAAAGGACAGGAAGGGAATATTCATTATGTGGTGGTTGAAACGGTGAATCAGCTTCGGAAGTTGCAGCATGATTGTCAGGCTGCTGGAATCGCAAACTCGAGCACTTTGCTTTGAGCCGTCCGAACACAGACTACAAATGAATGATATTGAATGAGAGTATGGGAAAGGGAATGAAAGATTCAAAAAAAGAAGAATTGCCTCTACGCTGATGGCTCTACGAACTGCAGGCTACCTTAGAGAAGAAAGTTGTCGATATCAAACAAATCCAAATACCCACCATTAAAAAAGAAATCCAGATCACCTCCAACTTGACCTCCATTCCCAAAGTTCTGAACTGTCTTGTTGTTACCAGTAGTAAACTGAGTCTCTTGTCCTACAACCTCTGTCCCAACGTCTGCATCACTTCTCAACTTTTCCCACGCTCTCTCAACACTAAAACGAACCGCAACAGAGTACGAATTCGAATCGTTGCAGCGACGCTTTACCTCCTGTAGAGCAGTAGAAAGCTCACTTTTGGGTATTGAGGGTGGTAACTCATCGTACTGGCACAATATGAGCATGGAGTAGGCGACGCAAAGGGAGTGAAACTCGGGTAAGTCTCCAGAACTTGAGCTCGGGATTGCCACAAAGGCTTGTGTGACCCGTAAGCTGAGCTCATATACGTGATCCTGTAGAGATTTTATAGAAGAGTCCTGCAGGTGTGCTGTAGACCCGTGAGATGTCTGTGGAGACAAGGATGAAGCAGCATTCAAAGCGTCTGCTTCAATCCGGTCGAGAGATCGCTTGGCCAGAATTATGTTGGCAATGCGGTAGCTGAGATTTAGCATCAAACCTGTAGGTAGTTCTGATAGCCGTTAGAATTTTGTCGGTCGAAGCTGTTTGCACTGCTTACCCAGAAGATATCCCCATTTCTGCTTCCATGCCTCAAACTTTGAACTATACCCATCATTTGCGAAGGTGGGCTTTTCACAGTCATCCTGCTGGAGTGTGCAGTATAGCGAGACCTCTGCCAGTAGCATTGCGTCTCGTATTGTTGACTGCTCAAAGTTGAGAAGATTCCTACACTGGCTCAAATACGAGCCGGGTAGAATAGAAGGCCTCCCTGTGGTTGCTGACCAACTGTGAATTATTATTAGTCTAAGCACTTCTCTGCAGTAGCACCATTGCGCTGACATACTGTAGATGAACGAGACAAACGTGACACCACAATCTCATTGACCTTAAATCTAGCATTGTCGAAGTCCCAGCGTTCGTCCGCTGGATAATATCGGAGAACTGAATACACAGCATTGCCTGTTGTGAGCAGATTCCGGAAAGAAGCCAACTGTCCACATATTCAGCCTCACACTGCACTCGTCAGCAAATTATACGTAGGTAGCCAACAGAAGATGTCTTACTGATGGTGACCCAGAAAAAAGAGAGAAAATAAGAATCCCAATGATCTCTTCTAGATGCAATGGGGTTCCTAATACCACTTGACCAAGCATGTTTCGCACATGCTCATATACTTGTCGATGTTTCATAGCATCTGTTTGGCTTGTGTGGGTGTATCGCATCTCATGTGTGCAGCACACAGCGTGCAGAAACGGCGACGTTTGTATAAGAGTCCCCCTTGTTGCCAGATCATTTTCATTGTTGATTAGAAGAACATGGCGTCGTCGTTTGATGAACCTTTAACTGTTATGAATCAAAAATGAGAGAAGATACTGAATTTACTTACCCTGTGACCAGATTGTTGGCAGTTACAGCGCTCAACATTCCCATCGATACGATGTCATCTTTAGTGAAGAAGGATCTTCTAAAGTCGCCTGTTACTTGACAAGCAACTCTACGGATCACTTCCGCAGGTGCAGCATGAACATGTTGATCAGCAGGTTCGATTTCGTCGACCAATACACGATCGTTGGTGGTAGTGGCAGGAGAAATGGTTGCTGTCTGGTCCCTTTGCTGTTGTACTGATTCACGCTGTGGTTGAAGTATTGTGAGTTGGGCTCTTACATCTTGCATAGAGCTTTCAAGATGCAGAACTTTCTGTTGCAGACTATTCAAGGTTAGGATGTTCGTTGAATAAGAAAGATGGTTGTTTCTCAGTTCACCTCTTAATGAGATCTTGCTGCTGGCTTGACTCTTGTGTTCCGTATGAAGTTTGGTCATCGCTTTTCAAACAAGGAATTCTCAGATTCCGGCATCTCGAGCATGTGTTTGAATCATATGCTAAGTCGCATCGACATTTAAGTCGCCTGCAAGCATCACAGGAAAGGATCCGGCGACGTCGCTTCTTAGTTGGTTCGTTCTCAGCGGGAGTCCCTGATATGGATTCCTGAGTCTCAGGAGCGGCATGTCCAGGATTCTCACGTGGTCTTTTGTCAGTCATCTTAGGAGATAGACTATATGCGAGGCAACGTGAAGCGAAACGAAGAGAAAACCCCACCTGAAATCGTCGGCGTCCACCGGCTGTAAACAACGGAAGCACCCGAAATTGCGAATCAAACATATCAGCCAATGAGAAAATTAGATTTCAATAATTCGAGATCCGGTATGGTGTAGTGGCTAACATTTCGCGCTCTCACAACTTGAGAGATCAGTTCCGCGGAGCCCAGGGTTCGATTCCCTGTACCGGAGAATTAGACTTTTTGCTTTTAATGGTTTGATTCACAAGTATCGCGGGATATCAAGTATGTTTGTTGGTAGTTCCTCTCATGTTCTTTTTTGGTTGGCACAGCTGCACGTCAAAAAGTCTGATGCTTCGAACCAGCCAGCATCCAGCTGAATGAAGAGTCTGTCAAAGAACACCATAAATAAATACCCAGCATCACGATTGACTGATTGTGCAAGTGCGAATATCCATCCATCTATGTATGGTAGCTTACTTAGTGTTAGGGCCATCAAAACACGAATGATTCACTTCGCCTACAGATATTATTAAGATGAAGTATTATACTTTATACATAAGTATCTGAAGAGCTAAAAGTGTTAAAATACTCAAGAAATACACCGCTAATTTCAAATAAAGAGTAAGTGAAAAGCGATTTGATTGCATTATTGACTTCGAATAATAGCCATAATGCTAACCTTCGACTTCTCCTTCCATCCGTTTTGAAGCTAACCGTGAAGAGTGCGTTTGGAATACAAGATAAATATTAATAACAGTGTCTGTCCGCCATTTGGGGTTTCCAAACTTATGATTGAAGGTATAAACACTAAATATACTCGTTATCATCTAAATCGCTTCTTCATTTTCATCATTATAGGCGTCCAGTAAAGCGAATTCAACCTGTCTCTCAAATGATGATTAAACCCATACGTAACTGCGTTCGCAAAACCAATGAACTGCGTCGAAGCATTAAGAGCAGCAATAGTCGTTTCCGAACCAGGTGTTCCCATTGCTTCCAAAAGCCGATTTGTAAGTCCTGGAATCCAAAGCAATACATACATGAGTGGATATCCGTTCAAGAGCATCATTCTCTTTATTTCAACTTCGACGTCGTGTGTTCCTCGACGTTGAGGGAATTCGCTGGCGTTGGTTTGTAATGCGTTGATCTGGGGTGAAGATGGTGATGCTTCGATGGGTTCAGTGTTAGCAAGTTCTGAATATACCAACTCTGATCCTCTTTTTGATGTTGGCCGATGTCGAATAGAATCTCCCCGTGTTCTGCTATTACTAGCCTCGCTCTCACCTCTTCTTTCCATTTCCTCAATCTCATCCATCTTATCTCCTCCTATCGCGGCTGATTTATTTTGTGGTTCGAACATGGTTGAAAGCCGTGGATCGATGTTTACGTGTCTCGATTTGAAAGCGTCCAACTCAACATCGTCTTCTTTCATGACTTGGAATCCCATATCTTTGGATCCTTTCGAAAAGAGTGTGTTGGTGTTGTGAGTTGAAAAGGTAAGAGGCATGCGGGCCGGCTTGGTTTTCGAACCCAGATGCCGTCGCAAGTAAATCCAGATGTAGATGTAGATGATGATTGTTGTGAAAATAACAAAGAACCGCCAGCCGTGAGTCATCCCATATCGCAAATCGGGCCTGCTCGCTGATATCCAACACCAATTCCCTCCAACTGGTTCCATCTCACCAGCAATAGTCGGGATGAGACTTGTAACGAGCGGCACAACCCATACTGCCGCACAGATAAAGGCCTTCTTCGTCTTTGAGGTAGTTGGTATGTACAACAGTCGTCTTACAGTGAGAAGCGTGGTGACAGAGATAGCCAAAACTGAAAAGTCAGCCGCGGAGACTGAAAGTTGCCCAATGAAGCCGTTGACGACGCATGGTGTTCCAGCCTGGAGCCGCCCGGTTTTAAGAAAGATGATGCCCGACACTGAGTTGTTGAGAGTGTTTATGAATTCTAAACCCGTCAGGATAGTAATCGAGGCGACAGAAGAAGCCATACATACCCGCTACCATCAGACTCAAAACAAGAACTTGCCGAAAATTATTGAGATGTCGACGATATATAACATAAGACACAAGTACACAAGTTGTTGCAACACAACTCAACAGACTTCCCGCCAGAGTAATCGAAGAGATGAGCCTGTCCGCTTTGCCACTCATATTGGCCAAACTGTTGTAGTCATAGTCAAGATAGTCGCTATTGAAGAAAGAAGGTTTGAGATGGAAGAGGCCTACGGATACTCCGCAGATGTTATATTGACTCCGCTACCCACTCGTACTTCAAGGAAGGGGCTTGGGAGGAGACCCTGTATATTTCGGGCCACCCTTGGCATCCGTTGAAGCTTATCTTGCTTATTTCCACCTCAACTTTCATACATGGAAGAAAGTTTTAGAAAACAACCAACCAAATTGTTTTACCATCTCCAATACTACTATCTCAAGAACCCAAAGCCAAGAAGCCTCAATTGACTCAACTCGGTGTGATTCTGGTTCAGAATATCTTGAAAGGCACAAAATAGAGTTCAATCGTGTTACAAATTCTCAACAAGCGAGTTTGAGATATAATTATTCCGCTCGCCATAGCAAGGGTTGCACGGTTCACCGCAACCGCCATTCTCAGACTCTTGACCGGAAATCCTAGCTACTTCGAGATTGTGATACATGGAGCTGTATTCATCCGGACTGGCATTGCCCTACGAGGCAAGTTCAGATGGTGGATTGGACTATCATAACCGGAACCCTTGATTTTTGTGGAGAGGGTTTAATCTAATTTTTTAGAAGCGAGTCTCGGCGTGGCCGATCTATACGAGAGCCATTAGACCTTAGATGAATTCCCCCTGCTTTCGGTGAAGATATCTTTTTTGTTCTGTTCTAATCCGGTACCTCTCGTACATTCAGCCGTATAATTCCCGAGCCACTTCATTAGAGTTGATGTAGTTAATACCCTCCTTACGCCAAGTATCGTCCTCAACCCAATTCTTCGTAGCATTGAACACCATATTCTTGGGCTTCGCAATGTTGTACTTTGGCCACTTTGGGAGCTTTCCTTTCTTGGAATTTGGGTCTAGACTGTTGACGAACCTCACATAAGCTTGTCCGATTGTGTTGGCCAATGCAGCATGACTATCGTACTCAGGACTTGGACCAAGCAAGCCTGAAATATTTTGGAAGCTGAATGCAACATTGTCAAAATGCTTCACCCCTTCCCATTCAGGTTTCTGGTACAGTCTTTGGTCGAACCGATACGAGTATACATCCTCGGACTTTGCATATAATTCTGCCATCTTTCGACGTCCTGATATCATGGTGATGTCTGCTCCTATTGCACAAGCACGTCTTCCTTGATAATTACCCTCTGGTCTTTCACAATCTGTGATGTGATAGGGTGGCTGATGGCATGGATCATCGGGATAGAGCTCCATCAATTTTCGGATCGTAGGAGCGCTAAGGGCGTAGTTGCGCCAACGAAAAGCTTCGTAGAAAAGATCTTGATCCGTATTAACTCTTCCGATACAGAAGCCTTCATCCGTGTTTGCTCCAATTACCATCGGCACAGTATGGAACCTTTTCTCCTGAATTAGCTGACTTGGATAGCCTGTGAGAAATGTGCCGTCGATAAGAGGATTCCACGTCAAAGAAGGACGCGCAGCATATAATATCTTCTCATCCAACTGTCGGAGACATTTTAGCTGATTGGTTTTGTCCCAGCATCCAACGGATCTTGTGAGATTTTCATAAGCAACATTGTAGTAGCTGAGATCATGGATCTAGTCAAAGTTAGTTAACAAACTCAAACCCAGCAACGTTGAAATTCAGACCTGAGCACCTGTAATTCCACCGCTTTCAAGGATAGCTCCACGATAAAGCCCATCATCCCGACCATCATAACTAAACATCTGATAGGCAATGCTCTGCGCTCCAGCACTCTCACCCCAGATTGTCACTCGATCTGGGTCGCCACCAAACACTTCGATGTTCTCTTGAATCCAACGAAGAGCAAGTCTCTGGTCCAGAAGACCAGCATTTGCATTTCCTTCTTTAAGGAGATCAAAATTTTGGAGAAATCCCCACATGCCAAGCCGATAGTTGAAGCTGACGGCAATGATGGGCTCGTTCATGTCTTGGCTTACTTTGACGATACCAGAGAGATTATACTGGGGGTCTGCTGAACTACCAGCATACAAGCCGCCGCCATAAACCCAGACCCTGTGTATTGTTAGTTTTGTGAGATCATTGCTATTTATAAGACACATACAGGACGGGAAGAAGTTTCTTGGGCTTTCCAGCTGGTCTGATAACATTCAAGGATAGACAATCCTCAGATATGGTCCAGTTTTGGGTGTACTGCATGCAACTGTCTCCATACTCGGTTGCGGATCGCTCTTCGTTAAATGCAGTGTTTAAGCTCTGTGGCCACTTGAATCTGAGATTTCCCACCGGAGGTTGAGCATAGGGAATTCCAAGAAAAGCATCTTGACCCCAGCTGGACAGATGCTTGCCAAAGTATGTCCCGTTCAAGGTTCTGGCTTTGGGTGAAGCGGCACTGGCAAAAGTAGCCAGGAGAAAGACAAAAGATATGGAGAGCATACTGAAGTATGTCATCTTAGACCGCTGCAAGGCTATAACACTCGGGCTAATTTCCGATTATCGAGCGCCTAGACTTGAGTAAGTCGAGTCTCGGAAAGCTCTTATAAGTCACACTCACTCATCTTGCTTGCTCTCAGAGTCTCACTCATGACCGCTGGCCACCACTACAAGGGACCTGGCTTCACGGCACCGGCCTCATGGTTTCCACCAAAGACAACCTCCCAAGTAGCAATCTATCCTACGTAGTATCGTAGCTCTGACGGGGATTGAGGTTACTTAGCGCATTCCCCGCCTGACCAGCCTGTGACAACGCCGATCTGGGGTAATTAGGTTGTGGGGTTCGGAGTTCGGCCCCGATGGGAAGGAGATTCAGATGCTTGTCTAGGGGAAATGGCAGTTCAGGGCTCTCGATGATTCTCTCTGGAAACTTTTGATCTCCTCTGGTAGATGAGCATCACCCAGCATTTTGCCTATGAGATATACATTTAGTCGCCAGTAGATGCGGCAACGGTGCCGAAAGGACCAGACTGTACTTTGCTGGCAGTTCAGAACCTGAAATCCTGTTTCTATCCCCCTCCGAAAAAGATTGCATTCGTCTTTAGGCAAATTGCCTGCTTGATGTAGTGCTATGGTAGTACGCATATCAACTAATATGACCCTTGCACTTTGGATTTAGCTTCGGGATATCCCGATTCCACCAATCAGCATTCACCGTGATACTTGTAAATATCAACCTCGATTGCCTTGACTATCTACCAAAGCACCTTTCCTCTATTCTCTCTCAACTGGTCGTAGCTTAAAATTGAACCGTACATGCCCCGTAACTACATCAAAGGTGTTCTTCCTCTCCAGAAAATGAAAACCATCGAGTTTCTGTCTTTGCTCCGGGGTCCCAATCCCCAGCTGTTCAAGAACCTCTGGGACAACAGCATAGAGAATTTCAAGACTTCCATCCTCTACCTTAACCCCGATCCCAAGTGCACCTTTTGCTCCGAGGCGTCTGGTATCTTCGGATTGCCGAATACCCACTCCATAGCACGCATCAGCACCAACCTTGCCAAACAACTGGCCTTTGTAGCTCTCCATGAGCACAGTACAAAAGCGTCCAGTTCCACCAACTTGCTCTGGATGTCTTGTTGTGGCGTTGAAGACACGTGCCATGTTTCGAGTTCTCTGTGAAGTTGATGCCGAGTTCTCAATAGCGTCTGATGCCGCTGCGAACGTTGCAAACGTATGTGCGAGGTAAAACAAGGGATAGGCCGGTGCAGGAAGATTACATCCATCAACACCCCACTCGACTTTCTTCGGATCGATGACTAATTCCTCGACAACTCTCTTAACTTCAAGCTGCATGGGATGGTCCAGTAGATGATAGTCTTCAACCTCAGCACCTAATGCCTCTGCACCAGCCATCATGGCAATATGCTTTCCAGAGCAATTATTGCAAATACCCGTCGGTTCAAAGCCAGCCTTTATCCACGCCCGGTTCACCTCTTCAGAAATAGAAGGATGACCACCACATCGAAGATCCTTCTCCTCAGCTTTGATCTTGCTGAGCATTCCCTTAGCGCGCACAATATGAAAGTCTTCGCTTGAATGTGATGCGCACATCAAAGCTAGATCTGCCTCATCATATCCAAATCTATCAACTGCGCCGGTCTCGATGACAGCTACAGCTTGGGCAGACTTGGCTGCGGATCTAGAAAGGGTAACACGAGATGGGTTTCCAACTGAGAAGAGAATGTTTCCTTCGGTGTCAGTCACCGCGATGTGGATGGCGTGAGTGTTCTCGATGATACCACCTCGATCAGTGACGATGCAATCTTGTTCAAGCAATGTGGTTCGAGTCATGTTGAGGTCAAATACTGATTGATGTATCGATGTATTCTGGGTTTTAAAAGCGAGGTTTTGGACAAGATTCTCAATTTCAAAGTATAGTGGGAGAGATTTCACTTATTTATATTCATAATGACCATGTCAAGACTTGCCCAGGAGTAGATAGTTGTCCAATCAACTGAGGTCAAGCACCAAGATGTGAGTCAGACAGCACTAGCTTTGTGGTGAAAGGAAGGTGAGCTGCGCGGTCTCTTAAAAGATTCAGTCATACTACCCAATGCTGGTGGGTGTTAATTCTCAATTTATTGCCTAATTCAGTATTATATGGCTAGACTCCGACCAACAGAGCCCCCACATTTTGATGATGTGCTGATCCTTTGATCGCCATGACGGTAAAAAATGCCAATGGATAATCGTAGACAGCCTATGGCTGACTTGAGCTGTGCTTAAACAGACTTGGGCACTTTCTTGGCCATGTACTGTAAAATAGAAATATGACAGACGCAAGGACACAACCATGATCTTAAACAGCGACGGTTTGATTTAGGTAGAGGTTATTGGACGAGGCAATGAACCATCAATCAATGTAGCCAAAGCCTAGTTGCGGGCATTTTATATATGGTTGTTTGTTGAATTGGCAAACACCTCATGTTAAAAGCTCCACGTTATCACCATTAAAGTCATTCCATTAGCCAATGGCGCACAGAAGAAGCTTCATCTAGGGAAGATGCAAGCCACCAATACTAAATTTAAGCTGCTAACAAGATCACCATATGCGATATCTCGACAACGTAGATCAGGATCATAAAAGCATATTTATTCGCGCAATAGAGTCATGCAAACTTGTAGTACTACTGCGGTCTTTAAAAAAAGACGCCAATTCCAAAATTCCTCCCAACCCCAGTCTCTCCTTCTAAACTCCCATCTTTCTTGCAATTCTATTTCTGTCCTAAAATTATCTTAAAAATGCCATTTCAATGGGCCATCCTCCCTGTGGAGATCAAGGAAATTGTCCTTGAGTACTTCACAGCTGACTTTCCAATTAGCCATTTCGACAAAACTGAGATGCCTGATGAAAGACTGGCCGAGTTCGCAGCAGTGGACCGCTATTTCAAGTACTTTATCGAAAAGATAACGTTCCGCAACCTGGTTATCGATAGTGCTGGGTTGGCCGACTTTAATCGCATAATTCAGGGCCCGAACGTCTCAAAACTTGACATTATCCGGCGAGTATGGCTGCGTGTCGAGCTTCCTGAATATACATGTTCAGGTTGTCGACGGGCTGAGAGTGTTAATGAAATTATGACGTAAGTTTTCCAAATATTTATACTATATCATATCTGACCATCTAGGAACAATATGGTGTTCACATCCGACGTCTTCAAGTTGTTGTTTATTCTATCTCGCGGAAACAGCAGCAACAGCGCTCATGGCATCGCTCTCGAGTTGAGCGCAGAGTCTCCAAGCGATCACCGGCACGTGTATCGAGCCTTTCGTCTTGATTACGACTATCCATATATCACCGAAGACGATCTTGATGGCTACCCTTATACAGAAGAAATCGAACTCGATGAATCTTCTGAATACGCGGTATACCACGCCTCCAGAATAAACGGAAGAAGAAACGAAAAAGATCTTTATCACGGACTCCGCGGGCTAAAAGAATTACGTCGGCGTATGAGTCCTGGTGATAAGATGAGGCTGCGAGGGACGCTCCCCCTCTCTTTCACTCCGGGATGTAAATTTCCAAAAGCCAATGTCATCCGAGGACTAGTGATCCGTCGACTTTTTCATCGAAATATATCGCCCAAAGCATTGGCTCAACTTTTCAATGAGAGTTTAAGGAGCATTCAAGTATTCCGCTTTGAGCAGATGAGAGACGTCACAGATGATGTCTATAAATCAAGTCTGAAAGGTACGTGCTGGGTGATAAGGTTTCTTTCCCTTGGTATATATATACATACATTTCTTTTCTTCATGATTTGAACTTATATAGATTCAACCTATACCGCTTAAGAAGAAATGCTAATACTTTGAAGAAATGCACGAACACCTCTTACCAAGCTTTCCTCCTTCGCTGGAACACTTTTACTTCTTCCAAGACGACCATCGGGATCTTCGAATGTTATACATACCCGAAGAGAATCTTGAGCTCTCTATCGGTTTTGCTCAAGCTAGTTGCCAGCTAAAAGAGCTGTCCTTAGATACAGTAGGGGACAGCCCAAAGGTCTTTGGACGTATTGTCAAAGCCATTGACGCGTACCAATGGTCTCGCCTTGAGAACTTGCTGCTATATATGGACGATCTGGACCCTGCCCATTGTGAGAGGCATGTCTGTATAGACTCATTACTTGCCGCAAGTTATGCGGCCCTCCGTATGCCCAAGCTCAAGACAATGGAGCTCTGGTCAAGGACAAGAGAATCAGTGACGATATTTCGGTATACAAATGATGGGGACGACGGCTCAACAATAACTTGGAGCTACTGGGGAAATCAGCATGAACCCAGCCTCATGTTGGATTCACGGATGGTTCAAGGCTGGCAGGCTGTAGCAGAAAGCCATCAGAACAAGCTGGCTATTGTCGATACGCCTTTTTCATTCACGAGGGCCGATCTCAGGGCTTCAGGATGCTTTTGCGTGTATAATCAGTTGAATCTGAGAAGGCTATTGTTCGATCCCCGAACACGGTTAGAGGTTTGGATTGACACAACAAAGGGGCAATGTTGGTGATGAAACCAATAGAATTAGAGTCGACAATGTCGATGATCACATGCCTTGTCGCCTCAAGGGTCACACGTGACCTTGGGCAACCCGGCCAAAGTCATGCAAACAAGACAACATTATCACGGCCAATTACAATGGATTAACACGACATTTATTTTCATATGCCAAGGTAAATCAACTGTTATCATTATACTGTAATGCCTCGTTTCATTGCTGTCGGTCTGCGTTCCAGCCACACGGTTACGTCACAGTCGCATGAATCTGCAGGGATCCTAAGGGACTGGGTCAAGAAACCGGTTCTAGACCCAATGAATCCATGGAAACGTCGCTTTTATGACGATTTGCACGTCAGCCTCTTTCCAATCTCGATCCTGTTTGTGATGCGGAGAAAGGAGAAAGCAGGATATCTGTTGAGATTCCAGACCTTTAAAAATATTCTATCTTCTGGTGGAGTTTTCTGTATCCTTCTCTCTACATCTTCTCTTCCAACCAACACCTTTCCCTCTCTCCTCAATACACTTTGATCTTATACCCGGGCTGCAAATATGTCGTCATCATCCGTATGTACCAGTCTTTAGCTATGGAGATCAATTACCTCTAACATCATCACACCAGGCTGAACAGAGAAGCGATCTCGAGGAGGAGCAGGTTGAGCAGAAGCCCCCGCGCAAGACAAAGACCAAGAAGCAGAAGTCTGAGCGACGCAAGCGACGCGCCCGATTCGAAGATTACGACGACGAGCAGGATAACAACCAGATGTCCCAGAGCAACTACAACGCTCAGCAGCAGCAGATGCAGCAACAGCAAATGCAGCAGCAGCAACAGCAACAAATGGCACAGCAGCAGCAGCAGCAACCAGAGGGCGGTGGTGGAAAGAGTGATGCCCTCAGTCTTCATCTTGAATTGAATCTTGAGATTGAGATCCAGCTCAAGGCGAGAATCCATGGTGATCTCACTCTTTGCTTACTGTAAGTTTATCACCTCATTATCGTCGCCTGCTGTCCACATTCTAACATTTGCAGGAACTAAACCACGGCTACAAGCTTGAGGTTATTTATTCGTCATACTGGAAAACAATGAACGACATGACTTGGGATTGATTTGGGATTGACGGCGTTGGAGTTGAATTTGCATTTCCTCCTATAAATATGTATTCAACAGTATTCTTCGACATGTCCAAGACATTGTCTTACTATTTTATATACTTATTACCATTTCGATCGTCTTTTCGCAAGCTAGTGACCGTTGAGCGCCCAAACGTTGGCTAGCCTTTAGATAGCTTCAGATTTGCGATCGGGGGATCGGCTAGTGCTGCTAATCACGGCTTGATCTTCAGGCCTATTGATTCTAGCCGGTATGTACGTACTTGTAGTCGCACAGCCACGTCAGCCTCCTCAAAGTGTCGTCATTGCGCACACAATAACTCCACATTCGCGTCACAAAGGTGTTTCAACGCGGGGAAGCGAATGCATAACGATGTTCATCATACCTAGGTAGATATTAATGAGGAATTTGCACTGAACTAACCTTCTGGGAGGGACCATCCCAGAGCTTCTTTTCCAGTGGGGAATATTACATTTCAGCTTCAGCTGTATATATCGTAGTGAGCTGTCAAACTGCCAAGAAAGCAACAGCTGATCGGCTTCCATAGCTCAGTTGGTTAGAGCGTCGTACTAATACTTCAAACCGAGTATCCGGTAATGCGAAGGTCTCAGGTTCAAGCCCTGGTGGGAGCAAGTCTCCAGCGCCTATCAGCTGTTATTTTTATTGTTTTCTTCTCTATTCCTTGTTTTGTCGAGCTCTTGAATAACTAAATAAACCTTTTTACGAAACAGGACGAGGTTTTGGTTGTATGTCACATGTCGGATAGCATTATATATCTAGACGAAGATTCGAAGAAGGTCTTATACAGATATAATAATATGGTTTGTTCATACGGCAAAACTCATTGAATACCTGGATTTGATCGAGATTCGTGTTTTCTTCTAACAGATTGTTGGTTGGTTGGTCTTGCTTCTGTGACGGGATATTCCAAAAATCAGTTCCTAGCAATTGACATTCTCACTCGAACACTTACCGCCGCTTAGTATGCTATTATCCATATCCAGGTTATTTTATTAGGAGGGCAGAAAGTTTTTTATGTCTAAATCTTGCCTTTAGTATTACTGCGGGATAGGTTTGTAGAAAAAGCCCTAGTATATAATACCTGACAATTTGAGCAGCATACTAGCCCTATTGTGTGGCTCATACAATGTTCCTGTGCCTGTTTATTATGGAAAAGAATTGATTCAATCTCGAAGGGAGTTTGGTGCGTTTCTTCGAGGCTTCTTAGGTAGACACTCTTAATGACAGCTTCAGCATCCATGGTTGCTGATTTGGGTTTGTTCATAGGTTATGTCTGAGTCTATCTTTCCAAGACGCTTGATACCTAGAGTATATGTAGTATACTGGATTTCTCCAGTAGTGTCCCCCATCAGTCTTGAGGAGCGGCTATGGGATCGAATTCAAAGGACGTGTAGAAACCAGCTACATCGCCAAGTCTAAAACTCCTCGATGCTGCTCCTTTTCAATCTTGTCTTGGTCTCTAGGTCTATCATGCCAATTTTCCATCTTAACTTACTTACTATATTGATTATATTGGCTTAGATGAATCACGAACGCATTACTACTTAATTCTTGATGCAGTGTTACTTGGCAGTCTGAAGTTCGGAAAGAAATCAAAAACCCAAGAGTTAAGTTATTTTAGAGGTCATTGGATGGCATAGAGCTCGGAAGCAATCTCTTCAAAGTGAGCAACTCTCACTAGGAGTTCCAAAAGGCCAAGAGCTTGAGAGCTGCCAGCCAACCACTGTTACAAACAAAACTAAGCTCTTATGAAACATGGGATACTTTACATATACTGACAATAAAAGTAGATTTCTTTTCTATAGTCATGCAACATCTTTATGCTTCTTGGGCCTCAGGGTAGGATATCTTCAGTGTAGAAAGATATAACCTAAAGTACCCGGGTCGGATCCCAAGGAGGTACCTCTAGTTTTTGGTATCCATTAGTAGTATGTTCGGTATCTAGCCACATGGGTTCTCCAACTCCACCTAGCCCAACTACAAGTCGAGTGTGCACCTTTGACGATGATCATTTCGGTTTCACGAGTTTTAGGCTAATTCAAAGAGTATCTTGATACCTCTTTCAGAATAGAAGTGGCACGGGGGCTGCTCTGAAGTCTAAGCATACCTAAGCCAGGAGCTGATTGGTGTCAAACTTGCCAATCATGGTTTGCGGAAGTCAATCATTCGGGATAAACAGAAACCGAGGTCTGTTTCTTGATGGCGCTAACATCGAGGAGGTTGGTATTGCTTCAATATGCAGGCAAGGTTAATGTGTGGGGTGAATGCCAACGCAGTGTGGATCACGCATATGCCGAAGCTGAATACGCAAGGCTCCTCCATGTTTACTTTTTCTAGGCTTCGCCGGATAGATTTTTTTCAGCCTGTTTCTCGATCTAGAACTCAGTAGCTGAAAGTTGAAACAAACGAACTTTTGAAGCTCTGTCGAGTAGTAACGGTGCGTGTTCATCTCCAGTTGTTCCCCTTATTGCATGAAAGGACCCGACGTGCAGGAAAAGAAGTGGAAAATATGGCCATGTTTTAGATAGACGCCCGGTTCATCTCCGCAGCTGCAGACAAAAGGGCTTTTCTCCGGCTCCGAGGCGGGATATTCTATTCATGCAAGTCAGAGCGGCTCTGCAGGTGCGGCATGATCACAAGTTGATCGGGTGCAAGTTGACAAATCGAGGCGGGTAAGAGATTAAGGCCGACAAGGTTCAGCCGGGCTGAGCGAGTCAGTGGATGAAGACGAGACTTGAAATAGATCACGAGGGCTGCGTGTATCCACACGTGGACGTGAAATCTGCTTGTTTCTTTTCTTTTGCTGTTGAGCGCTGAGGGATCAGGCAGACCCATTCTCAACAACGTTACCCTCACATAACGGAAGATATCGGGTTAAAGAACAAATGTCTCACTTGATAGAATGTCGCGCATAACCTTCCGCCCGCCCGCCCGAAATTCATTCTGGAATCTAACCTGTCCGCCAGCAATCAATACATATGCACTGGCTGCGTCGGATATGCACGCAGCACATTATCCCGACAGATCTCTTTAGATCCTAGTCCCTGCTCCCCTGCTTCGCGGTCTGGGGAAGAACCCAATCCAATCACGACACCTTGTTCGAAAATTGAGAGGGTTACATGATCTACCCTCGGTTGTGAGATTTGAGGTCGTAAGGGGTTATGAAAGAAACACTTTGTCGCTGATCTGCGAGACATGGTGTGTTTTAATCTGAAACATAGCGATAAAAAAAATCGAAAGATTCCAAGATATCATCATGTGTTTTCCTAATTGTCAAACAGGTGAAAAAAATCCCATGTTTTCAATTCTTTCGGCCCGGCGAGAATTGTCAATGATACAGATGATCTGACAGTGAGGCTTGCGAAACTGGAGATGGGACTCCTCGTGCAGCATGCAACGCATGTACCCCCGGATTTTTTCAAGGTGCATTGCAGAGAATACTTGTCCTTGTAGTCACATGTATATTGGATAGTAGTAGGTATCAAATCTGGGCCTTGTTTCCGGGGCGGTTGTGGCGGTTTTAGGGGTGACCGGATATGAACCGGATGCATGAATCGCTGAACAACTCATCGGTGACGTTTGTGATGGCGACTACTATAAATTAAGTTTCCATGGGTATTAGATAGGTCACGAGATTTATCAAGTCCAGCGAGGGGCTCAGGTGATGACCGATTACTTCGAGATATTGGACATAGTTTCAGATCGATTCTACACTATCATTAAAGTACATTCCAAGTAGTGACCAGTACCCAACCAGATCCATTGTACATGATAGTCCCTTTCCCTCATAATATGAACCCTGTCCTAACGCCAATGACCAAACGAATGTTAGCAATCTCAACAAATGATCAAACTCCACCAGATGCATCCTCCACTGTTGGCTTCTTATACGACCCTGCTTCACTCGCAGACTCATTCTTCTTATGTTTATACTTCTCCATATACTTCTCGGGCTCCCATACAGAGCTAGCCACCGTACCAGACTCGTCATTGGTGTCTTCGGTCAACTTCTTGGCCAGTGAGAAGACAGAAAACTCCTGACTCAGACTCGTCATGATGCTGCCATCTGAGCCACCCTCACTCTTAGTAGGGCTATCAATGTTGAGACGGCTGAGGGCATCGGCAATGCGCTGGCGCTTGGCTTCCTTGGAGTCAGGGTCGAGTAGCCCGCTCTTCTTCTGCTCAGGCTTGTGAGTAGGTGAAGGCGGTTCAGCGCCCGGGTGTCGGCCGGTTGCGACGAACGCGGCCCGTTCGGCTTCCTCTTTGGCAGTCTCTTCCTTGTGCTGCTTCATCTTCTCGTCCATGGTCATGGGCTTCTCAGCCTTCTCAGGGTCAGCTGCGGGTTTGGGCTCCTTCTTCTCACGACGGGTCAGTTCTACTTCGAGCACGCGGGTACCCATGGCGACCTTCGACCTGAGGCCGTCATCATCGCGGTCATAGTAAAGAGCCCAGATGCCAGGGATTTCTTCGACAGCGCAGAAGCCTTCCCAGCCTTCAACTGTCATGCGGCGGTCTTGTTTTGTACAGTCAAAGGGACCAGTAACATGGCCCTCTGTATCGGCACGGACACCGTACTTGACTTCGTAGGTTTTCTTGTCAACGTAGATCCAGTTCAAGAAGGGGGGGTCATCACTAATAGTCGTGACGAGACCCTCATACTCTGTGTCTGGGAAAGGGAGGAAGTATCCCGAGAAGGCGTAACCTTTGCTGATGCTGTTCTTGGGATCTTGATTGTAGAGTGGGTGTTCATTGGCAATGTAGAGCTGTTGAAGTCAGTCAGTAATCTTTCTGCACAAACTTAGGAATATCAATGACCTACCTTGTTATCTTTCAGCACAATAAGTTTGTTGTTGATATCTCGAGATCTAATACTTGGCTTGACGCAAGAGACAACCAAGTTGCAACGACGACCGCGATGCTCTTCACGCTTCGTCTTTGCTTGTGACTGCCTGATAGCCTCCTGCGTGCCTAGCATAGCTGGGCAGACAGTCAAAGCCAAAAGCATGGGTAGAGACATGATGACTTTCTGGGGGTCGTCCTTCTGGACAGCTTCCTTGAGCTTATCGACTTCCTCTAAGAGTTTCTGCTTGCACAGGCCACCAAAGAGTTGCTGGAGAGTGCTTTGGGTTGAGTCTTGTTGGGTTTGTGATGTGGAATCAAAGTTGGGAGTTGGGGATGCAGAGTCAACGTTGGGAGATGGGGACGACATTGAAGGTCGTCGGACAAGTGGCGATATTCGCAGCGGCAAAAACAAACAAAGCAAGGAATATTTTGAAAAATTATTGGGATGGGTTGAATGCGAGACACGCACGTAGAAGAAGGGGTGTGCTTTCCAGGATGCTGTAGGTAATATCTGAACGGGATTATACAAAGTGGCAAGCTATATATCAGGTGCTATCATATTGTACCTCAGCTGAAGAGACAGACACGGACGGTATACACCCCCAGTCGCAGCCAAGAAATTTCAAAAACACAAAACTCTAGGATTATGCGTCGGACTGCCGGTGTTTCCCGACAGAATCATGCCATCCATCGATCCGAGTGCTACAGCATTGCATTGAAAAAGAAAAGAACGGCGTTGATCGAAGGGGACCTGATCCCTGCCTATATGATCGAGATTGGATAGCCCAGCATAATGCGAAACATAACTCAAGCACGGATATCCCTGACTTCCCGTCAGCCACCCCCGTTTTAAGCCCCGCTCTTAGAGCCTTAAATTCTTAGTTGATGTGCTAAAGAACCCTTGTTGATGGGCTAGAGATTCTGCCACCCTTTTGAAGAAACGTTGTGTTTCGACGAATTAAGTCTAATTGGTAGTATAATGGTCAATTGAGTATTAATGTACCATTTTTGAAGGTAATATGCTCTTGTGACAGTCAATTGATCGGCTCACTCTACCGTTCTCATGCATCTGTGTTCTCGCCGGCAGAGTCCGTAGCCGTAAACAATAACAACCGCTCTCCCTGTTCCCCAGGACAGCATCTGTAACTAGCGCCGCCAGAGCACATGCCAACATCGGATGATATCGCGAGATACGATACGTGTCACTCAGTCTCCATAGCCCCTCTGTGTTTCTACAGCACAGCGCAGCGGAGCAACCCCCGGTCTGTAACCGTAGCACCCCATCTCAGCCCATTCTCCATACCGGATCTAAGTACCCGTAACAGCTGAAGTACCCCTAGAAACCTAGACGTTCTCGAATCTGTAGATCGGCGGCTGCGGCTGCGGCTGAAGTGCGCCCCCAGGGTCGCCTTGCACACAAGACCCCAGAAAATGAATGTCAATATCCACCGCAAAGAGATATACCGTAAACCTAGAACCTAGACACTATAGCGTGCATCAGTGTGAGACAGCATGGCAAGACTGACAGCTCATCAGCAGCCATCTTGAGTTGCCGGGTTCTGCTTGTCAGGGCCGGTCGAGATTCTCGTCGTTCTTCGGGATGTTTCGCGTGCACCCTGCGATGCGACAGATAGACAGGACACTGCTATCGTGAGCTGCACGCACAGAGAAGAATGTCACCCTTGACTGAGTCCAAAACTTCTATATAAGATGCCTTCTGCATCGCCTTCAACTCAACTTTTCTCATCAGCACTCAGCATCCAAACCATTCTACAATCATCTCATCTACTTGAGCCCCAGCTCCGATCACCACCACTACAAACACTCAATCAACTTTGACAACTTTGTCCCAAACACCACACTCCAGCACAATGTCTGCCCCTACTTCGTAAGCAACTCTCTTTTTTTTTCCATCTCATCTCGCCTTCACTCCCCCAATGGCTCAGAGTCTCAATCAAGAGTTCTCACACTAACTAACTTAGCACCACTTCTCCCCCTCCCACTTCTGAGCTTCCCTTTGCCAACCTTCCCTCTTCTCCTGCTCCTGCTCGCAACTCTACCGCGTAAGCACACTTATCATTCATTCTCCAAGCAATAGCTAAATTTTCATTCTCTAGTCTGTCCAAGCCCGCCTACGCCTCCGACTCTGACTCCGATGGTCAGGCTCGAGGTGGCCGCCGCAGCCAGAAGCAGCAACAATTCGTTGTTCCTCTGCCCACCTCCACTGGTCTCTCCCAGCCTGCCGGTACGCTCTATGTCTATCTCCACCGTTTCCACTACTTACACAATCTTAGGTCAACTCCTCAAGGGTGCCACCGACGAGAACGGTGCTCAGAAGTCCGCTGCCCTCCTTGTCGGTATCAAGCTCGATCTCGAGGCCGAGGTTCACTTGACTGCCCGAGTCAAGGGTGACATCGTCGTCGGTCTTTACTAGACATCCATCGATTGATGTCTCTGGTGGTTGGTCGCAGGATACGGCTGGTGGCCATGTGATGATATGATATAACGAGAATGGATGGACCCGAGCAATGCCCAACAATTGACGGGCTGTCAAAAACGGATGGGATTTCCTTTTTTTCTGGACTGGCATATAAAATCTAGTTAGCTTGGATAATGAACTCTCTTTGCTACTGCTTGTTCTCTCTGTTCACTTGATGCCCACTGACAGCCACAACCGAGCTTTGGTTGTGATAACACCCCACCATTAAAGACCATAGCCCATGCTAGGCCAAGCTTCTGTATCTGGCCGCAATGGGTCGTGTACCTAACACTTACCCAGGGTCAGTATAGCCGGCCACCGTCATTACCGGAAATGGGTCGCAACGGTCCTCTCATCCAATAGTCGGTCTTAATTACAGTCCCTTAAACTGGAGTTTAAATAATTCTCCGTGATTGCTTCTGTTTGCTGAATCTATGGTTGTATCAAACACTGGCTGTGCCGCGTCCCTGCTTCATGAACATTACATACAACATGGCATGAAATATGTCAATCGAGTGTTCTTGACTGTGTATATCGCTTTTCTCTCTCTCTCTTTTCTTTTTTTTTTTTTCCTTTGCGCGGTTACATGAAATGCGTCGCTGGCCAAGTTGAATGAGCTCAAGTTCTAGGGTAAATCCAACAGACTTGGGTAGAAGACTTGTGCCCACTGCATCCGCCACGGCACGACGTCAGGTGAGAGGCAATAAATTCAAGGTAAGATGGTACTAAGTTGTTCGACCGCTCTAAGAATCTTCTATTGATCATTAATGATGGACTGTAGTATTCCTCAGGGCAACATTTCATCCATTGTTAGGCTGGCATTAGACTTTACATCCCGGGTTATCTGATTGATCCGCACCGGCTCAAAGAAGCAATTCCCACTGTGACGACGCGCCTCATCATTTCCAATGGAAGTGTAGCAAACGTGAGGGGAAGCGTTTCACTTTCTTAACTCATTCAAAAGGGGAGAAGAAATCTTCTCTTCACTTCTCTTCTCTTTATCGTCTCACAATAATTTTACGACGTCGCCAAAATGCCAAGGCCTGCCAAACGCGCACACGACCTCATCGACCTTACGGCTGACGATGAGTCTGAGACGCGTCAGAAACAGAAACGGCCCGCCCGAAACGGTCACCACCAAAACCCTGGGAAAGGTGGAACAAATGTCTATGCGGGCTCTTCATCGCAGGCTGTACCCTCATCTACCGCTGAACCAGACTATCTTGATTTGACTCAGGACGACGATGGTCCTCCCCTGGAACTCTACGGAACCTTTGGTGCGCCACATGCATACATCACGCTGTTTTATGTGTACCTTGTTCTGATGTCTGCCAAACAGCGGGAAAGATTGTCGGCGTGAGGTATTACAGAGGTTATGCTTCACCGGGTGGTATGTTTTTACTCTTCACATCTCACATCAGAGGCTCACAAGTATCTACAAAGAGGCTGTTCTTTGCAGACGAGAACTCAACAACCAGGTTCGTACCACTCCAAGTGGTCCCATTCTTTATCTCTCTCACACCATGGCCTGGTACTGACGTCTAATCTACTACTATACAGTACGACTCCAACGCTATTCGGGTTGACAACGTTGTTGGTGCTCAAATCGGCCATCTCCCCCGCAAGGTTGTCGAGAAAATCGCCCCATATGTGGTAAGACGGAACGTTGCGCCGTCAAACACCTCCATTGACACAAATTCAGGATCGTGGCGACATCATCCTCGAAGCCCAGCTCACGGGTGAGAAAGGCTTCTATGACTGTCCGGTTAAGCTCTTCTTCTATGGGCCCAGCGACCCGCAGGAGCGCTCAAGGATCGAGGATGGTCTCAAGAATGACAGGCTGATCAAGGCTACTGAGCTGAAGAACACTAGAAAGGAGGCTGAAGCTCGTAGGAAGGCGGCAATGGGTCTGGTGAATGGTAGCTCAACACATGGTGTTGGTCAAGGGCTTTCTGTTCCACAAAAATCTGAAATCACCATTGATAACGTTCTTGAGAAGAGTGAGGCAGTGGAGATGCGCAAGGGCAGAGATGCGATCAAGTCACTTGCAGTCGGCGAGGATGAGCTGGAGAAACTGCCAATGGCTGAACAGCCTAAACAACTAAAGGCGCAGCTTTTGCCTTACCAGCTACAGGTATGCCGGTTCACAAGACCTGAATGGACTTGACTGACTTGTCCCAGGGATTGGCCTGGATGACCTCCAAAGAGAATCCCAAACTCCCAGCCAGCGGCTCCAGAGAAGCAGTACAGCTATGGCTTCAAGAGTCCAACAACCGTTTTCTCAACATCGCATCTGGCTTTGTCACAAATACAGCCCCCAAGCTACTCTCAGGCGGTATTCTAGCCGACGACATGGGTCTCGGTAAGACTCTTCAGATTATCAGTCTGATCCTCATAGGAGGCAAGGGTCCAACCCTCATCGTTGCGCCCGTCAGCGTCATGAGCAACTGGAGTCAGCAGATTAAGCGACATGTCCAAGGAGACCAGCAACCTAGTGTCTTTCTCTACCATGGAGGTGAAAAGGCGAGCGCGGCACAGCTTCAGAAGTATGACGTTGTAATTACTAGCTATGGAAGGCTTGCCAGAGAACGAGACAAGGGCGTGGACAGAGCTATAACCTCACCCAAGATCAAGTGGCGACGAGTCGTTCTCGACGAGGGCCATACGATTCGTAACCCAAGAACAAAGGTGGCCGAAGCTGCTTGTGAGATCAATGCAGAATCTCGCTGGGTTCTGACAGGAACTCCGATGTAAGTCCCGCCCTTAGAATGAACCCTCGAACAGAAACTAATAAGATACAGCGTCAACTCAGTCAAGGACCTACAGTCACTCGTCAAGTTCCTCCACATCACCGGCGGCATCGAGCAAACCGAGATCTTCAACGCCCAAATTAGTCGCAAACTAGCTGTAGGGGATAGTAACGGTGAGAAACTTCTCCAGTCACTCATGCACGACCTTTGTCTGCGTCGCAAGAAGGATATGAAGTTTGTGGACCTCAAATTACCGGAAAAGAAGGAGTATGTCCACAGAATTTCGTTCCGCAAGGATGAGAAGCGCAAGTACGATGCTTTGCTGTGAGTCTATCAAGATATAGCTCCTGGAGTTGGGCGCTGACGGTATATAGGGACGAGGCCAGAGGTGAGCTTGAGCAATGGCAGGCTGGCTCCCAATCAGGACAAAAGGGACGCTTTCAGAACGTCCTCGAACGCCTTCTCCGCCTTCGACAAGTGTAAGTTCATTTTACCATCTTCCAGAATTCTACTGAAACAGTCTAGTTGCAACCACTGGACCCTCTGCAGAGACCGCGTCAGTGACATCCTCAAGCTCCTCGACGAGCACGAGGTTGTCCCCCTCAATGACAAGAACCGTGGTCTTCTACAGGAAGCTCTCCGACTGTACATCGAAAGCCAGGAAGAATGCGCCATCTGCTACGACAACCCAACCGACCCCGTCATCACAACCTGCAAACACGTCTTCTGCCGAAATTGCATCCTGCGTGCCGTCCAGCTACAGCAAAAATGCCCGCTATGCCGCAACAAGCTCGATGAGAATGGTCTTCTTGAGCCGGCGCCTGAAGACGCGGGTGATGATGTGAGTGACTTTGACGCTGAGTCGCAGAGCTCCAAGACACAAGCTATGCTGCAGATTCTTAAGGCAACGATGAAAAAAGAGGGATCCAAGGTAGTTGTGTTTTCTCAGTGGACTTCGTTCCTTAATATTGTTGAGGCGCAGCTTCAGAATGAGAAGATAGGCTACACGCGTATCGACGGCAGCATGAAGGCTGATAAACGTGACAAGGCCATAGAGGCTCTTGACAACGACCCCGAGACACGAGTTATGCTCGCCAGTCTCTCTGTTTGCAGCGTTGGTCTAAACCTCGTCGCAGCTGACACTGTCATCCTCTCCGACAGCTGTAAGTCTTCTCTCACCATATCCTCCTATCTTTATTAATATCCTGCAGGGTGGGCACCCGCCATCGAGGACCAAGCCATCGACCGCGTGCACCGTCTGGGACAGACTCGCGAGACGACCATTTTCCGCCTTATCATGGAGGGATCTGTCGAGGAGCGTGTGCTAGATGTGCAAGGCGAGAAGCGAGAGCTAGTGACGAAGGCGTTCCGCGAGAAGGATGCGCGAAACAAGAAGCGCGAGAATACACGCGCAGCAGACATCTCTAAGCTTTTAGGCTAGAGAATGTATGGTTGCCATGGCGTTGGGGTTTGATTGGGAGTTGCTGGTTACAAAATACCCGGATTACAGGGTGGGAAAAGGCACTCGAGCGCAGAAGTCACCTTTTAGGGAATGGAATAGTAATTATACTCATCAACAGTCTATGAGTTCTACATTTCGGCAACAAAATAAAACCAGCAAAAAACATACAACAGCGGGGATTCGCTGGTCGTCACCGACCCAACTACTAATCCGCCCCTTACCAGCTTATCTATGGGAGAGCGGACGGGATCCCGAGTTCTCTGATAGGTATGGTCGTATGTGCTGTAGTATCACGATGGACCACTGTATATTGGTACGTAGTGGCTCAATGCAATGCTCTCGGGGGCGTAGGCTCCTATTCATGCCACGGAACTCAACATGCGGAAAAGCCCAATGTGAAGAGAGCAATATGGTACATCTAATCATAACTCGTTGAAGCAATCTACATGTGTATGGAGTAAGGGCTAGTAGTATACATGATATCGTTAGACCCATAACAACACCCGTCAATAACACTGGCTTAATGGAGCCATCTCGCATAAGCCCATCGGATACGCTCCAATGCTCTGGTCTGCAGCTGAATACCCTTCATGTTGGACAGGTCGGCAAGGTCCTCAAGGAATTCTCTTCCAATCTCGCGAGGCATGAGCTTATCGACGAGATCCCTCAAAATATGTACTTCGGAAAGCAAGAGACCATGGTCCTTGTACGAGAGAAGGTTAGTCTCTGTAGGTCGGGCCTCAGACAGAATACGGTCAATGTTGCGGAGAACGCGGATGGCCTTGCCAGCCTTGTGGGTTTGACGTTGGCCAGAGCGACCACCAAAGACGCCACGGAGATATTGGTACATGGTGTATGAGATGAGAACACCAGGGGTAAGACCGACAAATCCGAAGACCAGCTCTTGGCTCTTCAGGAGTGAGTCGATTCCAGTCATGGCAACTTCAAGATCAACCTTTGTCTTTTGAACCTGAATCAGGAGGGATCGAACGAGATCTCCACGGATGGTACCCACGAAGGGGCTTCGCAGGTCCTTCTCAAATGCTCGCAATACGGGGGTAACATCACCCTCAGCAACCTTGTGTCGGATATCAGCGATTTGGGTATCAGTCAAGGCGCTTCCGGTTTCAGAAGCAAAGTGGGGCTTGTCGAGGGCAAAATCCACCACCATACGCTCAAGACTCTCGCGGTCGGCCTTGAGGCTGTCCCTGCTCATGATGGCAATCTCGCTGTTTTTGTCGTGTCTAATGGTTGAAATGATTTTTGATGTCGGCTCGATAACCCAGTTGAACCAGAAATCTCGAACAGTCTCGCCAAATCCAACGAACCACTCGACAATATCAGCCTTTCGGTTGACCAAAATACGCAAAATAGTTGTCGAGGAGAGAAGACCGACGATCGCAGGGAGCCAGTATCGGATGAAAGTAGCGGGTCGACCATTTTCCTTTGCTAGAGCATGCATGGCAGTAAGGTGTTCGGGAAGGGACTTGTCAATGATGGTGAGCAGTCGTCGGGCTAGAATAGCCGACCGATCTGCTGTGTTGCTATCTTCAATGTGAACTGAGAGTTCAGGATCTTCTTCGACACCAGCAAAGACCTTATCCTCAAAGTCACCAATATTGACATCCAGAGTAGAAACTTCCTTGAGAACCATGTCGATGAGGGCAACGCTACGTTCGACGACACCCTTAAGATCGTGATGGTCCTGAAGCTCAGCCTTCTCGTCGTCAAGACCAAATTGTAGACCTTCGTCCATCAGCACACCAAGACCGCTTGCTGTTATCTCGCGCAGTTTCTTGAGCTGTGCCTGTTTGCGCCGAGCTTCAGATCGAGACAAAGCAACTGGCGACAAAACTCTCCGTTGAATGTTGGCGATAGATCGTTCCCGAATGCTGTCATTCACAAGGCCATAAAACTGTGTCCATTGCTGTGTGAGACCCATTGTCGTGGAATCCACAAGTTCACCAGGGGCATGATGAAGGGAACCAGCTTGAACGCGTATTTTGGTTGCAGTATAGACTTCTTGGGACCATGCCCAGACACGCAGAGGTGAGGTCTGGACAGCATAGAGGCTGCTATAGGAATATGAGCCTAAAACATCATCCCAATACCAAATATCATCATTGAGGGGAACAATTTGATCCAGGAGCGTGTTGAGAACGACGCCATGAAGTTGAATAGTAGCTTTGCTCACTAGCAGCCACTCGAGTTCATTTTCATAAGGGCTCTTGGCCTCGTCATCAGGTCGAGCCTCTCTCACTGAGAGACCTGAAGAAGCGGGGAGATCGGATGACACAAGGAGATCCCTGATGCGCCATGCTGGTAGGAGGCCTTGGGAGGATGAGGTAGTACTCAATGACTGAATGGTACGAAGCAGATGATCGAGACGAGGGGACGAGAAGGCAGTAGCCACAGTAAAACCATGCTCTTCAGTCTCTGATCGTTCGTCCTCAGAAGCTACCTCAGACAGAACAGGGAGACGATCAAGGTAGGCATCAAGCCGCCGCACTTGACTATGAGCATGGTTAGTGACTTAATGTATTAGGTAAGATGAGGGGCATTAGCAAGGGCCAGGTTGTGAGGTGGACGAACTCGGAGACAAGCGTCATGGTAGGACCAAGGATGAGCTTGTTAGATCTGATAGCGACAAGGCTGATAGGTGAAGCACAGCATCAGTCAGCAGCAGCTGAGGTTGCAGGGAGCAACTCTAGGCCGGGGATAACGAGAAGGAAGACGGGACGGGACGGTAGCTCCGAACAATCGGCAGAAGCTCCGCAGGCGACGGCGACGAGGACGGCGGTGGTGTCAGCTTTACGGCCGGGGGAGGAGCGCCGAGTCACGGGGGTTCAACGGAGAACTCGGGGCAGGCAGGGCTGCACAATTGGCGGCCGGGCGTCGAATCGCGTGACGGATGAAAGCGAGACGAGGGTGAGATTGGAGGTGTGAGTACGGACGGATAAGCTTGAGCTTGAGCTTGTGCAAGCTCCAAAACACGAATGCGGGAGATGAGCAAATGTGGGGAACCTTCTATTGCATCATGCAACACGGATCAAGCCGGCAACGTACATGAAAACAACCGCCAAAACTGTTGCATAATGCAGAATTGAGTTGGAATTGAATGGTATCAAGGCTAGCACCCGTTGTATTCATCAATCACACAGGTAGTAGTCATCAACAATGCATTGCATAGTGTATGTATCTAACCACTGGGTGACGTTTCACGAAAGGATAGCACGAAAAGAATGTGTGGTTGCTTATTAGTCGTATTCGGCAGAGGCTCACTATCAGGTCTTGCCTCAGCCTTGTGCAAGAGAATGAATGCCATATCAAGTAGTAGTATTTTCAGTTGCATGTGGTTATACCATAAACGCACTCGGTATTACGCAGCATCTATTGATGACGAAACATAGTAGCTCAGGCATTTTTGTGAGTAATCTGTCTTGAGATAATGTTCACTTTCATAGACACTTATGAGACTTGACAGCCCATACTACAAAAGTCGGTTAGATTACTTTACAACAGTTAATGGCTGACAAACCAAGCTCTAATGTGATCAATGTCTGCAATACTATTCGACCAGCCTGTTGGTAAGTTGAATACAAGCTTGATAGTGCAGTATTCGTACATCACTAGCATATCTGAAGACAAACCCGAGGTTAACCTAGAGTCATACAGTTCAACATGTTCCGTTTCAGACGGCGTCGGATAGATGTCGTATTCGGGTAGCTCGTTCACACCGAGTACGAGACACTAACCCCAAGCTGGAATGCATATGTCATGCACTCTGTAACAAACAAATAAACATCCATATAGATATCAAAACATCAAAAACCAATCATACCATATTGCTTCAAGAATTTAGTATCCCAATTGCAAGGGGATTGATTGGATGAAACAGAATGCATGCGAAGAGATTGTTAACAAGCGCTGGAAATCAGACAATAGTATCATCATGAGAGCGAAGACGAGCGGGAGAGGCGTAGAAGAACGCTAGAGCTTCTAAAATCCAGAGCCGAAAACGAAAAAGAGCCACACCTCATGAGATCATCGGAACTGGGCGATTAGTGCAAGGGGTGGCTGATTCTGACCCAGTAGATCGGGTTGATAATCTGGTACTTTTCCCCTAATAGATCGGCACGCAAACTGTGGGTATTTATCTAACTCGAATATTTGCCGCAAAGGCCGCTTCTAAACTCGCCGCGCAGAACACACCACTTTCTCCAAAACTCTCGCGTCCGGGAGAGCGCCGTCCCGATGGAGCTTTCACGGCAATGCTTTGTTTAATAGATCCTAGGCTGAAAATCCCAGGGTTTGATGTTGCCACTTGATCCATACAGGACGTGTTCAATGTAAAAATCACCTGTTATGATGAGAATAGGGACATGCCTCTAACAGGGGTGATCCAAGCAGTGAGACACGAACACTCTGTGTATTTTTGTGTTGCAGGATGAAATACAGACTAATTCAATCTGAATAAAATCGATAGCCTGCAGGCCAATTAGAAGTCGCAGCAATAGCCAAATTGGGTCTGAGTTCGATCTTCACCGCTTTCAATGGCAGCGTGAAGAAGAGGCGGACAGTTAAGAGGGTTCCCCTCATAACAGTTGGACCCTTGACAAGGAGAAAAAAAAGGACGATGCCAGGGACCTCGAAATGATCTGAGAAGATTCCTCAAATTCCCGTGAGATCCCCGTAAAGTCGATAAACACACATACGATTATTTTGAAGCGGTGACAATGCTAAAGTGATATGTATTCGCTTTGACTGGTTCAAAGACATGTAAATGGGCCCGGATGCCGGGACGACGATTTGATAGTGGCCTCATTCTGGAACCATTTCTCGCTGCCATCTGGTATCGGGCACGGTCCAACAGAAGCCCAGGGGTCCTGTGTCGTGAATGGCTGGCTGTCACAGGGCTTCGAGATTTACGTTACCACCTTTGGCTTACAAGGTGTGCCAATGCACTGTTGAGGCGTCGTCCCTTGTGCAATTTTCGCGATGGTACGTACCGAGACGGTGCAAGAGCAGGCGGTCCGTTTGCTTTCTTTGCAGTAAATCTCCGTAAGTTAGTGAATTGGCTTTCAGTATCCATTGGAAGTTAGTGGGCGTGTGGCCAAGGCCCGCTGCCCACCTCACCATTTTGGATGGGACCCCCCGGGCCCCTTAGAGATTCTCTGGGCCGGGCAGTAGGAAATGATAAAACCTCCCCAACAGCCGCCGTCTTGTCTCCTTTTTCACCACCATTGAACATCCTCTTTTACAACAAGAGCCGCCTTCTCGACGACTCTTGCTTGACTTGACTTGGTGCTAGTTGGTGCCTTTCTTCTTTCCCTAGAGGGCCCCTATTCAGTCTACTTTGCCATAAGTTACTACATTCGCCATGGAAGCGCTGTAAGTATCCTCCCTGATATCGATGCGCCAATCTCGTGTGAACAACTCTTCTAACACCGGCTTTTCACAGAAACGCGACCACCTTCGCGGCCTTCAACCAGACCAAGGACTACTTTGTTGTCCTCGAGGAGGTCTCCAAGTACAATGTCCAGCTCAACATTCTCGAGAAGCTCTGGGCCGTATGTCCAACCCGATCCTTATCGCGAAAACAACAACAACAATACTAACATTCGACTTAGGCTTGGTACCTCTGGATGCAGAACGACACCCTCGCGACCGGCATCTTAAGTTTCGTTCTCCATGAGGCCGTCTACTTTGGCCGCTGCATTCCTTATATGATGATGGACTATATCCCCTTTTTCGAGAAATATAGAATTCAGAAGCAAAAGGTTCCTACTCTCAAGGAGCAGTGGGACTGCGCCGCCATTGTTCTCATCAGCCACTTCACCGCCGAACTTCCTCAGATCTGGTTCTTCCACCCTATCGCTACCTACCTCGGTATGGACTACGGTGTGCCTTTCCCTCCCGCCTGGAAGATGGCTCTCCAGATCGCCATTTGCTTCGTCATGGAGGATGCTTGGCACTACTGGTTTCACCGTGCTCTGCACTACGGTCCTCTCTACAAGGCCATTCACAAGATGCACCACACCTACTCTGCTCCTTTCGGTCTCGCCGCTGAGTACGCTTCTCCCATCGAAACCGCTCTCCTCGGCATTGGTGTCGTCGGATGCCCCATTCTCCTCCTTGCCATCACCGGCGAGCTCCACCTCTTCACCATGTATACCTGGATCGTTCTACGTCTCTTCCAGGCCATCGACTCCCACAGCGGCTACGACTTCCCCTGGAGTCTGCGCCACTTCCTCCCCGTCTGGGCCGGCGCCCAGCACCACGATCTTCACCACGAGAAGTTCATCGGCAACTACGCCTCCAGCTTCCGCTGGTGGGACTACTGCCTGGACACCGAGGCCGGTGCCGAGGCTCACAAGAAGCGTCGCGAGAAGAAGCTCGCTGCCATCAAGGCCCAGAAGAAGCAGCAATAGAGTGCTGTAGAGAAAAATCTGGAACGGCAGATAATCGATTGCGGTGAATCGAGTTCGACCAGAGATTTCACGACCGAAAACAAAACGAGGAGGATGTTGATCATGATGAAGACTTAGACTGTTCGCTCACTGGGCATACATCGTCTCCGTCGCTAGACTCGCGACTCGAGCATTCGCATGGCGTTGGGGATGTTAACTAAGAACGACTTTTTACGCTTGTATATACAAAACTTGCCCTAGAGAGGCTTTAGACATATTTAATAATCAACATCGTTCGTTGACCCTAAGAATTATTTCGTATCTATCTTACTCTTGTAGCATGGCAGCATACCATGATACCAGTGACGTGGATGCCTGGCGGTGTAGACTTTATGATAATAACACACCTGGCCACAAGTGACCTTTTAATCTCCTAGCCAGCTGAGTGCAGCTCAGCAAATATCCTGAAATTGGCTTTGACATGGCACTTCTTACATCACACATACTAGCCTCGCATTATTTGTTTTTGGGCGTACAACAGTCTCCAGCCGCCCCAGCAGCTCGATCTGCCAACCCACGGATAGAGCAGCTTTGATCCGCTGTTTCGGCCGCGGCCGGGGTCTCCGGCTCCGGGGGCAGCTCGCCTAGTTGCGCTGCGAGCGCGTCGCATTGGGCAGCCATGGAAATGTCCTTATCTGAGAGACCAGCTGGGTTGTGTGTTGTCCAGCGGATATATGTGGTATTATACACCTTTGGCGAGATTAGATACCTGCAGCAGACGGGAGAGAAAAGAGACTTGCGTTGGACCATTCGGGATGATGGTTCTTGATTTTGCATTGGAGAGACACTCCCGCCATAAAGTCCTGCACCCAGTTAGTCTGCGTCTATGTTCACTCTTTTGCCACCACCGCAGTCTCATAGGATTGAAAGCTCGCCATTTCAGAGGACTTACCCATGCCTTTGCAAAAGTCTTAAACTTGAACTGTCTTTCTAAAGCAGCACCATCTTTGGTGAGCGTCCATCGCCCCCCCTCAGAAGTGAGTGCTTTAAGGGCAGTTGTCACAGTCGCAGCATCTGTGCCAGCGGAGAATCGTGGTTGAGCCATGGTTGAAGAATAACGGAAGAGAGTTGGGAGACGAGATGAGATATGAACAGTGCGCATCGTTGGATCTGAGGAGGGATGAGGTTGAGGTTGAGGTTGAGGTTGAGGTTGAGGTTGTGAGTGAGAGTGAGAGTGAGGCTGAAAGTATTGAGCGATGAGTGGCGGGAGTTGTGAAGATTGCGAGTACCTCCATCATGTGGCTGGATTGGCTGTGTCATGAAGTATCCACTAACATCCTGGGACACTTTAACTCAAGTAATGCCCAAGACGACAGGATTTCTTCGTAAGTATTAAATCGTAAATTACAACAATAAAATACCTCGGTATTTTCGTTTATTGATTGGCCATGCTATTTCGAGTGCTTAAACATGTGTGTGCCATAACCAGATAGTCCCCGAGATGTGGCTGAACACTGACAGCTTTCAATAAATATTTCCATGTAGTATCACCTCACCATCTTTTTGTTCGACCCTGATGAGGCTAGCGGTTCGACAACAAGACGGTGGTTTCAAGCAAGATTCAATAGCCTGCACAAGTCTACAAGATGTCCCAGTACCTGATACTTGACAACGACAATGACAATGACCATGATCATAACCAATGATGATGCCTGAGCTAGTGCACACCCTCACTGGATATAACAAGCGCCTATAACGGCTAAAGGAGTATTAGTCATTGCGTCCGTCGGATCTTTTATATCACAGGATTGATATCCATGGATTTTGAAGTTTGACAAGCTTGAACAGCTCGTATAATTGAACTCTTTCTCTTGTTACTGAGGGCCGGAATGCCCGGAAGAGGAGCCGAAACGATTGGATAACCCTACCAAGACGGACGAGCTAGAGGGTCTTGGCTGTTTGATAATCAATAAATTAACATAAACTTGAAAATGCAGTATTCTATATATTCCACGGGGGCCAGAGAGCGTTGTCGCTAGCGAAGCGCCGTCTGGATGGGCTGTATATGCCACACTCACTGCCGTTAAAAAAGCCCGTCTTGGACGCTCGATAGACAAGACAGTAAAAACACGAAGTTTCAATGTGAGAGAGAGGTGATCCCAAAAGAGGCGTTATAGTGCGAAGGGAATCAGCATTGTATGTAATCTTTTATTGGGTCAGGTGTCAACGTCCAAAAGGTAATAACTGTAAGGTTCAGTGATTCATCGCCAATCGGGAACTCGGAAAAGAACCCTGGCTACCTCATCAATTAATTAGTTCAACCTGTTTTGTGATTATGCATGATTTTACCGCTAGATTCTATGTCGTATTCATGTGTCCGTGATACGCCATGTTAAGTAAGATCGAAAACACCAAAAGCTCGAAACACAGGACTTTCCAGAATAGGACATTAAACTCGCGAGTGGGGTAGCAAGCTCACAAGGAAGTTACAGTTGCAGGTGCAGGTGCAGGCGCAGGCGCAGGTAGCCTAGGGGGTGGGAAAAAACAGCGGAATCCACACACCACAACACCATCGCGATAACCACCATAGATGACTTCAAATTAATTACTGTAATATTAAATAAAATTATTTATCGTACAATATATATATTTTTGGAATCGCCGAAGCTCGCTCTAATAGCTAGTCTTCTTTCCATCACGATCAATGCATTGTTGAAGTCGATCAGGCATTGAATATATCAGTGCATCAATCGACGCTTGTGGGATCTCGTCCCAAGCCTCGCAAGCTGCTTCTTCGATCTCGTTACCGTCCCATAACGAGATTTTACGCATCTTGCTCTTGAGAAGTCCCCAGGAATTCTCTATAGGGGCTAGATCCGGCGAAGAAGGACAATTAAAGTAATAAAGAAGACCGTTATCCCTCTTCCACTTTGTAATTTGACTCTTTTCATGAGGGCCGTGGCCGGAGTCGTTATCCTCCTCTAGAATAAAGGTCCGACCGGACTCGATAAGAGGCTTGATATGTTTCTCGAGGATCTCTTCCTTATATACCCGTTGGGTCATCTTGCCGTTCTTGTTGGAAGGAATATCATAGAAGACTAAGGGGGACTTATATCCTATACCAATAGCCCCCCAAGCGTGTCGTTTTTTGCGATCTTCTTCATCAGGGGACTTCTTTTCTTGAAGATGATCAGGATCATCACGAGTCCCGGGTTTCCTCATAATCCAAGCCTGTTGCTCGTCGTCATAGCCAAAGTGGACTTCATCAGAGAAGATGACGACTTCCCAGTCGGAATATAAAGGTCTTTGGTCAAGCTGTAGCTCGGCAAAAGTCTTCCTTCGTTCCATTTGATGAAAAGGAATAAATTCCACGACTTGGGCTTTCCTTTTATATAGATCTCGTTCCTTGAGTCGGTCTCGGAGCGTATAGACGGATGGTTCATCTTCAAGGCCGGCGGCGCTTGGTATGTCTTCGATTTTCAGTCTTTCTGCTTCGAATCCTTCCTTTTCGTATAAATCTTCTATTTTATCAAGATCGGCGTTATCGACTTTCCTCTTGCGACCTCTTGTTTCCTCCTTATTGCGGTTATTATGCCTTGTACGGAGGTTATCATCATCATCATCTTGTTGTAAAATCTCGTACCCAGCTGACTTCCCCGCTCCAAAAAACTCAAAGACATCCTGCTTGCAATAGGGAAGCCCCTTGTACTCTAAAAATTCGATTGCGCCTCTGATTTTGGCCTTTTTAGGCGTAGATAATTGATCTTCGCCCATTGCAGAAAAAACCGCTCGAAAATTCCGTTCAGAATGATATAAAGATCGTGTCTTTCGGTGTTGTTGATGAGGGATTTTCGTCGAGGGGTGTTGTGGTGTGTGGATTCCGCTGTTTTTTCCCACCCCGCGGGTAGCGTGGCGTACGTGAGTGGCGATTGCATACCTCTCAGGTAGGTGGTCCTAGCTCCTTGCTTCATTTGTCTGTTCGGATTGTTCGCTGACAAATATTTTCCCTGCTGCAACAACGCTCCCCTCCTCATCAGTCAGCAGATTCGTCCAATCTTTTAACCCGACCCATCGTTTATTCCCATCGCGACCAGTATCAGAGCTATCGGTACCGGGATAGAAAAGAGAATTACCTAGAGAAGGAATATTGGGCACTGCTTTTGACTAGGGTTGGACACGAAATTTCAGACTTTCGTCACCCATACCAGGTGCAGCTTGCCTCTTCAGTTTGCGCGTCTTTGTTACCGGAATTAAGGCTTCAACAAGATCGCAGCTGAAACAGTTCTACTTGTCTTGCCCTCTAATACATTCAAGAGATCAAAGATTCGCGTGTATTTTTTTTTGGGCTTCCGTATCAGCCGCAAAAATCGTCGTCAGCACATTACGCTTGCTTCAGTGAGTAAGATAATTGATCCTGGCAAGACAAGAGAGACGGCTCCGAGTTCCGTCCGCACGTACTGTTTAACAACGACAAGCCATCAAACTTCGCCGGGACGAACAAGCCAAAAAGCAGAAGCGAGCAAGCAACAAGCGAGCGATAATCAAACCAGCCTAACTCATCTAAGTTTAGGCTTCTCTAGTTGGCCCAGTCCAAGCGGAGAGAAGAAGCATCCCCCGGCCCAGCCACGCCATTTTCCGACCTGATCACCACTCACCACTCGCACACACGCTCACACTCAAAAGGTCCACGGATCGTACATGCAGGTTACATAAGCTGCCAGTCTCTCCTCACTCGTCTCCGTCAGTCAGCGTCAGGTCCCCCCTCGTCGTAGTAATACATCGCGCGCCCTGGGTCACTACTACTTGGATGCTGAGTCAGACTCTCCTCCCCCAGAGCTCAAGCATGCAGAACTCCTCAGCCAGCGGCGCCAATAATCAAGGTTAGTCAAGACAACTCTTCTCTCTTTTCCTTTCTTGTTCTGCTTTGTCCGTTGCCTTGTCCGAGCGCATCTTGGTTCCCGTTTTGAACCTACAATATTATCTATACTACTGCGCCTCACCTTGCTTGGCCTTGGTCCATCGCGACACTCATAGAGCTCCTTGCATCTCTCTACTATCTGAATAGCATCCCTGTCGCGTCTCTGCGCAATCCGTATACAATACACTTAGAGCTTCTTGTCTTCAACAGTTGGATCAGATATTCGTTCTCAACATTTCGGTTTCGCGTCTGGTTCAATTACTGTTGACGTAGCTGTCCAGCGCATTGGCTAACACCGACCCCTCCAAATAGAGCAGCAGCAACTGCGCGCACAGCTCGAGCTCCTAAAGAGCCACGACGCGACAGGCTCGTCCTCGCCAAATCCTCCTGGACTTCGTGATCCTCGACATCAACCTCTACAGCCCGCCTCTGCGCGGCCGTCGAATGGATTCGATCATTTGCCCAACCCTCAAGACCAACACCGAGCTATAGCTGCTAAAGGCGAAGTTGAAGCTCACATCCATCCCGATCTTCGCGCGCGAGCCAGCCACGCACCAACCGCAACCATGATGCCCATTGTCCCTCCGTCTGGACATAGTCCAGGCGCATCCGCTGGCCCATCAACTGCCCCAATTGCTCCCGCGCCGCCGGCTCCTTTATCGGCAGAAGACCATCTAGGGGACGGTCGCAAAGCAAAGCGAGAGCTGTCCCAATCAAAGCGCGCGGCACAGAACCGAGCTGCCCAAGTGAGTTCACCACCGATAGCTTATTAGCTGGCACGACTAGATAGCCTTGGACTACTTTGCTAACGATTCATCAACAGAGAGCGTTCCGACAGCGAAAAGAAGGCTATATCAAGAAACTTGAGCAGCAGGTACGCGATTATTCGGATATGGAACAATCTTTCAAATCATTGCAGGCGGAACATTACGCGCTTCGAGAGTATGTCCTGCATTTGCAATCGCGATTGTTTGATGTGTCGGGCGACTATCCCCCGCCCCCTCCAAACGTTAACCTTTCTCAACCTCCGCAACCGGCATCGGCTCCAACCACAGCTGCTCCTCCACCCCATCCCGAACCAGCACCTGCCAATTCAGCCGTGGGAACACCCTTGGAAGCTGTTGCGCAAGCTGTAGCCGGTCTTGCAGCCCAAGAACAGATAGAGCGTCAACAGTATCCCACAGCGCATTTTAAGACCGAGGCAAATACTGAAGACACAAGGTCTGCCGATGAGATCAACAAGCAATTACAACACTCCGAGGAACCTCCAGCACTAGAACCATCCGTTTAACCGCACGATATCCATGTGCCCAGGAACTCTCCCACTGTTTGAAGGCGTTGAGGAAACGATTGTCGTGATTAATTTTACATAAAGAGAGAGGCGTTCGGATATGTTTAAGTGAAGCGAAGGCTCCTTCATCTTGCGGGTTATCCACTGGCGAGTTTTGCGGTGTTCCTTACGCCCTGTTGCTGTTTTATTTGGCCTTGATCAAAGTGGATGACATTACCAGACAAGTTTTTGGTCGGCTCATGTGTCTCCCACTAGGTAGTTAAAATATAAGAAGCGTGTTCTGGGAAACATGTATAGTATACGCAGCAGCAGCTTGGATGTGTTCCGCCGAAATGTCCGGTGTTTATTCTTTCACTAATAGATGAGGAAACCCTTGATTAACGCAACATGTAAAAGTATAACAGCATCCTAATCTACCGTCCATAAAGCAACCCGCTTTTGACTCCTGATCCCCGTCACTGCACAATCTACGCATAGGAGTTACCCATATCGTGTTCCTATACAAATTAGCAAGAGTATGATCTCGTGAAAGCTCAGTGGAACGCACCTTGATATAATCTGGTCCCTTTTCTTGGTATTCTTCTCTCGAGATCTTTGCTGTCCTCCAAGCAGGAGTTCCCGCCCATCCAGCAGCACCCTTCCAAGAATCTAACAAAGCGTTCTCGGCGCGACGCACAGTCAGGGGTGAATTGGCAGGGAGGAGGGAGCGCAGACCATCGCGAACACGGTCATCAAAGTTCTTGAACAGAGTGTTACCGCCTGTCAAGAAGACATCCCGCAGGAAGTCGTCGCGGTTAGGAACGCTGCCAAGACGCTGGTTGAGAATGTCACCCGCAATATCGACAATACCTGACTGGTCGACACCAGCAATGGAGGGACGGAAGACGACCTCGGGAACACGGATTCGCTCGACGTTAAGATGAATCTGGTTGAGCTCGGCTTGTGAGGAGGGGTCGAAGGGTCGGGGACCTCGGGCAAAGGCGTGCAGAAGAGATTTTGACCAGTCAGACTGGGCTTCGTGGGTGTGCTCGTACTCAAAGTCGGGATCATAACGCAAAAGGTCCTGTTCTAGTGACTTGAGTGTCGACTGGAGGTCTTCCTCCTCGTGCTCATCATCGCTGTTGTCACCTACAGCGATCTGACGGTAGACACCCCAGTCATCATCGTCAGCACCAAAATTGTCATCATCTCCGCCTCGTCTTCGCTTCTTCGTCGGGTTATCCGAGGCAAGGTTGGCGATACTCTTCATGCGGATCTGAGAGGCGAGAGATTTACGGTTTCCCAGGTCCTGCTTCAAACGCTCGCGTTCCTTCATCTTCTGCAATGTCTTGGCACGTCGCTGGCGCTTCTCATCGAGCCAGTTCTCGAGATCATTCTCTCGTCGTTCAGTGTCGGCGCGCTCTTCCTCAATGATGCGCGCCTTCTCGGCCTCCTTCTCGGCCTTGGCACGGGCACGAGCTTCGTGGTTTGACTTGAGTAGGCGCTGTTGGCGCTTTTGCTTAATCTGGGCTTCGTCAAGTTGGTCATCGGGGATGTCAAGGAGATCAAAGTTAGGCTGTTCCTGTTCCTCCTCGGGGTCTCCGCCAACATCCTTCGTTCGGGCTTTCTTGATGGCCTTCTCTAGATCTCGGATGATCTTTTCCAACTGGTTCTCGTCCTTAATGTCGTTGCTGTCAAGCTGGCGTCGAATCTCCTTCTTGGTCTGGTCGGTAATGTTTCTTTGGAGACTCTTGTAATATTCCAAATCTTGCTCTTTCTTCATCAATTTCTCCAGGCGCATCTTTGCCGCCTGTTGTTGTAGTCTTCGACCGCTCTCTTTCTTGCGTTCCGCTATCCTGGCCAGCTCTTCTTCGCTCTTCTGTATAATCACTTCTTCTGTGTAGGGATATTGCATGACAACATCACGGTCCTCAAGCCCTTTCCATTCAAGATAGTCGGCCAGCTCGTTATCGTAGTCCTGAGATACATAGCCGTGATCAAGGAGCATGTGCTCTGCTTGTGAGACATTGAGCTTGCCAGCGAAGGCCGGGTATTTGAGTTTGATGAGCTTGAGAAGATATTCGGCATTGTGGTAGCCTCCCCAATTCAATCGCGTGGCCTGACCAAGTAGAGCCTTTGAGTTGTATACGGGGATTACATGTGTCGATGTGTAGGATGACGAGACCACGAGACCTGTCTTGCCCTTGTTGTGTCTGTATGAGAAGAGAGAGTCGATTCCGTAGGCCAGCGAAGGCGCGCCGTAACATTCGAAGATGATTTCAGTCATGGCTGAGAGGTCAGTCTAAGTTTGTGCGAATGGATCACTCGACCTACATTTCCTTGAGTATGGAAGGTTGGCAACAGCCTCTGTCATGATGATGGGAACCTCGATAGCGCCATCTGCATCGTTCATGCCCAATTTGAGGAAGACATAATCCAGCACATGTTCCATAACATCCCAGTTGCTGACAATTCCTGTACCAGCCTCGAAAGCACCTCGAATGTGACCTCGTGCGGTCGTGTCGGCATAGCAGTCAGATCCAGCAAAAGAAAAAGTCTTGCCTAGCTTTCGGTCGCGATACTTGGCCATAATCGGGGGGATGCTGAATCTCGGCTTCGAATCGAAAGACCAGCCGGCGCGCACGGTGGAAGATCCTGCAGACAAATTGTCAATCCAATTCCTAGTTGTCGCAAGCCCCTTGCGATCAAGGCTCACCATTGTCAATGACGATGGCCGCGCTATCGGGCTGCTTCAGTGCGCGTTCGCGGCCATCCTTGGAGGGCTCGATGTAGTTCTCGAAGCGCGTCTCCTTGACGGGGAAGATCCTGGCGGGAGGATATGCCTTCTGTTCAGGCGCCTTGATGGCGGGCTCGTCGATGGCCATGGGAGCCATGATTGAGAAGAGGATGGGATGTAGGGATGGAGGTTTAAAAACGAGGAACAGAAATCATGGCGGGAGGAACAAAAAAGCTTAGGTCAAGTCGATATCTGACTCTAGTGGCCAATTGTTTGTCAGGCTCACAAAACACGGGAGCTTGGTTGTTGGGAGGTCGAGAAGGTGCGAGGCTACAAGGCTGATCTAGGCCGTGACATGCAATTCCGGATCCACTTCCGCGACGAAAGTGAAGTACACTGGAAACCATGTACCTGTACGTGTATGTAATAATTGCTATGTCTGCCCTGAGGGAGGGGACCTCTCCCTCCGAATCTATGAAGATCTTGTACAAAACATTTGAAAGCCTGCCTCCCCTATGATAGGAGTTTTTGTTACAAGTTTAAGCACCCCCAGCAAAGTTAACACAGAGTTTGATATGAACAATATATCGAGTTCTTTTAAACTCTCTTCTCCAAGTATGAACAGCCGGTATCAAGTCATAATTTCATGTGTAATCATGCGCCATCATAAATCAAAAAACTCCAACTTCACGAGCTCTGTTGTCGCTCAGTTCGGCGGCTTTAGGTTATCCGTGGCTATCAAGAATCATCAGCAACAGCATACAATATCATCACACATGAAACTTGCCTTCGAGATGGAACAAAACGTTGGATTGATAGTTCTTGAACATTTGCGCCACCAGCTCAACGTTCATATTCTGAATGTTGATGTCCTATACCATTATAAATATGGCATAACAAAATACAATGCGACATAACATACCTGAAGGCTCTTGTTCATCACAACGACGGCTTCATTAAGCTTCTCCTACACATCGTCAGTATCTTTCACGAGTGACTTGGGTTTCATCAGACATACCACGTTGGTGATGATACGGGAGAGCAGTAGGTTCTGCTGATGCTCATGAGGAGACTCCTGTACGCGAGTTAGATAGAGCCTCAAGACAAAGAATCATCCCAGATCTCGTAAGTCTCACCATTTTGACTATTTATTTGTGTTTTCCTGTGCCAGTATGTTGAACAAGACTTAAAGCAGCATCTGTTGATGGTGGAGTCTTCTGTTTACTTATGCCCAGTTTGGGCATTTGGAGCACCTTCCTACAGTCACAGCTCCAGGCATTGGGAACGCGGTGAAGCGCGGCAGAATCTTCCTCAACGCGATAAGCTCATGGATGCGACAACGAAGGGACCTTACGCACGTAGACTTCTCTCTGTATTGATCATTCCATTGCGAAACCAACTCTTAAAGCCAATAAAAACTCCAATCTGAACATCAATTTCTCCCATATCAGTTAGTCAGTCGTCACACAACTAAAAATATGGCCGCACCGACCGAGGCGCAAATCGCCCATCAGCAGCTTATAGAGAAGCTCGACATCCACTCCATCCATAAGAACTTCCGCAGCCCGGCTTGGAAGCCCAATCAACGCCGAAACAAGAACCTCAAGGCCATCGTCGGTGATGCTTCCCGAAGAGAAGCCTCCGCTCTAGGCACCCCCATGGACGCCAGCGGTATCGCTACACCAGCCGATGATGGGCTCTCGACGAGCGGTACAAGCACACCCGCCACCGAGAGCGGCAAAGAACCCCCAAACCTCGCACAAGCATCGCGAAACCTATCCAAACTCGTGCTCGAGAAGAGCCTCAAACCTACGGGTGGGGTGTCGGCTCCAACTGCCACCTACACAAACATTGAATCGGCACCATCACTCGCGCATAACAAGCACTACTGTGATGTGACTGGACTTCCAGCTCCCTACCTTGACCCCAAGACGCGACTGCGATATCATAATAAGGAAGTTTTTGGCCTCATTAGGACGCTACCTCAGGGCGTCGCAGAGCAATTTCTCGAGGCTCGTGGTGCTCACACGGTCCTCAAGTGAGCGTGCGTTCTTGAGCTGGATACGCTCATTTAATGAAATGACAAAAACCACAAAAATCGAGGAAGCCTGAGAGATAACCCTTACAGGTTTCATGCGAGGAATCACTAGACATATGCACGTTATACAAAGATACCATTCTAAGAGTACAAATAGGAGTGTCCGACCAACAAAGTCAAGCCCCAACTATGCACCCTTGGCCTCTCGGCCAAGGGATGGTAATTGACGCTCCGGCTTAATCGTGATCATGAGCTTTGTTCTCTGCCTAGGTCGACAGACTACCGAGAATGTATGGGGAAGAAACAAATCTCAGTTGCCAGGGCGAAGAACGCCTCTGGCCGTCGCGGCAGGGACAGAAGATCTGTCAGAAGGATGTGTATAGCAAGCTGTTCAATATAATGAATCAAACATTGTTTTCTCAACGAATTTCCGTTTTTTGACGGATGACTGTCGCAGTGATTAATTGACCACAGATATAACCTTGACGGCAATCATATCGGATTGCTGTGGGCCATAAGCAGCTTCTCGTGAGTCATGCTCAACTCAAAAGGGTGAGATGAAGAAAGATGCAAGTCTCGTAAAGTCAGTTCTAAGCAAAATTTCAAGGTATTTCAAGCTCGCCCACTTTCACACAGCACAGCCAATAGCCGCGAAGTATGTAGCTCCCAAGTACCCCTAGACCCTCTTTGGCACAGCCCTGTCAATCGCCGTTTACAAGGCATGTAAGCCCCTGGAACGTGTCCTTGAGAAGTTGGTGACGACAAAAGGAAACATCAGTAATTTGGCCTCAACTGTTTCTCCCTGCTTCCAGTTTACTCCCAGTTTCGCACTCTCTTCTAGTTGAAGCATTATTTTCCGCTTTATTGCTGATATTGTTGATCCCTACCTTTTTGTCAACCCAGCACGATATATACAGAACCGCCAAGATGTCGATGTGGTTGACGGATACTCAAAGTATGCCTATCTTACCCTAGCACGCGAGTTGCGATAATGAAGCCTCCTCAAAACGCTGCGCTTTAGTAGGGAGATTAGTCAATGAGAACAAATGCTGACTGTTTGTGATAGAAATTGGGGTTGTTTTCTGCTCCGGCGGTAGGTTTGCGCCTTCGACTGCGCGCCGTTGAGCTATGTGTGCTAACGGTTTCTGTAGGAGGTTTCTTCCTGATAGGGGGTGTCATGCTATTCTTCGATCGATCCATGTAAGTTGTACATGCATACAATCCTCTAGATGGGTTCTGCTGTGGGTTCTCTTTGCTAACTTTTGCTGCAGGCTTGCCATGGGAAATGTATGACGACCTCTCCTCCCTATCCTAACGAACGAGCAATTGCTAACGACCGACGTGCGAAACAGATCCTTTTCCTCATCGGCTTGACAATCATCATCGGACCCCAAAAGACCCTCCTTTTCTTCGCCCGCAAGCAAAAAGCAAAGGGCACGGCGGCATTCTTCCTGGGCTTGATCCTCATATTCATGAAGTGGACCTTTATCGGGTTCCTCGTGGAGGCGTACGGCATAGTAATCTTGTTTGGAGATTTCCTGGGGACGATTGCCGGCTTTGCGCGAGGTTTGCCTGTCGTGGGACCGTATATTGGAATGGTTGTCGACAGGATAGGTCTTGGAAGACGAAATGCCGAGCTTCCCGTTTAGATGCTCCCACGGGTTCTAGCAGAGGCTTGATATTTGTATCATTCAAACGAGAACAAGATTCATCACGTGTAAGACGTCCAGAGACCACATGTCTTGATAGGAATGAACGGCGGAGTTCAAGAGGAATGATTACATTGGTTTGGAATCGGCGTTAATGACATAAAGAGCTACCACGAGTATAATAAGGATGAACAAAAGCATTGTACATGGACCAGAGCGGTGTACAAAGCAAACGCAGAGTTGTAATGGAAGGTCAAGTTGGCAGATATGTAATCATCATTCAAGTCTGACATACAGGTGACAGGATCTGGAGGGCACTCGTATTGCCTATATGCAGAATCGTGTAGAAACAAACTCGTCTGACCGGTTTCTGGCCAAATAAGGAAAATGTCCTCCTCCAGGTACACACTCGAGCCCATAGCCCAGTGCTCTAAAACAAAGGCGCTCCTCTCAGCATAAGCTCGTTACAGCTGTGCTGGATATCCGCTCCACGGACAAACAGCTTTTCCTGGCGCTTCTCTTGACCCCGTCCAAACTCTTGCCTTACACATCGAGTATCTAGTATCCCTGCTTGATGAGGTAGTCGGCAAGACCCTCGACGGTGGAGGTGGCGTTACCAGCGACCTGGGCCTCACCGTGGTGGCCGATGACGATGGCCTGGGTGGTCTTCGCAACAGCAACACCGAGACGACCCTGTTGGATCAACATAGTTAGTATACGTGATGGGGATGGGCAGCTCGTGAATTGGGCGTCGTACCGATCGGGCGTAGATACTCCGGTCCTCGGCTCGGGCCACAACGTAACGCTCGCCAGCAATGTAGAGACCTTCGCCAAAGGCCTTGTCCTTGGCAGCCTTATCGCCGCTAACGATGGCGGAGATGGCCTTCATCTCCTCAGGCTTGAGCTATAGTGGGGTTACAAGAGTCAGTTTTGTACGTTGACGAGAGGCTTGTCCATCGAGTCGGGAAGCTATGTCGGTGTGAAGGAGGGGTTTCTGTACCTGAAGATCAGGAGAAGCAGCCCAGGCACTGTCGCCAGCAGCGCTGATGATGGCACCCTTGTCGATATGACCGGAGCCGACGAGGCTGTAGAGATGGGAATTGTCAGCATTCGGTCGGTATTCGCGCCGGCAACCACGATAGCAGCTTGTGATTAGAGTTGTGTGATATTGGCGGTATGTACCTTGAGTCAATGTATGCTATATCGGTGCAACAGGCATCATGTTAGCTTTTTTGTTCAACTTCGAGTTAGGGTTTCGAGTTGGGGGCATTTGGAGGCGGTGATGAGGAACAAGACCAGACCGATGGATGGATGGAGGGGGGAGGGGAAAATGAGAAGCGGGACGGTGAAGGATCGGAGGGGAAAAGAGACTGACCTTGCCACGACATGATGATGTGAGATGTGTGAGGATATAGGGAGTGAGTGGGTTGTTTTGAGTAGGACGAGGAAGATGAGAGGATTCGACGTGAGGGTTTGAAGGTTTAGAGGTGAAGTGAGGTTTGTTTTGGCGGGGGAGGTTGTCAACTGCTCTGATGTGGTGATTCTGCTAGAGCTTTGCCCCTCCAGGCCGCCATGTCCCCGCCAAAAAATGTTATCGAGCTCCAGTGCTGTCCAATGAGTATTGGATACTTTTGTTGGTGACAGCTCATCGGTCAGGAGACTGGTACACTGTACCTGCGAACATCACGGTTCTCAGATATGTCGGTCGGCATGATCAGCAGCAGCATGCCTTCATGTCACGCATTTTTCTGCATTTGCATTCCAAGATTGCCTGCCTGCCTGCTTGGGTGACGTTCATGCAGAGGCTGTTGACTCAGCAGCAGCTTAACCTATACCTGGATACCCAAGTAGCTATTTCATATTCGACATCACTTGGACCTGAGCATCTTGAACTGGCATTAGAGCTAATACAGAAACTGAACTCTAAACGAACTCTTGACGGCCCGCCCAGAGCTACTGCAGACGGCAAACTCCGTCAATAGAAGCCTGCCCTGGCTACATATTCGATTCCAGGGACTACCTGGTAGATGAGTCTAAAAACACCAAGAAGTAGCATCGCAAGAATGTCTAAGTATAGTAAGCGCAATCTCTACCTAGCCGCTGGCAATTGAGAGTTTTTCATGCTGTTTCATGCCCACACTAGGTAGCTATTGTCGTGTGATGAATAGCCATCCGTAGCGCCGACAACTTTTAGAGATCAATCAGTTAACTGCCGTCAAACACGGAGATGCTTGTCATATAAACATTGGCCTCAACAAACGAACATAAGCATGAGGCCATCGAGTGGTTGGTTTTGCTTTTTATTGCGTGTTAGTGATATCTGCGGTGGCCATAAGAAAGACCGGAGTTTTCGTCAGCGAGCTTAGACACAAGGACTGGCCTGGTGGTCCCTGGTGGTCCCAGTCATAGCTTTCAGCTGCTCTCAATATCACCCAGTTGTCTCATATACGCAGCATCTCGGTTACTCAAGTCGGTTACTCAAGTCTTCCTGAGAAAGTCGTCAGAACTTTGAAATGAGGCCTAACTCTAAGCGAAGCACAGGCCGGATATTGGTTCTTAATGCTTTCCACTGAGCCGACCGACTTCAATCAACAGCGGCAGGTGGATGAGAGAATAACCGGCAATTTTACACCTCTTTCAAGCATATCGAATAAGAACTACCTAGAGCTTACATAGACTTTCATATAGCTTTAGGTACTTTTTAACAGATATTGGCTTCCCAGTGTGCCTATTATTTTGATATCCACCTGAACGTTCATCAGCAAAACTCTCGGGAAATATGCAGGCTCTAATACCACATAAACCCTTGGCGTTTCACGTCCTAATTGGCTTGTTAAGAATTATAACATTGTCGATAACCATATTGGAGCCGACGTTGCCCGTAGTGAAACAGTTTTCGGCTGTCTCTTTTGCATCAACGGCAATCTCATGGAGCCTCGAATGTAACTCTACGCAAGATCCTCGGATGAGGCCCAGGAAACAACCGGAGGCCAGCAGGCTGGGCACTCACTCACCTAGTCATTAGGTTCTCTAGGGTACGTGAGCCTGGCTACTGGGTTCCTCTTTGGTCTGTGTGGCTTGTGCTACAATTGGAAATTGGCAATCTGAGACGAATGGTAGAGACCCTAGTCACAACATGAAACGGCGAGTTGAATGGGCAGAAGCCCCTTGCGATTTATTTACTTTATTCCACCTTTCTTACGACTGCATCGTCTGTCGTATTTAACGGATCCAATCATCTACAACGGAAGCCTTATATCCTCAGTCTCCCCTTTGGGCATCTTTATCCGTCCGTCCATGTAAGGGCACGGTCCAGACTTCAGCCGGGAAACCAGCCCTAAATGTATGTGGATCGGATGCAATGAAGCCTCCGGCAGAGTCTAAATGAGATGAAGGATGTTGTACAGACGCGATGATGAGCCGCGCGCGACTAAGTCCAAGTCTGAGATCCGTGCCGCCACCTGAAAATTCTAGAAGACGGGCCGCCACTTAATTGCTCTCTGCTATAATTATACTTCCTGTAACGGGTGGCTGAATGCTTTGCAGTGGAGGTTGACCTGCAGTAGCACTTGAAAGCTTGCGTTTCATAGAGGGCTGTGACAGGGTGGATTTGTTTGGGATACTCCGCGTCTCGTTCCTCTAATCTAAAAGACCAGCGCAACGCATGCCCTGGCCCTCAACTGAGTATGGCATCATGCAAGTGCCGTTTAAGCAGTACGGCGCAGGAAATGAGATATCGTACACGAGGCCTTGTTCCTGCATTACTGGGCTGACGTTGGCTGGGAAGAAGGTCGCAGTGTCGTGCTAATAGAGCTTAGCTGTTGACAACCAACACTTACAGGGATTGGATCCCTTTTCGCTTGTTGACAGGTGACTATGATCGAGTTCTCAAGATCATCTACATGAATCGTTGGCACATCAAGTCTGCGAGTCTGGCTGTTACAGAAGCTACCAGCCTTGGCTGCAAGTCCGTGTGAAAGGGTTGCGTAGTCATCGGAGATCAGCGTTGGCGTTGAAGATCCCAGCAACCGCCGTAGATTGCCGCGTTTGCCAATTGAGACATATTCTCTGTATAGAGCCTCACTACTATTATTATAGTTAGCGGCAGTATTATCACCGCTCGTATGTTACGGCGACTAGTTTCCAAAGGCGCCACAAGCAGTGAAACCTCAACTTAGCAACCAACGAACCGCATAACGATATCTCTCAAAGCATTAAATGAAGCTCCAGGTTTAGTTTTGTAACTTCTGACACACGACACTTGGGTCTCTTAGAGCCCCCAGGACCCACTCCTTGATTTGCTGTCGACAGGGTACCCCTTGTCAACGTAGTGCCTTGGCCGTGGTAGCCGTTGCAGAGGACGAAGCAAGTAATGCTCATCGGGCGTTAAAGGGTTCTAACTCAACTCTGAGGAACCATCCCATCTATCTCAAACAATGACCAAAGCCTCTTAGCTTGTTTCCCAAGACATATCCCTGCCACCGTCAAAATGGGGGTGTATTCTGAAGTCTTTGTCGTTGGACAGATGATAAGCTGACGTTTCTCTCTCTCTCTCATGCGCTTGCATACATCTCATTTTGCTTCATCTTAAGCGTGGCACCAATCCGGGGATCGGCTCTTGGACATCGAAATTGCTCTTGCGCCTATATTACATTTCATCCTTGCACTTCATCGTCATCTTGGACCCCGTTCCCTGCTTGTTGCCGGCTGTTTAACCCCATTCGTCTCGATTCTCAACAACGGCTTCACACGATAGGCTTCCGCGAAAGGCGGGGTGGTCCCTGTGAGACGAGGGTTAGTTCTCGTCCAAATCCAAACCATCACAGGGCACATTGTTTAAGAGGATCCTGGTCCCTGAGAAGTTGGTCCTAGGTGAACCATCTTCTGTATCAGACCCTGTCTATGCAGGGAACTTCCTGTCAAAACAAAGACTTCTTATCCTCTAAATCCAAGCAAAGATCTCCCCACGCGCTACGCTGTGGTGGTTTGCTTTACATCACCCACTCTTTCTGTGTCAATCTATTCTAGACACTTTACAAAACGACCCCCTCTTGCTGTCGCAAGACAGCTATCCTCCAGTCATGGCCACCAGTTTATCAAGGGCTGCTACTGTGTCGGCTGCCTCTGGATATCATCGACGTAGAGGAAGCTTCACCGCCGATCGGACAGACTCCCACACACTTTCAAACCACACATTCGACAAACGGGTTTCCAGAGACGATCTCGCCCTCATACTCAAGAGCTCAAAGAAGGGCAACGTGACTGCATTTCATATTCCGATCCATGGCCGACTTCCATCCCCCGAACACAGCCCGCGGACCTCGTCAGTGACGAGAACGACTTGGGTGCGAACTTCAACTCCGGATTCTATGGTAGACACTAGCGAGACTGGTGTTATTGCTGTTGGTATGGCGATAGGAAGTCCAACACAGATGGGAGACCTTGCGCCGGCGCCGTGGAACCCACAGAACAGAGCCATGAATGCAGTCGTCGATATCCCGGAGCCGATACCTGAGCCTATCTCGGAGCCTATCGAGGATACTCAGCAAAAGGTTCGGAAATGGGGCCTTTTCCGATCAAAGTCCAAACGAGCCACACGGCCAGAGAAGCCTCAACGGTCGATGACGGAGAGTGTCAATACTTCTACCACATCATTAGGTTCTTCTGCAATGCCTACTTCGGCACCACCAGATCAAAGTTCACGAAGAACGCCAAAGCATAAACCCATCATCATTCGATCTCAGACGGAACCAATTATATTTGAGCCTGCTGAGACAGCTGAAGAAGTGCCCCGTTCAGTACCAACGTTGACAGAGGTGAAACCTACTTCTCCAGGTAAACTCACGAAGGAGAACCCTGCTCTTCAGAGGAAAGCATCAAAGGAGGCTAAGCTCAAGGACTCAGGTTCTGGAGGTATCGGCCGCAAGATGTCGTTAAGAGGCCTTCGAGGAGACAGCAAGAAGAGATTGGAGAAGGCAGTTGTGCCACTGCCTTCTTCTCCTCCTCCGATGCCTGAGATTCCTCACAATCTACTTGATGTTGAGATTCCCAGTATTAAGATGGACCGATACAGCGTTATGTTTAATAGTGTATTACAGCCACCACCGCAGGGACCAGCTTCTTCACTTCTTGCTCGACGACAAGCTACTCTTGATCATCTGCAGACAGTCAAGGACGCAATCGCCGAGAACCGAGATGAAACCCTTCGACCACGAAGGGCAACTTCACCGCAGCCCTCACCAACTTTTGTGCCACCGGATACATCGAAGCCTCTGCCTTCACCTCGATTCCGAGCCAACACATCTCCTGCTCTGTTGGACTCCTCTTACTACGAGAGAGAGTCATTCCATGAAGCAGCTACACCAAGAGTTTCTCAGATCTCGCGCTCAGAATCGCAACACGAAAAGTTCGCGGCTCAATCTGCCCACTACCAACCTGCACTTGTCTCCAAGTTCAACAGACGTCCCAGTGTTGCGTCTCCGGACAAGGTCAGCGTTAGTTCTGCAAAGCAAATCTCTCCTCCTATGCCTATCACCTCGCCTGACGCCCACTCCAAGCACTCTTCTCCTTATACTCCTTCACCAGGCGCTATCCCTGAGTCTCCCGAGCACACAGACGATGAAAAAGATGTTCACGTGGCCAAGGGGAGAGTTCCGTCATCGCAAATGGTATCGCCTCCAGCCTCCATTACTTCCTCCGGCGCCGAGAACTCGAGGAGATTCTCACCATCATCAGCATCATTGACTTCACCAAAGAAGCAATCCTCCGAGGCTGACCCCCAAGAAGCTCTGCGAAACGCCGTCGAGATCTCCATCGCTCGTCAAATTAGCGTCTCTCACCAACAACGAAAGATGCTGCACCCCCTGAAGAGCAACCCTAGCTTGAGACACCGAACCAACGGCAACGGCAGCCCCAGCGGACCGGGTTACATTCCCATCGAGAAGGGCGAGCGTCTCGCCGAGACTAGGTCATCTACTCCGGTTCTGGTTAACCCAAGGGAGTTGACTCACTCTCCTGATGCGTACCAAATGCATCGTAAGAGTGAGCGAGTTATTCTCGAGGAATCTTGAACCACATAATGCGTTTACCATGGAAAGTCTGATATCAGCACTTAGACCTTATTTTATCGCTTTTTGCAACGAATTCTACAATACCCCTTTGATGCTCTGGCAGCATCTTACCCCAGCGGTCTCAACTGGCTTGAGCCGCTATGTACATACCACAGAGGGCATTTTCCCTCCCGTACTTGGTCTCCTTTGTACAATACGCTTTCAGTGACGGATATGTTCGGACATTATGGATTATGGATTACAGCAAGGCGCCAGAGAAGCAAGCATGAATGGTCAAGATACAGGACAGTAGACTGGTCCTTTAAGCATCTCGCTGGAGTTTTCTTCAAAAAGTAAGGGGAAGTAAGGGGGTTTTCTTCTTTCAGATTAGGCTTGGTGATAAGTGAGCATTTTCACATTTGTCCGTTTTACGGATTATTTTTTATATATGAAAAGAATGATTCCCTTTGGCTTCCACTGCCTTTGATTGTACTGTACGTGATAGAATTCTTCTTCCTCTCCTTGACAAGTCTAAGCTGCTGTAAAGACATGGCCCTGCGAATGGTGGACAAAAACGATTGGAAGTATCTGCGCCGCACGAATAACCAATCTCAATACCGACATCCCTTATATGCTGAAAAGAAGCCAGGTCCAACGCCGGAAAAACGAAATGATCCATTACATCAAAACACAGCATGAGTTCTGCTTCTTGGCTTGCTCTGTAAAATAGAGTTAGCTGTGTTCAACCAGGAAGAAATTTGGATAAGCAGTGACGTACGATAAAACATCTTGCTCTGGGCGCTTAGGCCGTCGCTCTTGGCCACTAGATCGTCGATCTTCTCTCCACGCTGCAGCACACTCTCGATGGTCTTGTGGAGAACAATCTTGGTCTCGTCGAGCTCCTTCTGGATCTTGAGGATGCTGTCGGCCTGCTGAGGGTCCTGGTACTTGGTGAGGTACTCCTTCAGCTCAGGCATGGACAGGGTGGGTGTGCCAGTGGCCCAGCTGGAGCGAGGGTTCTTGGAGAGGAACTCGTCGACGACCTTGCTGAGGAGCTGATGCGCAACGAGGGCAGGGTACTGGTGGTCGGAGATAATGATGCCGCAGACACCCTCGGTTCGGCCATAGGCGTGGAAAGTGTAGTCTGTAGAATGCGCGTGTGAGCTTGCGACCGACGCTTCGAAGGCTCGGATCCTGTATACCTTGCTCCTCAACATCCTGTCGCTGTCCGGGACGGGTGCGCTCGGCGACGGTCTTTGCGAATAGGGTCATGAATTCGCCATAGCTGTTTCAAGTTTGCGAGTCAGTCCATGGACGGTCCGGATACGAGATAGGGATCGATCGCAGCGATAAGGTATGACTGACTTGTTGCGGGTGAATCGCGAGTAGCTGCTGAGCTCCTTCTCAGCGACGATCTCATGAGCCGGCTGGCTCTCGTTGCGAAGGACCTGGTCGCAGCAGCTTTGTTAGCCCAACTGGATGGAGCGTCTCGATCGGTCGGTGAGGGGCACGGGGATAGCGTACGCCGATGTAGTGAAGCTTCATGATTGCGGAATCGAGTTTGTGAGGAGAATGCGATTGTAGATCGAAGGCGGAGGGCGCAATAAAGCGACAGCGAGACGGGCGGAGTGAATAGTTAGAAGAAGTCGAAGGAGAGAATATGTGAAGTTGGGTTTGGATGTTGTAAACCTCCGTCACCGTAACTACCTAGGACTTGACTTTAGGGGCGTCACATGTTCCCCACGTTGCAGACGGGCTCTTAGGTCGACTAGGCCGCTGAATTTCTATGAAGTTTAGTGGCTGTGAGCAAGCACACAGGTGGGCTATAAAACACGTACACTAGGGACGAATACTCGTAAAGTCTCAAGGCTTTCTTGACCCAAAGAAACCTTGATTATTTTAGATACGATCTATTACGATAGTTTTTGGCCATGTTCCTCCTAGATTGTAGCATTCATCATTAGCCCTGAGTTCTTTCTCACGAGGTTGGTCAAGTTAAGGTGAGGTTTCATGGCGTGTTGCTTTTATTTCAGCCCATCTGGCACTAATAAATCGATGGCGGCTGGGCGGGGGCATGCTTAGTGGGGTAGTGCCTTCAGAGCGGTATGACTCTTTGAAGAATAAGCAATCCACCGTCATGAACCAATCCTCGACAAGCAACTTCAGTGAAGGGCAACGTCAAAAGGACGTCGACTGCCACGACTATAGGCAGCAGAATATCGATCCTTTTGCCTCATAAACTTGCCCTCAGATCAGAAGACTTCTTCATTAGGTAGGCAACACAGAACAAAAGCTACCAAAAAACCGTCGATTACATCATGGCATCCTCACAACTTAGTGCCGCAGAAGCGCAGTGGCGTGAACAGTTTGCGGCTATGCAAGAAGCTATTGCCAACCTCAAAATACCCCATGAGAACGGATTAGTTGATGATGATCTTGAGGAACACGAATTCGATGGTTATTCTAGTGGAAACAGCGGCCAGGATGTTTGGGACTTTATCTCGGATGACGACCAAGAAGCCTTGAGCAGCGATTTCGCCGACGGAGAAGCTCCAGATGGATCAGATATTGCAGATTACGGTGCAGAATGGTTCGCGATTAAGTGCTCGGCCATTGCAGTGAAGAATGGCCTTTCTGCTGATGTATTTGAGAGCCAGATCATGAGTGTCCTCAACTCGGGCCGCTCTGATGATGAGCTCCAAATCCAGCTTACTGACTTGGTTGGGTTTGATGACCTCGACTTCATCATTGAGATCCTCGGTCACAGAAACGAAATTGTTTCTGCTATGAACAATCAGAGCCAGGGAAGTTCCAGCGCTCCTCGACTCCTTACCAAGGCTCAGAGAGAAGAAAACCTCCACCGTCAGGATCAAGCACACAAATCTGCAACCCTTGCACCAGCACATTCGAAGGAACCACAGTATCCCCATGTATATAAAGCGTACAGCGCCGGCAACACACTGAGCTTTGCCGGTAAGAAGTATGGGTTGCCGGTTGGAAGCGAGCGGCTATCGTTTGACAAGTACGAGGAGTACTTTATTCCAGCTGGCAAAAAGGGAGCCCTTGGCCCAGGACAGCGGCTTGTCCCTATCAAGGAACTCAATGGATTGTGTCGAAACACTTTCAAGGGCTATAAGACACTCAACCGCATGCAGAGTCTTGTCTATCCTGTTGCTCACAAGACCAGTGAGAACATGCTCATCTGCGCCCCTACTGGTGCTGTAAGTCTTCTTCTACCAGAATTAATCCTCAGGTACTAATGTAGCCAGGGTAAAACGGATGCTGCTATGCTTACAATCCTTCAAATAATCGCTCAGAATGTTGAGCCCAACCCCTTCGAAAACCCCACAGCCACTGAATTTGCAGTCAACGCCGAGGACTTCAAGATCGTTTACGTTGCTCCCATGAAAGCTCTTGCGGCTGAAGTGACAGAAAAACTAGGCAAGCGTCTAGCTTGGCTTGGTATTAAATGTCGAGAGTACACTGGAGATATGCAGCTTACGAAGTCTGAAATCATCCAAACTCAAATTATCGTGACAACCCCTGAGAAATGGGATGTTGTAACACGCAAGGGCACTGGAGATACCGAACTCGTTCAAAAGGTCCGACTTCTCATTATCGACGAGGTCCATATGCTTCACGATGAGCGAGGTGCTGTGCTGGAGTCCCTCGTGGCTCGAACAGAGCGACAAGTTGAGAGCACGCAGTCGCTTATCCGAATCGTCGGTCTCAGTGCCACACTGCCCAACTATGTCGATGTCGCCGACTTCCTCAAAGTCAACAAATATGCAGGTTTATTCTACTTTGACTCATCTTTCCGTCCTGTTCCTCTCGAGCAACACTTCATCGGTGTTAAAGGAAAGGCCGGTACAAAGCAATCGAAGGAAAATCTTGATCAGGTTGCTTTTGACAAGGTCAAGGAGATGCTTGAGCGCGATCACCAAGTGATGGTGTTCGTTCACTCGCGAAGAGATACACAACTAACAGCACGTATGCTACATCAGAAAGCGATCGACGCAATGTGTGCAGATCTACTTGATCCCAGTTACCATCCTAGATTTGACCAAGCCTCGCGAGATATCAAGCAGTCCAAGTCTAAGGAGATTCGTGAATTGCTATCCAAGGGTATTGGTGTTCATCACGCTGGTATGGCAAGATCCGACCGAAATTTGATGGAGAGACTATTCGGAGAGGGTGTTTTGAAAGTCCTTTGCTGTACCGCCACCCTAGCCTGGGGTGTTAACTTGCCTGCTGCTGCAGTTGTTATCAAGGGAACTCAGGTTTACAGCGCCCAGGACGGTAAGTTTGTCGATTTGGGTATCCTGGACGTGCTGCAGATCTTTGGTCGTGCCGGTCGTCCTCAATTCGAAGATACTGGTATCGGTATGATTTGTACAACCCACGACAAGCTTACCCATTATTTGACCGCTATAACGGAACAGCAGCCTATCGAGTCAAAGTTTTCTACAAAGCTGGTCGATAATCTTAATGCTGAAATTGCACTGGGGACTGTCACTTCCATCCCAGATGCTGTTCAGTGGATTGGATATTCGTACCTCTTTGTGCGAATGCAGAGGAGCCCGATGTCTTATGGTATCGAATGGTCGGAGATCCGAGACGACCCAAACTTGGTCCAGAGACGTCGTCAACTTGCTATACAGGCCGCCAAGACTTTGCAGCAATGCCAGATGATCATCTACAACGAGAGGACAGACGAACTTCGCAGCAAGGACATTGGACGAATCGCCAGCCAATACTATATCCTCCACACCAGTATCCAGGTGTTCAACGCTATGATGCAGCCACAAGCTACCGAGGCGGACATTCTGAAGATGATCAGTATGAGTGGAGAATTTGACAACATCCAGTCCAGGGACAGTGAAGAGAAGGAGTTGACTCACTTGCGACGAGAGATTATTCCCTGCGATGTTGACGGAGGCATTGACACCCCTCAAGCGAAGACAAACATTCTGCTCCAGTCTTACATCTCCAAAGCGCAGCCAGAAGACTTTGCTCTCTCGAACGACATGAACTACGTTGCTCAACAGTCTGGGCGAATCTGCCGAGCATTATTCATGCTTGCACTTAACCGTCGATGGGGCCACCAGTGTCTTGTACTGCTAACTCTAGCAAAGTCGATCGAGAAGCGTATCTGGCCGTATCAGCACCCCCTTCACCAGTTCGACCTCGCAAAGTCTGTTCTTAACCAGCTTGACACCAAGGAGAACTTGACCATTGAGATGATGAAAGACATGGAGCCTGCAGAGATCGGAGGTCTTATCCATAACCAGAGCGCAGGAAAGAATATTTCCAAGATTCTCAAGAACTTCCCTACTGTTCATGTTGAGGCTGAAATCGCTCCCCTCAACCGAGATGTGTTGCGCATTAAGCTCTATGTCATTCCCGACTTCCGATGGCATGATCAAATCCACGGAACTTCTGAGTCATACTACATTTGGGTTGAAAATTCGGAAACCTCGGAGATCTATCATCATGAATTCTTCATTCTCAACAGGAGAAAGTTGCACGATGACCATGAGCTCAACTTCACGATTCCACTTTCGGACCCCTTGCCCAGCCAGATCTATGTTCGCGCCGTCTCAGACAGATGGCTAGGTGCTGAAACTGTTACGCCGGTTTCTTTCCAGCATCTTATCCGCCCAGATACCGAGAGTGTCTACACTGATCTGTTGAATCTTCAGCCACTGCCTATCTCGGCTCTCAAGAACCCAGCACTTGAAGAACTTTATGCTAAGCGCTTCGAGTTCTTCAACCCCATGCAGACGCAGATATTCCACACTCTATACCATACACCCGCCAACGTTCTCCTTGGATCACCAACTGGAAGTGGAAAAACTGTGGCTGCTGAGCTTGCTATGTGGTGGGCGTTTCGCGAGAGACCCAAGTCCAAGGTTGTATACATTGCTCCCATGAAGGCACTTGTCCGAGAGCGTGTCAAGGATTGGGGAGTTAGGTTGGCTCGCCCACTTGGTCTGAAGCTGGTCGAGTTGACTGGTGATAACACCCCTGACACTAGAACTATTCAGGATGCTGATATTATCATCACGACCCCTGAGAAATGGGACGGTATCTCTCGTTCTTGGCAAACAAGAGGATACGTCCGACAAGTCAGTCTGGTCATTATCGATGAGATCCATCTTTTGGCCGGAGATCGTGGTCCTATTCTCGAAATCATTGTTTCGCGTATGAACTACATTGCTTCTTCGACCAAGAATGCCGTTCGTCTCCTGGGCATGTCAACTGCTTGCGCCAATGCGACGGATCTTGGTAACTGGCTGGGTGTCAAGGAGGGTCTTTTCAACTTCAAGCATTCAGTACGGCCAGTCCCTCTGGAGTTGTACATCGATGGCTTCCCAGAAGTCAGAGGGTTCTGTCCTTTGATGCAGTCTATGAATCGTCCAACATTCTTGGCTGTCAAGAATCACAGTCCTGACAAGCCTGTCATCGTTTTTGTTCCCTCGCGACGGCAGACGCGCTTGACTGCCAAGGATCTCATCAACTTCTGTGGCATGGAGGATAACCCTCGTCGGTTCCTTCATATGGACGAAGATGACTTGCAGCTCAATCTTGCCCGTGTCAAAGATGATGCACTAAAGGAGGCTATCAACTTTGGTATAGGCCTTCACCATGCTGGTCTAGTTGAATCAGACCGTCAACTCGCTGAGGAGCTCTTTTTGAACAACAAGATCCAGATCCTGGTCGCCACTAGTACTCTCGCCTGGGGTGTCAACTTGCCTGCTCACTTGGTTGTTGTCAAGGGAACACAGTTCTTCGATGCTAAGATTGAGGCATATAAAGACATGGACTTGACGGATGTTCTACAGATGCTGGGACGAGCCGGTCGTCCTCAGTTTGACAACTCGGGAGTTGCGCGTATCTTTACGCAGGATTCCAAGAAAGACTTTTACAAGCACTTCCTCCACACTGGTTTCCCAGTTGAGTCTTCGCTGCACACGGTTTTGGATAACCATCTTTGCGCCGAAGTCTCGGCTGAGACCATTGTCACCAAGCAGGATGCGCTTGACTATCTCACATGGACATTCTTCTTCCGACGATTGCACAAGAACCCATCATACTATGGTCTGGAGATTTCAGCTGAAGAGCACAACAGCATCGCTGCTCAGCAGCTCGCCAATGACTACATGATCGAGATGGTCAGTAACTCACTCAACGAGCTTGCCGACTCAAAATGTGTCGAGGTTTATCCCAATGGTGATGTTGATCCCACGCCTCTCGGAAAGATCATGAGTTACTACTATCTCTCGCACAAGACAATTCGTCACCTTGTCAAGCATACAAAGGCTCAAGCCTCATTTCTCGATGCTTTGTCATGGATGTCCCGCGCTACTGAGTACGATGAACTTCCTGTGCGCCATAACGAAGATCTTATCAACAACACCCTTTCTGAAAACCTGCCGTTCCCTGGCCACGCCTTTGGACTGCCCATGTGGGATCCTCATGTGAAGGCTTTCCTGCTGCTCCAGGCGCATATGTCTCAGATCGACCTTCCAATCACTGATTACGTTGGTGATCAGACCAGTGTTCTTGATCAAGCTATCCGTATTGTCCAGGCTTCCATCGATGTTCTCACCGAGCTTGGGTATCTGTCCAGTTGCCTCCAGATGATGGCCGTTCTGCAGTCCATTAAATCGGCTCGGTGGCCTACGGATGCACCAGTCTCGATCCTCCCCACAGTCGAGCCCGATGTCAAGAATGATACGCCTCTTGCTAAGATCAGTGCACTGACCAGACCTCAGGCGATGCAACTTGCTAAGAAACTTGGTGTACCTACCAGTCAGCATAACCGCTTCACTCGTGCTGTGTCTATTCTCCCCAACGTGGAGGTTTCCATCGCTGAGGCCACGGCACTATCAGTAACGATCAGCCTTAAGCGCCTCAACCAGCTTGTCGAGCGTGAAGCACGCATCTACGCACCCAAGTTCCCCAAGCCCCAAACAGAATCTTGGTTCGTCATTGTGGCGGACATATCCCGTGACGAGGTCATCGCAGTGAAGCGTGTGGGCTGGTCATCGAGCCCCAACCACAAGCTTGAGGCTGGCGGTCGACCTACGGCCAAGACAAGTATCAAGCTTCCCCCGGTGGAAGCAGGTCAGGCTCGCAAATTGGATGTTCTGGTTATTAGTGATGCTTATCCGGGTCTTGAGTATCGTGTTGAAGGTGTTGATATTCCTGCCTCACCAATTGTGGATGACGCTGTGCAGTCGAAGAAGGCAGCTGCGTCTGGGTCGAAGTGATGGGGTTATAGAATTAGATGGGATCTTGACTGGAGACTTTTTGGTATGATAGACAAGATATAAGGAGAATAGTCATGTTAAGGAGCATTGCGATGCCTCGCATATCTCTCTATCGCTAGCAGAGGCATGGAAAACCCATTGCCATTTAAGTGTCACTTATTCTTAGACGTGCTGTTGTCCCAAATTTCTCTTCTACCTCATGCTTAGATCCATTATTTTTGCCTTTTTTTTACTTTTTTTATTTTTTTAGCACAGACGTAGGTCCCGTCTTAATCCTGGCTTCGAAGATTTAATTCCGCAGTCCATGACACCTACATTTGCTATATGGATTCACTAGTGTCGTCTAATATATAACGCCTAGCAGCCTAGAATATACCAAATTCGAGGTGTAAATTTTTAAGGTCTTTTTCGTTGTCAATATTGCTTACCCGTTGGCTCGAGCCCGAGGGGGGGCCACTAAGCAAGCTTAGTTAGGCCTAAAAAGGTAGGATGTTATAAAAGTATGGGATATTTATAGAGGCCTGATTTTAAGTATATTTTGCAGTATTTTAGGGTTTTTATTACTATTAATATATCTTAAAAAAAGAAAATTAGTATTTTTACTAAAATAAAGCTTTTTATAATAATATATTTACTATTAATTATATATAGCTAGAAAAAGTAATTATTATAATATTTAATTAATTTCTTAATTAAAAATAATTTTTTTTATAAATTAAAAGAGTTTTTATTTTATTTTAAAAGCTTAAGTAG